>CM031240.1:1045407428-1046609577 GCA_018340775.1 Taxus wallichiana var. yunnanensis
TAAAAATGCTGATTTTACCACATTAAACACCAAATTGATATTCAAGTTAACTCAACATCACAATTATAATATTTAATTAATTTGAGGGGAAAATTAATTAAATATATGAAAACATTTCATCAACATGGTACGATGACTTTGGTATTGGAGCCTTCAATTCTATTATCTTCAAACTCAAACCCAGATAGATGATTGTACCAAAAAATATCCTTTGTAATGTGGATATGGTGGAGGTCGAGTATTTGAGGAAATCATTTTCCTTCGTATCACAAAAGTGGAGGAGTTACGAGGAACTAGGTATTAAACCAAACATGGTTCATGAGTACCAAGTACTCTGAAGTACCCACGCCACAAATATTTAACCCATTTTTTTTTTTGAAAATTGCAACTTTCTGAAATGGGTGAAAACAATGCTACCATCCTCGCATATTTCACATGCATGAAAATTTTTAGATGAACAAGAAGTAGGAGAGCACATAGAAAAATTGATGCAATTGGATGAACGGTGTGCGATTATGCGTTGGAGCTACAAGCAAGAAAAGGAAAGACAAAAGGCTTGACATGAAAGACACACTTGAAATAAGTCTTTTATAATTGGAGGGTTGGTGCTTCTATATGATTTTAAGTTTGTATGCCATCTAGGAAGTTTAAGATCCATTGGTTGAGACCCTTTAAAGTAACCAATATTTTGGAGTGAGGCACGTGTCATTCTGCAAGAACTTGTGGCATTAAAAAACTATAGTAATGAAAGATACACAAATAATGCAAACCTCCCTGTAATCCTTCAGTGCAAACCTCAGTAAGGTTGTGGAGACTTCATCTGTGGAACCTTGTAAATGGATGTGGGTGCTCTTGAATATTCTCCAAATGTGAGTGAAAATGCTACAAACACAGATACTTTGGAAAGCTTCAGATTGCAAATTGACAGAGTTTATTTGCAAACAATTCAGGAGGATTTGTAAGAGAGTAAGCTTGTAATTTATAAAGCAAAAAGTGGTTGGAAGTTGGTTGAACATGGTTGAATGCACATGCTAAAAATAACATTGGAGGAAGTTATAGTAGTGTCATGGTATTTAGGGGTAGTAATGGATTTAATTATAGAAGTTTGCATCCGGGAAGGTGGTTGTACGTGTAATTCAATTGCCCCACCTTTCTAGGATTCTAGAAGTGTAGTTAACTAGGATGAGGATGTGGAGTCCAAGTGGATGTTGATTGAAATAGGTGGAATTAAATAACTAAATTTAATTAGTATTTAATTGTGAGGAGATAATTAACCATTTAAATAAATAAATGTTTAATTATATTAGCTAGAAGGTTAGTTAATTTAATTAATTCCAAGAGAATTAATTTAATTTAATTCCAAAATAATTAAATGGCATGTTAGAAGAGGGTTAGGAATTAAATTAAATTATTTAATTCCAATGGGTAGGAATATAGCTTAGGTAATAGAATTAATTTTAATTAATTCTAAAGGGGAATATTTGAATGATGGAATTAATTTAATTAATTCCAAAGGGGTGTATTGTGGAGATAGAATTAATTTAATTAATTCTAATTAGATAGAAGTGGGATAGAATATGTATGTATTTTTAGGGTGTCTACATTTTCCCCTCTTTAAAGTGCTATTGCAAAGTAATAGTGCTTTTAAAGATAGTAGACACATGCAGATCAATGAGTGGAAAATTGTGAAGCATCAAGATGCCCGAGCATGAAAAATGGTAAAGGAATGCCCCCTCAAGTGGGTGGATGACGCAACAAGGTGGTGGAAAACCACTTGATAGGAAGAAAACAAGGATTGGAACAAGGATGAGAAAGGACTATGCTCGTAGCATGAGCATCATTTGGAGAGTAATTTTAGAGAAACCTTATTTTTGTTATTGCACAATAGAGTTGTCACCATGATTATGAAAGAATCAAGATGGTTAACCCAGATGCATAAACAAACACACACAAAAAAAAAGATAAAAAGGAAAACAAACCCAATATACAAAGTAGGTCGACACCAGGGTTATAAAGGAACCAAGATGTGATCACACTACTTATAAGTGGTCCAAAATAATAAACATCAACAATGCAACAAAATTTGAAAAAAGACAATCAATCAGCCATGCCCCTAATGTGTGCCACAATGATGATTAAGTAGATACAAATGATCCCAAGTGGGAATAGGATCAAACTGGAAGAGCGGAGTTAAAGTGACTCCTTATGACACTCTTGTTGAATCCATTGTGCAAATGATCAAAATTTAAATTACCCCAAGTGAAGTTATATCATGAAGGAAAAACAATTTTGTGACTTGCCCCAAGCAGAGTTAGCATATCATGTAAAGGGAAGAAAGTGATAGTTGTAAGATTGGAACAATCACTAGGGTAATAGATAAAAGTATGACATTTATCAAGATTGTATTGAGATGTTGAATGATTCACTTTAAGTGTTTTTCAATTGTAGGATTTATGTGATAAGTGAATGTTTGTTCAAAAGTTTTGTAATTTTTTTTTGATTTTGAAATATTTGATTTTTTTTGGATTTTAAAAATATTTGATTTTTTTGGATTTTCGCAAGTTTTGAAATACAAATGCAAATGCAAAAAAATGAAGACATTCCATGGCTTAAATAAACCAGGAGGAAAACACAACATGTGCAAATGACAAAAAGATATAAAATAAGTAATAGAAAGAAACCCAATATGAATAGGAAGGAACCACACCAAAGTTATATGTGAACTAGGATGCAATAAATTTCCTGCAATTGGTCTACAATAAAGAAAAACAAAGTATAAAAAAAATAATAAACTGAAAGAAGCAAAAATCATCATCACAATGTTAAAAAACTGTAATAATACGACACAACATGCAAAAACAATGTCTAATAACACTCCGAATGTGTTCCACATTGAAGAACTAGACAAATTTGAATGCCCCAAGTGATAGCTTAGCACACGTGAGAGGATTGGATCGAGATGAAGAGTGGAGTGATACTTAGATACTCAAAATATACTCTTGTCAGATCCCATTGAAGTTTGATCTGTATTGGATTAAAATGTAAAATCCAAGTGTGCCCCAAGAAAAGTTATATTGCGAAAGGGTAAATGATTTCCTCGAGAATAGATATACACCATGGGTAATAAAGATGAGTATGATCTGGAATGATCATGAGGAGCACCATCAAATGGAAAAATTGTTGAACTGTTATCTAGTTGCTGAAAGTTTTTCAAACATTATCTGAATGTTTTGATTATGACAATTTGAAACTATTTTTGGAGTTTTGGACAATTTTATATTGTTTTTGTATTTTTGAACAATTTTATATTGTTTTTGTAGTTTTTGTGAAACATTTTTGAAGTTTTGTGAGACATGTTTGCAAAAAAAATTGATATAGTACAACTCAGTAAAAAGGGTGCACTTCTTGAAAGAAGGTGCAAATAATAAAAAGCATTCCATTCCATTGGAAAAATGTAGATGATAAAATGATAAGGTGTTTCACTCCACTCGTGGCTCCACACAACTAGGAAGATGCAAGGGCTCATCACAAGAGCCAAGAAGGATGTGAAAATGAGATGAATAATGATATGAAAAGTGAAGATAATGGATGTGAAGACACAAAGTGTAACAATGATCCATGTGAGAAGAAATGTAACTCATCTCCAGTCATATTATCTAACCGATTACAAGATGATTCCACTTTATAGGTTTTGACTCGACTTAGATTCATTGATGGCCTATTGATTGGAAAAATCTAGGTGAAGGAATTGGTGTCTCTCTTAACATGAGCAAGCTAAATTACTTCTTGGGATGTTTTTGATTAAGCACTTTGATTAAGATTTCATAAAGGATTTATTGAATGATTATTTATTGATTTTTGTGAAGGACCCCTACATGTTTCCCCATGCCATCAATAAAAGGAAAGGGCTCAACAAGAAAAAATGTAGGTGAGTAAGGGCATTTCTCCATTCCCAATCTCATACTACCAGTAAGAAGTATGGGCTTATCACCAAAGACTGTGAAGGATGAAAGGTGTATTGATTTTATAATATATTTTTTATTTTTAGATTGATTTAATTTTCCTTGTATGTTGATAGTGTGCTTGTTGGGAAGGAACATTCTACCCCAAGTCTCAGCCTCATGTGACTAGTAGGATGCAAGGGTTCAACACCATAGATTGAGATGGGTGGTCAAAAAGGACCGGGTAAAGAAGTTTAGTGCTTTAAATTAAAGAGAGATCTTATTTGAAAGGAGGAGTTTCCATCAGTAAGCTTTGAGACAAAACCATAGGTAAAAAGATCTGAAATGGTAAGAAACCATAACAAAGATGAGACACACAATGCCCAAGAGGAACAAGGTTAACATGTGTCGTAATAGGTGAAGAAGGTAGTATATGATAATGGTATGATTAAGGTATCTACCAATAGATGGAATGCCTAACATTATTTGTACACACTTTTCCATTTTCGGTTGGAAAACAATGTTCTAATACAAATTTTTATTCTCTTTTTGTGATTTTTGAGTTTTCTAAATTTTGGAGAATGAAGATTTGAAATGGACTCATCAAGAAAGAGGTCCATGTTTATTGAAGTTGAATGGTCTTAAGATACAAGACTTGTGTAGATGAAATGCAAGTCAAGAGAGAGAATCAAAATTTGATAAGTCCTAAAATATGAGACTTGGACAGGACATGAGCCAAGTCAAAGGAGTGAATCCAAAGTTTCGATAAGTATTGTAATATGAGACTTGGGCGGATAGGAGCCAAGTCAAAAGATTGAATCAAAATATTTGATGGGTCTTGAAGTACTAGAATTGGGAAGACAAGTTCCAAGTCAAAGTATGTGTGATTAGATGAGTTTTCGATGAGATCAAAATACATATGTGATGTTAGAAGAAGATTGTCGATGTGGGAAGATGTTGAGATACATATTCACCTGTGAGAGAAATAGTGCGATGAAAGAAAGATGGATCTCTAGATGTATACCAGGGTTCCTTGTAAGCCATAGAGAGGAAATAGTCAATGTTTCTCCTTCTAGGTTGTGAATTAGTTGTTTGGACAAAATATTTGCAATTAAAGCTTGAAATGGTTGAATAAGGATATTCCTGGTATACGTACCTCATAGAAGTGTGCACATGTAGATATCTTGACAAGTAGGAATCATCGTTGATGAGATTCTTTAGGATGGATCATGTGAGGTATAATGGACACAAAAGGTTGTGTTGAAGCAAGTGTCCAAGCTTGTTGTTGTTGTGGTTTGACAACAAGACTAGAGATGTTAGGTGTAGGAGATGGAATGGAAAGAATAGAATGAAGCTCAATGGTGTTTGATGAAATGGAACCTCTTCTCGTCATGTCAAGGGTTGAAAGAGAGTCTTGAAGAAAATTCAAGTTCTCGTTAGGTGTTAGAAGATTTTTTCAAAACATGTTGTTCAATGTCTTTTTGGACTATAGGAAGAAAATATGTAGAAGAAGTGGATTGGTTTGAAGGGGAGATACTTGACCTTCGTCATGATCTCATGGAATGTTTAGTATGAATAGAAGTGGGAATAATAGTCAACTCTTCATTTGAAGGTGTGGAAGTTGACATGTCATCGTTGTAAGAGCTTCATCATCAAGATCTACAAAGATCTCTCCATCATCAATTAAGTCTTGGACATAGTTCTTAAAATGTGTACATTTATCAGTTGAGTGGCCATTAATGCGATGAAAATCACAATATGCATGAGGTTTTTACCAATATGGCTTAGGTTCTCCTTCAATCCAAGGTCTTGTAAGAGGATATTTTATCATCCCAACCTCTTTGAGTTGATGAAAGACACTAGAGAGACTTTCCGAGGGGTGTAAACTTACGTTTAACTTTACATGGTAGTTTCTTAGCTAGGTTGTATGATTGGATTTTTGATTGATTGGTCATGTATGTTGGGAATATTGTGATTATCCATGACACCAAGTGATGACATTGTGGTTGTGATTGATGTACCAAGATTCATCATGAGAAGCTCTAGTATGGTGATTATTGTAGGTGAGGTTGAAAGAAAAATGTTTGATGAACTTCTCTGAGAGGTCCGTGAAGGTGGTAATAGATCCCTTTGGAAGGTGTAAGAACCAATCCAAAGCTTGTCCTCCTAGAATTCTAGGAAAAGGCACAAGAGAAAGCTATCGTTATATGCCACTTCATGACATGCTATGGAAAATTATTTAATATGTTGTCTTGGATCATTTTTCCCTTGTATTTATTGAATTTGGGCATCTCAAAATACCGTGGGAAGGGTATGCGTAAGATGTCCATATTAAAAGGGTATGGACACAATTCATCAAAATTGAATTGTTTGCATTGTTTTTGCATACCCATAATGGTGTCTTTCATCATTTTCCATTCTTGGGAAAAGGATGAATTGTATAAATCCACCATTGTAATGAAAAATTAGAGAGAGTGAAGAAAGGTATGATGAATAACACAACCCTTAGCAAAGTGAATGCTAAGATGGAAGTGATGAAAATGTTTGAAAACCTTGACTCCTAGAAAGTGAATGCTAAGATGGAAGAGGGAAGAAGATGGAAAAGTTTTACCCATAGAAAAATGAGTGCTAAGAGGAAGAAGAAAAAAAAGGTTAGTCAAGTGTTTCTCTTAACAAAATGATAGTAAAGAGAAAAAGGGATGACAAGAGGTTAGATGTGCTCTATTCCATAACAAAAATGAGTCACGAAGGAAAAGAGACTTGACAAGGTGGACATGATCAACTTGTAATCAAAATGAATGATAAGAGTGATGAAGAAATGTAAAAAAAGGTTAACTCCTAACATGATAAGTGTTAAGAGAAATGAAAAAGGGGGGAAAAGTGAAACATGTGCTCGACACTTAACAAAATGAATGTCAAGGGAGACAAGACTTAACAAGATGAAGGTGATCAAATCTTAACAAAATGTGTGATAAGAGTGATGAGAAAAGGGACTTCACAATACTTAACAAAATGAATGATGTTAAGGTGGAAGATGGACTGAAGTGTTAGTTTAGAAGAATCTTAGCAAAATGAGTGCTAAGAAAGATGAAGGAGCTTGAAAGATGTCATGACCATTTTTAAAAAATTGAAGGTAAAGAGGGAAGAGATGAAAGAAGTAAGTGTGCTCAACTTGCGTCAAAGTAAGTGTGACAAGAGGAGACTTAAAACATGATGGATGATGCTCAACTCTTAACAAAAATGTGTTAAAGGAAGAGACTTAGGAAAAATGATGATTTTGTTTGACTTTTAACAAGATGTATGTTAAAAAGGGAGACTTAAGAAGATGATGAATGATGTCAAATCTTAACAAAAAAGTGTGTTAAAAGATAAGACATGACAAGGAAGTGAAAGCACTAAAAGAATGAAAAGGTAAAGGTCATCATAAGAAATGAATAAATGATGAGAAAAAGGTCTGAATCTCACAAAAATGGAGATAAGAGACAAGGGGAAGTGATGGATTAGTGATCTCAAATTAAAACAAAGTGAATGCTTTAATGAGAGAAGTGATGAAGTGATGAGAGAAAAAGATGACAAGAAAAATAAGTGAATGTCAAGTCCAAATAAGGATAAATTTGGAGATAGTGAACACAATAGAAGATGAACCCAAATAAGGAGTATTTGGGATTTTGAAAAGAAGGTGAAAAATAATCCAAGTAAAGTGTACTTGGAAAGATGAAAGGAGAATGAATGTAGAATCCAAACAAGGAATGTTTGGAAAATGAAAAAATATGAACATGAAAGATGGATCCCAAAAAGGAGTGTTTGGAAAAAAAGTGTGGAACACTACGACAAAGAGAAAGAAAACAAAAGAAGAAAATAGAAAAAGAGTTCTTGTTTAACTATTTGTTTGTGGCCTCTACCTTAGATTGGCTTGGACAAGGCATGGCTTCCTAGGTGGCTCTCTCAACTAGGTGTCGAAAAATCCAAGAGCAAGTGATGCTATTACTAGCTGATGATTTACTTTACCCCCTTTGAAACCCTGAGCAAAGACCTTGCTCTAGAATGAATCACACTGGGGTCGCCACTAAGGATATCCGTGACTCTAACTCACAAAGGCTTTACTAGTCAGGTAGGATAAAAAGGTTCCTGTTTCATCCACCAGTTCCCTCAAGGTGTGGACTACTTTGGGTTCCTAGAACCACCCCCTTTTTGTAGCTTAAGGCTTATGCCAAGGGGTTATGTTCTAGTTAAGCGGTCGAGCCATAGCTCTTAATCGAACCTACAAATATAATGTTTTGAATGTGGTGTTTTTTTAATCTTTTGATCTTAATGTGGTTTGGTTGTACACTCCTTTGGAAACCTTGTAGTAGTAGTTTTTGAGTGTTTTATCCACCTTTGTGAGAGTGGGTCCTGCAAGAAAAGATTAGAAAGTTCTCTGAAAGGAGGTAAAAGACAAAACAACAAAAGCAAGTTCACGCTTTTGATTTCCAAGATCGTTTAAAAAGTGTGAGGAAAGAGCATACACGTAAAACAAGATTTGATTAAAAAAAAAAAGAAAGGTTAATTCCCAAAACAAAAGAAACAATCACGTTTCTGATTTCCAAGATCACTTTGAAAGTGTGAGGAAAGAGCATACATGTGAGGTTGTTACGTTAAAAAAATGAATTAAAGTTAAAAAAACTACAATTTTTTTTTTTTTAAAAAAAAACAAGTGTTAGGAGAAATGAAACCATAAATTTTTTGTAAGTCCAAATCAAAAATTATTTTTCCATTGCATAGATATTTTCAATACCTTTCCATAAAAAAAAATGAATTCATTCTGAGTTTGGGAGAAAAAGTTATGGCTTTTGGAAGATGGGCTACGATAGCACTCTTAGTGAAAAATTTGAACGTGAGAAAAATGCCCTTAAGCTGTTGGTTTTTTTTTTTTTGACTTTTGTACTTCACCTGAGAAGCTAAAATTTTGACAACATGGTTAAAAATAAAATAAACATAAAGAAAGAGTTAGATCACAAAATGATTAACTAAAATGAAAGAAAAAAATGTGGGAGTCCCACCGTGCAAAAAAATGTATGCAGAGAAAAAAAAACTACAGTAATGAAAGATACACAAATAATAATGCAAACCTCCCTATAATCCTTTAGTGCAAACCTCAGTAAGGTTGTGGAGACTTTTCATCTGGAACCTTGCAAATGGATGTGGGTGCTCTTGAATATTCTCCAAATGTGAGTGCAAATGCTACAAACATAGATACTTTGGAAAGCTTTAGATTGCAAATTGACAAAGTTTATTTGCAAACAATTCAGGAGGATTTGTAAGAGAGTAAGCTTGCAATTTATAGAAGCAAAAGTGGTTGGAAGTTGGTTGAACATGGTTGAATGCACATGCTAAAAATAACATTGGAGGAAGTTACAGTAGTGTCGGGGCATTTAGGGGCAGTAATGGATTTAATTGTAGAAGTTGCATCCGGGAAGGTGGTTGTACATGCAATTCAATTGCCCCCACCTTTCTAGGATTCTAGAAGTGTAGTTAACTAGGATGAGGATGTGGAGTACAAGTGGAGTCCAAGTGGTTGTTGACTGAAATAGGTGGAATTAAATAACTAAATTTAATTAGTATTTAATTGTGAGGAGATAATTAACCATTTAAATAAATAAATGTTTAATTATATTAGCTAGAAGGTGTTAGGAATTAATTTAATTAATTCCAAAAATGCATGTTAGAATTAAATTATTGGAGAAGCGTGAAGGAATTAGGGTTACAAGGTTAAGTTGTTGAAGGGAGTTGCGAGCTAGGGTAGAGAGCATGGAAGATAGTGAACATATAACAAATAAACAATTGAGATAGTGATCTAAACAATTGAAACCAAGAAAACACTAGGGGAGAATTGTTAGGAAATAAGGGATAAAATATGCGAAATAATTCCTCACGAATCGCAATAGCAGAGAAATTAATATGCATAAAATATTATAGATCTTAAATAAAATTATAGAATAAAATAACACAACACAAAGAGACAATATTTAACATGGTTCACCCAATTTGGGCTACATCCACCAAGAATCACTTGCTCAGATTTTATTACAAGACATCGCTCTCTCAATACAATACCCAGATCTGTTTGGAGCTATGCTATGCTCAACAAACTTCAAAACACATATGTAATGTTACATTATACCTACCATATGCACAAAACCATATAAATAGACAACTTCTTAAGCAATTTTACAAAACCGTGGGTATAAAAAACCATGGGCCAAAACCGTCCCATAAACCTATGGGTCAAAAATCCCGCTCATATGAGAAAAGCACATTTCCCAATATATCGGGCACGTTTTAAGGCCAAAAAAATTTTCCCGAGGCTGCGCCCGAACCCCATCAAGACAACTATGGAAAGTGTACAGTACTCTTAGGGTATAGTCTTCAACACTTTCTCACATGAAACCAGCTCCACAACCTAACAATCTCCCACTTAGAGACTAGTTTTCCTCTGAGCAAGCTTCTCAACCCTTCACTAGTTTCCGTGAAGACCAACCAAAGCTGAACATAGCTTCAGTTTTTCCCTTGTGACCACCTTGGTCATCATGTTTACAGGATTCGAGTGATATGAATCTTCTCTAGCTTCAAATTCTCTTCCTCCAAAGTTGTCCTGATGAAATGGTACCTTAATTGTATATGCTTCGTCCTAGAGTGGAAAACAAATTTCTTAGCTAGGTGTATAGCACTCTGACTATCACTATGCAACTTTCCTTCCTCCTACTTATGCCCCAACTCCTCAAGAAATTGTTGTAACCAAATCATTTCTTTTCTTTCCTCTATGGCAGCAACATACTCAACCTCTATGGTTGATAAAGCCACCAACTTCTGTAGTCATAAAATCTAGCTTACTACTATTCCACCTACAGTGTAAACATAACCTGTCATGCTCCTCTAATGTCTACATCTCCAACCATATCTGAATATAAATAACCACACAAAGTGGTGTCTGATCCATTATAGCACAAAACTATCCCCATGGTCCCTCTCAAATACCGAAGGATCCACTTTACTTCCTACCAGTGATCTCTTCTGGATCACTCATAAATCTACTCACTTCTCCCACTACATGGGCAATATCAGGCCTAGTGCACACCATGGCATACATCAAACTACCAACCATTGATGAGTAAGGTACCTTGGACATTTGGTTTCTCTCATACTCTGTCTTGGGACATTGCTCCTTTGATAACTTGAAATGGCCTACCAAAGGAGTCCCAACCGGTTTAGCATCCTGTATATTAAACCTCTCCAAGACTTTCTTAATGTACTCTTCTTGAGATAAAGTCAACTTCCATTCCTTCCTATCTTGATATATCCTCATACCAAGGATTTTTTTGGCTACCCCCAAATCCTTCATAATAAAGGATTCACTTAGTTTCTTCTTGAGTACTTTTATTTCTTACATGCTTTTACCTCGTAACTAACATGTCATCCACATACGTACACGGGATAATATAATTGCCATCCTCAAATTTATTTTTATACATGCAATGGTTAATGACATATAATATAACCTTGCTCCATCACAAAGCTATCAAATTTCTTATACCATTGACATGGACCTTGTTTCAAGCCATACAAGCTCTTCTTCGATTTGCGCACCATCTCCTCTTTACCTTTGACCTCATAGCCCTCTAGTTGCTACATATATAGTTCCTCCTCCAAATCATCATGGAGAAATGTAGTATTTACATCAAGCTATTCTAAGTGCAAGTCTTCTTTGCAACTATTCCTAGAATAGTTCTAATAGAAGTCATTTTTACTACGGGAGAGAAAAATCTCATCAAAGTCTATACCTATTTTCTATGTGCAAATCCCTTGACCACCAACCGGGCCTTGTATCTTTTCTTTCATCCTTCCTCTTTGACTCAAACACCCACTTGTTTTGTAATGCTCTTTTTCCTTGGGTAGCTTTAAAAATTCCCATGTCCTGGTTCTCCATGAGAGCTTGTGCTCCTCATCCATGGCTTGCTCTCAATTCTTCCTGACATCTACTTGTATTGCTTCATCAAATCTCTCTAGCTCTCCACTATTAGTGATTAATAAATAATAAAGAGAAGGAGAAAAAACATTCAGGCTCTCTTCTTACCCTAGAAGACCTCCTCAATATAGGAGTTTGGGTTCTTGTTGAGGAGGTTCTGAACTGATTCATGTGTCACTTTCCCATCTAGAAGATCCTCTACCACTGTATATTCTTTCTTAGATTCTTCCCTATTTTCCTGCAACTATTGCTTATACATGAATTTCTCATTAAAGAACACATCCCTAGATCAAATGATTTTCTTGTCCTTAATACTCCAACATTTATATCCAAAGTCATCACCACCATAACCAATGAAAGTACATTTTTCTGATTTAGCCTCTAGCTTGGTCCTATCATCCTTGTCTATATGGACAAACACCTCACATCCAAAGACTCTAAGAAATGAATAATCAAATTTCTTACCATACCAAGCCTCCTCAAATATGCCTCCATCCAAGGCACTTTAAGGTCCTCTATTGATCAAGTACACAGCTGTGCTCACCGCTTCTACCCAAAAAGAAAGAGGCAATCCTGCATGTAACCTCATGCTCCTAACATGTTCCATTATTGTTCTATTCATCCTTTCTGACACCCCATTCTCTGCAGAGTTCATGGAACCGTCTTTTTCCTGTGATTCCATTCTTAGAACAATAATCATCAAATTCATTATTGCAATACTCCCCTCCATTATCTGACCTGAGACATTTTAGCTTAAGACCTATTTCATTCTCTACCAAGGCTTTCCATTTAACAAAAGTGTCAAATACATCAGATTTGTTTTTAATACAATAAACCAAAACTTTCCTTATGGCATCATCAATAAAAGTAACATAATAACTTGAACTCCCAAGAGATGATACTTGAGCCGGCGCCCACACATCAGAATGCACCAGCTCTAACTTACTCTCTTTCTTTATAGGTCCAACCTTGAGAAACCTTACTCACTTCTATTTCTCATATATGCAGTCCTCACAGAACTCCAAACTTGTTTCTGTATATCCACCAAATCTTTCTTTATGATCTCCATGCCCTTATGGCTCATATGACCAAGCCTATAGTGCCACAATGTTGTATCTACTTTTGAAGCCACAAGATTACAAACATTAGTGCTATAAGTGGTTAAATACAAGGTTCCAACCTTCTTACCTCTTGCCACCACAAGAGCAACCTTGGTAACCTTCCAAGAGTCCATTGTAAATATCACAATACAACCATCACTTCCCAACTACCCTGTTGATATCAAATTTCATCTTAATGTAGGCACATGTCTGACATCCTTCAATAGCCAAGTATTCCCATTTTGCATCTTAACTCGAACAAACCTTTTCAAACTATGCTGCAAGGCTCATCATCACCAAGAAAAACATGCCCAAAATCTCCTTGAACATAATAAAAAAATAATGCCTATGTGGAGTAGCATGGAAAGAAGCCCCCGAATCTAAAACCGAAGATTCAATAATATTGTGCAAAGAAAGAATCAAAGCATCCTGACATACATTACCCATTACCACATTTTCCTCCTTGTTTTCTTCCTGTTGTTTCTTCTTATCCTAAAGCTCTCAATAGTCCTTCTTTACATGCCCAAACTTTCCATAGTGCCAACATACTATCTTGCTTTTGGATTTTTACCTTGCCCGATCCTTTGATTTTCCATGGCTTCCTCTATTCTTCTATCTCCCTCTAGTTTCCAATGTCAAAGCATTCCCTGAAGTAGAATATTCCCCAGAGATTTTTCTTCACATTTCCTCGCTTAAAATCACCCCTACAACATCCTCAAACTTCAACTTTGAGTTAGCTGGAACCGAGTTGCTTACCGCCATTACCAGGCTATTCCAACTCTCAGGTAAAGAGCAAAGAACTAATAAAGCCCTAACTTCTTCATCAAATTCTATTATAACCAAATTTATCATATTTACAACCATATTAAAATCATTTAAATGATCTGCTTCTGAACCATTCTCAAACATATTCATATTAAACAACATTTTCATTAAAAATATCTTATTTGAGGCAAAGGGTTTTTCATACAACTTCCCTAATGCATCCATCAGTTCTTTTGTAGTATTTTCCTTTGAAACATTAAATAATACTGAAGATGTAAGACACATCCAGATTGTACCAAGTGCCTTCCTATCCAGTAAATCCCATTCCGCATCCGTCATGCTCGAGGGTTTTTTCACCTTCTCAGACAACGAAATATAAAGATCCTTCTGATAAAGGTAATCTTCCATTTGCATCTTCCAAAGACTAAAATTCTACCCATTGAATTTATCAACCCTAGATCTTCCATCATCTACCATAGCTCCCACTCAAGATAAAAATTTCCTTATGATTCAACACTTCAAAAAACCAAACCTTGCTCTGATACCAATTGTTAGGAAATAAGGGATAAAATATGTGGAATAATCCCTCACAGAATCACAACAAGAGAAACTACTATGCAAAAATATTACAGATCTTAAATAAAAGTGCGAGAATAAAATAACACAACACAAAAAGACAAGATTTAACGTGGTTCACCTAATTTGGGCTACGTCCACAAAGAATCACTTACTCATATTTTACTACAAGCCACTACTCTCTTAATACAATGACCCAGATATGTTTGGAGCTATGCTCAAAAACTCTACAGAATTCACACTCGAATTCAAAACACATCTGTAATGTTACATTATACCTACCATATGCACAAAACAATATAAATAGACAACTACTTAAGTAGTTTTACAAAACCATTGGTATAAAAAAAACCATGGGCCAAAACTGTCCCATAAACCTATGGGTAAAAATCCTGCCCATATGAGAAAAGCACGTTTCCCGATATATCGTACATTTTAAGGATAATTTTTTTTTTTTTTTGTACCTAGACCCTGCTCGCCGGCCCCAACTCAGCCCTAAACCCCAATGAGACAAGCATGTGAAAGTATATAATACTCTTAGTGTACAGTCTTTAACACTTTCTCACATGAAACTAGGCTCCACAACCTAACGAGTCTATGAAGGGTTGATATTGAATAATGAAGTTATTTACATTTAGGGAACATAAGAACATGATTTATAGAGTCGGGTTTAAAGTTCAAGATTGTGAGAAATGGCTCTAATGAAGAAAGCACCTAAGGGAAAGAAGACCATGGATGACACACCGCAGACGACTAGTTCTTATAGATGTAATACCCACAAGAGGTGGCTGTTTGGAAGCCATGGGAATCACGGTTGTGGAGATGTAAGATAAGTTAACACAACCACCTTGTGCCATGATATGAGACTAATATCGTGAATGATATCTTTGAGGTAGACATGCCAACAAACTACGACATGACAAATATTCCCTGGATGATAAGGTGCGAAGAACTTGGATGGTGCCAGAGCCCTATAATTATTTAAACTACCAATTTTTAGTAATCCCATTTGACTATTTTAGTGGATGATGTTATGATTCCATGAGGACTATTTAACTTTGTGGGTAGGATGCATATCATCTGCACAATTGATCGATAATGTCACTAGGTTGCTTGATAGTGGAGAAGAAATTTCTCTAGATATGTGTGATGAGGAATAAGTAAAAGAGAAATCCACCGCCATTCATTACCGAAGGGGAATTCACATCTCTTTTACTTATTCCTCATCACACATATCTAGAGAAATTTCTTCTCCACTATCAAGCAACCTAGTGACATTATCGATCAAGACCATGGATGACACACCCAGACGACTAGTTCTTATAGATGTAATACCCACAAGAGGTGACTATTTGGAAGCCATGGGAATCACGGTTGTGGAGATGTAAGATAAGTTAACACAACCACCATGTGCCATGATATGAGACTAATATCGGGAATGATATCTTTGAGGTAGACATGCCAACAAACTACGACATGACAAATATTCCTGGATGATAAGGTGCGAAGAACTTGGATGGTGCCAGAGCCTATAATTATTTAAACTACCAATTTTTAGTAATCCCATGTGACTATTTTAGTGGATGATGTTATGATTCCATGAGGACTATTTAACTTTGTGGGTAGGATGCATATCACCGCACAATTGATCGATAATGTCACTAGGTTGCTTGATAGTGGAGAAGAAATTTCTCTAGATATGTGTGATGAGGAATAAGTAAAGAGAAATCCACTACCATTCATTACCAAGGGGAATTCACATCTTTAATGTGATAAATATTGCTGACCACAGTACTAGAGTGGCCGTGTGTGTCTAGTAAGTTACAAGCTTGGATCCTCAAAAAGATGGAATGGGTAAATAAAAGGTTCTTGCACATTGTGTACAAAATGGTGCAAGGGACCAAGCACAACATTTACATGTATATTGTAGAGAGCATTGTAGAATAAGTAAATATTCAACATTACAAGGGTGAAAAAATCACACAGGGTCCATTTTTCTTCTAATTGTATTTTGGGAGATTATCATCTGAATGGACCAACCGAAAAGGAGTGGGAGCATCCAATATTGAATAATTCTCTAGTGCAATGTTTTGTGAAGTATAACTACAATGACATGATAAAAAAGATGTATAAGACATGCTTGGAAATGTGGTATAAGAGAATGTGTGACGTGACACCTTCGATAATGAATGCAACATTCGAAGGAGCTTCCCTTAGTACGTGATGGACAAGTAGAATTTTGTGATGAAAAAATTATATCTTGTAAGGTTTTTATTGGTTAATGGAGAAGTGGGGCCTATTGGCTCTTGGGATGACACCCCAGGGGAGAGAGAGAGAGAATATATGCACAGGGGATGAGGTGAGGGGAAGGACCCACATGAGTTGTCATTTTATAGCCAGGATGGGGTCTTCCTCCATTCACCTATCCACTCTCATCTTGAGAGTGATGGGGATGTGTTGAACCTAGCCAATGGTATTGTCATTGCTTTTTAAATTTACATTGATGGTAAAGGTGTAAATAGTGAAGTGAGAATTAGTCGGGGCATGAAGGTTGATTAGTAGTGCCTTATCAGTGATAGTTAGATCTCACAAAGAGGTTGTAATGTTTGATATGAATAAAAAATGTGTCTAAAGTATCCATAAAGGTGTTCAGAGGTGTGAGTATTGTTTCTTAGTGCTCTCCAATTCATATCATTGTGTTAAAGTGAAAACTCATCAAACTAGGTCAAGTACAAATTTCTATTTCTAGGTTGGCCATGACATATGATGTTTTACACGTATTAGAGGGATTTTCCAAGATTGTGAAGGAAGGAGAAGCCTTGTGCAATGAATTGATGGAAAAGAGGAGTGAAATGTCATGCGGTAGGTGTATGTCGGTGTTATGTAGTGTTACGTGAGGTTGACATCCACCGAAGGTATGGAAAAGGTTGGTATGCTTAGTTCAAATTCTCTATAGGTTTTGAATGCTTATTCCATCAAGTGTAAGAGATTTTGGAGTTCATGGAGGTATGGGTATTTGAGAACTCAAGGAGACCTTTCCAACGAGACCAACTTTGTGTAATTCATATCTCTATGGAGGAAGTTATGGCCATTCAAAGTTTTATAGGTCAAGATGAGTAGGATTTAATTACATTTTGGGTCCGCATGGTCACCATAAGTTAAAATTATTCACGCATCGCCACTCCAAAAACAATAAGTTAAAATAGAGTTAGATAAAATTTTAGGTCCTCCCAATAGTTGTGAAGAAAAGAAGCAAGTTGTGACAAAATAAATTTGGTTTGACATCATGAAATGTGTAGATATGTGGAGCCTTCTGATTGGCTCAATTTTTACACTCGACATAGAGGTAGTAAATGTAAAGACTGACATTGAAAAATCTAAAAGGAACATGGAGATTCCCTATTAGATCTTAATTCACATTGGTCACATACATGTTATCAAAATCCTAACATTGCGAAGGAACATGGATATTCCCTATTAGATCATAATTCACATTGGTCACATACATGTTATCAAAATGTAGCATTGCGAAGGAACATGGAATTCCCTATTAGATCATGTGTTACATTGGTCAAATATAGGTTATAAAAATTATGACATTATGGAACTTCATTATTGTCTTGCTTCTCACGGTGGCCAATGGAGGTTAAGAAAAATATGACAAGTGTGAAGTGCGTGGAAATTTCTTAGGGTATGCACCGATAAGAAGATCAAATAAATGTCAAAATTTTATTGGTTGTGAAGATGGGCCCATTGAATACAAGAGGGGCTGGTGGAACCGAAACTCTATCAAATACAATTTATTTTATGGGTTGGAGTACACCTAAGTCCATTAATTTTAGGATTTTTTAAATGGTGACATGTGTCCAGTGAATGAGACCAAAGGACTAAGAAGGTTTGAAGTGTGGTCATGGTGGTGACTGTGCAAGTTTGGTTTGACAAAATTATTGAAACTTAAATTTTAACCAATGAAAAATTTCAAAAATTGTAGGTAATATCTGTAAGGAGATCGAAAGGTGTTGCAAAAGGAATTAGGTTGATTCATCTCGAAACAAAGGATAAATTTATGACAGAATTTTGTCTCAGTTAGGAAAGTCTGTGAGGAACAATTCAAAGCATGATGTTGGTTGAGCTTCCAAGCTTATTTGATCTTCATGTGAAGCTATAAGGTCATGTTCACAAGTGGATCTTCTAAAGATGACATACAAAGATACAAGTCAGAGAAGTGTCAACACTTGAAGAGAAAATCTATAAGATAAACGATCTTCTCATTGTACATAGTAAGTGAATGTGAATGGTTAGATGTGGAGAGATAACATATATAAAAGAATGCTTTTGTACATTAAAATGTTGTTGAGGACTTGGGGAATGTTGTTTCGAGTTGTGAATATAGAGGTATGTTGAAGAGATAGTTACTTGATAAATAATGAACATTGTTTTGTATTCATAAGTTAAGCTCAATTTTTAAACATATAAATGTTGTTGAAAGGAGGAGAGATGAGTGTTAGTTTTAAGAAAGTGAGAAGGGTGTGAATGTATTGAAGCCATGGAAAACTAAGAAAGGAGAAGAGAAGACAAGTGAGATGAAGAAGTGGTCATAATCAGTTGTGGAAGACAACACAATAAAGTGATCAGCATTTTAATAAAAATTCTAAGTGGCAGCTTAACATGCGGGGAGTTGTTGCTTCCTTGTAAGTTGAAGCTTACTAAAGGTCGATTTACTTGGACAAAATGGGGAGTTGAAGCCTCCATATAAGTTGATTTTTTCAAGAATGAGTGGAATCTCGGTTCAATTTTGGAGTTGTAGCTCCAAGTTGAGTTGATGCTCAATGTGAAATCATTATAATTTTATAGGACAATTGTGTAATATATTTCTCTAGTTTCAATGGGTTTTTATCATGAGTTAGTTTTTGCACATTAAATATTGTATCCTCATGTGTTCATGTATGTTTATTTCTCTCTATATCTCATGGTTGAATGGTTATACTTCATCATAGTTAAGATAGTTTAATTTTAACAAATTTAAGAAGTGTAGATTGATTAAGAAGTTTGAAAGAGCACTCGACTCATCCCCCTCTTAGTTCCTATGATTTTTAAAAATTGGTATCGAGTGTGGTAATCTTGAATCAAGTCTAACAACTTGGAGTAGGTCCTTCCTAAAACACAAGCATGGTTATTGAGGTAATCCCTAACAACAACTCAAGAGATAGGTATGTTAGTGAGGATGAAACCTCATATGAAGAGGAATTTGAAGTCAATCTTGAATCATAGTTGATAAGTGCCCTGGAAGAATTAAAACACCAAAAGAAAAAGAATTACAAGCTTAAGATACTAGTGAAATAATATGAAAAAAATTTAATATTCTTGAGGAAAGGGAGAAATAGAAAGATGAAGATGAAATCAAAGAACTTGAAGCCCAATTGGATTTGATCTCATCCTCCCTTAAAGTCAAAGAAGAAGAGCACCTGAAACTCAATACTGAGTTGAAGTCACAAGTTGACAAGCTGACAAAAGCTCTGAATGCCAAAGAGGACACTTGTATGAGACATGAGGAAGAATTTAATTAGAGGAAGAAAAAGAATCTGCAGATACATAACAAGATGGAAAAGATCTTTGAAGCCTTGAATGGAATGCTAGATAGAGAAAAGGTGACAGATAATAAAGAAAGAATAGGATTCATAGGAGAATCCATGAAGAAATGTGAATAGAAAAATATGGTTCAAGAAGACAATCATATATGAAGATGACCAAGGGAACAAATTCAAGAAGGCCTAAATCAGTTAGGAAACCAACTGCATTTAGGTATGAAAGAACATTTAATGGGTATTGTTTCTCTTGTCACAATTTTGGACATAGAGCTAAGGAGTGCAAAAATCATATCATGAATGATCACCCATGGAGAGACAACAGAGATGAGAGAAAAAAGAATAGAGTGTGCTTCAACTATAGAGAGAAAGGTCATACAACTCAATATTTCCTTGAAAAACCAAACAATCAGTTTTGGAGAACAAAAAAATCAAGAGGTATGATAGTTTTCTATAATTGTAATAGGATTGGACATGTTGATAGTAATTGTTATGGTCATATGAGTGCTAAGTATAGTTGGAATCTAATTACATACTCATATAGAAGCAAGGATCAAGTTAGGTGTTTCAATTTTTGTAAACTTGGACACTTTTCAAAGTAGTGTTGGCATAATCAACCTCCTAGGCATAGAAACAAGACTCAACCAGTCAAAAGGTAGATTAAAAAGGTATATAAGGTAAAAATAAATCCTGAGAAGGTGGTAGAGACAAGCTTAGGAAAGATATTAGAAGGTGTTGATAAGGTTGAGAAAAGGGAAATTAATCCATGTACTAGTCATGATGAACATACACTCATGGTCAGGAGAAGAAAAGGGAATGAAACCCATCATACATGCTTGACAGAATTGAAGTCTTAAGAGATGAATGTAGAACATCTAACAATACATCAAAGAAGATGGAAAAGGTTTCAAAGGAAAGAAAATGAAATTTTGAGTCATCATGCTCCTTTGATGACTATATTTTGTTTTGAAGTGTTCTCACAAGGTGGTGTGCCTTCTCTAGGCTTCTAGAAGGCATATTTCAGTTGAAAGAAGCAAGGTCAGTCCTTCTTCATTATCCTAAGTTGTAAATCAAGGATTTATCCATGGTGATGTTGAGTGAATAATCCAATGTGTGGTTTTGTAAGTAAGTTTCCATCAGTTGTTTCTAGTTATAGTCCTCATCATGTTTCCAAGGTATGCCAAGTTCAAGATGTGTGTTCTTAGGAGCATGAAAGGGAAGATTAAGGAAGATAACAAGAGCTAGAATTTAGAGCCTCTTTTGATGCAACTGTATTGATGATTCTAACATTGATTTGAGTGTAAAACAAGGTGTTAAGTAGTGGAGAGATTTTAGGAAGATAGTGAAGTGGAATTGTAGGAAAGAAGAAAGGGAAGAGTACACTGAAAATATGCTTAAGGTCTATAATGAAAAAGTTTGAGTCATTCTTATGGTTGAGTGTAAAGTGAAAGCTTGATTTCTTGTAGATTTAGGTAAAGAAGGATGTAATGGTTCCAAGGGAGGTACATGAGTTTGGTTCATGATCAACATAGACCCCTATAAATGGCCAAAGTTGAGCTAATAAGTAGTGAAAGGATAATCAAGGGATCTAAGGTCAAAATAACATTATTCACTAGCTTAAAGAAGAGTTGAGCTTGGTGTTGAGCATGGTAAAGGGAGATGGATGAATATGGTGAGATAGGTAAATTTCCTTCAAAGGAAGATTGCTTGTGTCTAGGGGAGATTGGATTAGTCAAGTAGAGATCACTTAAGGCTGGTATAGGTGCAAAACAATGAGACAACAAGGTATGAGGGAAAATTGTTCGGTTTGACATGTTTTCTTGAAAGACACAAGTTTAGAATGAGAGAGCCTAAAATTGTTTTCACCAGGTACATAGACCTTATATGCTGCTGATAGGAGCCAAGAAAAGAGAAAACATAGTCCTAGGGGGAGCTTGTGGACAAGGAGAGCTAGTTGTTAGTCCAAGGAAAAAGGTGTGAAGAAGGTTATGCAACTGATTGTATCCTATCAATCAAAATAGCAACATCATCCAAGGGGAGTTCCTTGAGGTAAGTTTGTGATTTGTAAATGCTTATCTACATGTTGATCATGTTTTTGAATATGTGGCCCTTTGTCATAGATGTCAAAGGGGAAATATTACTGTCGAAAAATAAGTATGAAGGTGTTTTCCATCAAAGATTCTGAATATGTTGCCATCAATGACAAAGGGGAAATTGTTGAACCCTTGTCATTGGTGTTGTTATTGATGGAAAAGTTATAAATGCTGAAATGATACTCGAGTCATGGGCATGAAGGTTGATTGGTAGTTCCTTCTCAATGATAGTTGGAGCTCACAAATAGGTGCAATGCTTGGTATGAATACAAAATGTATCCAAAGTATCCATAAAGGTGTTCAGAGGTGTGAGGATTGTTTCTTAGTGCTCTCCAAGTCATATCCCTATGTTCAAAGTGAAAACTAGTCAAACTAGGTCAAGTACAAAGGTCTATTTCCAGGTTGGCCATGGCATATGATGTTTTACAGGTATGAGAGGGTTGTTCCAAGCTTGTGAAGGATGGAGAAGCATTTTACAAGGCAACGATGGGAAAGGATGATTGAAATGTCATGTAGGTAGGTGTTTGTTAGTGGTGTACAATGGTTTGTGAGGTTGACGTCCACCGAGTATGGAAAAGGTTGGTATGCTCGGATCATGTAGTCTATTTTTCTTACTCAAACCATAGTGTGTTGGCCCATCACTCAGAAATATCTTAATGCTCACCCAAAGCATGTAAAGGTACCAGGTCCCTCTTTTTATACCAACTTTGCCAAGGTGTTAGCATTATCATACAAGTATTCAATATTCATAACAAGTAGATAAGGGTAAAGCATATAAAGAATCAACTCACAACTATAGTGCATAATGAATCAAATAAGACTCAAGATTATATTTACCATACAATATCCATCCACAACGATCCATTATATTAAGTCATCATAAAAAGAGTAGCTGAATACATTATAATTACCATTAAAATTCATGGCACAAACATACCAGCAACATAATTCTATAACAATCCAAAATAATCTCTCTAAACCATGTAAATCAATACACATATATATATAGGAGGTGGGAATTTTCCTTCACCGCCCATGCATTCTCAAAATAGGTTGCATCCTCAAAATAGCCATTCTCGGTTATAAAAGCAACTAAGGAAGCACATGCAAGATTCACTTTGAATAATAAATTACCTATAATTAACTCTAATTCTAATCCTATTATTAGATCAAACTTTGCATGAATCTTTAGCTTCCCCTTGTTCCTCTAAGCCTTCTTGTCCTTATCCAATGCGTACTTAGCACTCAATCATTTATTAGCCCGTGTATGTAAAAGGGCTAAGTCCCAAACTTTTACTATCCCCGGATCACCCTTCTTTTCCTAAACTTCTGCGCATACCTACATGTACCTTCTCTGTGTGCTTAATCCTTATTCACCTATAACACTTAATCACAAATATTTCTAGTCAATATTACCCCACACTAGCTTCATTTCCACCCTCGATGATGGGTAATCATGCCTTATATCTCCAAGGAATAAAGAATAATGAATACAATAATTACTATACATAAAGAATAAAGATATACCAAAAATAATATGGACACTTTATTCCTATGAGGGAAGTAGTAACTCAGGATAGTCATTCTTGATATCTACCTCTAATTCATTCCATTCAATGAGTTCCTTCTTTTCCTTTTCAGGAATGTCTGCAAGCACCCCATCCATTTCATTCAAGGTCATATTTTCACCTTTTTCTGCAGTGCCCTCAAAATGGTCACCAAACTTTAAACCATCCCATCCATTACATCCATTCATCGG
The DNA here is from genome assembly GCA_018340775.1 of Taxus wallichiana var. yunnanensis. NCBI lineage: Eukaryota > Viridiplantae > Streptophyta > Pinopsida > Cupressales > Taxaceae > Taxus > Taxus wallichiana. The sequence goes on from CM031240.1 coordinate 1,045,431,250, forward strand.
GCTATTAGTTTTCCAAGTTCTTTTATCTTCTCCTTGTGAGGATCCATGGTTGTTGTGAGCATTTGCACTTCTCTGCTAGCAATAATGTCACTCTCTCCTCGTGCTCAAGAGTATAATTCTTCTTTGCAACAAATACTTCATTTTCTTCAACCAAAGTCCTTGTCTTAATGATTGGCTCTGGGTTTGCACACAAATTCAATATGTGAATATGCCTTCTTCATTTCATTCTTTAGTTTTGGAGGAGATTCATACCCAACCACTCGACGCACTATTGTAGCCTTTTTTCTCTCCTTCTATGTTGCATCATCCTCTTTATCCTCTTTCTGATCCCCTAACTACTTCTTAATCAACACGTGCACGAAAATCCTATAAGAAGTGTGAGGATGACTGATAGGTCTTCTCGGTCCTGGTCATTAATATCTGGATGCGCATCAATAATATTCTTCCCCAACTTTTCCATGAAATCTAGAGTTAACTTTTCTTTAATCTTCTTTTGCCCCTTAGTTAGCTATTCCACTTGTTCTTTCAAGCTCTTATTCTCCTCCAACAAATTTCTTAGTGCGGTCAATTTATCTATATTCTTGTGTGCAACTTGAGCTTCTATTTTGTTTAAGGCATTACTTGCCTACATGTCGAGTAAAATCTGTAGGCCTCACCATCTAGTGTGTGGCTTGGGATTTCTTCTTCATTTTCCTCTTGATGCATGCATCTTATTTTACATTAAATTCAGGCTCATCAATATGAGTCTACATGCTCCAAGAGAGTTTCTTTCTAGTGTGCAAGTTGGCCACTTCAGTTCCATCATTTCCCATCCATAAAGTTCCTCAGGCTCCAAAGTGATTTGGAACCTGACATGAATGATATTTTTGGGATCATTAATATACCCAACTATAGGATTTTTATACATCTCTCCTGAGCGCATACCTTTAGGAACATGCACCCCTTCATCCAAAGTCAAGCCTTCCCCTACAGTGCCTGTTTGTTCATTCGTGGGCTCACTAGAAGGTTTTCCCTTATATTTTTCTATTTCTTTCTCCTCACTTGTACCCTCATATTTGCACTCCTCAAATATTTTTGTATCATACTTCACCTCTTCCTCTTGAGGATCTTTTCCATCCAACTCAATAATATGTGGTTTTTTTTTCCGTGCCCAATCTTTCATCTAACTCCTCCTTACCCTATCTTTGTATATACTTCTATCATTTCTTCTTCTCTTACACAGGCTTGGTGGGAGAGGTCTTAGGATTTTTGTGCTATGAAAGGCCTGCACTCACACTTGTGCCTTGGGGAGTTTTTCTCCTTAGTACCCTTCTAAATTTTTGATCCAGAGTGCCCCAACATTCATCCCTATCTCCTCAATGCATGTCTCCTCTCCTACTTCTTCTTCTTTCTACATGAGAGGATTTTACTTGCGTGTTCTCTTTAGTCAACCTAATGGCTACCTCCATGAGCCATGGTCCAATCCAACACTATCTTCCTTTAGTTCTTCCTCCTCTTCTTCATCTATGTGGGGAGGATTGGGATCCTCATCCTGTAATGTTCCCACCGTATGCTTTCCTTTGGGTAGTTCAAGAATCTTGAACTCATTTTCAATGTATCTTCCTTTTTCCAATTTGGGATTAAGGTAGATGTATACCTTAGCCACACCAAGTTTCCCAACTACCAAACTCATTGAATTAATACTTATATCATCCAAGATCATCTTTTCTATGTAAGTAGACATACCTAAATATACATATGTCTTTTGAAGCATATGATAATCATAGTCTACTTTGTCTACATCAAATACCAATCTGCACATGTTTGAAAACCTATGCACCAAGGCTGGAAGTAATGTGTCATGAAGGCATATGGGATATTGCACCAAGGGCTCCACTTTCCATCCTTCATTCCAAATCTTCCTATGCAAAAATGTTGATATACAATGAATTGGGCCTAGCTTATCCAATACCAAAGGAAGGTCCTTGGGTATTCTCCATTCATATTCAAATTATTTGCACAAGTGCTTGTACCAAAGCTCTAGCCTTTTCTTATAAGGTCCACTCATAGATCCATCACATGTGTATTTTACAAATCTATCTGCATGGGAATTTTTCTCTTTGGGCTATTGCCAAATATTATCCTTTGGCCCATCGGTCTTCCCAATAGACAATAAGATAACACCAAAACTTATCTTGTCTCCATAGTGCACTTATTCAATAATAGTCTTAGCAATGAAAGAAGACAAGTTGTATACCACTCCCTCAGTCATTGTTTTTCAATATGGATCCATCTTTTATTTACCTAGCTCCAACACTCTTGGTTATTCAATTTGGTGAGGAGGTGCAAAACTTATTGAATCACAGGATACGTTTCTAACTTAACGATATCCATCATGTTCCATCCTTTCACATTAACCAATGCATCCCTTGTTGCCTATATGCCCTCATCATCAGTAAGGTCATTGATAATCTTAGTGCTAGGGCTTCTCAACCCTTTCAACCTTCCAATCAAGGGCACGGTAAGTCACATTTTCTACTAAAAATAGAAGAAGTCCTTGTGCACATGGGACATCAACCATTGATACAATTTCTTGGGTTTCCCAAAGTATGATAGTTCATATAATTGGTTGACTCCAACACTCTATAAAAATTTCTGACTTGCATCATCGTAGATGACCATGTCATTCTCTCATCCACAAATCTATTTTTACCACCAATTGTTTGTCTAATTCATCCATGTTATCCTTAGTACGATGATTGTAGTCGCTTACTTTTCTCCGTCTAATATGTGAATCCCAATCCAATCCCATTATGACACCTTATGGGTAATGCATTTCCAAAAATATATTTTGGGGTATCTTCCACCTCTACTTCCACTTCTTTTTCTTCTTGCCCCTTGTGGTTTCTCCAGGTGCTCGTTTTGGTGCCATTGCAATAATAAAAATGTGTTCTTGTACTAGATTCAAGCTCTGTAACTTAAAACTTGTGTGCCCTAGCTTCTTCTCAAACCCTAAGTTTGCATATTTTCTCCCCACATGCCTTCTCTTTGCTCAAACACTCTCTCTAATGGAGCTCTAACCAAGACCATAAAAAATCTCTCTGGTTCAAATGTTTGAAAAAATCTTTCACACACTTTCCCACATAACTCATTCTTCAATTTGTTCAAACACTTCACAATGCAAGGTAAAAATGATATCAAAAGCCCTAATTTTATATTTTTTTCAATTTTTTGACATTTATTGCTCTCCATCTATGACCGTACTCAACATTAAATGAAATTTCATTCTTTTTCTGTTCTTTGCAAATATATTTTCCATGCTTGAGTCTACCCCTAGTCGTAACCTTCTAAGCATCGACTACTTCTCAACCACGACCTGATCTCACGTGCCATCCTACACCAAAGTATAAAACCTTTGTGTATAATACCAATTATTTTACCATGTTATTGCCTACCTTGAGTTACACTGTATGCCATCCATCCATCGCACGGTCTTCATTCATGAGAAATTTTCTCTTGATCCGCACCATTACTTTAAGTACCTACAACATAGTTCTTCTTTGCATACCCATCTTCCGGAGGAAATTAAATCTCTTTACAAATTAACCCATTTATCATGTATCTACTCCACCCCACACTAAAATTATGTGTAGTCCTTTACGCATGAATTCACTTAGATAGTAATTAACTACTAGCCCACAAGTGTGCTTATTAGAAAAAACACAAAACTAGATTAATAAATCATAACCATGATGAAAGGAAAAACATATAAAGAAAATTCATTAAAGGGAAATATAATCTAAGTGGCACCACTAACTTATTATAAACACCAATAAGACTTATTTATAGTAGGGCTTAACTTACTCCCATTGAAATAATTAGACAACCGTGTTTCCATCCAACCCTACAGAATTGTTGAGTTCTGAATCTAGTATATGTCACCACATACGTTTCCAACCAATGCACCTTCAATTTCATAGGGTGGTGCACAAACATGGAGTCATAAAGAAGAACCATCTGTCTAACTTTAGATTGTTTATTCTTAATATACATATCATTGCATGCCTTTTTCCTATCCTTTTATGTCTTCTACCTCCAATGTGTGATGACACGCCTCTCATCAAACTACATTAGTTTATCTATATTCTCTTCAAGTGCTTGTTCATCATCCAGTCCTACTCTTGTGAGCATAATACATAGGGAGGGTAACATGAATTCCACTAGAAAAATAACCTCACTTAAACACCAACTGAAAGGGTGTGGCTTTGTTCAATTCTTTGTAAATTTTCCAGGTATGCCCAAAGTACAACAGAGACTTTATCATCCCAATATTTCCTTCCAACATCATATATATTTGTCAATGTATGTCCCAATATCTTATTGAAAGCCTCAACAATCCCATTAGCTTTGTGGGTGATAGGGTGTTGTCTTATGATGCGCCACCATAAACTCAGCCAATAATATTTTGATAGTCTCATTTAAAAAGTGTGTGCCCCTATCACTTGTCAAGCTCAATAGACATCCATACATGCTGATAATGTTCTCCCATAAGAACCATGCTACTATATATGTCATGAAATCCTTCATAGCACTACTTTTATCCACATAGTCAGATAATATGTACATGTAATAATATAGCATGACCTAGTCCTATGCACCGGTGGGGAAATAGGGCCCACAAAGTCAATTTCCCATTTCTCAAAAGTTTGTAAACTTATGATTGGTCTCAATAGTATTTCATCCCTATGCCCAGGCTTCCTAAGGTGCTAAAAATTATCACACACCCTAACATACTCTTTACAATACTTATATAGTGTTTCCTACTAAATTCCAACCAAAACAATCTTGTGCATGATACATTTCTGCATAATGTTCTCTGTAATTCCACCATGATCCTTCTCCATTATAGCTTTGCACTCATGTTCAAGTACACACTAGTGTAAAACATCATCATGGCCTAACTTGTATAAATCTTCACTGATCAACATGTAAGGCACGCAAGCGTATGACAAGTTTTTTCATCTCTAAGCTCTTCATCCCTTCAGTGCCACACTAGTACACAAAAACACAACAATATATTCTAAGTTAGAGGGTGCGTGGTTCAATATGAATAGTTGGTAATCTAAAATTATATCCTCAATTCTCTACGTTTCCTCACTTGATTTAATTCATGACAAATGTTCTAGCTCAAAATTTCTCTTTCTCGGCTTTACCACCACGGTAAATTCAAATTCCTGAAACAAGATAATCCACTGCATATGTGCCCCTACAAAACAAGCTTATTAACCAAGTACTTAAGTGTCATGTGATCTATATAAAATATAAATGAAGTTTCTAAAAAGTATTATCTAGAACTTGTGGAGTGCATAAATCATGGACAATGTTTTGTGCTCTGTAGTTGTATAATTCTTCTCATAGGGTTAACTTCCTGCTCGCAAAATAGATAGGATGATCAACAATCCCATCACCAGGTTGTGCTAACACTATGCTAATGGCCATGCCAGAGGCATCAACATGTACATGAAATGATTTGTCCCAAGAAGGAAAGTGTAGAATGGGTGTAAAAGTAAGTCTTTCCTTCAATGTCTCAAATGCTAGGTGTTGCACCTCATTCCCAATGATACTTTCCTTTAATTTTCAATGATTCTTCTAAGGGAATAACAATATTAGCATATCCCTTAATGAACTTCTTGTAATAACCTATGTGTTCTAAAAACCCACGTACCTCGCTCTGATTGGTAGGCTCCTCCATGCCCAAGATAACAAAAACCTTAACAAGACCTACCAACAAACATTGTTTGCATATAATGTGACCAAACAAACTTCCAAAGGGTATAACAAAGATACACTTCTTAATATTCAAAGAGATGCTTGATTGCCTACACCTTTTAAACATAAGTCCTGAAGTTGTCATAGTGATATTTTACCAACCCATACACAGTCTAATCATCCAAATAAACTTGTAAAAACTTGTGTATAAAGTCCTCAAATGCTTGTACAACAATGCGTGAAAAGACTGCAGGCGCATTCTTCAACCCAAAGGGCATAACTGTATATGTAAAAATTCCCCACTCAATGGTGAAAGTTGTCTTTTCTGATATTCTTTAGCAATCCACACCTAATGATAACCGAAAATCCATCAGTGAAAGAGTAAATCTCATGCCCTACAATGCCTTCCAAGATCTCTTCAATAAAAGGTGTGGGAAAAGGGTCTATGACACAAGAAACATTCAACTCTCTTGTAGTCCACACAGATCCTTATCCTACCATCTTTATTTATGCTTATCACCATATGGATAACCTAATCTGACTCCTCAATGGGCTCAATGATTTCAGATTTCAATATCTTATCAATCTCTTCGTTTACCTTTATGCACCTTTAGGATTCATCTTGTAAGGCCTCTTTCTAATCGGGTGTGCACCTTCCTTTAAATTTATCCTCATCTCACATAAATAGTGATGTAATCCCTTCAACTCATAATAGCCTCATAGAAATAAGTCCTAGAAGTCATGTAACAGCTCAATAATCTTAGCCACCTCTTTTTCAGACCAATAGTCACCAATAATGGTCTCCTTAGGTTTTGTATTTATCCCAATGTTGACCTTATTCATTTTCATAGGCTCATGATAAGTGTGTGCCTTCTCATCAGCACTATCCAAGACCTCACACATACCTATAGTGTGATCAACATCCAAATTCTCTACATCTTCATCATCAATCATGTAAACCAACTTACCCTTCTCTTTTTCTTAGAAATTGTTTCAAGCTGCTCCTTATCTGTCTCCTCTTCTTAAAAGCATGCCTCCAAATCTAACTCTCCAAACATATCTAACAGAGTTTCCAAGGCTTTACACTATCCCCCTGTAAATACGTCACCTCATAATCTATAATTTTTCATTCACTAAAGGTTTAATAGGTAGTTAAAGGTTTGAATCATACAAGAGGTCATGTCTTGCCAATTAACTATTTTTATTGTTAACTTTGCATGAAATTCCATGTACTTGTGTAACCACTTAGGGTGGCGTAGAACTTATGTACCCAGAGTGATGGTTGAAAGGCTTCTTGCCCCCTCTCCAATCTCTCACACTTTTGAGCATGGTGCGAAGCGAGTCCTTCCCATGGAATTTTAATATATGTGAAGGTACATTACTCCTAAGAAACCTAGTAGAGAAGATGATTCTCACCTCTCACCACTCCAAAATTTTATCTCTTTGTCTATTCCACTAATGCATTGCTATCTTGTGTAGGTTATAAACTAACATATTTCTTCTGTCACCCTCATCCTTCCACTAGGCTTCCATGGTGTGTAGAAATACACAAGGGTTTCCTTCACCAATATACCGAGGTACACAGTTATAAACCAGTGCCTAACCATAAGTGGCTTGATTACGCAAGTAACTATGTTCTTAATTTATTTCCCGACCATTTCATATGTTCTATGTGCCCGATTATCACAGATAATCTTGGTTTCATCACTTATAGACTAAGAAAAATCCCACTGTATAACACCTTCCTTAGATGGATCAAGAACTTCAAGATCCCTAAATATACACACATATATCCTATTCAGATCCTCTTCACTCAAGGGTTATACATACGGTGCAACCTTCCCATTTGTCAAAGGAATAATTACACGCTCCTCTTTGTTCTCAAAAATGATATAACCTTTATTGAAGCGTGGATCAACATTATTCAAATAACACCAGGGCACCCAAGTAGTGCTATAAAAGTATCCACTTCGCAAGCACCAAGACCTCAAATTCTCTAGTAAACTTGGCCCCTTGTATAGTAATAGTGGCATCTTTCAATACTCCAATGGGTATGGCTCTAGTCCTATTTTCCATATACAACACATTCAAAGAGGGATGTAACGATGGTCTCCCCATCTGATTCCACACATCCAAAGTGAGTACATTTACTTCTGCACCTATATTAATTGGTATGTTACTAAAAACCACCCATCAATAACTGCATTCAAAGTGATCTCTTTATCATACTCAAAACTATGAGGAGGCGAGGTTGCATGTAATATCTGTCTCTCACGCTCAGATCTAACATGTGGTATATTCTCCCTCAACCATTCCCTAACAAAGGAATGATATTTTCCTAGCATAGCATCTTAAAAACCTCCTTCAAGTCATCAACATCTTTCTAAGGAAGCTCAACTTCCTTTTCCTGCTCCATCTTCCACGACTACTCTTTCAAGAACTGTATCTCACCCTGTAAGTTTCTAATAACCTCCATAGTCTCTTGATATACCTATTTCTAATTATTAGGATTTGGATATTTCACATTTATCACCTCTTACTTTGTAATAACAGGTTTCTTCTTCAGATATTAGGAGCACACACAACCTCAACATGTGTAGTCACTAACATAGGAAACATCTCAGGATCAGGCACAATATTAGGCATCCACTAGTCTTCTACGACGCACTGCACTTTAATCATCCCCGCGCCCTTATCATTCTTCTTATAGTTCTTACTCATGTGTTCATATAACTCAGGACATTATTCAAACTTATGTTTCTTTTTACACCATGAGTAGACTATGTTCTAAGGAATTCACACCTATAATGATCAGGGGATCTGCATGTAAAACAAGTTCCTTGTAGGAAATCACCTCTTCCACCACCGTTACCACAACAACCTTTGTATCCTCCACAATAACCTCTACCTCTACCACCTCCATCAAATTTCCCTTCATGATGTTGTCCTTCCTGCTCCTTTGAATTATTTGCAACACTAGTCGACGCATGCTAGTTTCAATAGATTCATGAATCTGATCAATTAGTCTATAATTCTCTATATCATGAGTGTGGGATTTACAAATCTTACAATAACATGACACATTCTTCAATTGTGTGCTACAACAAAGGGCATCTACTTGAATCATGATCCAAGTTACATATCTCACAATCCAACAACATGATGCACCTAACTTATGAGGGTAGATATCCTTAGTATATCCTTCCACCTCGAAATATGTACACCATATCCCATAGCACATCTCATGTGCTGAATTGGCTAATATTTTTCATGTTGTTACACCATAGATGCAATATGCACCTCTAAGAATGGGCTAACTCTAATGTCTATGCTTTTAACTACCTCAATATGCAAAGATGTCTCCAAAGCATCATATGGATATGTAAACATAATATGAGAGAAACCCTTCTAAAAGGTGTGATTAAACTGCCAAAAAATCATTATGCATGATGACTAGGGTGACTATCATAAGAAAAATTTGATAGAAAAGTTTTAAAGCATGCATCAAACTCCCTTACTCTCTCAACCATGCCCTCCTTAATCTCCTTCAGCGCACTGATGCTTTTTTGTTCAAACTTAGGGATATGGAACTTAGCCAAGAAGGAATCATGTAGCGTGTTGTAATCTACAAAAGTCTAATTCAGATCATACTTCCTATACAAACTATGTGCACGCCCTTGTAAAGTAGTAGAAAATTGACTTGCCTTATGCTTAGGATTTGTAATTCCCTTAGTGCACCATAATATCTCACACATGTGCACATGCTCCATTGCATCTTCAATGTCTCGTAATCTAGTGGGTGAAGAGAAATATCGTAATAGAATTGTTGTGGCTGGTATGAACCATGTCCACTAGATCTAGAATTTGTATTACCTCCACATATTCCCTCCAAAAACCACCAAATCCACTAGATCCTGAACCACCTAATCCTCCCGATCCACCTCTTGTAGTAAGAAACAAACTAGAGGATGAGCTACTCTATGTTCCAACTGTTATACTAAATTTAACTCCCACATGATGCAGTGAAGTTGTGTTACTTCTAGACGTATTACCAACGTTACGTGCGCCAACACTTTGCCTTGATTATGTGCTAGAAAATATACCACCAATTGGACCAAAAAAAAGAAAGACGTCTATGCAACCATGGTTGAATTTGTTGTCTAATGAACTTCTGTACTCACTGGAAAATGAAATCTACTTGTCGCTACTCTATCACTAACACTATCCTGTTTCTCAATAACTATTTCAAGAACTATAATACTAAGCACAAGGTCTTGGTCACTAGGTGGGATCGGATGTGCGCCCACACTGTCCTTAATCTTTCTTCATAAGACACGCTTTCATCATAAGCTAGAGAGGATTCTCTACTGCACTTTCCTAAGTGGGGGAGATCCTGATGCTTTGGCTGTTGGAAAATTTTCTTTGTTCCTAATTAAATGAATGAACTAGCTACTAAAAGAAACTAGCAACTCATAACATGGAGGGTTTATAGTACCTCTAACATGATGTGATGGATGAATGGGCACAAAGTGATGATGGATCCTCTCTGTCGGTGATGAATTGTAAATGAGATAAATGAAACAAGATTTATTAGATGATTTATGGGGATGATGCGACCCAAGAAGTGATAAAATTCCTTGGCGAGATGTCAACCCCATTTTTAAGAAAGGTTAGAATAAAGGATGAAGCAAAGTAGATATCATGCAAAAATAGAAATATTAATGAATTTGGGAAATGATTAAGATCTGATCTAAAATCTGATTTGATTGAAAGAACTATAAATGAAAGGTTACCGGACTAGGTTGGAGCGACCTAGGCGTGCACGAGCAAGTCGACGATGACTTAGGAGAGTGGATCTCAACTTGTGAGTGACACATGTAAACCTACAAGGTTTGAATGTAAGATGGTGGATGCCATATGCTTGTGGATCTTTGAAGGAGGACTGTAGAATGATCTCTAAGATGAAAAGGTAGAGAAAAGGACATAAAATAATGATTTGGGTAGGTTGTTAGATGAACAGGACCTCGGTCGATGACGACCGGGGGGATCGGCAACAATGGATGTGCACGGGAAGGTCAATGATGACCAAGGAGAGTGGATCTAAACTCCGTGAGTGAAATATCTAGACCTACAAGGTCCGAATGTAAGTTGGTGGATGATAGAGGCCTCTAGATGTTGAAAGATGAACTATAAAATGATCTCGAGAGATAGAAAGATAGAGTAAAAGACATAAAACAATGATTTGGTTAGGTTTTTAGATGAACAGGACCTTGGTTGATGACGACTAGGGGGATTAATGATGATTGTAGCGGCATCGTGATAGGGATAAGGATAAACAAATAGAAAATGAAACTTCTAAGAAAAGGAGATAAAATAGAAGGTTGTTGAGGACCTTTATGTGTTACGAGAAGAAGGTTTGAACACCGTAAAAGATTAAACAAAAACAATACAAAGATAATTTGATAAAAGTTGATTAAAGCAATACAAAAGTAATGAAAATCTCATGGAGGATGATCGTGAGTGATCCGAACATGATCAATGAAGGTATGGAAGGTTTGTGGCTATTACGGGAATGCTCTGGTGTGAGAGTCGAGTTCACAAGTCATGAGGAATCTCTAAAGTTTGCATGCATCTAATTTTTGATCCCCTTTTGGAATCATTTAACTTGGTTTTATAGGGTTAATGACGACTGGGTTGGGTTGCCACCGAATATAGGGAAAGTTTCCCTAATGGGTAATTTTTTTGTGTTTTTGGCATGATTTTGTGTTTTAAGAGTTGGAAGGGTGCTTTAAAGCATTGTGTGGGATTAGATTTCTTGAGGATGAATCATGGGTAGTTAGGGTATAAATATAGATAGGAAGAAAGCTAGGAAAAAGCATAAGATAGAGATTTATGATAAAATCATCCTAAATGAAAGTGGATTAGGGAATGACATGATGTGGATACTAATTAATTAATTAATAGGGGATAATTAATAAAATTAATTAAATGGGATGGGCATTTTAATTAAATTAAGGGGATGTATTTAATTAAAAGGAGGAGACCGTATGATAGAAAAGTGACATGCAAGCATGAGAATCTACAAGTAGCCCTTCTTCGTACCCGACCTCCCAAGGTCGTCTTGCAGAGAAGTTGGTGGGAATGGAATATATGTGGGTATAGACAAACTAGTTGGGAAATCTTATATCCTCAACACACAATAAAGGGATCTACGAATCTAAGGAAAGAAAGCTCTCATAACCTAAATTGGTGTAATGGATCATTCGATATGATAGCTACTGCTCGAAGGCTCCAATCAATGTCGAGCTCTATCGATATCCTATCTATTAGCTATTGGATATGTGGAAAGTGACCTGTAGGTGCTTTGTGTATATTTCCAGACAAGGTCATGGAAAATGGTAATGAGAGGTGTAGTGGATTTGTAATAAACTATGGGTGGTTTTTTGGTCTAGCCTAGAAAATATTAGATTGATTGGCTTCTATGTTTAATGCAGAAAATTGCATTATGATATCTAGCGGGAGTGGTGAGGATCTAAATACCAATGTTCGTAAACTAGTGTCAATACTTAACTGACTAGCAGGCCCATTGGGTTGTGGGACCTAGGGATCAAAACCATGAGTTCATGGTTGTTGTGGACCTGTTATGGTCATGTGAAGAATCAATCTCTTCTTCTGACTATCCAATAGTCATAAGCCTTTTCAACTTCTATGTTTAATATCAGGAGTTATGTGATCTTCTCATAATACCTTATGGGTGTTTTGGCAACTTGTATACATAATCCTGTGTCTATGTCGATGAGAAGGTGTCTTGTGTTTGGCTACGGAACTAATGGATCACAACCAAATATTTGTTCTCTTTCGGGTTCTCTATGTGGTCCTGTGGATATCCTATCAAGGCAGATCTATAGTTGGGTTGGTTTGATCGGAATGTGTATGATTTGTCGTATTCAATATTCAATTGTCTCAATTGATCACTAATTTCTTGTGGGTTTATTGTTGTTTGGAAGACCAATCCTAAGCCCTTGATCTATATCCGTTAATGTTGTGAAGAGATTTAGCTTTGAGGTACTACCGGTTTGAATACGTAATCCTTGAGCTCTCTGGGTCCCGTTATTGTCATGCAAGAGATAATCAATACTTTAACTGAAATGAGTAAACTAACTATGAAAGATATATCTATACTATGCTTATATCTCTTTTATTTTTTATTTTCAATGATACGTATTTGAACTAAATTAAAAGAGAAACTATTATAATATATTCAATAATGGACAATTAATCTAATAACATAATTAAAACAAGCAAGTTAGCTTTGATATAGCTATTTTCCCTGTGAACTTGTGAGTTTATCCTAAATATTTAAATAACTTAACTAATCTAATTGAAAAGACCTTCAATCTTACCTCGAAGTGAGGAATAAATCACATTTCTTAGAAGTTATCATTCCCCACAACTTCCTGGCAATACCTTTTGCGAGCTTAACTAAAATAAAATGATTTGCTACTCTATTTGATATATTATAACTAAAATTTTGATAGCTCAAACCTAGAATTTTATAGAATAGTGGTAAATCTAGTTGTGTCGTGACTTGTCCCCTTAGTGTGATCTCTTTGTTCCTTCGTGTTCTCATGAATCTAGAAAAGTGTGAATGTGATAGTGTCAGCAGAAGAAGATACTCAAACAATGGCAGCTTTGGATATAAACCAAATACAATTCAAGTAAGAGAGGGATAGTGCAAGTGAATAAAAGCTTATTATGCCATTCTAATAGGATTTATTGTGGGGATACAACACAAATATACCGAGAATTCTGGGATCTATTTCTTGTGACAAAACAACAACCTACAACTCTAAGATTATCAAATGAACTCTAATCTAGAACTGAAACTATCTTATGCTAAGCTAACTCTATAGGATAGCAATGGAGAAAAATGAAAGTGTGAAGATCAAATGATCTCTAAAGCAAAAAGGAGAGGCTGAGAATTCATGCAAAATCTAAACCTATTGAAACTTATGGAAGAACTTCAAAACACACTGAATAATAATTCATAGAGAGAGAGGGGCTATTTGCTTGTAAACAAGTTGGGTATTTATAGCATTTGGATTTACTAGAGGGTAAGTTTGAATTGATCTCTTCTAATATAAACAAAGAGAAATCACTATTTACTAGGCAACCAAAACATAAATGCAAGCAAGAGTGGTTGAGAAATGCGGATGCAAATTGAATTTTACATTTGATGAAATTGTCGGAACATTATGGAAAATGCACACAGGACCACCGCCATGTGTAGGGTGGTGATTACAAGACCGTCACTCTGTCTTGTGTGGCGATCATGGGACCACCACCTAGGTAGGGTGGTGGTCCTATAACTTAAAGACCAAAATGTAAGGAAAAGGGGGCGAAGTTAGAACAAAACATGCAAAATCTAGACAAGGATTTTTAGGATGTAAATGTATACTTGGCAAGCTTTTTAGATTCTAAACACCTTGCGAAGAGATCTAAATCATCATTGGGGTTTTGTAACCTATCTCCGGTAGTACAATACCTACATTTTTGGGTACGTACATATTTCCCCCTTGGAGAAGTGTTTTAGCCATGAAGAGGCATAAAATGGTGGGTCTGAGTATGGCAGTCCCAAAATGGGGAGTTAGAAGCTATACCGACACGCTTATGTGTCGCAGTGTCACCATCAAAATTCCCGCTATCTGTAAAATGAAAAAGGGACTCAAGTGTAGATAGATAAAATAAATCAAAAATAAATACTAAATTAAAATGAAATGAGGACTTACCATTTGCGCGAGGATAAGAACTTACCTCCGTCGGCGCTCCAACTCTGCGAAAGAACTTTCAAAACAAGTTAGAATATTATATATATATATATGAGCTCATTTTCCTATTCATTTACGCGTATCGATTTGGTGGTTTTTGAGCTCTGGGACCCACGGAACCATTTTGGACGAGTGCAAGGTAAAAACGTTCATTTGAGATCATGGTCATGCCTCAGGAGGGGGACATCGACCCACGAAGTCTCAGGTTAGTTCTTCTCAATTTATCATTTTTAAACCTAAAATATAGAAATGTTTAAAACTTTGTCTTGGGGGATCATTTTTGGAAATGTTAGTTTTAAATGAGTCTCTAGGGGTGCCCATAGGGTAGGTCTTTATTTTGTCAAAAACGATGTATTTTTGCTTTTTTAAAGTGTTTTTAGGGCTTTGGGGGCGTTCACCGATTCGGGATAGGACCACGGCCTTATAAAGGGCGGGTTATAAGAATGCCACCTCGAAAGGTGGCGGTTATGGAACCACCACTCTGCATAGGGTGGTGGTTACTCGAATGAATGTAAAAAAGATGTATTTTTAAATTGTTTTTGCATTTTTGACATTTTTATTTGTTCTTGATGATTTTTCCAGTTGGATTATGTTACTAACTTACTCTTTTTATCTATTTTGGGTGGATGTAGAAGGAGGATTATATTAGATGGAGTAGAGAGAGGGAGTGTGATTGGATCCTAGTAGTGTTAGAGGCACTGACCTAGATAGAGCGAGACACTCTGCAGAGGGCCGATATTTGGAGGATCACACAGGTTCCTCATGTTACACCTGCTAGTCACATATTGTGTGAATTATTTTCATACTAGGATGTAGACCGGAATACCTTTCGGTTACCAGGTGTTAGGGGTGAGTGGACTATCACCCTGGAGGATGTCTATCACATATTGGGGGTTCGATTCTTGGGAGGCGGTTGTCTCTTAAGACAACAGTATCTAGGTCTCAGATAGTTCAGTGGGCTACCTACATGGGAGATGTTGTTGTCTCCATGGGCTCAAAGAAGGGGGTGAAGGTCTATTCCATTGTTGCTTCTCCTATCCATGTGATCCGCAAGGCTATTATGGGTATCTTGGCCTCACAGTTGATTGGGGACAAGGGAGGGGATACTCTCTTATATTGTTGGGCTCCCATTATTACATAGATTGAGGCCCATGGCCATGTTTACGCTTGGGGAGTAGAAATTCTTGGGACCACCTACCATGATTTATATAGGGTGGTCAGATTACAGGGGTAGTCATTGAGTCACCCTACTCTAGTTATGAGTTGGGTGTATGAGTGCATCATTCCCTATGGGAGAGGTGTATAGGTAGAGGATCCGGGGTTGTCAAGGAAGTGAGGTGGACAGGGATGACTGTACTTAGGATGCCACACTAGCTAGTGGCTTCTCTGACTATTATAGACATGGAGGCCACTCCTTATCAGGCCATGACAGGGTTATGGGGAGAGGAGACACATACATTGATTACCTGCTATTCCATAGGTCAGCTGATAGACAAGATAGGGAGGTTGGAGACTCACCCATTTGATAGAGTACCTCAGTAGTTTGGCCTCCCCTACATTGATATGTTTCCTCCAGTGGGGCCAGTGTATGCGAGTTTGTTCGTGAAGCCGGGAGGTCCCAGTGGCCGAGGTTGGACCACAGTTACTCTCGGAGTTACCATTGCACTTAGGTGGTTTGTTCATGCTCGAGGGGCATCTGGTGCACCTTGGAGCACCCTTACTTATGATCAGGGCTGCTCCTACTCATAGTGGCGAGGGAGATGATCTCATTGATGTGGACTCGGACTTTGAGTTCACCATAGAGGAGAGAGAGGAGGAGATGGTAGGAGGTGAGATCGGTGGGATTGAGGAGGAGGATGAGAGTGATTCTGAGTGGCATGACACTCAGGATATTTTGAGGGCTGAGAGGGTGGAGAAGAGTGTAGAGAAGGTGACCCTGATCTCAGAGGAGTTGCCTTCTCGGACTTGGGGGAGATGATGAGTCCGTGGCAGGACGTCACTTCTTTCTAGATTTGGGGGAGGTTCCATAATCCAGTTGGGGGAGGTTCCACAATCCGCATGATAGCGTCGATGTGCGTAGATATCCTAGAGATCCCACCTAGATGCCTGGAGATCCGAGTGAGTTACTACTCTTTTCTTGATTTTGTTTTAGCTAGAAATGTTTAGTTGATATTTCTCTTTTGTTGTTTCGTTTGTTTTTGACTTTATTTTTGACGATTTTCTAACTTGTTATTTCTCTTTTTTATTTGTAGTGATTGCTTTGAGGATGGTGAGACTTGATTCACCGAGTGTGCACAGAACACCTGTTGCTCCCCTCGGAGAGTACTCGGGATGAGCTTACTGCAGACGATGTTGGAGAGCCCTCAGTAGCTGGCCGACATACTGATGTGTTTGCCCCTGTCTGGAAGGTGGAAAAGTTAGTGACCTCTCTTCGTACTGAGTTGGCTAGATATAGGACTGTTGAGTACTTGATGAGGAGGAGCCATTCTCATAGTGAGACCACAACTACTGGCCGTGATCATGAGCCCTCAGTTCATTTAGAGAATCATCATGCGGGAGTCCTAGATGTGATCATGTAACTTCTGAGGGATCCCACAGGGATTGAGAGACCATGGTGTCTTTTTGTAGTGATTTTTGTCAGATGTTTATACAAGTGTTTTTATACTTTTCGGGCTCATTGAGCATTTTGACCATGCCTAGTGCATGATGGCATTGTATATAAAACATGATATATATATATATATATATATATCTTTTTGGATCTAGATCTTCTTGTATCTAGAATTTTGTGATTCATTTCCCATGTATACACTAGATGTTTTAAGAATCTTTTTTTTCTATGCTTTTCAGAATGTATGCAATGGATGACAAGTGATAACAAATGTTGAACATAATGTTTCTCTTTTTGTTTGTTTTTGTAATGCTGATATGAGATGATACAAACATATTGTAGTATTGAACTTTTGGCTTCTTTGGGAAATGTTTGTTGCTTCTTCTTGTTTTGGAAAACGTGATGAATATGTAGTGATAATGAGATGAACTTTCCCCACTCCTAACTCCACACAACTAGTAAGATGCGAGGGCTCAACACCAAGAGTTGGGAAGGGCACAAATTGTATGAGTTTGAATGAATGAAAATGATGAGAGAAAGACAAGGTATTGACATAAATCAAATTTAAACCTACGTACTTACTCCTACTCAAAACTACTACATAGTTTAGAATGTAACTTACTTTCCAGTTTATCTAGACTTAGATCCATGGATGGCAATTTGGGTGACAAAATATGGTTTTGAGGATTTGATCTCTTTAGAATTCAAATACTTAATTTCACTTAACATAGTTACTTTGCATTTTTAAAATACTTGTGATTCATTGATTTATGTGAATGGACCCCCTACGCCTTGTCTCATGCTATTGGTAGGAAGCATGGGCTCATCACCAAAGATAGGACATAGGCGAGTAAGGTCACTTACTTCATTTCTCAACCTCGTATCACTAGTAAGAGATGCGGGCTCATCATCGAGGGTTGGTGGGGCAAAGAAGTGTGTAAAATAAAATATTCTATTTTGTTTAGTATTTTTGATTTAATTTGACATTTTTGATTTGTGATTTTGGAGTATCCTTGTTTCAAAGAGATGTAAGAAGGATAGATGTGACACCAAGAAGATCCTAGAACATACCATATATAAGAACAACTTAACCCAGTAGAAAAGAATGAGTATGACCAAGTATGTAGGCCTTGGTATGGTTTTTGTCAAGACTTTGTCTGTCGAATTGATGAAATGATTTTGGAACCATTTGATGATATTATGAAAATTGAAGAGATATGATTTGAATGCTTTTGCCAATATTTTTAGAAGCTTATAATGAATTGCTTAAGAATAAGTTCCTTGACCACAAAATTTACAAAACGAGTGAACAAAATGAAACAACTAAGTGATTAAATGCAATGTAGGTAGATATAATATACAAATGGTGACACTGATGACCTATGCGTAAAATCGTTTAAGATGTAAGGAATTGACAGTTTCATTGAATTCCTCACCTTCTAATGTACACAAGAGATACGCACCATTTCCATAGTCTTTCATGACTCGGTATGGGCCCAACCACTTGGGCCAAAATTTCCTTCCTTCGCTGGTTTTCTTATCAATCCAACTGTCTAGTCTTAGAACTAGATCTCCCTCATATATTTCTTGTTTGTAGAACTTTTTTTTTATATTGCCGACACATCCATTCAGCATAAGCTTTGTGCCATTGTTCAGCATTTAGCTTGGCCTCATCAAGGCTTTCTAGTTGAGAGAGGCATGCCTCTCTATAGGATTCTTCTCCCAAAATCCCTTGTAATGAGATGCGGAGATTGGGTATTTCAACCTCAAGCAAGAGAACTACTTTTGCCCTGAATACTAATGAGAAAGGGGTTGGCCCTATTAGTGTTCTTATTGAGGTTTGATGGACCCACAAGGCCAGGTATAATTTTAAATTCCAATCCCATTTGTTCTCCTTGAATATTTTGAGGAGAATAGATTTTAACATTTTGTTTGTGCCTTCAACTTGTCCGTTGGCTTGAGGGTAATAAAGAGAGGCCGTATGATGGTTTATCTTGAATTTACTACATAACTCATGGACCTCATCGTTCTTAAAGGATGTGCCATTATCTAAGATAATGACTTACGAGATACCATACCTACAAATGATCTAATTCAAATTACGTAGACTTGGTACGGTGGTGAGAGGCATGGCCTCTACCAATTTGATAAAATATTTTGTGGCCATGTTTATAAAGTTATGGCCATCTCATTGTGAGGAGATAATTTTCCTATCAAATCTAGTCCCCACGTGGAAAAGTGAAATGTGGTTACGATTGGTTGCAGAGCTTGTCTTTGGCATGTGAATCTCGTGGGAAAATTCTTGGCATTTATGGCACTTGCTCACAAATTCTACTGTGTCATGTTCAAGAAATAGAAAATCCGGTGTATTTTGTGAGCAGTGGCATGGCCACCAAAGTGTCCTCCACATATCCCATTGTGGGATTTGTAAAGAATCTTTTTGGATTCTTCAGTGTCAATGCATCTTAAAAGCATTCCATCAAAGGCTTTACGATAGAGAACTTGTTCTAAGATAACATATTTAGAAGCGATAATGCGTAACCTCCTTCTTTGTTGTGATGTGGCACCTTCTGGGTATGTATGGTCCATGATAAAATTGATGATGTCAGTGTACCAAGGGAATGTAGAGATTAAGGGTCTAGTTTCAAAAAGTATATGCATTCATCGGGAAAGTCTAGATCTACCGATTTCCTCCATCTAACAAATTGTCAAACTAACCAAATCTGCAATGATTTGTCCTTTAACGAATTTTTGGTTTACAAATGTTAATTCAAATTCACCCATTAAGGTTATGAATCATCCAACCTTTTTAGATAAAGACCCTTGCATGAGGAATGTTCGTAAGTGATATGTCTTTACGATGACCCTTGTTTCTTGATTTAACATGTAATGTCTTAAACATTTTGTTGTGAAGACTATGGCAAGGCATTCTCTTTCTGCATGTGTATAACATGTTTCATAACAAACAAGGTATAACTAATGAAATAGATTGTACATTCTCATTTATCATTGTCTTCTTGAGCCAACATGCAAGCTAGTGAGACATCAGTGGCCCACAATACAAGATTAAAGGATGATCTGGTCTAGGAGGCATTAGCATGGGAGGAGACAACAAAAATCATTTAACTGCTTTGAAGGCCTTGTTACACTCTTATGTCCAATCAATTCTTTAATCTTTCTTTAATAAATTGTTGATTAGATGAACAACAAAACTTATGTCCAGAATGAACCTTCGAATTGCACCGAGCTTCCCAAAAAATGATCTGATACCAGACTTGTCTGATGGTGGAATCATTTCAAGAATAGCTTGGATTTTGGCTAGATCAACATCAATCCCTCGTGAGGATATAATGTAACCCATAAGCTTTCCTCATATCACACCAAATATGCATTTTCTGCGGGTTGAATATGATGCCATATTCAATCAATTGTGAGAGAATGATACGAGTACTACAGGTGATCACGGTGCTTCTTGGACAAAGAAGGAAAGATATAGAAGTTACCTTCCAAAGAGGATTGTACTCGAGGCGGAGTTAGATGAGAGAAGACACCAAGGTAGACCCAATGGTACTCGAATGAGCATGAGAGGGAATTGATTCCCTTACCACTCCCCCAATAAGTTTTTGTGGGACCAAAAGCCTCCTAAGCAGGGGAGGTGTGATCCATAGGGATCTAGAAAAACACACCACTTCATCAGTTCCATCAACACCAAGAAGGAGAAATAAGAAAAGTGAAAAGAAATGAGGTAAATAGAGGTTCTGGACAGAACCGCCACTCTATGCAGAGTGGCGATTTTAGAACCACCGCCTGGTGGTGGTCCCGATACTTTTGAACAAAAAAAAAAAAGGATGGAACGTGAATGGACGTGAATTTGAAGCGCTAGCTATGTCTCTTCCCTTCCATGCCCTTTCACATTCTCCAGTGCATGGGAGGACATGTGAAGGCCTATAAATACATGGAAGGAGCAAGAGAATAGACATTTGAAGGTGAATCAGAATTTAATGAGAGTAGTGAGCAAGATCTTCAGTGCTAGAATGGAATTGTAGGAGCAAGGTGTAGAAACAGAGCAAACAAGTAATTAGAGAGAAGGTTTACATTGTTGCTTCTTTTCATACTTATTATAATCTATAATTGTCTATGTTAGACCAATAAAAGTGGGAAGAAAGAGTAGTTTCCCTTCCCGACTGGTTTTCCTCCTTGGAGGTTTCCAGGATAAAAATTGTTGGTGTTGAAGTTTGAATTATTTTCCTTCTCTGTAATTTCCTTTCTATAGCACTAGATAATCAGTCATGAAGCTCTAATATTTAAGCAAATCTATCATTTTCTAGAGTTGAAAGTAGAACAACATAGTTGTGTGATTTGTAGAGTTCCAAAGTAGAAGTTTACGGATCAACTCACCCCGTCATTTTCATGGAAACATTCAGGAGCCGGGTAAACTCTTACAAAATTTTCCCTCAACTCTATTTGAGCTACGAGCCACCTCTTTGTCCTAGCAATGTAATTATGTCTTTGTGCATCAATGTAAATGGTTTTTGTATATCATATAAAAATAAAATCATGTTTTGTGGTGTTTATTTAATCCTATCTCATTTTATTGTGTTTCTCTTGCCGCTCCATTGAATTGTTTTATTCTGTGCATACTTCTTTTGCTTGCATGTTTATAAGTTTTTGCTTGATGGAGATTTGATGGTGAAAAGGGATCCGGGTTTACGTCTCACCTATCTTACCTCTCTCAACTCCACCTTCCTTCCATTCTCCCTTAAGAAAAGTGTCTTTCCCCTTTTATTGGTGATTTCACCACCCCCTTTAGTGTAGGATTTCCCCTTTTATGCATCTTTCTAACCCTTTCTCTCTTTGTATCACCTTGGACATGTTAGTATAGGATTAGTTAGAAGTTTTTCTTGCATTAGGAGTAGTTGTAGCATTAGGATTAGGTACAGTAATTCGGCCATCTCCTGAGGGTTTTCTCAAGTTCGCAAGTCCCATAACTTAAGAGATAACCACATGTTAGCAAATTATGTGACTGCCCCCACTCACAATCAAGCAATTCATGGGGTAATGTAATTTTGTAGTAACATTTTTGGAATACCCAGTGGGACAGTTTGAAGCACTTTACCACTTCATTGGATCAAGTTGGTTTGTTCTTTGTGGGATTTAACCTTTAGAGGTACATGCACGCACATCCGCGAATTCATGTTGTCGACAACCCATTATTTGAGTTGCATACTTTCCTTCCATCCATTTCAATTTTCATTCCACCTCTCTCCATATTATTCCATTCCATGAAGTTTTACAATAATGGATTCATTTCCATCATGGAATTCTCTCATGAAGCAACAACAATGGCATTCAAAAATACCTACAAATTTACAACATATATTCTCGTAGTACTACCAACCACATCCGGATGCATAATTCAATGAATATCAACAATATGCATACTCATATGAGGAAGATGTAGATAATTTTGGTTACATGCCAAACTATAAGGTTGTTGAAGAGAAGGCGTACACAAATTATTGAGGCTACTATCCTACACCTAAAGATATTGAGTTGCAGAAAAAGAGTGTGAATTGGAGGTAAGGGTATTTCATCAAAGGGCTATGACTCAATTACAAGCATGCAATATTGGTTTTAGGACCCCTTGTCCATGGGTGGGCCCTATTGTAAGTAATTGTAGCCCATCGGAGAAGCTCAACCTTATTGTTGAGATGTTTCTAAGGCTCATAGAGTGGATCTAGGAGATAAAAGCTTGCGTGGACAAGGTTATTCAATCTTGTGGATGGTAGACCTCAGCATTATCATCCTATAATTATCTCCCCACTCCCCAAGTTGTACCATCTTAGCAGAGCCACGGTTCCGAGTTTCCCTTTCGTCACCATTTTGGAACCCATTTCTTTATCTCCTAGTCTTCCATCCCATCTCAGTATCTTCACCTTTTTCCCTTCCAAGTCCAAGTCCCTTCCACAAGAGCCAAAATAAATACCTTCCCCTACACCACAAACAAATAAAAACCTAGTGGAGACACCACCCACCACTACTCCCACTTTCCCAGGTCCTTGTCGAGAAGAGACCGAAAAATTCGATCAAGGGGAGCAACAAGAAGAAGAGATAAGAAAAGAAGAAATAATTAGAAGCTTGGTGAGTTTGTCTCTTAGATATGGGATTGTTAAAATCCCCTTGATGGAGAAACCTTTGGAGGAAGATAAGGTCAAGCCACGGTGGTGGAAGCTTTAGTTGAAGCGAAGCGAGTGAGAGTGACAAGAAGATGATAAACAATTAGTATGTTCTCAGTGCATTGTCCATGAGGGCACCCTATTGCAGGAGGTTTTTGACTTATCACCAGCTATAGAACCAGTGAGGGAAGAAGCAAATACTCCAAATCCAAAAGAAGAGGAGTGCATTCCAGCCGTGGAGGAAATTGCCTCGCCTCATAGGCTCCAAACACAAAAAGGCCACATAAGAACCTTCATTCTTCTTCCCACTTCATCCCCTTCGAGCTATAATGACGAAAAACATTTTGAGCTTTCATACTTCATAGTCAAGGGCAAGGGGAACCATGGTGAGAAAATTGCAGATCCGGATAACACTGTTATCCAAATGTGCCCCCTATTCATTTTGTGGCTAACTCCCTTTCATTCTTTCCTTCTATTGTTCCTCAGTCATAAATTTTTACTTTTTAGGCACTCAAAACCTTCTGGAAATGACACCATTGGATAGAGCTCTTTCTCAGCTTTCTAGAAAGGTAAATATTTCCTCATAACTCCACGTATTTTTCAAGTTATGGCTCAAAGAGATTTTTGTGGGAAATTTTCCCTTGCAAGGTCCGCAGCCAATCAGAACTCGCCACGTGTCTAGGTCAAAAATATCAAAGCGATCCGTTTTTGGGCCGTTTTTGCCCTAAATCTTCAAACGATCATATCTTTTGATCCAGAGCTCATATTTTCACGTTCTTTATATCATTGGAAAGCTGTTAAAATTATCTACATGATTTCATGGTCAATTTCTAATTTTGGTTCAGTTTGGAGAGAGAAAATTCAAAAACAGTTCTGGTACGTGTCCATGGCCAGAAATGACATTTCAACAACCAAATTTAATACAGAATGGGTTGCATTCTTCTCCAATATGGTCAAAAATGACAGGGTATGGGTTTGTAAGGTCCTCCATGCTGTTTTAATGCATTTTCCATCAATGAGGAATGGGCTCCCACATTTTTTATGTTTTCTCTCTCCTGGGCTCGACCCATGCATTGTAAAAGCCAGATTTGGCTCATTTCTTGATGGTTGAACACTTTTTGGCATTGCAAACTTCTTCTTTCACCTCCAGCAAGTGATAGTTGTAAGAATCAGACCTTTTTCATAGTTTGTAACAGGTTTATACCTCTTTGATGGTGGAATGCAAGAGATTTTTACATGGAATTGACAGTGCAAACTCTGTGAATGCTTTCAGTCCTCTTGTTTGTATTGTTTTACTTCATTTTAAGACCTCTAATTACATCTATCAGCTTGTGTATGTTTTCCCTTGTTGCATTTCATGAATTTGTGTCTATTTACATGGCAAAAAATGTTTCACCACTCCTTTTGGTGCATCACCATCTTTAGTTAGTTTCAATTTTTGCATTTCTATCCCTGTCCCCTTGCAATTTAGAGTAGGATTAGGATCTCGAACCTCTATAGTTGTGCAAAATATAGTAGATCTAAATCGAGAGGAGTTTGAGGAACCAGCTCTAACTGGAGATTCCTCTCTCATTTTCACAAGTCCCACACTTGGAGAGAGGTTTCCATGTTGTGCAATCACACTAGATGCCTAAGACATCAATTCGTAACCTTGATTTACATCCGGGGGTGCTACTTGATTTACAACAACAAACACTATGGTAGAGGTTGAACCAAAGGCAACAAGACATGGAGGGGACGTATTTTATGTTTGATTTGAAATATTGATTCAATGGAGATGATCCCGTAGAGATCACATCACTTTATCCATCATCTACCTTTTAGGAATGTGAGCCCATTTCCATGGAGGAGAGCATTCAAGTGCAATGTTTATGCATCTCATGACATCTATCCCGAGCTAGTATTGGAGGATTTATATCTTTCGAGCTTTACACTAGACAATGAGGAAGAAGGAAATAGTGATGACACCATTTCCACACTTGGTCATTAAGGAAGAGGATCAATTACTTGTAGAAGCAATGCAAAGATAAAATTAGCATACATGAAGCCTCTTTTTCAAGAAGGTCCACGAGAAAGAATCCATTTTTGAGTTAAATTTCGAGAAAGGGGTGCATCCAAAGCAAATCAAATTGTGCCCAATAAGGTACTTCACTTAATTGAAGAGAATTGATATGCCAAAACCTATCATGTCCATTTTAGGGCATGAGGAGGAGCATCAAAGTACCAAAGATCAACCACTTCACCTCGGGAGCTCCATGTGGTTCATTCGGATGAGGTATTCATCTTTCTCCCACATACCTTAATGATTTTGGTGGAGGATCGGCCCTTGTTGGATTTTCACTCATAACACCAGCCATGTTCAACACAAATCATATACATGACTTCCTATTTTTAGGAAGGCGAGCTACTTCTCCATACCAATATCGGGGTTTGTGTAAAGTATTCTTTGCCTCCCAGTTAGCATAGAGTAGGTCGGGTTTGCTTTCGGAAAATAAGTGTGTATGCACACTTTGCATGCTCCACTTGGAGTATGTAGGATATTTAGTTTTGTACATAGTGTGTGTTTTGGTGTGTCATTGATCGCACATCCATTAATTGGAAGAAACCATGTTTATGGTGGAAATTAGATTTTAGGGTAGTTTTCAAAATACATCTTCCAAATTTATCCCTTTTTGTGCCCTTTCCTTGGTCAAATTTTTAATTTTGGGGTAGTTTATAGGTTTTATCTAAAATTCCAAAATCATCTTTAAGAGTAGGCCAAGGCATTCTCACTTCAATGGAAAGTCTACACGAGTCTAGGGGACATGTTTTCACACGAATCAATTTTTCAAGATTAGGCTTGACTCCATGCCCAATGGATACTTCAAGGCTACTGGTCTCTCCATCTAAAAGATAGATGTCCCCGAGAGGTTGCCAAAATGTTATCCTAAATTTACCCCCCCTTGGGTTCATTTGGATATTTCCTCATAAATGGAATTAGCCATTCATATTTTGGAGACGTGTGGATGACCACAAATTTACCCCTTGATGTTAGGAGAAAAAGAAAACTCATATGGCTTAGGCCGAGTTAATTTTTACACACAATGAGCTTCGAGCCATGGCGAACCGAGCTGGGTTGGGTCATCGGTGAGTTGGAAGTGAGCCAGAGGATGGTTGAGTTAAAAGTGCAATAGATGAGTTAGTACTGAGTCGCGAGTTTTAAATAGTGTAAAGGTTGGATGGGTGATAGATGACTATCTAATCTTACAAGTAGGATATAATTTAGACTACTCGATGATGCCAAAGGTACAACGGTGTGGTAGAGGAAGAGCAGCTCGGGGGTGGCTTGGTGGTTAACAACTAGTAAGGTGAAACCACGGGTTGACACCTAGGTTGGTCACCTAGGTTGGAAGCCTATGGTGGATGCCTAGGTTTGTCGCCTAGGTTGGTCTCCTAGGTTGGTCACCTAGGTTGGTCGATTGGGTTGGTTGGTTGGGTTGGTCGGTTGATTGGTCGGTCGGGCTAGTCGGTCAATTGTTATGGCAACACGGTGATGGGATTGGGTTGGATGGTACAAAATTTGAGCAACATCTTAACCCCTTGGCTTAGATGACATACGGGTTTCTCGACCCATTGGTCAACATATGGATGGAGGAGATAGATGATTGTCCAACCGCCTGTGTTAGACAACATACTGAGATAGATGGATCAGTATGGGCATGGTTAGAAGAGTCGGATGGGAGGAGGATAAAAGGAGGTTGGTCGGGTCACATGTTTGACATGTATGGACAGTTTGACAGCTTGTCCGACATCCCATGTTTGACGATACGCTTAAGAGATGGCTACCCGGGTTGGTCAATGACCACAATAATGTACGACCCACATAGTTAGAAAATGTCTAAACCCCCAGGGTTGGACGGTCGAAGTAAAGTGACACATAGTTAGATAGTTCATGAGGCAGACACCCGGTTGGATGGGTTACATGGTTGGGCAGCCCACAAGTCCCAAACAGTGTGATTTAGGTGAGTGAATGATAGCCCAAAGAACCATATTTAATGTGGTATGGTGCCCATGTCTTCATTTGATATAACTACCCTTGGGAAGTGAAATTATATAGGCTCCCATACCTCTTTAATGAGGGTGGGTGACCAATTTACCTATATAAAGAAATCGCCCCCTCATTTTTCATAAAGACATTCAGGGAGCTTGAGAAAATCTTGCAAAATTTTCCTCAACTCTATTTGAACCGTGAGCCTCCTCTTGAGCCTCGACAATGTAATTATGCCTTTTTCATCAATGTAAATGGTTTTTTGCATATCATAGATCAATAAAATCATGATTTTTGGTTTTTATTCAACCGTGTCTCATTTTATTGTGTTTCTCTTACCTCTCCATTGTATATTTGTATTATGTGCATGCTTCTTTCACTTGCAGGTTTATAAGGTTGTGCTTCATGGAGGTTTGATGGCGAGTGGGGATCCGGGGTTTTGTCTCACCTGTCGACCTCTCTCAACTCCACCTTCCTTCCATTCCACCTCAAACAGAGTATCTCACCCATTTTCTTGGTGCTATCACCACCCCCTTTAGTGTAGGCTTAGTTATGTTCTTCTTTCTTTAGGAGTAGTTGTAGCATTAGGATTAGGTAGAGTAATTTGGCCTTCTCCGAAGGGTTATATCAATTTCACAAGTCCCACAACTTGAGAGATAACCCCATGTTGGCAAATTACACCTAATGCCCCACTCATAATCAGGCCATTAATGGGATGCTATAATTTTATAAGTAACAGCTTTTAGCATGCCCGATGGGACAATTTTGAAACACCTTACCACTTCATTTCATCAAGTTGGTGTGTTATTGGTGGGATTCAACCTTAGAGGCACATGCAACCGCATCTAGCACTCCATTTTGTCAACAACCCATTCTCTCGAGTTACAAAATTTCCTTCCATCCATTTTTATTTTCTTTCCATCTCTCTCCATATTCTTCCACTCCATGAAGTTGTGCAAGAATGGATTCATTTCCATCATGGAATTCTATCTTGTAACATCAACAATTTCATTCAAACATACCTCCACATTTGTAGCATATATTCTCATAGTACTACCAGCCACCTCAAGATCTATACTTTAATGAATATCAACACTATGCATACCCATATGAGAAATATGTAGATCAATTTGGTTACATGCCATAATATGTGACTTTTGAAGAGCAGGTACGCAAATTAAGGAGGTATCATCCTATGCCCGAGGATATTGTGTTATAGAGAAAAGGTTAATAATTGGAGTTAAGGATGGTGCATCAAAGGTCTATGACTCATATAAAAACATGTAAGATTGGTTTTATGACATCTTGTCCATGAGTGGGCCCTATTCCAATTAATTACACCCCGTAGGAGAAGCTTGAACTTATTGTTGAGATGTTTCCAAGGCTCAAAAAGTGGATCTAGAAGATAGAAGCTTTTGTGGACAAGGATAGTCAATCCTGTCGATGGGAGACCTTAGTATTGTCATCCTATAATTATCTCCCCACCCCAAGTTACACCATCTCAGGGAGCCACAATTCTTGAGTTTCCCACCTTCTACCTCTAGTTAACCCATTTCTCCAACTCTTAGTCTCCCATTCCATCTCAACAACTCTTCCTTTTTTACTTCTAAGTCTAAGTTCCTTCCACAAAAGCCAAAGTAATACCTTCCCCTCCACCACAAACATAGAAACAACTAGTGGAGACCTTTGACTTTCCCAAGTCCATATCGGGAAGAGACTAAAAAATCTAGTCAAGGGGAGAAACAAGAAGAAGAGACAAGAATAGAAGACATTATTAGAAGATTTGTGAGTTTGGATCTTAGATTCGGGATTGATAAAATCCCCTTGATGGAGAAACCTTTAAGGAGGATGAGGTCAAGTCACAGTGTGTAGAAGCTTCGCTTGTGAAAAGTAGAGAGAGTGTGAGAAGAAGATGATTAGCAATCGGTATGTTCGAGTAAATTTTCCATGAGGAAACCCTATTTCCAAAGGTTGTTGACTCATCACTAGCTACAACACAAGTGAGGGAAGAAGTAGATACTCCAAATCCAAAAGAGGAGGAGTGTATTCTATCTATGGAGGAAAGTCATATAGTTTTAAAGGCTCCAAGCACAAAACAAGCCATAAAATAACCTTTGAGTTTTCTTCCCACTTCATCCCTTTTGAGATCTAATGTTGAAGAATAGTTTGAGGTTTAAAACTTCATGTTCAAGGGTGAGGGGAACCATGTTGAGAAAATTGTAGATCCGGAGAACACCACGGAGGAGGTTGAACCAATGTAGAAAGACAATGAGGGGGCATATTTTTGTCCGATTTGAAAGATTACTTCAATGGAGAGGAGCCCATAGAGATCATATTACTTGCTCCATCATCCACCTTCCAAGCACGTGAGCCCGCTTCATGGAGGAGAACAGTCAAGTACAACAACCTAAATCTCATTGAAGACATCGATGCCAAGATCGCGGGATTTACCTCTTCCAAGATTTAGACCTGACAAGGAGGAGGAAGGAAACAATGATGACACCATTTCTCCACTAGTCATCAAGGTATAGGATCAGTTTCTTGCAGAAGCAATGCAAAAAAAAATCATTATACAGGAAACCTCTTTTTTTAGGAAGGTCCATATGAAGACTCCATTTTTGGGGTTAAATTTCAGAGCAAGGGCACATCATTTGGATAAGATGTGCCCAACAAGGTACTTGGCTTCATTCAAGCAAAGAGAGAAGCCAAAACTATTCAAGTCAATTTCAGGCATAAGGAGGATCATCAAATTCACAAGGATCATCCGCCTCACCCCCAAGAGCTCCATGTGGGTCATTCATATGAGGTATTCATCTTACTCCCAGCTGATACCTTGAAGATTTTGGTGGAGGATCATCCCCTTGTTGGTTTTTCACTCATAACAATAGCCATGTTTAGCTCCAAATCATATACATGGCTGCCTATTTTGAGGAAGGGGAGCTACTTCTCCATACTAGTATTAGGGTTTGTGTGAAGTCTTTTTTGCCTCAGTTAGTGTAGAGTAGTTAGGTTTGCTTTTAGTAAAATAAGTGTGTATGCACACTCTACATACTCCACTTGGAGTGTGTATGATTTTCTATTTCGTACATAGTATGTGTTGTGGTGTATCATTGCTCGTGCAAGGTCCATTCATTGAAGCAATAATGTAAATGGTGGAAATAAGATTTTTGGGTAGTTTTCAAAATACATCTTTCAAATTCTAATAGATCGATTACGGGTCTAGAGTTCTCTATGTCCTTGCCTTGGTCAATTTTTCAATTTTGGATTATTTTACAGGTTTTATCTAAAATTCCAAAATCAGCTTTAAGAGGAGGCCAAGGTAGTTTCAGCTCAATCGCAAGTTCAAACGATTCTAGGGGACAATTTTTCAAAAGGATTAGTTTTTCAAGATTAGGCTTGACTCCATGCCCAATGGATACTTCAAGGCTATGAGTCTCTTCATCTAGTAGGAAGATGTCCCCAAGAGGTCATCAAACTATTATCCCAAATTTACCCCCTCGGGTTAA
Organism: Taxus wallichiana var. yunnanensis; assembly: GCA_018340775.1. Lineage (NCBI taxonomy): Eukaryota > Viridiplantae > Streptophyta > Pinopsida > Cupressales > Taxaceae > Taxus > Taxus wallichiana. The sequence goes on from CM031240.1 coordinate 1,045,462,146, forward strand.
TTTGGATAATTCATCAGAAATAGACTTAACCATTCATATTTTGGAGATGTGCGGATGGCCACAAATTTAGCCCCATATTTCAAGATAGAAAGACAACTAAAATGGCTCAATGAGTTAATTTTCATACATGGTAAGTGCACAAGCCATGATAAACCAAGTTTATCTAGTTTTTGGTGAGTTGGAAGTGAGCTAGAGGATGGCCAAGTTGTAGAGTGCAATAGACGCAGTCGATCTGAGTCGAGGTTTAAACACCGTAAAGGTTGGATAGGTAATAGATTTTCATCCAAACCTCTACATCATATGTAATTCAAATGGCTCAGTGATGGCCAAGGTGAGACTATGGTAGAAGAATAGCAGCTTGATGGTGATGCGGGTGGTTAGATAGCTAAGGGTCGGACACTGGATGAAACCCTAGGTTGGACACCCTAGGGTTTCTGGGTCGGTCGGCTAGGTTGGTCGAATGAGTTGGTCACCAAATGTTATGGCACCATGGTGATGGGACTAGGTTGGATGGTATGGAAGTCGAGATAGAGTCTAACCCCTCGTGTTAGATGACATACATGTTGGTCGACCCATTGGTCAACATATAGATAGAGGAGATAGATGGTCTTCTAACCCCCTGTTGGATGACATTCTAGATGGGTGGATTATACGGGCATGGTTAGATGGCTCAGTGGGCAGGAGGAGAAAAGGAGGTTGGTTGGGTCATAAGTTTGACATTTATGGACAAGTTAGATGGCCATCTAACCTCCCATGTTTGAAGACCCTCGGTCCAAGATATGGCGACCCAGTTAGTCGACAACCACAATAATGTATGTCCCACATAGTTATATGGTGTCCAACCCTATAGGGTTGGATGGTCGAAGTTAGGTAACACATAGATAGATGTGTCATGAGGTTGGATGCCCGGTTAGATGGGTTACATGGTTTGGTGGCCCACGAGTCCTAGGTTGGGAAAGGTAGGTGAACGAATGAAAGCACACCAACCATATTTAATGCGGTATGGAACCTATGTCTTCATGTGACAAAAGTACCCTCAGGAAGTGAAATTGTATGGGTGTCAATACCTATTTAATAATGGTGGGTGATCAATTTGCATATATAAATAACTCACCCCCTCATTTTTCATGGAGACATTATGGGAGACGGGAAACTCTTGCAAAATTTTCCCTCAACTCTATTTGAGTTGTGAGCCTCCTCTTGAGCTTGGAAATGTAATTATGCCTTTTTCCATCAATGTAAATGGTTTGTGCATATCATAGAGCAATAAAATCATGCTTTTTGGTGTTTCTTCAACCATGTCTCATTTTATTGTGTTTCTCTTACCTCTCCATTGTATTTTTGTATTATGTGCATTATTCTTTCACTTGCAGGTTTATAAGGTTGTGCTTCATGGAGATTTGATGGGAGTGGGTATCTAGGTTTTCGTCTCACCTATCCGACCTCTCTCTCAACTCCACCTTCCTTCCATCCCCTCAAGCAAAGTATCTTACCCCTTTTCTGGTGCTATCACCACCCCCTTTAGTGTAGGATTTCCCCTTTTTATGCATCTTTCTAACCCTCTCTCTCTCTTCATGTCCACTTATAAGTGTTAGTGTAGGATTAGTTATGCATTTTTCTTTCTTTAGGAGTAGTTATAACATTAGGATTAGGTAGAGGAAGACGAACTTATTTGGAGGGTTATATCAAGTTCACAAGTCCCACAACTTGAGAGAAAACCCCATGTTAGCAAATTACACCGAATGCCTCACTCACAATTAGGCCATTCGGGGGTGAAGAGATGGCAACCCGGGTTGGTCAGTGACCACAATAATGTATAGCCCGCATAGTTAGATGGAGTCCAACCCCCCAGGGTTGGATGGTTGAAGTCAAGAAACACATAGTTAGACAGGTCATGAGGCTGGACACCTGGTTAGATGGGTTACATGGTTGGGTGGCCCATGAGTCCCAGTAGGTGAAGGTAGGTGAGTGAATAATACCCCAATAACCATATTTAATGTGGTATGGTGCACATGTATACATTCGATGAAGTACCTGGGAAGCGAAATTGTATGGGTGTCCATACCTCTTTAATGAGAGTGGGTGACCAATTTTCCTACATAAAGAACTCACCCCCTTCATTTTTCATGGAGACATTGTGGGTGTTGGGGAAACTATTGCAAAATTTTACCTCAACACTATTTGACTTGCGAGCCTCCTCTTGGGCTTGAAAATGTAATTATGCTTTTTCCATCAATGTAAATGGTTTTCCTTATCATAGAGAATTAAAATACTTTTTTACGGTGTTTCTTCAACCCTATCTCATTTTTTTGTGTTTCTATTTCCTCTCCATTATATTGTTGTATTATGTGCATGCTTCTTTCACTTGTAGGTTTATAAGGTTGTTCTTCATGTATATTTGATAGCAAGTGGGGATCTGGGTTTGTGTCTCACCTATTTGACCTCTCTAAAATCCACCTTCCTTCCATTCTCCCTCAAGCGAATATCTCTCCCATTTTCTCGAGTGCTATCACCACCCCCTTTAGTGTAGTATTTCCCCATTTTATGCATCTTTCTAACCCTCTCTCTCTCCCTATCCCCTTGGAATTTTTATCGGGATTAGTTATATGTTCTTATTACTTTAGGAGTAGTTGTAGCATTAGGATTAGGTAGAGGAAGTCACCCTTCTCCAGAGGGTTAGCTCAAGTTTGCAAGTCCCATAGCTTAAGAGATAACTCCATGTTACCAAATTACACTCAATGCCCCACTCACATTTAGGACATTCAAGGGGTGCTATAATTTTGTAGTAACAATTTAGGCACACCCGATGAGAAAAGTTTGAAACACCTTACAACTTCATTTCATCGTGTTCATGTGTTCTTGGTGGGATTTAGCCTTTAGAGGCACATGCAAGCACATCTAAAAACTCTATTTGGTCAACAACCCATTCTCTGAGTTATATACTTTCCTTCCATCCATTTTTATTTTCTTTCAACCTCTCTCCATATTCTTCCATTCCATGAAGTTGTGCAATAATGGCTTCATTTTCATCATGGAATTCTATCTTACAAAAATAGCAATGTTATTCAAACATACCTTCAAATTTGTAGCATATATTCTTAGGGTACTACCATCCACCTCCAGATCCATACTTCAATAAAGATCAACATTATGCATACCCATATGAGAAAGATGTAGATATATGTTTGTTTACATGCCAAAATATGCAGATATTGAAGAGAAGGGGTACACAAATTATGGAGGCTACTATCCTATGCCTGAGGATATTTCATTGAAGAACAAAGTGCAAGAATTGGAGGTAAGGATGGCACATAAAATGGATATGACTCATATACAAGCATGCAATATTGGTTTTATGACCCCTTTTCCATGGGTTGGACCTATTCCAAGTAATTACAACCCACATGATAAGCTTGTCCTTATTGTTGAGATGTTTCCAAGGCTCACAGAGTGGATCTAGGAGATGGAAGCTTTTTATGGATAAGGCTAGTCAATTCTATTGATGGGATATCTCAGAATTGTCATCCTACAATTCTCTCCCCACTCCCTAAGTTGCACCATCTCAACGGGAGAAACAGCTTACCAATTTTCCCTTTCTTTGCCATCATTTTCGCACCCATTTCTACATCTCCTAGTCTCCCATCCCATCTTAATAGCTTTTCCTTTTTCCTGCCAATTCCAATTACTTTCCACAAGATCCAAAATCAATACCCTCCCCTCCAAAAAAATAAAGAAACAACTAGTGGATACCCCACCAACCACTCCTCCCACTTTCCTAGGTCCATGTAAGGAAGAGAATCAAAAATATAGTGAAGGGGACCAGCAAGAAGAAGAGCCAAGAAAAGAAGAAGTAATTAGAAGCTTGGTGAGTTTGGCTCTTAGATTCGGTATTGATAAAATCCCCTTGATGGACAACCTTTGGTGGAGGCTGAGGTCAAGCCACATGTGGTGGAAGCTTTGGTTGCAGCAAAAGCAGGCCAAGAGCAAGAAGAAGATGATTAGAAATCGGTATATTCTAAGTGTAGTGTCCATGAGGGAACCCTATTTATGTAGGTTGTTTACTCATCACGAGATGCAAAAATAGTGAGGGAAGAAGAAGATTCTCCAAATAAAAAGAGGAGTGTATTCTAGCTATGGAAGAAATTCATATAGTTTCAGAGCCTCTCGAGCACAAAATAGGCCACAAAAGAACCTTCGAGTTCTTCTTCCCACTTCATCCCTTTCGAGATCTAATGTTTAAGAAGAGTTTGATCTTACAAACTTTAGGTTCATGGGAAAGGGGACCATGGTGAGAAAATTATAGATCTGGAGAACACCATGGAGGAGGTTGAACCAATGTAGAAAGACAATGAGGGGAAGATTTTCTGTTCGATTTGGAAGATTGTGTCAATGGAGAGGAGCCCGTAGATATCACATCACTTGTTCCATCATCCACCTTATAAGCACATGAGCCTTCTGCCATGGAGTAGAGCATTCAAGTGCAGCAGACTACATCTCATGCCAAACCATTCAAGCAAAGATAAGAGGATTTACCTCTTTCGATATTTACACTGGACAATGAGGAGGAAGGAAACAATGACGACACCATTTCTAGACTAGTCATCAAGGAAGAGGATTAGTTTCTTGTAGAAGTAATGCAAAGTAAAAATCAGCATGCAGGCATCCTCTTTTTTTAGGAAGGTCCACAGGAAGACTCCATTTTTGGAGTTGAATTTTAGAGCAAGGGGTACATCCATCAGATAAGACCATGCCCAATAAGGTACTTGGCTTCATTCTAGCCAAGGGAGAATCCAAAACCAGTCATAGCCCTTTTAGGGAATGAGGAGGAGCATAAAAGTACTAAGGATCAACCACCTCATCCCCGAGAGCTCCATGTTGCTCATTCATATGAGTTATTCATCTTTCTACCACTTGATACCTTGATGATTTGTGTGAAAGATTGGCCCTTGTCGAGTTTTTCACTCATAACGCCAGCCATGTTCAGTGCCAATCATATACATGGCTACCTATTTTTAGGAAAGGGGGGTATTTCTCCATACTAGTATCGGGGTTTGTGTGAAGTCTTATTTTCCTCCAGATTAGTGTTGAGTAGGTAGGTTTAATTTCAATAAAATAAGTGCATATGCACACTCTGCATGATCCACTTGGAGTGTGTATGATTTTCACTTTTCTACATAGTGCATGTTGTGGTGTGTCGTTTCTCATGCACTATCCATTCATTGGAAGAAACCATGTCAATGGTGGAAATCAGATTTTGGGGGAGTTTTCAAAATAAATTATTCAGCCCCAACAGATTCACAGGTCCAGAGTTCTCCATGCCCTTTCCTTGGTGAAATTTTCAGTTTTGGGGTAGCTTACATGTTTTATATAAAATTCCAAAATCAGATTTAAGAGCGTAGACAAGGTAGTTTCAGCTCAATGGCATGTTCACACGAGTCTAGGGATAGATTTTCAAAAGAATCAATTTTTCAAGATTAGGCTTGACTCCATGCCCAATGGATACTTCAAGGATACTGGTCTCTTCATCTAGTAGGTAGATATCCCCAAGAGGTCACCAAATTGTTATCCCAAATTTACCTCCCTCGGGTTAATTTGGATAATTCATCATAAATGGACTTAGTCATTTATATTTTGGAGGTTTGCGGATGAATGTAAAATTTTTCCCCATATGTTAGGAGAGAAATACAACTTAGATGGCTAAGCCGAGTTAATTTTCATACGTGGCGGGATGCCAAGCTGATGGTGTACCAAACTAGTCAATTTGTGTGGTGAGTTGGAGGTGAGCTAGAGGATGGCCAAGTTACAGAGTGTGATAAATGAGTCGATCGAGTCTAGAGGTTTAAATAGTGCAAAGGTTAGACGGGTGATAGATGACCGTCCAACCCTCCAAGTCAAACTAAATTCAGATGGCTTGGTGACGGATAAGGTGAGATGATGAAGTAGAGGAAGATAATCTCGGTGGTGACTCTATAGTAAATGGATAGTCAGGAAAAACCCTAGGTTACATGCCTTGGTTGGACATTTGGGTTCCTTAACTAGTTTGTTTGGCTTGGTTGGTTGGTTGAGTTGGTTACCGGGCTATTTTCTAAACTATTATGGCAAAGATGGTTATGGGCTCAGGTTGATGGTACGAAAGTCAAATAACATCCACCCCCTTGGTTTAGATGACATACAGTTGGTCGGGCCATTAGTTAACATACGAGATAAAGGAGATAGACGGTTGTCTAACCCCCTGTGTTGGATGACATACCGATGGACAGTTCGTATAGGCATGGTTAGACTACTCGGTTGGGTGGAGGAAAAAGGAGGTTGGTCGGGTCATAGGTTTGACACGTACACATAGGTTAGATGGTCATCCCGACCTCCCTTGTTGATGGCCCGTGGTGAAGAGATAATGACCCGGGTTATCGATGACCACAATAATGTACAACCCACATAGTTAGATGGCATCCAACAACCCAAGGTTGAACGGTCAAAATTAGGCGATAGATAGTTAGACAAGTAATGAGGCTGGATGCATAGTTGGATGGGTTACATGCTTGGGAGGCCCCCATGAGTCTTAGGAAGGCAAAGGTAGGTGAGTGAATTACATACCAACAACCATATTTAATGTGGTATGGCACCCATATCTTCATCCGATGTATAGCCTTAGGAAGTGAAATTTTATGGGTGCCCATACCTATTTAATGATGGTGGGTGACCAATTTTCCTATATAAAGAACTCACCCCCATCATTTTTCATGGAGACATTCTCCTGGGAGCTAGGGAAACTCTTATAAATTTTTCCTCAACTCCATTTGAGCTGCGAGCCTCCTCTTGGGCCTTGACAATGTAATTATGCCTTTGTGCATCAATGTAAATGGTTTTTGTATATCACATAGCAATAAAATCATGTTTTATGGTGTTTTTTAATCCTATCTCATTTTATTGTGTTTCTCTTGTCTCTCCATTGTATTTTTTTATTCTCATATACTTCTTTCACTTGCATGTTTATAAGTTTGTGCTTCATGGAGATTTGATGGCAAGTAGGGATCCGGGTTTATGTCTCACCTGTCTTACCTCTCTCAACTCCACCTTCCTTCCGTTCTCCCTCAAGTAGAGTGTCTTCCCCTTTTCGTGGTGCTATCACCACCCCTTTAGTGTAGGATTTCCCCTTTTTATGTATGTTTCTAACCCTTTCTCTCTCTCTATCCCCTTGGAAGTGTTAGTGTAGGATTAGTTATGAGTTTTTCTTGCATTAGGAGTAGTTGTAGCATTAAGATTAGGTAGAGGAATTCATCCATCTCCGTGAGGGTTTTCTCAAGTTTGTAAGTCCCACAACTTAAGAGATAACCACATGTTAGCAAATTACACCGAATGCCCTCTCACAATCAAGCCATTCATGGGGTGCTATAATTTTGTAGTAATTTTTTATATACCCAGTGGGATAGATTTGAAACACTTTACCACTTCATTAGATCAAGTTGTTTTGTTCTCGGTGGGATTCAACCTTTAGAGGTAATACATGCACGCAACAACCCATTATTTGAGTTGTATACTTTCCTTCCATCCATTTCGATTTTCTTTCCACCTCACTCCATATTATTCCCATTATATGAAGTTGTGTAATAATGGATTCGTTTCCATCATGGAATTCTATCTTGCAGAACAACAATGTCATTCAAACATAGCTGAAAATTTACAACGATATTCTCGAGTACTACCAACCACATCCGGATCGTGTAATTCAATGAAGATCAACACTATGCATACCCATATGAGGAAGATTCAGATTGGTTGCATGCCAAAATATAAGGATGTTGAAGAGAAGGGGTATGAAAATTATTGAGGCTACTATCCTACACCTAAATATATTGAGTTGTAGGATAAAGAGCGAAAATTGGAGGCAAGGGTGTCCTATCAAAGGGTTGTGACTCATATACAAGCATGAAATATTGGTTTTAGGACCCCTTGTCCATGGGTGGGTCTATTCTAAGTTATTATAGCCCACAGGAGAAGCTCGACTTTATTGTTGAGATGTTTCCAAGGCTCACGAGTGGATCTAGGAGATAGAAGCTTCTGTGGACAAGGCTAGTCAATCCTATCAATGGGAGACCCTAGCATTATCATCCTACAATTCTCTCCCACTCCCCCAAGTAATACCATCTCAACAGAGCTACAGCCTCCCAAGTTTCCCCCTGCCACCACCATTTTGGAACCCATTTCTTTATCTCCTGGTCTTTCATCCCATCTCAAAGATCTCTACCTTTTTTTCCTTTTAAGTCTAATTCCCTTCCACAAGAGCCAAGATAAATACCTTCCCTTACACAAAAATAAAGAAAAACCTAGTGGAGACACCACCCACCACTACTCCCACTTTCCGGGTCCATGTCGGGAATAGAGTGAAAACTCCATCAAGGGGAGCAGGAAGAAGAAGAGACAAGAAAAGAAGAAATAATTAGAAGCTTGGTGAGTTTGTCTCTTAGATATGGGATTGATAAAATCCCCTTGATGGAGAAACCTTTGGAGGAGGATAAGGTCAAGCCACAGGTGGTGGAAGATTCAGTTGCGAAGAAGTAGAGTGACAACGAGAAGAATCAACAATCGGTATGCTCTCGGTGCAGTGTCCATGAGGGAACCCTATTTTAGGAGGTTGTTGACTCATCACCAGCTATAGAACTAGCGAGGGAAGAAGCAACTACTCCAAATCCAAAATAAGAGGAGAGCATTCCGGATGTGGAGGAAAGTCACAATTTCATAGGCTCCAAGCACAAAACAAACCACATAAGAACCTTCAGCTTCTTCTTACCACATCATCCCCTTCAAGATCTAATGTCGAAGAATATTTTGAGCTTTCAAACTTCATGTTCAAGGGTGAGGGGAACCATGGCGATAAAATTATATATCTGGATAACACCATGGAGGAGGTTGAACAAAGGTCAACAAGACATGGAGGGGTAGATTTTCTATCTAATTTGAAAGATTGATTTAATAGAGAGTATCCCATAGAGATCACATCACTTTATCCATCATCTAACTTCCAGAATGTGATCCCATTGCCATGGAGAAGAGCATTCAAGTAAAACAACATACATCTCATAGCATCCATTCGAGCCAATATCGGAGGATTTATCTCTTCCAAGATTTACACTAGACAAGGAGGAAGAAGGAAATTGTGATTAAAGCATTTCCACACTAGTCATCAAGGTAGAGGACTAGTTACTTCTAAAGCAATGCAAAGATAAAATTAGCATACAGAAGCCTCTTTCTCAAGAAGGTCCATAGAAAGACTTCTTTTTGGAGTTGAATTTTAGAGAAAGGGGCGCATCGAGCGAATAAAATTGTGCCCAATAAGGTACTTCACTTCATTAAAGTGAAGGAGATGCCAAAACTGATCATGTCCATTTTAGGGCATGAGGAGGAGCATAAAAGTACCAAGGATCAACAACCTCACCCCCAGGAGCTTAGTTTGGTTCATTCACACAAGGTATTCATCTTTCTCCCATCTGATACCTTGATGATTTTGGTGGAGGATCGGCCCCTTGTTGGATTTTCACTCATAACACCAACCATGTTCAACACCAAATCATATACATGGCTTCCTATTTTGAGGAAGGGGAGCAACTTCTCCATACCAAGATTAGGGTTTGTGTAAATTATTCTTTTCCTCTAGATTAGCGTAGAGTAGGTTGGTTTTCTTTCAATAAAATAAGTGTGTATGCACACTCTACATGCTCCACTTGGAGTGTGTAGGATATTCATTTTGTACATAGTGTGTGTTTTGGTGTGTCATTAATCGTGCATAGTACATTAATTGGAAGTAATCTGTGTTTATGGTTGAAATTAAATTTTGGGCGATTTTCAAAATACATCTTTCAGCCCAAACAGATCAGTTATAGGTCCAAATTTCTTTGTGCCCTTGCCTTAGTCAAATTTTTAATTTTGGGGTAGTTTACAGATTTTATCTAAAATTCCAAAATCATCTTTAAGAGTAGGCCAAGGAATTTTCAGCTCAATGGAAAGTCTACATGAGTCTAGGGGACATGTTTTCAAAAGAATCAATTTTTCAAGATTAGGCTTGACTCCATGCCCAATGGATACTTCAAGGCTACTGGTCTCTCCATCTAACAAATAGATGTCCCCGAGAGGTTGCAAAATGTTATCCCAAATTTACCCCCCTCAAGTTCATTTGGATAATTTCTCATAAATGGAATTAGCCATTCATATTTTGGAGACGTGTGGACGACCATCAAATTTATCCCTAGATGTTAGGAGAGAAAGAAAACTTAGATGGCTCGTGAGTTAATTTTACACACATCGAGATTTTGAGCCATGAACGAACTAAGTTGGTCGGGTCATCTAGTGAGTTAGAAGTGAGCTAGAGGATGGTTGAGTTATAAAGTGCGATAGATGAGTTAGTACTCGAGTCACGAGGTTTAAATAGTGTAAAGGTTGGATTGGTGATAGATGATCTGTCTAATCCTACAAGTAGGACAAAATTTAGATGGCTTGGTGATGCTCGAGGTGTGACGGTGTGGCGAGAGGAAGAGCAAGTTCGGGGTGGCTTGGTGGTTAACAACTAGTAAGGTGAAACCACTGTGTTAAATGCCTAGGTTGGTCACTTGGGTTGGAAGCCTATGTTGGATGCCTATGTTGGTCTCCTAGGTTGGTCGGCTGGGTTGGTCGGTTGATTAGTCGGGGTCGGGTTGGTCGGTCAACTATTATGGCAAGCATGGTGATGGGATCGGGTTAGATGGTATGAAATTTGAGCAACGCCTAACCCCCTCGCTTAGATGACATACATGTTTCTCAACCCATTGGTCGAGATATGGATGGAGGAGATAGATGACTATCCAACCGCCCAGGTTGGACAACATACCAGGATGGACGGATCGTATGGGCATGGTTAGAAGACTCGGTAGGAGGAGGAGAACAGGAGGTTGGTCGGTCACATGTTTGACATGTATGGACAGTTAGACAGTTGTTTGAACTCCCATGTTTGACTACACACAATGAAGAGATGGTGACCTAGGTTGGTTAATAACCACAATAATGTATGACCCACATAGTTAGACAACGCCTAAACCCCTAGGGTTGGATGGTTGAAGTAAAGTGACACATAGTTAGATAATTCATGAGGCAGAGACACCTAGTTGGATGGGTTACATGGTTGGGCAGCCCACGAGTCCCAGGAAAGTGTTGGTAGGTGAGTGAATGATAGCCCAACAACCATATTTAATGTGGTATGGTGCCCATATCTTCATCTGACAGAAGTACCCTTGGGAAGTGAAATTATATAGGTTCCCATACCTCTTTAATGAGGGTGGGTGACCAATTTACCTATATAAAGAAATCACCCCCCTCATTTTTCACGGAGACATTATGGGAGCTCGAGAAAATCCTACAAAATTTTCCCTCAACTCTATTTGAGTTGTGAGCCTCCTCTGGAGCCTAACAATGTAATTATGCCTTTTTTCATCAATGTAAATAGTTTTTGCATATCATAGAGTGATAAAATCATGTTTTTGGTATTTCTTAAACTCGTGTCTCATTTTATTGTGTTTCTCTTACCTCTCTATTGTATTTTTGTATTATGTGCATGCTTCTTTCACTTGCAATTTTAAAATGTTGTGCTTCATGGAGATTTGATGGCGAGTGGGGATCTGGGTTTTTGTCTCACCTGTCTAACCTCTCTCAACTCTACCTTCCTTCCATTCTCCCTCAAGAAGAGTATCTCACCCCTTTTCTTGGTGCTATCACCACCCCTTTAGTGTAGGATTTCCCCTTTTATGCATCTTTCTAACCCTCTCTCTCTCCCTATCTCCTTGGAAGTTTTAGTGTAGGCTTAGTTATGCGCTCTTATTTCTTTAGGAGTAGTTGTAGCATTAGGATTAGGTAGAGGAATTCAGCCTTCTCTGGAGGGTATATCAAGTTCACAAGTCCCACAACTTGAGAGATAACCCCATGTTAGAAAATTACACCGAATGCCCTACTCACAATCGTGGCCATTCAATGGGGTGCTTTGTAATTTTGCGGTAATAGTTTTGACACGCCCGATGGGACAAGTTTGAAACACCTTACCACTTAATTTCATCAAGTTGGTGTGCTCTTGGTGGGATTCAACCTTTAGAGGAACATGCAAGCACATCTAGCACTCCATTTGGTCAACAACCCATTCTTTGAGTTGCAAACTTTCCTTCCATCCATTTTTATTTTCTTTCCATCTCTCTCCATATTCTTCCATTCCATGAAGTTGTGTAGTAATGGCTTCATTTCCATCATGGAATTCTATCTTACAAAGATCAACAATTTCATTCAAACATACCTCTACATTTGCAGCATATATTCTCATAGTACTACTACCACCATCTCAAGATATATACTTTAATGAATATCAACACTATGCATACCCATATGAGAAATATGTAGATCAATTTGGTTACATGCCGAATATGTGACTATTAAAGAGCAGGGTACAAAAATTATGGAGGCTATCATCCTATGCCTTAGGATATTGAATTATAGAGAAAAGGTTAAGAATAGGGCAAGGATGGCGCATCAAAGGTATATGACTCATATATAAACATGCAAGATTAGTTTTATGACATCTTGTCCATGAGTGGGCCCTATTCCAATTAATTACATCCCATAGGAGAAGCTTGACCTTATTGTTGAGATGTTTCCAAGGCTCAAAAAGTGTATCTAGAAGATAGAATATTTTTTGGACAAGGATAGTCAATATTGTTGATGGGAGACCTTAGTATTGTCATCCTACAATTCTCCCCCACCCCAAGTTACACCATCTCGGTGGGAGCCACGCTTCCCAAGTTTCCCGCCACTACCGCTAGTTAACCCATTTCTCCATCTCCTAGTCTCCCATCCCATTTTAATAACTCTACCTTTTTTCCTTCCAAGTCTAAGTACCTTCCACAAAAGCCAAAAGTAATACCTTCCCCTCCACCAAAACAAAAAAACAACTAGTGGAGACCTCCCACTTTCTTGGGTCCATGTCGGGAAGAGACTTAAACATCTAGTCAAGGGGAGCAACAAGAAGAAGAGCCAAGAAAAGAAGACATGATTAGAATATTTATGATTTTGGATTTTATATTCAGGACTGATAAAATCCCCTTGATGGAGAAACCTTCGAAGGAAGATGAGGTCAAGCCACAGGTGGTAGAAGCTTTGAGTTCTGAGCAGGCAGTAGAGAAAGTGAAAAGAAGATGATCAGAATCAATATGTTCTGAGTGAAGTTTCCATGAGGGAACCCTATTTCCAGATGTTGTTGACTCATCACTAGCTACAACACTAGTGAGGGAAGAAGTAGCTACTCCAAATCCAAAAGAGTAGGAGTGCATTCCAAAGAGTGGAGGAAAGTCATATAGTTTTAAAGGCTCGAGCGAGAAAACAAGCCATAGAAGAACCTTCATGTTTTGTTCCCACTTCATCCCATTTGATGTCTAATGTTGAAGAATAGTTTGAGGTTTAAAACTTCATTTTCAAGGGTGAGGGGAACCATGCTTTGAGAAAATTGTAGATCCGAAGAACACCATGGAGGAAGTTGAACCGATGTAAAAGACAACAAGGGGCATATTTTCTGTCCGATTTGAAAGATTACCTCAATGGAGAGGAGACCGTAGAGATCATATTACTTGCTCCATCATCCACCTTCTAAGAACATGAGCCCATTGCTATGGAGGAGAACATTCAAGTGTAATAACCTAAATCTGATTGCAGATATTTGAAGCCAAGATTAGAGGATTTACCTTCAGGGCATAAGGAGGATCATCAAATTCACAAGGATCATCTACCTCACCCCCTGAGCTCCATGTGGGTCATTCAAGATGAGGTATTCATCTTACTCCCATATTATACCTTGATGATTTTGGTGGAGGATCATCCCCTTGTTGGTTTTTCACTCATAACACCAATCATGTTTAGCGCCAAATCATATACATGGCTGCCTATTTTGAGGAAGGGGAGCTACTTCTCCATAGTAGTAGTAGGATTTGTGTGAATTATTTTTGCCTCCGGATTAGCATAGAGTAGTTAGATTTTCTTTGAGTAAAATAAGTGTGTATGCACACTCTATATGCTCCACTTGGAGTGTGTATGATTTTAAATTTTGTACATAGTGTGTGTTGTGGTGTGTGGTTTCTCGTGCACAATCCATTCATTGGAAGCAACAATGCTCATGGAAGAAATCAGATTTTTGAGTAGTTTTCAAAGTAAATCTTTCAGCCCCAATAGATCAATTATGGGTCCAGAGTTCTCCATGCCCTTGCCTTGGTCAAATTTTCAATTTTGGGGTATTTTACAGGTTTTATCTAAAATCCCAAAATCAGCTTTAAGAGTAGGCCAAGGTAGTTTCAACTCAATGGCAATTTCACACGATTCTAGGGGACAATTTTTCAAAAGGATCAGCTTTTCAAGATTAGGCTTGACTCCATGCCAATGGGTACATCAAGGCTATGGGTCTCTTCATCTAGCAGAAGATGTCCCCAAGAGGTCATCAAACTATTATCCCAAATTTACCCCTCTCGGGTTAATTTAGAAAATTCATCGAAATGGACTTAGCCATTCATATTTTGGAGATGTTTGGATGGCCATCAAATTTATCCCCATATTTCAAGAGAGAAAGACAACTCAAATGGCTCGGATGAGTTAATTTTCATACACGTAAACTACTGCCATGACAAACCAAGTTGGTTCAAAAGTCATTTGGTGAATTGGAAGTGAGCTAGAGGATGGCCCGGATGCAGAGTGCGATAGGCGAGTGAGTACCAAGTCGAGAGGTTTAAATAGTGTAAAGGTTGGATAGGTGATAGACTGTCTTCCAACCCTCCACATCATATTGAAGTCAGACGGCTCTCATGATGGCCAAGGTGAGACAATGCGGTAAAGGAAGAGTAGCTTGATAGTGACTCGGTGGTTAGAGGACTAGTCGGCGAAACCCTAGGTTGGATTCTTGGATTGAAGCCTAGGTTGAACTCCTTAGTTAAACATAAGGGTTGGTTTCCTGGGTTGGTCAACTGGGTTGGTCGGTTGGGTTGGTCGGATGAGTTGGTCAGCCAACTGTTATGGCAACGTGGTGACGGGATCAAGTTGGATGGTATGGTTGTCAGATAAAGTCTAACCCCCATGTTAGATGACATACATGTTGGTCGACCCATTGGTTGACATACGATGACAGAGGAGATAGATGGTCTCATAACCCCCGTGTTAGACAACATTCTAGATGGGTGGATCATACCGGCATGGTTAGACAACTCGGTTGGGTGGAGGAGAAAAGGAGGTTGGTCGGGTCACAAGTTTGACACTTACGGACAAGTTAGATGTCCATCTAACCTCCCATGTTTGAAGACCCTCGGTCAAGATATGGCGACCCGGGTTAGTCGACAACCACAATAATGTACGTCCCACATAGTTAGATGGTGTCCAACCCTATAGGGTCGGACGGTCAAAGTTAGGTAACACATAGTTAGACGAGTCATGAGGTTGGACACCCGATTGGATGGGTTACATGGTTGAGCAGCCCACGAGTCCCAGTGCAGGCAAAGGTAGGTGAATAAATGAAAGCATACCAACCATATTTAATGTGGTATTGAACCTATGTCTTCATCGATAGAAGTACCCTCGGGATGTGAAATTGTATGGGTGTCAATACCTATTTAATGAGGGTGGGTGATAAATTTGCACATATAAAGAACTCACCCCCTCATTTTTCACGGAGACATTATGGGAGCTAGGAAAACTCTTGAAATTTTTTTCCCTCAACTCTATTTAATTTGTGAGCCTCCTCTTGAGCTTGGAAATGTAATTATGCCTTTTTTCATTAATGTAAATGGTTTGTGCATATCATAGAGCAATAAAATCATGCTTTGTGGTTTTTCTTCAACCCTGTCTCATTTTATTGTGTTTCTCTTACCTCTCCATTGTATTTTTGTATTATGTGCATTATTATTTCACTTGCAGGTTTATGAGGTTATGCTTCATGGAGATTTGATGGCGAGTGGGGATCCGTGTTTTTGTCTCACCCGTCTCGACCCTCTCTCAACTCCACCTTCCTTCCATTCTCCCTCAAGCAGAGTATCTCACCCCTTTTCTTGGTGCTATCATCACCCCCTTTAGTGTAGGATTTCCCCTATTTATGCATCTTTCTAACCCTCTCTCTCCCCCTATCCCCTTATAAGTGTTAGTGTAGGATTAGTTATGCATTTTTTTTGCTTTAGGAGTAGTTATAACATTAGGATTAAGTAGAGGAAGCCGGACTTCTCTGGAGGATTATATCAAGTTCACAAGTCCCACACTTGAGAGATAACCCCATGTTAGCAAATCACACTGAATGCCCCACTCACAATCAAGCCATTCGGGGTTGCTGTGCATTAACACAAAATTCATCACATTTTCCAATAATGGTTGATAGTGAAGTTTGAAAAAATTATTTCTTAATTCTAAGCATGTAATGACATATTCTTTCCCTATATTTATTGTTCTACTCTCCCTTCTTTTCACACCATTGGGTTTCTTTCACTGAATTTATTTTTTGTCTTTCATGGATAGACCATTGTTGCATTTCATGTAATTATCTACATTGGTGTGTGCGGCGATCTATATAAGATTTCACGTATTTTTTTGAAATATATTTGTAGGATTGGATCAAAGAAAGATATCGTTGCTCTTGAGGGAGTTATTGGTGCTTATTATATTTCTCTGGAGGGTCTTCCAAGGGTTAATGCTGAAGTTTCCATGACCTTTGTTTTTCATCTACTTATTATACATCTAGAAAAGGATTAGGATTTGGAGGAGGGGCATCACTGGATCAAACTAACTTACAGGATTGGTATGAAGCTGACATTAACAAAACCTTGTTTACATCATGGCCCTTGATTTTGAGGCTCATTATTTCAAGGACTATTTGGTGGACCATGACACTTTTCTAGAGTTGTAGAATCAATTTGGGGTCCCGATGGGTTTTATGAATTTTGTGGTTAATTTTAATAAGACCAAGACGTTAGGCCCCATTTTAATCAAATTCCCTAACCTAGTTTCTATGTTTACTCCCCTACAACTAGAACCAACTTTTTGGGATCATATTCATAGACAATGGTTTGAGGTGTACGATTGGTTGAAGATTCATGTTGTTGCTAGAAAATATCATCTTTTTTAGCTTCATCTTTACCTCTTGTTTACTACCCTATTTCCATGGAGATTCTCGGAGGTGTCCTCTCGATTCTAAAAAAATTGTTCCTAAAAAAATTTCAGTCTATAGTTTTGTTTTGGTTGTTATATAGCCTTGTTAGTTCCAGAGTAATCGAATCATCCACTATTTGGTTAATCTGGGGATTTTTTTGTATACCCAACATATTTTGTTTTTGGTTTAGGTTTTTTCAGCAAAGTATTGTTGTATTGCTCGATTTTTACATTGATCATCACATTATATATTTAATATAAAAGGAAAGGGACCATTCAACCCTCATTTAATTATTAAAAAATAATGAATCACTAATAAAAGTATTTTTTATGCACTACACATAGCAATTTCAACAAATAGTTATTGTTAAATTTGGCACACGTCTCCCATACAAAAAGTAGCTAATTATTCATTCAAATAATTACTAATTGTCTTGTTTGGAATGTAATGGCTAGTATAAAGGCCTTTATCTCATATGGTTGTTAGGGTGTACTACATAAACTCGAGAGGGATAAATCCTTATGTAGTTCTCATAAGATATATTATGTATAACACATAATTCATTTCGGTTCATTTTAAGGAAAATGATTAGCAACCACTAAGCTCCATTCCTTGCGTTTGGTCTTAGTGGCTGTTATGTTATTCCATTTAACAAGATTTAATGAACATCAATGCATGTTTTATGTTGTCCATTTTTTTGTAGATGAGAATCCTAGCGGCCACTAGCCTCTATATATTCTAGGATTCCTTTCCAACAATGTAAAAATATCTGTATAACTTTAGATCACTAGTATTTTTCATTATTTATAATTAATTAAATCATATTAGTTGGACTATCCCTGGTGGAGCCAAGTTCTCGCACTACATACCCTCGAGAGGGATCAAGCCTTATGTATTTCTCATAAGATATATTGTGTATAACACATAATTCATATCAGTTCATATAAAGGAAAATGCTTAGCAATCGCTAGGCTCCATTACTTATTGAAATTAATGGGTGTGCGACCACAAGGATCAACAGCCTCTCTTGTTGTAAAATTAGTGATCAAATAACAAACAAATCATGGACTACCTTAATGTCTACTAGGATCCTACCATTATATATTTTCATCATTTTATTTTACGAAATGTAATAACTAGACCAATGGTTTCTAATAAACTCCAACCTTAGCAATCGATAGGATTACAATATCGAGTTTTGAATATCTAACCAAAATAATTGGAACATTTCTCAATTTTCCAAAAATCACTTCTATATTTCTTTCCAAGAATGTAATAACTAGTCGAGTGTTCACTAATCTCAAATGCTCTTTATGTTGCATAAAAAATAATGTAATAAACTTCAAGCGTAGACACCAATAGCCCTGGAATATCATGTTGGAATATCTAACCTCTTTCATGAAACTTAGTTATAGGTAAGAATTGTATTTTATTCAATTCGTCAGGAAATACATGTATTCAGGTTAATTGTTAATATTTGTCTTGTCTTGGAATATTTGTTGTCTGTATTATCTTGGAATATCAAAGAAATGTAGTAAACATCTAACTTAACACTACTAGTCTCAAAATATCATTCTACAAAATATAAAAATAATAATGGAACTTAGCTCAGTTTTCAGGTAAGTCGTTATTAATTGTCTTGTATGAAAGACAATAAATATCCTAGCGGTCACTAATCCCATTTCTTTGTTATGTTGCACTAATGCAATGTAATAATATTTGACCTTAAAAGATTCATCTGTTAGGCTTTGAATAATCATTTTAGGATTCAAATATCATGTGATAGGCTTTGAATACCATGTTGAACCTTGTCTCCACTAGGCTTAAAAGTTTTTGTTGGATTACGTGTGTTTAGGAAAATTGTTAATATTTGACTTGTCTTGGAATATTTGTTGTCTTGTTTTGTCTTCGAATATCAAATCAATGTAGAAAACATCCATATTCGCGGCCACTATTCTTGGAATATTTTTTGGAAAATCTAAAAATAATAATGGAGCTTAGCTCAATTTTCAAGTAAGTCATACTAATTATCTTGTATGAAAGACAACAAATATCCTAACAGCCACTAATCTCAATTCTTTGTTATGTTGCACCAATGAAATGTAATAATATTTGACCTTAGTGGCCACTAGGCTTGTAATATCATGTGATAGGATTCAATATTATGTTGAACTTAGTGGCCGCTAGGCTAAATTTGTTGTGTTGGATTACATGTATTCAGAAAATTGTTAATATTTGTCTTGTCTTGGAATATTTGTTGTCTTGTCTTATCTTGGAGTATCAAAACAATGTAGTAGGCATCCGGCTTAGCCGATGCTAGTCTTAGAATAATGTATTTAAAAATATAAAAATAATAATGGAGCTTAGCTTAGTTTTTAGGTAAGTCGTTTATAATTGTCTTGTATGAAAGACAACAAATATCCAAGCGTTCGTTAATCTCAATTATTTGTTATATTGCAGCGACCCAATGTAATAATCATTGACGTTATAAATTTGAATATCATGCTAGGATTTGAATATCATGTAAGGATTCGAATATTATGTGATAGGATTCAAATATCATGTTGAACTTAGTAGCCACTAGGCTTAAAATTTCATGTTGGAATACATGTATTCAGGAAAATCATTAATATTTGTCTTTTCTTGGAATATTTGTTCTCTTGTCTTGTCTTAGAATAATCAATGTAGTAAACATCCAGTTTAGTGGCCACTAGTCTTGGAATATCATTTTAGAAAATCTAAAAATAATAATGGAGCTTAGCTCAATTTTCAAGTAAGTCGTTACTAATTGTCTTGTATGAAAGACAACAAATATCCTAGTGGCTGCTAATCTCAATTCTTTGTTATGTTGAGTAACGCAATGTAAATATTATTGACCTTATTGGTTGTTAGGCTTCGAATATCATGTGATAGGATTCAAATATCATGTTGAATGTAGTGTTTTTTGAGCTTAAATTTTCATATTAGAATACACATATTTAGTAAAATCGTTAGTATTTGTCTTGGCTTGGAATTTTTGTTGTCTTGTCTTGTCTTGGAATATCAAAGCAATGTAGTAAACATCTATCTTAATGGCCGCTAGTCTTGAAATATTGTTTTGGAAAATTTAAAAATAATAATGGAGCTTAAAAAAATTTAGGTAGGTCGTTGTGCAAAATATTTTGTATGAAAGACAACAAGTATCTTAGTAGTCGCTAATCTCAATTCTTTGTTATGTTGCACCAACGTAATGTAATAATCTTTGACCTTAGTTCCCACTTTGGAATTCAAATATCATGTGATGGGATTTGCATAACATTTTGAACTTAGCGGTCACTAGGCTTAAATTTTTTTATTGGATTACGTGTATTCAGGAAAATCGTTAATATTTTTCTTGTCTTGGAATATCAAAGAAATTTAGTAAACATCCAGCTTAGTGGCCTCTAGTCTTGGAAATTGGAATATCATTTTGGAAAATCTAAAAATAATAATGGATCTTAGCTCAGTTTTCAAGTAAGTCGTTACTAATTGTCTTATATGAAAGACAAAAATATCATAACATCTACTAATCTCAATTCTCCATTATGTTCCACCAACGCAATATAATAATCTTCATCCTTATGGCGCTTCTAAGCTACACGATGATTTTGACATAAAAGAATTATAGCTGCTGACAATTAATAGGCTGATAACATATTCATGATTGAGTTTATAAAAATATACATACATATACATGTACAATCGTGTATTAATATATTTAACAAAACTCTATATCTCACCAATGATATGTAGCATATTAAAAATTAAATTTTATATAAAATATATTATTCTCTGGGTTCACATTTAATTAGAAATAAACTTCTGTTTCGTAAAATGGTTTTCAAATAAAGAATTATATCATGGAGGACACAAAGCTATGTGGTTTTGTGGCATAACATAAGGTCCGCAAAAGGAAATATATATTTAAAAATATAATGATTAAAATTTATATTTAATAATAATATATATATATATATAATATTTTTACCTTCTATTTTATTTTACATAAAAAGCTTGTTAAAGACATTACATTTGACTATTTCTACATGGGAAAACATATATAATTAAAAATATATATCATCAAGCGGAAACCATATAAACAATGAACATTGAAATAATTAGCCACGATTATTTCTTTCATCTTAATAAAAATCATTAAAGGAAGTCATAATGAATACCTAAACTATACTAAATCAAACCATTACGATTTTTTTAAAAGTGAATATGTGACTCGTGTTTTGTAATTAGGGATATAGGACATCAATATCAAGAAAAAAAATCACACGAATAAGAACAAAAAATATACAAAAAAATTAGCTAGAGAGAGATATAAAAGGGATGAAAAGTAAACCCGTTTAACATAGATGAATACAAGAGCTAGGGTAGAACAAAAAAATGTGTTTTCAAAGAAGAATAAAAATCAGAAAGGGCATTACATTTTATTTGGTTAGGGCGGAGAACCAAAATGTGTTTTAAGAAAGAGGAATATGGTTTTCCTAGGGGATGAAAATGAACTCGCAAAGGTAGTGGAGGGTGCGGTAGGGGCTGGATTTTCGTGCAAAACACAAGAACTAGAGAAGAAGGCAGATTGGCTGAAAGTTCCCGCAATAAACTAAGGTACACATACATTAAAATAGATGCTTTTAATAAATGCATGTTTTAGTGGTATATGAAATTATTACGTTCTTCATGATTTATTTGAAACCTTTGTATCCTCTATCAAACAAACTATCTGTGAGATTATATACGCAACCTCTTTTACTTGCCTCCTTTGAGTTTTTCCTTTGTGTGTCTCCTACTCTGTAATCAATATTTACAAAAATGGCATGAATTCGTGCTCTTAGACCTATGATATATCTGCAATCACTTTTTATTGCCTCCTTTGTGTGTTTGTTCTATAAACAAGATTATAATCATTGCCTCAATGTTCCCTTGCAAAAAATAGTCAGGATTCATGCACTCGGACATGTAATCTAGTGCATGCGTATATTATATTATGATTTTAAGAGCTACTTTTTGTGATGCCAAAATAAAAAAACCCTAATCTATATTTCTCTAGGGTATATAATGGTTTTTATATATTCCACGAAAGAAATTGTGAAAATAGAAAAGTGTGGGATATGAAAATATGAAAAATTGAATTTCCCCCTCATTAAGCGAAATTGCATGATATTGAAATTTTAAATATTCTCATTTACTTTCATGGATTTTGCAATTAAAAATTTGAATTTAACCACCCACTAATAAACAATGTGGGATAGGTGGAAACCAAATTTATAAAAATTTCTTTTGAAACGAGTGGAACAACATAAAATATTTCTTTTTAAACTTGCGGGACATCGAAAAATATTAATATAAGCATAATAAAAATATATTATAAGAAAACAAAAGTAAAAAATTCTAAACATAGTTTTAAAGTGTAATAGAGTAATATACACACATTTATTATTAATTTTTATCGAAATTAAATTTGAGATTGTTAGATATAGTGCACACTAATTTAAAATAATTATTCAAATAAAATGTGCCACGTGGAAAGTTTGAACCAGATAGTTAGGAAACAATATAATTGACACATTTATTAAATTTTTTTAAAGAAACACCTATAAAATACTTTTAACCTATAAAAATATACCATATTATTATGTAAATGGCACCCACTAAAATGTTGACACATGGCATGAAATTTCTAATATCTCTTGTGTTTGTCAATATTTTGGTGTTAGTTACATTTTACACTAGCAAAAACTAAAACATAATTTTCCACTTCACACGTATTTCACATCGGCTTATATATAGGAATGAACTTAGTGACCGCTAAGCTCCATTACTATGATTTGTTATTCCAACACCAGATTTAAAATAATAAATCCTTAGGTTTTAGCTGACCACTAAGTTATTCCTTTCAATAGGTGTTAATGAACAACTTTGCATGTCTTATGTTGTCCATTTATTTTTGAGGAGAATCCTAGCATCTGCTAGCCTCTATAATTCCTAGGATTCCTTTCCGAAATGTAAAAAACTATCTGTACAACTTTGGATTGCTAGTATTTTTCATTAATTATAATCGTATCATATTGGTTATACAATCCCTGGCGGAGCCAAGTGTTGCACTACATACCCTCGAGAGGGATCATGACTTATATATTTCTCATAAGATATATTGTGTCTAACACATAATTCATATCAGTTCATATCTAGGAAAATTATTAGCGACTGCTAAGCTCCATTACTTGCATTAGATCAAAAATTGGTTTGTATCAAAGAAAATGCTTAATGCATTCTAAGCTCGAATACATCTTGAAAGGAATGGTTTTGTGGCCACTATGATAAAAACGTTATTATTTTGAAAATAATGATCGAATAAAAAATCATAGTAATAGATATTAGTGGTCGCTAGGCATTTTCCTTTATATATTTTGATGAGAAATATGTGTGTAATGGACATTTTTACTCTCGAAGGATATGGAGGGCTTTGCCTAGTCGGGAAGAAAGATGTTTCTTCAAAAAATTTACAGGGTTCTCATAAAACATCATGGTGTAGAGACATGTTGTTGCGGAAAGTTACATTATGTCTCTAATGGATGGATTTAAAGTTCAGTTATGTTTTTGTCGGAAAATATCTCTACTCAGTTAGTGAATGCTAGGCTCACACCTTTACATCTTATCTTAATTATAAACATCGGTGCGCTTCAAAGAAAGTTCTTAGTGACCAGATAAGATCCATTACTTATTGAAAGGATTGGTTTAGTGTTCGTTAGGCTCAACATATTATTAATTTTGAAATAGATGTCGACTAACAAGTCATATTATTAGATCTTAGTGGTCGTTAGGCATTTTCTTTTACTTATTTATGTGAGAAATATTTTTGCAATGGACATTTAGTACTCTTGAAGGCTATGGATGGTTTTCCTAGTTGCTAAAAAAGATGATTACTAAAAAATTCATAGGGTACTCATACAACATAATGATGTAGAGATATGTTGTATTAAATGTTATTGAAGCAAGAGGAGATTTGATATAATAGTGTTATATTGTATCAGCTGAAATTAAAGTTTAGTTAGGATTTTGTAGTTGTTAACACTCTTTTCTTAGCTTAGCAACCACTAGGGTCAGACTTATGCATTTGTTCTTCATAATACACATCGGTTCGTATCAAAGAAAATTCTTAGCGACTGCTAAGCTAGATTATTTTATTGAAAGAAATGGATTAGTGGCTACTAGGATCAACAAATTTTTATTTTCAAAATAGCAATCAAATAACTAATCAAATGCACATAATCCATATTAATCTCACTACATTTTTTTAATTTTAACTTTGAAGAAATAATCTTATCTTGAGTGTCAACTTATTGCATGTTTCTAAATATCTAGACGACTATGTAGAGTGTTTGATAGTTCAAGTGTAAGAAAATGAAGTTACTTGACCTCGTAAAATCATATACAAATTTCCATTTTATAGTAAATCAAATTATGTAAAGATGACTTAATTGTAAAGAATATTAAAACTAATGATAACTTTAGAGAAATAATGAAAACTAATCAACACACATATTTAATGGCTCAAGAGTGATTAAGACATTTATATCAACTGATTTTTTTGATAAGTAAATGCTATAAGCTTACAAAAATTTCATTATGAACCTAATGGTATATGATTGATTACATCCTTATACTATTTACATCTATGTATATAGGAAAAAGAATCAACAAATCCTCCACCCACTCAAGCTTTAGAATCAAAAGAGATGTCTATGATTTTGTTGTCATATAGAATGTCTAGCATGAGAAATTGAATTTTTTTGTCATGATAACTAAGCCCACACTCAAAAATCCCTGTACCAATTAATGTGAACCTGCCCTTCAACCAATCCATGACTATGTTAACCTCATCATCGACAAGAGGGATGTGCTAACTAGATATTTAAAGTTTGTTCTATGTCCAGGTAAGATGGTGGGAAATAATTCATAAGTTATTATGATTCACCTAGAAGGAGTTACTCTCGGAGGCCTAAAAAGGCCTATTTTGATACTTATTGTACATGCAAAGCACCTCCCAAGGATGTCTCAAGAAGATCTAATACCTCAAAGTAGTGTGCAATAGATCTTTACAACCATCTAAGGTAGTTTAGGAAATTTCTGGAAGAAAATCAATGTTTAGGAACTATTGGAGCTCAAAATTGCAGCTTTGCCCCAAGTCATAAACAACTCAAAATTTTGAGGCAACATGGGACCATATCTAAGTTGTGGGACCTATGAACGAGACGGACCTTCGGAGATGGTCATATTCCTCTACATATCATAATGCTAACACTACTCCTAATACTGAAAGAAAATCCTAAACTAACTTGCCAAGGGACTAGGGATAGAAGGAGATGTAGAAAAGGGTAAATCCTAAGCTAAGAAGGTGATAACACAAAGGAAAAGGTCGATCAATCTCCACAAGGGTGAAATAAATATGGAAAACATGTTAAGAGGGAATAACAGATGTGCCACAAATAAGAACCACATAGACCAAGCATTCCCACTAACAACACATGAAATGGAGCCCAATTAAAGATAACACATAACATGCCAATAAATACAAACAAAGAAGAAAGGACAAATAAAATGCGAGACCACGGTAGAAAAATAGCCAAAAGTCTGATTTTATTGCTTAAAGGATGCGCATTCAATCACATTCATGGAAGAAGGTGAAATACATTACAGAGACCAAACTCAAGGTTTGAAACTCGTGGGAAGTCAGCCACCATTTTGACATGGTGACGTTATAACAAAGAGGATCCATTTTAATGAGTAGAGCTCTTACATTTATAGAAAAATGAAGGAAAGAAGAAGAGAAAAGAAGAGGGAAATCAGATTTCAATTTCAACCACCAACATTAATTTCTCTAAGAAAGTAGGGCACCTATGGTTTTCCACCGCAACACACCATTTCATCGATTGGAGAAAATATGGGCTCCCAAGCCACATGAAATGTTGGTAGTTTCACCACCTGGAAATTTTCCTTTTACATGTTTCTAAATTCTTCCACCTTTCCATGGATTTATCATCAATGAAATTAAGAAATCCAGTTTCCATTACATAGAGGATGATGAGAGGTTTCTATTGAAATAAAGTTTGCAAATATTGGATCATCCAATCGAACATTGTGGCGATTTTAGTCTCTCATGGAAAAATGTCATTTTCCTTCATCCATGACTTTCTCCTTTCGATTATTGCATAGTTTAGACCTTCATAGCTTCATCTTCTCTTTCGATTTATCCCACAACCTTTAATGTGATGTAGTTTCATGTCAACCTCCACGAAATTATTTTCTTTAAACTCGTAGCTTTTATATTTTACCTTTATTCACGGCTTCTAGTGCAACGTGGCTTCATGTTGACATCAACGGATATGCTTTCCTTCAATCCTCGGCCTGCTAGATTTTATTTTATATGTGGCTTTGTCATCTATTGTATTTTGAACCACATCCTCTTCTTGAATCTGCGTGCCTTCGACCTCCTTATCCATGCTCAAGTTCTTTCGCGGATATTTCCTAACATCGGCATCTTAATATCCTTAGTGTGACTTTCACTTTTCATTCGTGGCATGCTAAAATGCTTCCTCGAATTTTGTTTCCTTACCCTCGGCTCTTGTTTAACTTCTGCGGCTTGATTCAACTCTTCACGACCTTTGTTCTAAGTCTCGAGGCAATCCAATTTGTTCCATTTTCGCAAGGGGTGCAAAAATAGACAACAAGAACAAGTAATGTGAAATCAGGTCTTTGTGAGAAAGGTATTGGGAAATACACATTCTAATAAAGCTCATACCCCAGAGCTTAAAGAGATAAAAGATCCTACTTTATGTTTGAATCATTAAGGAAATATTTTGGGAACATTTAGAGGTGGAGATTTGTCCGATTTTGGGACACAAAGGTCCTAATACAAGTTATAACTTGCTCGAAAGGTTTCAAGAGCCTTACGGAGACTTGTGAGCCCAACTAGATCTCAAATTAAATTATATTTAATTATCTTCATGACCCATATGATGTTTTAGTTGATCGTAAACTCCTTTTATCACTCAAATCTATTGACACACACCTTCGAGGAAAAAGTGAAAATATTGGGAAAATATGGTGAAGTATTCATTTTTAGGACTTCTATATATTCTCATTAGATTTATTGGCCATTTCCCATAAATATTCATATATTGGACTACCTATATTCATCAAGATTTGACCCTAGGGTGAAGAAAACAAGTTCTCAACAAGTTGGGTGAATGCATACGCTGATTGCAAAAATGCGACACCCATTTGCATGAATGCAAATTCCTGCCAATAAGATTTAGATGTCTATGATAAATATGCCGACACACGATAATAAATCCAAATTCTCAACTACATGTTTTATGTGTCCGGAGGATTTCGGGCGGCATCAAGGATGCAATGGGCATTCGGAAAGTGTAAAATGTAGACACCCAATCGCAAAATGTAAACACGACTATGAAAGGAATGTGAAAAGTCATGGTGGAATTTGAAATGCCAAACATTAGGAATTTAAAAAGGCCAAAGGTCAGGATTGTGAAAATCCAAAGGTCACGAAGGTGAAAAGTCAAGCGTGTGGGAAAATGAAAAGACATTTGTAATGCTTTATAAAAGGAATGGCTTCTCCATTTCGTGGAATCTCGAATGTTGGTTTTTAGGTGGTAGTTGTGGATTGTTTTTGTTGAGATTTTTATCACCAATGAATAAGAAATAAGAGCTACATTTGTTCAAATTCCTCCTCTTATGTGCTCTTCTTTTTCTCCCTTTTATACACTTTACAAGCATAGTTTATCATGTATGGTGTTGGAGAGGAACTTTTCTTCCTTGATAGATGAATCTAAAACAATTGTTGTTTTAATTCATTGGTCTTGCTATCTTCATTGTTATTTCTTCTATATTGAATGTTGAACTACTCTAGTTATTGGGTGTGAACACTGTAATTCTCCTACTCGCGACAAGAACTCCCTTTCCTAATTCCATCCATCTCCCTAACTTGCTGTAATTTCCTCCCTTGTACCTCCATACAAGAATTTTGCCACAGGTTCAATGGAGTGCTCATGTGTGATCCCTAGCCTAATTGGCCAACCAAAAACATTTATATCATGAATGTATTTGTTACATTCAATAATGGGAGTTATACCATTCAATGCAGAGGGCGTAGCCCCATGAGCGTTGGTAGAAACACCTGATTTTCCTATTGACAAATTATTTCATCAAGATTTTTTGGTGACTCCGCTGGGAGATATTTTCCGAAGTGCACCCAAAAAAATATCTCTTCCCTAAAAAAAGTATATATTAAAAAAATAAAAAATTGGAAAAAGTACTTGGATGATCAAAATCCTCTTTGCAATCCTAATTGAGAAATCTACACTTTTCAAGAGTTAAAGAAGAAGCAGTTGAAGCTGAAAAATACCATGGTGGAAAAAGAAAGAGAAATACCCCAACCCATTGTTCCATGGGGAAGGAATACGGGTCCACTTTCTCTTACACCTCCTCTTCATGATCTTCAACGTGTTCCTGCAAGAACTTTCCAAAATTCAAAGGTGATGGTACGCAACTTCCTGAAGAGTATGTAACAAATTTTATCACCGCATGTGGTGTGTTGGGTGTCAAACATGAAGACGTATTTGTTAGATTTTCATGGAATATTTGCAAGAAAAGGCATATGAATGGTTTTATTTCTTACCAACAAGGTCTATCACTTATTGGAAT
Source organism: Taxus wallichiana var. yunnanensis (assembly GCA_018340775.1). Classification (NCBI taxonomy): domain Eukaryota; kingdom Viridiplantae; phylum Streptophyta; class Pinopsida; order Cupressales; family Taxaceae; genus Taxus; species Taxus wallichiana. Next base: position 1,045,491,070 of record CM031240.1, read on the forward strand.
GATATAAGGACCAAATTTGAAGCCAAATTTAAAACTACAAAATATTGTCAGGATCTCTTGGTTCAAATGCTACAAATGAAGAAGGAATCTACTAAACCTAAGAGAGACTTCATAGCAAAGTATGACCGGTTAATCATAAGAATCCTAAAAGATGCCTTGCCTTCAGACAATAGCCTAAAGAGATTCTTTATCAATGCTATGCAACCTAAAGTTGGGTTCTTCCTCAGAAGATCACAACCTAGAGATTTGAAAGAAGCACATGATTATGTTATTGAAATGGAAGATAATCTAATCTTGTTTGGTAAGGTAAATAACCCCAATAGTAAAAAAAGGTCAAAGTTTGGGATCAATGACCACTGATCCAATGATTCAAAAATGGCTAATGATATGTTTTCCATAAAGAAGCAACCCTCTCAAATCATAGGAGCACCCTGAAGGTTCACCTTGGAAGCCCCACTGGTCAATGCAATGTGAAAAAACTATGAAGACAAAGAAGAATAAAATTTTGAATATGAAGATGAAGGAGAAAGTGAATATGTTGGGATCGGGTTTTGTGAATGCAAACTCAATGATGAAGAACCCACTACCAGTTATTCATATGTAGTATTCACCCAATCCCAAAAGAAGAAATAAGGCTCTTCCCAAGTTTAGAAATTAAAGTCTCAAATCGTGACTATGGGAAAAAAACAAAAAGAGGATCATCAAAGCCTTCTTCAACAAGGATATCTGAAAAGAAGCATGAAACAACCCCAACCAAGAATCCTTCTGCTTCTCTTGGAAATTTAGTTTCTAAAAACATCCATGTCATTGCTTCCATAACCCATGATTTTCCCACCACCTCTTTATCCTTAGACATCATTGATCATTTCAAGAAGTCTAAAATCCAAATATATTCATTTGAATACTTAAAAAATTATCCCTAAAAATTGGAGAGACTCATTCAACATGTCAAAGGAAGTAGTCATGTTCTTGAATACGCCTCCACTAAAAAACCATCACTTGCCTATCAATCCATTCCATTTCTGAATCATTGTGCTTCTGGACCCTCTACATCTAAGAAGGTTGATCCATTCTAATATCCTTGTTGGTTAACGGGTATAATCTAAATAATTTCATCATTAACTCCGGTGCCTTGAAAATGTCATGCCCACAAAAGTTGTTAAATCTCTTGGTCTTTCCCTTTCCCCTACCTCTAGTAAATGTATCTCCATGGAAATGAAATGAGTTCCTCTCATTGGACAAGTCAAAGATGTCAAGGTAGAATTGGAAGATTTTCCTGACAAGAAAATCACAATGAGAATCCTTGTAGATGAACATGCCCACTTCATAAAAAAATGTTTTGGGCCAAATTCTTCTTGAAGATGTTGGAGGAGATATGCAGTTGAATTGGTCACACGCCACCATCCCAGTCAATGGTAAAACAAATAAGTTACTTCCCATCATAAAAATGAAGTATATTGTTCAATGACCAAATGACCCAATGGCATACATCCCATACCAAAATTAAAAATTTAGTAACTTCTTCATGGCCTTTAAGGAGGATATTGAACTAACTTAGTTGGTGGAGGAATGTCCAAGCATCACAGAGCTAGTCAGAAAACACAATGAAGAGTTGATGAAATTTGAATTTGAAAAGGTATACTCTGGGATGAAGGTATAAATGAAATTTCTCTGGAGGATGTTGAGGTTGTAAATGGGAACCTAGAATTAAAACAAATCAATCTCAAAATTATTTTAGATGTGGACTAAGAAGAAGAAATGAACCTCAACACATTCTTAACAGATAACTTCAATGTCTTCGATGATTCTCTTGAGGATTAGTATGATTCTTCATGTGATGAGTGTTCTAGTGAACTCAAAGGCTTCTCTTTCTCATTAAAAGAAGATGATAGGGAACACAAGAATGGCAACATACCTTCACCTCTCAAACTTGAAATGGAGCATACCTAGAAAAATGATTATTTCACTGTGGAAATGGACTTCTCAATTTTCAACGATCAAGAACGGGAAGATGAATATGATGAAATTTTAGCTACATTATTGTACTCATTTCCACTTCATAAGAATGGAAACATTGTCAGCGAAAAATGGAGAAACGAATTGTTGCTTGCTCCTAAGGTTGGTTTTTCTTAAAATGGACACCTTCACAATAAATTTCAACCTTTCAGTGCTCACTCCACTCAGGAGATCAATGCCCTCATTATAGAAATAAAGGATGAATCCAAAAATGGAAAGAAAAGAAAGAAGAAGACACTTTTCATGATGTGTGTCCAAGATTGAGTTAATTCTCTCTTGAAGAGGATGAGGCAATACACATAACACACTACATAGGGTAGCACATGGTAGAAAATAGGGGCATGAGAAAGGTGACTTCATAGAACAATTAAAAAATAGATAAAATCAAGAAGAATGACATGGTGTCAAAGTTCATGAGACATATACTAATAATTAACTCATGAAAGTGGTGGTCATGAAGTAGATGAAAAATGAAGGAAAAGGTCTTGTAGTAAAACTGAAAATAGTGAGTCAAATAAAACCAAGAAACATCTTTGTGATGGCGGAAAAGAATCAACAAATGAAAAGAACCTAAAAAAGGAAGCTAGAAAGAAGTTTCCCTAGCAATAAAGGAGATGTCATGAACATGAAAATCATCAATTTTGATAGCAATCAAGATAGATTTCTCTAGAAGTCCAAGATAGGTTCCTACTTCAGTGAACTTATCAAAGCATTTATAGAAGAATGACATTCAGTGACACCCATTTATGAGTAAGCACTCAATTTAAGTTTGCACTTTAGTGAAAGTGGATTTTCCCCCCATGTACATAGGTGATTTAGGTCATTTCCCTTGGTTGTGTGTGTGTGTGTGTGTGTGTGTGTGTGTGTGTTCAATAAAGGAAGTTGTGTAGCATATTTTTCTAAGTGATTCTATTGCCCAATAAAAGGCACTTTGGTCCTCGAAGTAAACCGAGATTCTAGGATTCTCATGTCATGTCCTCACTATGCTCGATCCACAACATGTCCCCAAGCTAGAACCAATCATTGTCATGTAGAATTTTTACCATGAAAAATTGATTTTTTTGTCAGGACAACTAATCCCACACTCAAAAATCCTTAAACTAGGTAATGTGAACATTCCCTTCACTAATCTCGACTATGTAAACCTCATCATGGCTAAGAGGTATGTGCTAACTATATTTTTAAAGTGTGTTTTATGTGAAGGTATAATGGCGGAAATAATTCATAAGTTATTATGATTCATTTGAAAGGAGTTTCTCTAGTAGGCCTAAAAGTTCTATTTTCATACTTCTCATACATGTAAAGCATCTCCCGATGATGTCTCAAGAAGATATAATTCTTCCAAGTAGTGTGTGACAGATATTTTTAACCATATGAGGACGTTTAGGAAATTTCTGGAAGAAAATCAATGTTTAGGAGCAAGTTATGTAAATTCAGTCTTTGTGAGCAGGGTATTGGGAAATACATGTTCTGAAAAAGATATTCACCTTGTTCAAAGAGTTTCAAACCCGTGAAGATGCATAATAATCATACCCCAGGACATTACATAGATAAAATATCCTACTTCATGTTGGAATCATCAAGGAAATATTTTGGGAACATTGAGAGGTGAAAACTTGTCCGATAGTGTGACACAAAGGTCTTGATACAAGCTGTAACTTGCTCGAAAGGTTTCGAGGAGCCTCCTAGAGAGTAGTGAGCCCAAATAGAGATCAAATGAAATTATATTTAATGATCTTCATGACCCATATGATGTGTTAGTCTGTGGTGATTGTAAACTCTTCTTATCACTCAGTCTATCGACGCACACCTTGAGGAAAAAGTGAAAATATGGGTAAAATATGATGAAGAATTAATTTTTATGACTTCTATATATTCTCATTAGATTAATTTTTCATTTTCCATAAATATTCATATATTGGATGACCTATTTTTTTGTTACAATTTGACCCCGAGGTGAAGAAAACAAGTTTTCAACAAGTTGGGTGAATACAGACGCCTAACCGCAAAAATGTAGCCGCCCGATTGCATGAATGCATATGCCTGACAAAGAAAGATGTAGATGCCTAACATAAAATGCCGATTTTTGATTGCATTTTTAGGTATCCAAAGGATTTTGAGTGATCAAGGATGCAATCAGGCATCCGGAAAGTGTAAAATACAGACACCCTACTACAAAATGTAGATGCTGATTGCGAAAGGAACATGAAAAGTCATGGTAGAATGTGAAAGGAAAAAGTTTGGGAATTCAAAGGAAAAAGGTTAGGAATCTGAAAATTCAAAGGTCACGAAGGTGAAAAGTCAAGCGTGTAGGAAAATGAAAAGACATTTGTAATGCTATAAATAGGAATGGATTCTCCAATCTATGGGATCTTGAATGTTAGTATTTTTGCTAGCAATTGTGGATTGTTTTGTTGAGCTTTATATCACCAATGAACAAGAAATAAGAGATACATTTCTTCCATTTCCTCCTCTTATGTTTTCTTTTGTTTTCTCTCTTTTATGCACTTTACAAGCATAGTTTATCTTGTATGGTGTTGGAGAGGAACTTTTCTTCCTCGATACATGAATCTAAAAAATTGTTGTTTTAATCCATTGGTCCCACTATCTTCATCATGTTTTTGTCTATATTTAATGTTCAACTACTCTATTTATTGGGTGTGAACTCTATAATTGTCCTACTCATGACAAGAAACTCCCTTTCCTAATTCCCCCTCCTCCTAACTCGCTGTAATTTCCTCCCTTGTACCTTCCTCCCTTGTACCTCCATACAAGAATTTTTCCATAGGTTACTGGGGTTGTTCCTATGTGATCTTTGGCTTAAATGGCCAACCAAAAACATTTATATTAGGATTAGATTAGTTACATTCAATAATGGGACTTGTATCATTTCAATGCAGAGGGCATATCACCGTGAGCGTTGGTGGAAACACTTGATTTGCTTATCAACAAATTATTTCACCTACTGATTTCAATCAGCTCCATTGCCATAGACCCAACCTCAAACATCTTGGGTGACTTTACTAGGGATCTCAGCCTAACTTTGGATAATAGTCATAATACACCCGTGACACTTTGAGCTACATAATATCTCCCACCATCACGGAGGTGGAGAGTAAAGAAAACATGGATGCTAAATTGAGTAAAGGTAGCCAAATGACATCAAGTTCCTTTTACTTATAGAAATTAATCACTGATTCAGTGAATAAATTGCAAATTTACACTCTCCTTCCTAAGTTCACAAAAGTAGGTTTATCCACCTATTCCACTTGATGAGCTAAGGTAGTCAAGAATAAGGGCAGGAAACAAGATACGATTTCTTAACATTGTTCCATACTTGCTCTATGTTTTGGGTGAATCCATTTTCAACCCATAACCGCTACCTTACATTTATCAAGAGTAATGATCAAAATGTGCTCAATATTATTTAACAAAAATGAATTGTTTGTAAAACCCTAGATAGGATATTTCAGAGTCACATGTAATAATATAGCAATGAAGTACATAATGTGACACAAGTAATAAATAAGATAATTTAAAACCCTAAGTGCAAGAAAGAGGAGAAAAGACTTAGTTGATTTACAATAAATCTAAAGGTATGTGAAGCTAGAAAACTAATAGAACCGAATATCATATTTTTGCAAACAAACCTAGAAAATTCTAAGAGATAAGAAACAAACTAGACAAGCATTCTGGACTGACTAAGTCTTTAAGGCACCTAGGTGCCAAAACCCTAATCAGGTGTCGATTTATAGGCTCACTAGATGTTTGTAACCTTCACCTTTGATTTCCTTTATATCACAATAAATTCACAAATGTCGCATGTAACCTACAATGAAAGAGATATCCTATAAAATCCCTAAACACATCAAATTCTAAAAAAGAAAAGATGTAAATGGGGAGTCATATTGACCGAGGAGGTCACTTGAATGAGTGAACTTACGATCCAGGAATTGAATTACATTTTAGAATCCATGAAGTTCTTATGTGTGTGTGTGTGCAGAAATCATGCCCTAGGAATCTCTTATGCTCAATGCATGGATAGAGAGTGATAGCTATATGCACCAATGTAAATAGATGTGTTGATGGAACAAAAGAAACTTCCCTCTTATGCATGTATGCAGAATTACCCGATCCATTATCCCTTAAATGAAGTTAGATGGTTAATTTGATGCTCTTAGAATTCCTTTGGATGTAACCTTATGTGATGATAGTAGATGCTTAGAGCTTTGTCCTTTAATTTGATCACATAACATTGCATTTATATGATTCCCTCGTTTTAATTTCGTAATTAGCCATTAAAAGGTCATCCAACAAGAAAATAAGATGCCCAATAGATAGAAGATGACAAAAATATGTGAGTAATATTAAAATAGGTCAGGGCACCCAATCGAGACATGGACACTCGAGGGTGGAATCCTAGCTAGGCGTTAGTGTGCGGACTTAGAAAAGGTGGAGTGAAGAAATTCAAACTAGAAATGGGGTGTGTAAGGCCAAGAAAAAGACAAGAAAGAAAGAAAAAGGCCAAAGACAATGGTCAATTAGTACTTTTCTCACTCAGGACTAATATGAATGTAAGTGTGTGATTAGGAACTAGAAATGTACCCAAGTGCATGAATTTGTGTTTATAATTTCCCCACTTTATGTTGTTGAGAAAATCTCGATAATATAAAGTAGATAAGATATGCATACCTAATAGCAATGTAGATTTATGGTGAAAGCATTTTGAAGAGATAAGAAAAATGTGTAGTAAATAACATGAAGCGTAAAAACTATAGGAAGGGGGAGTGAAAATGGCCCTAGGGTGAAGTGTATGCAATGCATCATGTTGTACCTATTGTCATTGTTGTACTCTATGTTGGTGTAGGGTTTCTTCTTATCATGTATTAATGATAAACCCGTGAAAGAAGAGATAAGAAGCATTCAACTACGTGTATAGAAATTTTTGATCCAAATGTGTACTAAGTATGCAAAAGTGTGTAAAAATACGAAAAACTAGAAAAAGTAACATGTGCACCTGATTCGTGAACAGTGAAAAAGATAGAAAAATGCATTGAAATGCTAATGAAGAGTGAGTTTTTCAAGTGATTTCATGCCAAGTGTGAAGTTTTGGGTAATCTCACGCCATGGAAAAATAAGTGTAGGAGAAATGATCTGAAAATCAAATTTAACTAGCAATTGTTTACACAACAAAATTTGCTTTGTATTGATTCTCGATTTAAAATTAAGTGATTATGACCTTTTTTTTTTTTAATAAAATATTAAAACCTGCAATTACTATGCAAAAATATAGAGAAATGAAGAGAATTCACTAGCAATTTGACACAAGACGTGATAACGAGTTCAACACTTGAGGCCTACGTCTCCGGTCCGGTTGAATGGGACCGATCTATTAAAATCTTGAAAATAATTCTTTACAAATAATTCTACAAAATTCTAACCTTCTCATAGTCTTCCTCTATCAAAAACAACAAGGGTTTCTTTTTACTTCTCCTCAAAATTCCACTCCTAGCTCAAGTTATGAGCATTTCAATAATTTACATAGTCTCGAATGCCTGTACATATACAAAATAGCTCCTTTTATAATGTTTCTTCTCCTATGGCATGGCGGTCAAGGCATATATTTTTGGTGGAAGGGATCATGGTTCAAATCCCACCTCCTATGCTGCCTCCCATGGGATTTATCCCACATTCCTAGCATTATGGATATGTAGGTGCTTTATATGGTAAGGTTTAGGTGCTTTTGCATTGTAAGGTGGCTTTTAAGGGATAAGGTTTGTTTAAATATGGAGGTAATATAGTATATAATGCATGGCAATTAGGAGATAGTATATAATTTAAATTTGGTAATTTGGATAAATTATATATGTGCAAATTTAATGGGATTTGGTATTATCCCTTAACAAATTCAAATATGAATAATCCCACATATATCCCATATTTGCAAACTGAAGCAAATACATACAGAAACTCTACAATATATATGTGAAGTAAAGGAGGCTAATACTATTCCAAAAGCCAAATTTTCTCTATCACCCATATTGTCCACATGGTGAATGTTGATTTGTCCACGTGTGCACGCATCATCTCTGCACATAGTATTGAATTCGCCAGTTGACTCAAAATTTCAGTAGGTTATAACATTTGCAAAAGAGCTCTATTTCCTACAAACAATATATCGATGGAATCGTATAATTTTTCTCCACGCTTTAAAAATGACTGAAACTTATTTTGAGAAGATATTAGATGGGTGTTTCTCGGTGAGGATCCTCTGGATCATTCCTCCCCACTGAGAAACTTTTGGACCCCAAAAGTTAACTTAATTGGTGAAGAGGTGAGGGTATTTCTCCCTCACTTTTCCAGTTTCCATCCATTTAGCCTTGTTTGGATCATGCCTTTAATCCCAACATGAATATACTCAATATCACCCCTTCACAAATTTCTGACCTTCTTATCCAAAATGATGTCTTCCTGTAACTCATCAAGATACTCAGGAGCAAAATCATCAATGGAAGGCATTATGTTAGCATCATCATGATCAACAATCATAGGCGGTTCATACAATCTTAAATTCTCAACATTAACAACTGAGTAGATTTGCATATATGGAGGCAAATCTAATTGGAAAGCATTGTTACCAATTTTTTTTCCATATTTGGAATGGACCATACCTTATAGGTTTCAATTTTTACCTTCACCATCGGTCTTTCCTGCGATGTGAAGCCAAATCAATCACCAACTTTGAACTTGTGATCGGTTCTATGTTTATCATGCCTGGCTTTGTACTTAGCCTGACTTTTCTCTAATTGTTCATGGACATACTGATGAACCTGTTTAATTCTCTGAACAAATCTTTTAGCCATGTCGAATCACTTAACCATTAACAACAGCCATGTCCATAATATACATCTAAAGGAGAATTAGGCAGATATCCATAACAAGTCTCAAATGGAGACTTCAAAGTAGAAGAATGTAAGGAACAATTATAAGCATGTTGCACATAATATAGATGTTCATCCCATAACTTAGGATGTTTTCCACAATATCCCCTAAGAAAATGTACTACTATGCGGTTTACAACCTCTGTTTGACCATCATTCTATGGATGAAAAGTAGTGCTCTTTTTCAGTTTTGTGTCCATTAACCCCACAATGTTGACCAAAATTCCCCAAGAAATCTAGAATCCCGATCGATATAATTGAAGTAGGTAAACCAAAATGAAAATAAACAAACTGAAAAAACAAATGTGCGTTCCTCACCATTATTTGTTTAGTACATGGAACCAACACACACGTTTTGCTAAATCTGTCCACTACCACATATAGGTAATCATGTTTCTTCCATGTCATGGGAAATCCTCCTACAAAATCCATGGAAACACTTTCCCTAGGCCTTATAGGAACATGAAGAGGAGTGTAAAGTCCTAATTTCCTATTACTTGGCTTGCTTGTGGCACAAAGAACAAATCCTTAATATACATGTTTACATGTTCATGCATTCTAGGCCAATAACAATATTTTTGTAAATGTGTAATTGTCTTACTAACACCAAAATGCCCCGAAATAAGAGAAGTATGTGCTTCCCTAATCATATGCACACATTCATTTTATGGAATACAAAGTTTACCAGAATGATATAACAATCCTTCATGCAAATGATAATATTTTTCTCATACTTGTTTCCCACTTAATATATCCTCATACACTTCTCTAAAATCAACATCATTAACATATTGTTCCTTGTAACTAACATGAGCCAAAGAACTATGTTGCAAAATAATAGATGCTACTACCACTGGTGGTCTAGATAACATGTTGGCAACCTTGTTTTGAATACCTTTTTTATACCTGATTACAAGATGAAATTGTTGCAAAAATCCCATCCACCTGAAATGTCTATACTGTTGCAATTTGGTTTGTGTTTGTAGGTACTAAAGCGGTTGATGGTCAGTATGTATAATTGTTTCTTTTCCCATCAAATAATGCTTCCACTTTTTAACACTTTGAACTAAAGCATACAACTCTTTATCATAAGTTGAATAGTTTCTTACCGCACTTGTAAAGGTTTCTGAATGGTAACACACCGGTCATTTGTTCTGCATCAAAACTACCCCCATTGCGTAGTCACTAGCATTTGTCTCAATCTCAAATGAATGCTACAAATCTAGAAGTGTCAAGATCGAGTGGTACTTATCTTCTCTTTTAGTGTATCAAAGGCTTTCTGTTGCTTTCCTCCCCACTGAAAGACCTATTTAATACTTGTCAAAGCATGCAAAGGAGATGCAATATATGAGAAGTTAGCAATAAATTTTCTCCAATACTGAACTGCACCTAGAAAACTCCTAACTTCTATCACATTAGTGGGTCTAGGCCATTTCACAATAACCTCTATTTTTGCAGGATCAATTCTCAATTCACCATTTCCTAGAATATAACCCAAGTAAATTAAATATGTTTTTCCAAATTCACATTTTGACATCTTCAAATACAATTTCTCTTTTCTTAGTGCATCTAAGACTTTATGGATGTGTTTAACATGTTCATCCCATGACTTACTGGAAATAATAATATCATCTAAGTAGACAATAACAAAATTATCAATGAATGGTCTAAAGATATCATTCATAACTCTCATGAATGTTTTGGTGCATTGCACAAAACCAAAAGGCATCACTAACCATTCAAAAAATCCCTATTTATTTTTAAAAGCGTTTTCCAAACATCACCTTCTCATAAATTCTTACTTGGTGATAACCACTTCTTAAGTCTAACTTAGTGAAATAAATTGCACTCTTTAATTGATCCAGTAAATCATCTATTCTAGGAAGAGGGTAACAATTATTTATAGTAATCTTGTTTAAAGCACGAAATCAACACACATTATCCAAGTTCCATCCTTCTTAGGAACCAAAATAATTGGTGAACCACATGAGGATGTACTTGGATGAATTATACCTTGAGCCAAAATTTCCATTACCTGTCTCTTGATTTCCTCATTCTCTACTACTGACAACCTGTACATTCCGATATTGGGAAGAGGTGCATCTTGAAGCAACTGTATTTCATGTTGAACCCCTCTTTTAGGGAGTAGACTTGTGGATCCTGAAAAACATCATCAAAATCAGAAACAATTTTTACCAATTCATCCTTATGTTTCAGATCACAAGTCTCAAAATCCATCTCATGTTCTTTCTCTTTGGCTTTGACCACCATGAGCACAAAACTTTTTTCTTGAATTTACTATCCTTTTCATTTGACCTATAGTTACCAAGGATAGATTATTCTTTTCATGGTGAGCTCTAACAATAAAATCAATTCCATCCTTTACAATCAAATATTTATTTTCTTCCCTATAGAAGATTGCTTTACGATCATACAAATAAGGAATTCCCAAAACCACCCCACAAATATCCAAAGGAACTACATCCAATTCAACCTCATCTATAAACTTGTCTATAATGGAAAATCTGAAAGTACAAGTTTTAGTTACCTACAGTTTTGCATCATCACAAACCTAGCCCAAAGGATAAGGCTTAGGATGTGGATTAGTTTTGAGTCCTAATTTCTTTACAACCTCCTCAGAAATAAGATTAGCTTGAGATCCACTATCAAAAAGAGTATCAATTTTTGTATGTTTTGAAATCACTCTAATGTGGAAAAGATCATTCCTTTTCTTATCATCATGTATAGTTTGTTTACTAGAAGAAGATGCAACATTTGTAGTACTATTGTTAGAAATTGAAAGTTTTGATTTACCTTGAAAACTCATAGCTATGATCTTGGTTTCATCACCTGAATCTGACCCAAGATCATGAATTGCAATGTTTGTTTTCTTTTCCTTTCCTTTCTTAACCATCCATTTAGGTTTCAATTCAGGATGTAATTTCCAACATTTAGACTCATCATGGTTCTTTTTACAATGATTACAAAATGGTTTTTCATCTTCCTTCTTAACAATAGAGTTTTTCTTATGCTTACCCTTTCCTTTTCCTTGTTCTTTCGAACCTTTTCCTTTAGATTGCTTGTTATTTTGTTTAAAAGAAGAGAAAGAGGACTCCTTTGTCATTTTCCCTTGTGCTTCCAAATGGGTTGCTTGAACACATACTGCATCAAGATTAGTAGGACCTAAAACAAGTATCATATGCCTTAGATAACTATGTAATCCACCAATATATTTAAGTAGTGTTTCTTCTATGTTTAGGGAAATTCCTAGAATTAGAGCCCTTTTCCTAAATTCCTGTGTGTATTCTTAAACAATTTGTCCCTTACTTTGTCTTAATTTTTTCCAATCCATCATAGCTTGTTGCTTATAACCAAGAGGATAAAATTGTTGCCTAAGATTTGAAACAAATTCAGACCAAGAAGTGATTACTATACCTTTGGTTTCTTCCACTTCTGAGCTTACTCTCCCACCAAAAGAGTGTTGTGCCACCCATCCGAAGAGTTTCCAAATGAATCTTTTCTTCATCATCAACAATTATCTCGAACCCCCAATATACTTCTATCTCGCTGACCCAGGTTATCCAACTTCTTCATTTAGCTCTCCAAAGATACATAGGCAATTCAAACTTGATATCTAACTTTAATGAAGGAAAATCAGATTTCAAAGGGTCTCTTTTAGGATTATCAGAACTAGAGCTTTCTTCTTTCTTACCTTCTCTAGTTCCCTTTTCCCTTTGTCTATCTTGGTACATTTCTTCCACCATTTCCTTCATCTATAGGAATGATTGACGAAATTTTTCTTCCTCTTGATCCACCATTGTAGGACTTCAAGATCATCTGGTACCAATTTTGGATCTCCTTCAACTAAATCTCCTTCACCCTTCTTAGATTGATACCTTGTTAACATCCAACAAACAACTTGCAATCCAAAAACCATTAATCTGAACCAAAAATCAATCAAAACCAGCTCTGATACTAGTGATCTAAAAATCAAATTTAACTAGCAATTGTTTACACAACAAAATTTTCTTTGTATTGATTCTCGATTTAAAATTAAGCAATTACGACCTTTTTTTTTTTTAATAAAATATTAAAACCTGCAAGTACTATGCAAAAATATAGAGAAATGAAGAGAATTCACTAGCAATTTGACACAAGATGTGATAACGAGTTCAACACTTGAGGCCTACGTCTCCAGGTCCGGTTGAATGGGACCGATCTATTAAAATCTTGAAAATAATTCTTTACAAAGAATTCTAAAAAATTATAACCTTCTCATAGTCTTCCTCTGTCAAAAACAATAGGGGTTTCTTTTTACTTCTCCTCAAAATTCCACTCCTAGCTCAAGTTATGAGCATTTCAATAATTTACATAGTCCCGAATGCCTGTACATATACAAAATAACTCCTTTTATAATGTTTCTTCTCCTATGGCATGGCGGTCAAGGCATATATTTTTGGTGGAAGGGATCATGGTTCAAATCCCACCTCCTATGCCGCCTCCCATGGGATTTATCCCACATTCCTAGCATTGTGGATATGTAGGCACTTTATATGGTAAGGTTTAGGCACTTTTGCATTGTAAGGTGGCTTTTAAGGGATAAGGTTTGTTTAAATATGGAGGTAATATAGTATATAATGCATGGCATTTAGGAGATAGTATATAATTTAAATTTGGTAATTTGGATAAATTATATATGTGCAAATTTAATGGGATTTGGTATTATCCCTTAACAAATTCAAATATGAATAATCCCACATGTATCCCGTATTTGCAAACTGAAGCAAATATATACAGAAACTCTATAATATAGATGTGAAGTAAAGGAGGATAAGACTATTCCAAAAGCCACCTTTTTCTCTCGTCACCCATATTGTCCACATGGCAAATGTTGATTGGTCCACGTGTGCACGCATCATCTCTGCACATAGTATTGAATTCGCTAGTTGCCCAAAAATTTCAGTGAGGCTATAAATTTTGCAAATGAGCTCCATTTCCTGCAAACGAGATATCGATGAAATCATATATTTTTTCTCCATGCTTTAAAAATGACTGCAACTTAGTTTGAGAAGATCTTAGATTAGTGTTTCTCGGTGAGATCCATTAGATCAAGAAAGGTCTAGTGTTATTCTCCATCCTTTTACTAGTTCCCAAAATTTATACACCACTTCAGATGGTGTGATCTTGTCTTTCTCAAGTTTGATCCATTTCGATTCAAGGAAAATAGAAAAATGGAAATAAAATGCATTATGATTACTGGAGGATTGTGCCTATATTGTATAACTACTCTGAAGCTTTTGAAAATTATGTTGATTAGAGAAAACATGTTTATCTTCCCCTTGGTCATATGCTCCTAGGAAGGTTCGGAAGAAACTCGTGACCATGTCGAATATGGGTGCTAGTGTTTGTGTTGAACCAAAGACCCAAGTTAGAATCTAGGTCATACTATGACTGTGTTTGAGCTCTATTTCAGTAATGAATTATTTTTTACTGTAACTTTGTGCTACTTTATAGGGTGATTGATTCACCCAATGGATTCCCCCTCATTTGGGGTGCATGCGATGTCGCTAGGAGAATCGGGCCCAAAAGAAGATGCAACACTTGGACTGATGTGATTTGGCACTCGAACTGATACCGGTATGTAGGAGGGAATGTGCTTGGTAGAAACCAAGGAACATGAAAAAATGGCTAGGACATGTGTTAGTGCAAACAAGATAAGCATGCATATAGAAAACAATGTGTAAGATAACAAGCAAGAAGACAATGTAGACTATAAAAAGTGGGTTGCAAACATGGGACATCACTCACAATGTCGCAAGACAATTAGGGCCGTATCGGCCAAAAGCATATAAGAAATGATCATATAAGACATAGGGAAAATCCCACTAATAATGGCATACAATGGAAAACAATATCAAGAAAATCATTAGACAACCAAGGTGGAAAATAGGTCATGCAAAGAAAATTTTGCACATGGAGCACCCATTGGCATGTTATAAAGATATATAGTATGTCAAAGTATGTATTATCCGATATAGTAGTGTGCTAGAAGAAGTAGGAAATAGTAAATAATGAAACAATAACACTTAGAATGTATATGATTGTAGATTCCCAGAGCCTTGATGGGACTAGTAAGAGGTATTGTTCAAAACATATATGCTACATGTAATGATCTTTGTAAAGTATGCATTCACAACTAGAAGGCAAGAGAATGTGCATGTGTATATAGAAAATAAAATGACATATAATGTATCTGTCTAGCTCAGTAAGCAAAGTGTACATGTGAGTATAAGAAAGTAAAAACAACATACTGCAATGAAAGATATGTAATATATTATGTATGAATGGAATGGTATATAAGATGAATGTGATAGGAGTAGCATGCCCCCGAGTAGATGAGTGTGTATGAGTAAGATGATGTTCATTTATAAAAGACCCCTCAACAGTCAAGAATGAACCATAGAAAAAGAGTGCATTATTGAAAAATGGTTTGAAAAATGTGTATGCTAGAAAGATTGTCCATTAGATCACGGAGCGTATATTGTAGAAGGGTGCACTATGTTGTGTGAGAAAAGGATGATAGGAATTCTAAATGAGACTCTAGAAGGATTGAACGGAAAATGTAGAATGATGTCCATAAGGTGCTAGAGAGATAGATCATGATTCACATACCATATAATGTAGAATTTTATGAATGAGATGAAGTTTAATTCAGATTTAGACCCTCAAAAATTGAGTATGAACCATGAGACTAGATTGCGTCATAGGGTAGTGGTGTGAATGATGTGTGCTCTAGAAAGATTCCATTATAAAGTGTAAATTTTAGAATAAGATAATATAATGTGTGAGAAAAATATTCTAGAAATTTATGAAGTGAAAGTGTGTCAGGTTTAAGAATGTAGTGAACCCTTAATAGTTAAGTGTGAATTGTAACACAAGAGTGTGTCATAGGGTAGTGACGATACAAGAGGTGTATCAAGTTGTGTACGAAATACTAGATCTGAAGCACTTTGTGCATGATGAGAGTCACATGAGAATGTTAGAATATGGGAGATAATAAGTGTGATGTCCCTCGAGTGTTTGAGGATGAAGGATATCACGTAATAATGTCTACGATATCATTGTTGTCATGGTTGAAGCCAAATGGAGAAGCATCAGAGACTTGGTAAGTAATAGTATCTAGTTGATCATGTAAAGATCCATTATGGTGTAGATTATAAATTCCCATTGTGTATTCTTCATCGTGAAAGGAGGTAGAGGATAACCATGTGTTGGAAGCAAAATAGACCGAGGGGGTGAATGATTCCTTACAAAACTTTAACCAATTTCAGATTTTCTTACTTAAACCATAAACCATTCATCCATTCATTAATGTGTGCATAACATTTAATCAAATCAACATAACCATGCAAGAGACACAATAACACAAGATATAAGTGGGAAATCCTCAAGGGGAAGAAAACCCACTAAATTTTTTTCTGATATTACACATAACAAAGACTCAAGTGAATATTACACATCACAAGAGATTTCTTTAGTGAGGCACCAACCCCACAAGGAGCACCAACCCCTAAAACTTTGTTGATATTACTCACAACAAGATACTTGCATGAATATGAATCATCACACAATATTTTAATAATAATACCACTATAGAAATTTTGCTACACACATAGTGATAGCGATCAAATATTCAGCTCATACACCTTCAAACATCATTCTTCGAACTTGCTCAATCTTGCACAAACATGACCTAATTTGATCTCAATCTCTTGTACACAACCTCTCTAACATTCCACAATATTTCACACATTTTCTTAGTTATAAAATAATTCCTTCATACATGTTTCTCACTCACACTTGGGTCACAATTTTTCACTCTCACTTGGCTCGTTCAAAAATGAACCACAACTTCACTTTTATATGCTTCTCTTCTCATAAACATAACACAAGTTAGTACTATACCAATATCTCTCCCAACACAACTTAAAAACATAACATTACACTTATTAAAATTCATACAATGGACCCATATTGGTTGGCCATGCCCAAATGCACTAAACAAACTCAAAATCAACTCAAAACCCCATCACCTAGATGGCTAAAACTCACAAACACAATAACCATGAGTATTCAAGATATCTAAATACTCACAAATACGAAATATGACATAAGAAAATCAACCATGGTCTCAAATTAACTTTCACCAATCAAATTATTCATAATACTAATAAGAAGGCTCATATCCTTTACCAAATAGTTGTTTCTAGGAAGCAATCTTCACATTTGGACCTTAAGAAGACACAAAAATACCTCAACTATGACATGTAACCATGAAATGGAATCATCAAGACATTTATACCACATTCATACAAGCTAAAGATATTGAAAAATCCATACATGCAAACCAAAAAAAAAATTCTTCACCAGAACAATAAGTTGCCTAGAAACCAATTTTGCAAACTCAATTAGTTTACACCCTTCCTACCACTTAAAAGACCTCAAAATGAATTAACTAGGAGAAAAAATCATCCCTCTTCACTTTATAGGTGATATAAATCATCCATCAATCCAAATCATTCCTCATTCACTTCATTCTTTCATCCTGAGCAATCCTATCCTAGAAAACCAACAATCTTCTTCCTAAAAAATGGACTGTATGACCAATAAAATATCACCATCATGGGAAAAAATATATACGAATGGAAATCTCTTTGAACCCTAGTTCATGAACATATTGAAACTCCTTCCAACTCCAAGTGGGAGGCCTTTAACCAAGTCCATCTCTACAACTACTCCAAAACTGTCTCAAAACTGCCTTATGACCAGTCTTCATAAATATGGCACACTTTTCCCTCTATAATCTCAAACATGATTTGAAACCATCATGTACATAAATTACAACTCACACTATAAAAAAATTTCAATTTATTCCACAACTCCTTTGGACAATTTTGTCTCAAACTTAAGTTCTTAATAAACTTTCATGTTTGTGTGGGGTCCAGTCATCACCACACTCTCTATCTTACCTTTCTAGAAACCTGTAGGTGTACCCTACATCATCCAATCATCATAATAGCATAAAAAACAATTTTGGGAACTTACCAAGAATATATTATCCATAATTCTTGACCCGTGGTTTCAAATCCACAATAGGCGCTTTCACTTCTTAACATTCGTTCATAAAAGTATGGGCCTCATTTGAATTCATTCCAACTTTTAGATCTTCTTAACTCAATGCCTCAACATACCCGAAAGGCTCATATTCCCATGCAAACTATGAACATTCAAACCATGAGCATTTATCTTGCTTCGAGCTGGAAATAACATTGTTAAGCACCTTGTTTTTACTCAAACATCATAATTTACAAAATCTTCATCATCGCAGCCTAAATTTTTTCCCGTAGTATAAAAAAACCTCTAATAACATCTACAATCATCATAGTTTCTCAAATATCTCTGCATCTTATCAACCTATCTCATTTCCATGACTAGGCCTTGTGGATTTACACATTCTAGGCCATAACAGTGACTAAACCAACACTAAAACCACATATCAAACCTCTGCTAACTAATTCAACATGATGAATATTATGTAACTTACCTTCTTGAGTGTCCTTAATAGCTCATACACACCAAGTTATTATCTTACTCTAAGCACTAGGATTAGGCCTAGTGTGCATCATGACCAAGTAGTCACACCTCATAACCTACTTCCAAGAACTCCAAAAAGACCTAACACACCTAAGATAACATGTCTCACACATATTCATGATTCTATGAGCTCATATACTCTACACCACATTTTTTGTGCAACATTTGGCCTTCATACACCTAGATTAGGTCTAGATGAACACCTGCAAACCATGATTAGACTTGTATCTTCCCTTCTCCACCTTACTATACATCTGCTTAGACTAAAGGCAACCTTATACAATATATTTATAACAATATTTAATCAAAATATGAACTTTTCAATCTATTGTCACCTTCCCGAAATTGTATATTTTTGTTTCAGATTTTCAAAGTTTTTAGGTAAGATGACTATTAGAATGTCTTTGTGAAGGTCCATGAAGGAAGATTTATTTTTAAACAGTTAATCATTTTTATGAAATTTGAGTTTTTAAGAATTTTCCTTTTTGAATGGATATTTCAGGTTTTATTGTCCCTCACAATCCAAGTTCCATTGGGATTATTTTTCTTTGATTCCCATTTTCTACGCTTCACATTACTTTTCCTTCATTTGAGGGTACTTCAAATTTTCGAGAAATCAATTCTCAATGTCCTAAGGATCGTCTATGCAAGTTTTTTCTAATTTTCCTAATTCTAGTGTATTGCGGACATTTCGGCCCATAGCATCCCGCGTGTCCCGAGTGCTCCCCAACCTCCATTTCCCTACAAGACCATTTTTTCAACTTTTCATCCACTACGCATGTTTCAGCTCATTGTGTCCCAGTGCCCTAGTGTCCTATGGGCCAGGTTGTGCATTTTCTCCACCTTTTCCACTTGTCACTATCATGGGTTGGTATAAATCATTAATTTTCATATTATTTTACCCTAGCCAACCGACTCAAACGGAATTTTTATAAATAACAAGGGTAATCAATCATTTTTACCTCACCCTTTGCATTCACTGTTATCTTTTGTTCTGTTCTTTCTCTCCACTGTTTGTAGCCATAGCCAAGTCCCTGTTCCAGTCTTTTTCAAATTTGTAGGTGCAATAGAAGTTGTGGACTATCGAAAGAAAAATTTAGAGAGATAAATAAGTTCATTACTCCTACCATATAATGAAGATCAACTACAAAGGGCATGATCATTTATCTTCCTTGGAGATATCCATACTAAACATAAGAGATAGCGAAGCTCAACACCTCAACTTGGATGATTTATGGGCACGAATTGACTGTCAAACCCTACTCCCATTGCTCAACTAGTTAAGGAGAGTGAAATTTCTCATGCAGAGGATTTTCCAATTTTGGTTCATTGTGATGATACCATGCTAGCCTATGGTTCATGCTTTAATCCAGAGACAAAGGAAATTTGTAACATTCCCATTTTAAGACTTTAGAAACAAGGAATTTTTTTATATACATAATGTTCTCTAATCTAAATAATCATAATTTAGAACACACATTCCATGTCAATCAATCTCATAATAAATAGCCATATGTAGTTGTAAATGACTCATTGTAAACTACCGATCTCTCATTTCATGACTCAATTTTTAACCGATCTCTTATGTTAACTAAAGTATTGAATACGAGAGTGTATACTAAGTATACTTGGCTCTCTTACACTATTCTAGGTATTGAGTGTTTTGTATAAGAAACCTATCTCGAATATTTGTTACCAATATTCATCTAAAATGTTGAGTTGTGGAGCTCAATTACTTCAGTTTAGCATGTAATGGAAACTTGTTGGAAAATACAGTAACCATATCGGTTAAGGGGGAACCGGCATTGGTCACCCAGGACCGGCATCGGTCGGTATGACTAGCATCGGTCAAGCAAGTAAGGAACTGGCAACGGTTAGGGCTAACTAGTGTCGTTTACATGTGAGGATGTTTTAATTAACTCTTGGGAATTAGATCTATTTTTAGCATTAAAATATATCTATTGATTGTAATTACATGGCTAAATTCCCTAAGTCGATAAATGGCTATATAAGCATAAAAGCTAGGGTTTAGAAGTAAGAAAGAAGATGATTAACAATAATTATAAAGAACTTGCAAAAGTTGGTGAGAGAGAGAATTCTTGGTGATGAAGCAAAAGCTTGATAGAAAGAAAGTATTGAACATCTGAGAGGTGTGGAAGATTGTAAATCTTCATTGTATATCTTGTCAAAGCTTTGGATAATAGATTGACTTGTTTCTTGGTGGACTTAGTCCACACTTGGGTGAACCACATTAAATCTGTGTTGATTTATGTCTCTTTTTTATATATTTCTTTTGGTAGAATATTTACTTTTATTTACATGTATGCTTAGATCTGATATATTATCTGTATAACTAGTGTGCTAACCCCAACAACTAGTATCAGAGCTTTGTTTGAGGTTTTGTGTGTTGAAAAATTTACTCATAGAGGGTTTTTGATTGAGTGGGAGCTACAACAATGGCAGAAGAAAATAAATACAAGGTAGAGAAATTTGATGGCCAAAATTATCAATTATGGAAGATGTAGATTGAGGATTATCTATATCAAAGAGATTTGTATTTACCATTGGATGAGAAGTCTAGACCTATGAAGATGACTGATGAAGAATGGAATATTCTTGACATAAAGAAAGGCTTTGGGATCTATAAGATTGAGCTTAGCAGCATCCATGGCTTCCAATATTATAGAAGCGACTTCTACGGTAGAGTTAATGAAATCTCTTGCTAATTTATATGAAAAACCTAGTGCTTCAAATAAAGTTTATTTGATGAAGAAACTATTTAGTTCTAAGATGCATGAAGGTGAATCTGCCTCTAGTCATTTGAATGATTTCTAATCTATTGTAAATCAGTTAAAATTAGTTGCTATACCATTTGATGATGAAGTAAAATAAATTTTATTCTTATGTTCTTTGCCTGATAGTTGGGATAACTTGGTAATGGTTGTTAGTAATACAACATCTGCTAATAATATTTTGAAGTTTGATGATGTGGTTAGTATAATCTTGAATGAAGAAATTCGTAGGAAGAGTACAGAGGAATCATCATCTAGAAATGCTTTGAATGTAGAAAGTAGGGGCAGGAAGAAGGAGAGATCCAAGAGTAAGAGTAATGGGAAATCAAAGTCAAGGGATAGTAGATCTAAATCCAAAGAAGTAAGGGAATTACTTGTTGGAAATGTGGAAAGAAAGGACATGCAAAGAAATATTGTTGGTCAAAGGATAAAGAGAACCAACAACCAGACAAAAGGTAAAGAAGAAAATCTTGCTATATCAGAGGTAATGCAAGATGCTCTTATTCTTTCTTTAGATAGTAGAATTGAATCATGGGTTTTAGATTCAGGAGCTTCTTTCCATGCAACCCCTAATAAGGGTTATTTTAGAAATTATGTCTAGGGCAATTTTGGGCATGTTTATTTGGGTGATGATGAACCTTGCAGTATTACTAGTAAAGGGAAGTTCATCTAAAATTGCAAAATGGAAATACATGGGTATTGAAAGATGTGAGGCATGTGCCAAGCCTCATGAGGAATCTTATTTCTGCATAGGGCAACTAGGTGAATTTGGTTGCATGGTTACTTTTATAGGAGACTCTTGGAAAGTCACCAAGGGTGATTTTGTTGTGGCAAGAGGTAAGAAGGTAGGAACGTTATATTTATCTACCTGTGTATTATTGATTCCTTTTCTACATTATCTACTTTCAGATTCAGATGCATGTATGTGGCATAATTGGTTGGGTCATATGAGTTCAAAAAGGAATGTAAATCTTAAAGGCTAATGGTAAGTTATCAGATTTGAAAGATTTAGATCTTGATTTCTGTGAGCATTGTATCTTTGGAAAGTAAAAGAGAGTGATATTTCTCAAAGTTGGGGCAACTAAGAAGGAGCAAAAATTGGAGCTTGTACACTCAGATGTGTGGGGACCAGCTTAGGTAGCTTCTCATGGAGGATCCCATTATTATGTTAATTTCATTGATGATGCTACAAGAAAGGTATGGGTTTATTGTATTAAACATAAATATGATGTTTTTGAGACTTTAAAAAGATGAAAAGCCCTTATTGAGAATGAATCAAATTCTAAGTTAAAGTACCTTAGATCTGACAATGGTGGTGAATATTGTAGCAAGGCTTTTAATGATTATTGTTTAGTGAATGGGATACGTAGAGAAAGAATGGTTCAAAGAACACCACAGAGAATGGTGTTGCACAAAGAATGAATAGGACAATCATGGAACGTGCTAAAAGTATGAGGATACATTCTAGATTTCCCTTGCAATTTTGGGTAGAAGCAGTTGATACAACGGTTTATTTGATTAATCATGGGCCTTCAAATTTACTAGATGGAGGAATATTAGAGGAAGCTTGGACCAGAAAAGAGGTAGATCTTTCTTTTCTTAAATTTTTTGGTTCAGAAGCTTTTGTGCATATTGATAAGGAAAATAGGAAAAATTGGATAAAAAATCCAAGAGGTGCACTTTCATTGGTTATGGATCTAGTGATTTCGGTTCCATGTTTTGGGATTTAGAGAATTCTAAAATTATTAGGATTCGTGATGTTGAATGGAATGAAAAGAGAATGTACATGGATCAAATTTTGTACCCAAGGATGAACCGGTTGAGAAGTTTGTGAATGAAAATGAACTCTCATATTTTAAAAGAACTACCGACAGGGTTACACAAAGAATCGGTGTTGGTTGACCCCGACCGGCATCGGTCGGATCAAAGCTGTATCGGTTATAGAGGATCTAAACCAACATCAATTAGTAGAACCGACATCGGTTAGGAGGTGACCAGGTGTCGGTCATATATCATTTTGGATAGGAATGTCTAGGAGGCCCAGATTGAGTCTCCGATACCCCAAAATCTTGTGAGAAGGTCACAAAGGGTAAGTAAACTTCTAGAAAATTTACACATTCTCTATTTTATTTATTATTGACTGATAATGGTGAACCAAAGAGCTTTGAAGAAGCAATGTAGGATAAGACACACATTCAGTGGGAGCATGGCATGGATGAGGAGATGGAATCTTTAGAATAAAACCAGACTTGGGATTTGGTTAAGTTGCTAGTAGGTAAGAGAACATTGCAAAACAAGTGGGTTTATAAGATTAAGGAAGAAGAGGGTGGACAAAAAAGGTACAAGGAAAGGCTTGTAGTAAAGGGATTTGCACAGAAAGTAGGTATTGACTTTGGTGAAATATTTTCTCATGTTGTTAAGATGACTTCTATTTGTATTGTATTGAGTTTAGTTATAGTAGAAGATTTGCATTTAGAGCAACTAGATGTGAAGACGGATTTCCTTCATGGTGATTTGGATGAAGAGATTTATATGCAACAGCCACTTGGGTATGAAGTCAAGGGTAAGGATAAACTAGTGTGTAGGTTGAAAAAGAGCCTATATATGGACTCAAGAAATTTCCAAGAAAATGGTACATGAGGTTTGATAGTTTTATGCATGAGCATGGTTACTTGAGATGTGAATCGACCATTTTTTTTTCAAGAAGCTTGAAAATGGGAGCTATATTATTTTGTTAATGTATGTGGATGATATGTTATTGCAGGATCTAGTATGAAGGACATTGGTGAGCTTAAGGGAAATCTAGCTCACACATTTGTTATGAAGGATTTAGGAGCTGAAAAAAAATCCTTGACATGTAAATACATAGAGACAGAAAAATAAGAAATTGTATTTGTCTCAGGAGGATTATATCTACAAGGTGTTAGAAAGGTTCAACATGTAGAATGCAAAACCTGTTAGTACACCTATGGATGGACACTTCAAATTGAGAAAATATCAGTGTCCTTCATCACATGAGGAATTCAAATACATGACATGAGTACCATATGCTTCAGCAGTTGGAAGTCTCATGTATGTTATGGTTTGTACCAGACCAGACATTGCACAAGTAGTGGGAGTTGTGAGTAGATATATGGCTAATCCAGGTAAAGAGCATTGGAAAGCAATCAATGGATACTTAGGTATTTGAAAGGGACATCTAGCATGCGGTTATGCTATGGAGGTTCGGATATTTCATTATGTGGCTATGTTGATTCAGATATGGCTAGAGATCTGGATGGTAGGAGGAGCACTACTAGATATATTTTCACAGTAGGTGGAATGATTAGCTAGATTTCAAGATTACAAAATTTTGTGGCTTTGTCTACTACAGAGGTAGAGTATGTTGTAGCTACAGAGGCTAGCAAGGAGATGATATGGATGAGTAGGTTTATGAAAGAGTTGGGAAAGGAGTAAAGTGATTATAAACTATTTAGTGACACTCAGTGTAATTCATTTGGCAAAGAACTCAACATTTCATTCGAGAATGAAACACATTCAGTTGAGGTATCACTTCATACGGTAGGTATTGGAGGATGGATAGTTGAATCTGGAAAAGATTCATACGAGCAAGAACCCTATGGATATGCTAACGAAGATATTAGCAAAGGAGAAGTTGGAGCTACACTCCACTTTTGTTGGTCTTCAAGTTTGAGACTTGAGGAGGAGGAAACAAAGCTAAGGAAGAATCCAAGAATAACGTTTGTATAGGTATGGTGTAGTAATTAATCTCCAAGTGGGAGATTATTGAGTTGTGGAGCTCAATTACTTTAGTTTAGCATGTAATGGAAACTTATTGGAAAATAAAATAACCGGCATCAGTTAAGGGGGAACCGACATTGCTAACCTAGGACCAGCATCATCGGTTAAGTATGACCGTCATTGGTCAGGTATGACTGGAATTAGTTGGGAAAGTAAGGAACCGGCATCGGTTAGGGCTAGCCAGAGTCGGTTACATATGCGAGGAGGTTTTAATTAACTCTCGGGAATTAGATCTATTTTTAGCATTAAAATATATCTATTGATTGTAATTGCATGGCTAAGTGCCCTAAGTGTATAAATGACTATATAAGCATAAAATCTAGGGTTTAGAAGTAAGAAAGAAGATTAACAAGAATTAGAAAGAACTTTCAAAATTTGGAGAGAGAGAATTCTTGGTGATGAAGAAAAAACTTGATAGAAAGAAAGTATGAACATCTGAGAGGTGTGGAAGATTGTAAATCTTCATTGTATATCTTATCAAAGCTTTGGATAATAGATTGACTTGTTTCTTGGTGGACGTAGTTCACACTAGGTGAACCACATTAAATCTAGTGTTGATTTATGTCTCTTTTTTTATATATTTCTTCTGGTAGAATATCCGATTTTATTTGCATGTATGCTTAGATCTGATATATTATTTGTACAACCAGTGTGCTAACCCCAACAACTAGTATCAGAGCTTTGTTTGAGGGTTTTGTGTGTTGACATATTTACTCACATAGGGTTTTCTAATTGAGTGGGAGCTATAAAAATGACAAAAGAAAACAAATACAAGATAGAGAAATTTGATGGCCAAAATCATCAATTATGGAAGATGCAGATTGAGGATTATCTATATCAAAGAGATTTGTATTTACCATTGGATGAGAATTCTAGACCTATGAAGATGATTGATTAAGAATGAAATATTCTTGACATAAAGGCTTTGGGATCTATAAGATTGAGCCTAGCAACATCCATGGCTTCCAATATTACAGAAATGGCTTCTATGGTAGAGTTAATGAAATCTCTTACTAATTTATATGAAAAACCTAGTGCTTCAAATAAAGTTTATTTGATGAAGAAACTATTTAGTTCTAAGATGCATGAAGGTGAATCTTCCTCTAGTCATTTGAATGATTTCTGATCTATTGTAAATCAGTTAAAATTGGTTGTTATACCATTTGATGATGAAGTAAAATCACTTTTACTCTTATGTTCTTTTCCTGATAGTTGGTACAACTTGGTAATGGATGTTAGTAATACAAATCTGATAATAATATTTTGAAGTTTGATGATGTGGTTAGTATAATATTGAATGAAGAAATTTACGGGAAGAGTACAAAGGAATCATCATCCTGGAAATGATTTGAATGTAGAAAGCAGGGGGTCGTAAGAAGAAGGAGAGATCAAGAGTAAAAGTAATGGGAAATCAAATTCAAGGGATAGAAAATCTAAATCGAGAAGTAAGGGGAATTACTTGTTAGAAATGTGGAAAGAAATGACATGTAAAGAAATATTGTTAGTCAAAGGATAAAGAGAACCAACAACCAGACAAAGTTAAAGAAGCAAATCGTGCTACATCGTAGGTAATGCAAGATGCTCTTATTATTTCTTTAGATAGTAGAATTGAATCATGGGTTTTAGATTCAGGAGCTTCTTTCCATGTAACCCATAATAAGAGTTATTTCAGAAATTATGTCCAGGGAAATTTCGGCATGTTTATTTGGGTGATGATGAACCTTGCAGTATTACTTGTAAAGGGGAAGTTCATCTAAAATTATACAATGGAAATACATGGGTATTGAAATATGTGAGGCATGTGCCAAGCCTCATGAGGAATCTTATTTTTGCATGGAAACTAGGTGAATCTGGTTGCATGGTTACTTTTAGGAGACTCTTGGAAAGTCACCAAGGGTGATTTTTTTGTGGCAAGAGGTAAAAAGGTAGGAAAGTTATATTTATCTACCTTTATTATTGATTCCTTTTCTGCATTATCTACTTCATATTCAAATTCATGCATGTGGGATAATTAGGTTGGGTCATATGAGTCAAAAAGGAATGTAAATCTTAAAGGATAATGGTAAGTTATCAGATTTGAAAGATTTATATCTTGATTTATGTGAGCATTGTATCTTTGGAAAGTAAAAGAGAGTGATATTTCTTAAAGTTGGGGAAACTAAGAAGGAGAAAAAATGGATCTTGTACACTCGGATGTGTGGGGACCAAAAGAGTAGCTTCTCATGAGGATCCCAATATTATGTTACTTTCATTGATGATGCTACAAGAAAGGTATGGGTTTATTGTATTAACGTAAATATGATGTTTTTGAGACTTTTAAAAGATGGAAAGCCCTTGTTGAGAATGAATCAAATTCTAAGTTAAAGTGCCTTAGATCCGACAATGGTGGTGTTAGGTTGTGGATCCTTTTTTCATGTAAGAAAGTGTTGAAGATTTTACACTTAGAGTATTGTACACTTTCCACAGGTTGTCTCAACCAGGGTTCTAGTGCATAGCCCCAAAAATACAATTTGGGCCTTAAAACATGCCCGATCAATTGGGAAATGTGTTTTTCTCATATGGGTGGGATTTTTGACCCATAGGTTTATGGGACGGTTTTGGCCCATGGTTTTAATACCCATGGTTTTGTAAAACTACTTAAGCAATTGTCTACTTATATGGTTTTATGCATATGGTAGGTATTATGTAACATTGCAGATGTGTTTTGAATTTGGGTGTGAATTATGTAGAGTTTGTTGAGCATAGCTCCAAACAGATCTGGGTATTGTATTGAGAGAGCGATGGCTTGTAATAAAATATAAGCAAGTGATTCTTGGTGGACGTAGCCCAAATTGGGTGAACCATGTTAAATACTGTCTCTTTGTGTTGTGTTATTTTATTATGCACTTTTATTTGAGATCTATAATATTTTATGCATATTAGTTTCTATTGTTGTGATTCTATGAGGGATTATTCCACATATTTTATCCATTATTTCCTAACAATTGGTATCGAGATCTGGTTTGGTTTGCTAAAGTGTTGAATCATAGGGAAAGTTTTATCTTGAGTGGGAGCTATGGCAGATGATGGAAGATCAAGGGTTGATAAATTCAATGGGTAAAATTTTAGTCTTTGGAAGATGCAGATGGAAGATTACCTTTATCATAAGGATCTTTATATTCCATTATCTGAGAAGGTGAACAAACCCTCGAGCATGACGGATGTGGAATGAGATTTACTAGATAGGAAGGCACTTGGGACAATCAGCTATGTCTTGCATCTTTGGTATTATTTAATGTTTCAAAGGAAAAGACTACAAAAGAACTGATGGATGCATTAGGGAAGTTATATGAAAAACCCTCTGCCTCAAATAAGATATTTTTAATGAAAAAGTTGTTTAATATGAAGATGTCTGAGAATGGTTTAGTAGTAGATCATTTAAATGATTTTAATATGGTTGTAAATATGCTAGCTTTGGTTATAATAGAATTTGATGAAGAAGTTAGGGATTTATTAGTTTTGTGCTCTTTACTTGAGAGTTGGAATAGCCTAGTAATGGTGGTAAGCAACTCGGTTCCAGCTAACTCAAATTTGAAGTTTGAGGATGTTGTAGGGGTGATTCTAAGTGAGGAAATGTGAAGAAAAATCTCTGGGTGAATCTTCTACTTCAGGGAATGCTTTGATAGTGGAAACTAGAGGGAGACAGAAGAATAGAGGAAGTTGTGGAAAATCAAAGGATCAAGCAAGGTCAAAATCTAAAAGCAAGATAGTATGTTGGCACTTGTGGAAAGTCTGGGCATGCAAAGAAGGACTGTTGGGAGCTTTGGGACAAGAAGAAACAACAGAAGAAAACAAGGAGGCAAATGTGGCAATGGGTAATGTATGTCAGGATGCTTTGATTCTTTCTTTACACAATATTATTGAATCTTGGGTTTTAGATTCGGGGGCTTCTTTCCATGCTACTCCACATAGGCATTATTTTGTTGATTATGTTCAAGGAGATTTTGGGCATGTTTTTCTTGGTGATGATGAGCCTTGCAACATAGTTGGAAAAGGTTATGTTTAGGTTAAGATGTAGAATGAGAATACTTGGCTATTGAAGGATGTCAGACATGTGCCTACATTAAGATGAAATTTGATATCGGCAGAGGCAGTTGGGAAGTGATGGTTGTATTGTGATATTTACAGTGAGACTCTTGGAAGGTTACCAAGGGTGCTCTTGTGGTGGCAAGAGGTAAGAAGGTTGGAACCTTGTATTTAACCACTTATAGCACTAATGTTTGTAATCTTGTGGCTTCAGAAGTAGATATAACATTGTGGCACTATAGGCTCAGTCATATGAGCCATAAGGGCATGGAGATCATAAAGAAGGATTTTCCTGGATATACAAAAACATGTTTGGAGTTCTATGAGGACTATATATGGGAAATAGAAGTGAGTAAGGTTTCTCAAGGTTGGACCTACAAAGAAAGAGAGTAAGTTAGAGCTAGTGCATTATGATGTGTGGGGGGTGGCTCAGGTATCATCTCTTGGGGTTCAAGTTATTATGTTACTTTTATTGATGATGCAATAAGGAAAGTTTGGGTTTATTATATTAGAAAAAAATTGATGTATTTGACACTTTTTTTAAATGGAAAGCCTTGGTAGAGAATGAAATAGGTCTTAAGCTAAAATGTCTCAGGTCAGATAATGGAGGGGAGTATTGCAACAATGAATTTGATGATTATTGTTCTAAGAATGGAATCCATAGGAAAAAATATGGTTCAAGAACTCCACAGCAGAATGGGGTGTCAGAAAGGATGAACAGAACAATAATGGAACGTGCTAGGAGCATGAGGTTACATGCAGGACTACCTCTTTCTTTTTGGGTAGAAGTGGTGAGCACAACTGTGTACTTGATAAACAAAGGACCCTCAAGTGCCTTGGATGGAGGCATACCTGAGGAGGCTTGGTATGGTAAGAAAGTTGATTATTCATTTCTTAGAGTCTTTGGATGTGAGGTGTTTGTCCATATAGACAAGGATGATAGGACCAAGCTAGAGGCTAAATCAGAAAAATGTACTTTCATTGGTTATGGTGGTGATGACTTTGGATATAAATGTTGGAGTATTAAGGACAAGAAAATCATTCGATCTAGGGATGTGGTCTTTAATGAGAAAGTCATGTATAAGTAGTAGTTGTAGGAAAATAGGGAAGAATCCAAGAAAGAATATGCAGTGTAGAGGATCTTTCGGATGGAAAAGTGACACATGAATCAGTTTAGGAACCTCCTCAACAGGAACCCCAAACTCCTATATTGAGGAGGTCTTTTAGGGTA
Source organism: Taxus wallichiana var. yunnanensis (assembly GCA_018340775.1). Lineage (NCBI taxonomy): Eukaryota > Viridiplantae > Streptophyta > Pinopsida > Cupressales > Taxaceae > Taxus > Taxus wallichiana. The sequence continues at coordinate 1,045,521,570 of CM031240.1, forward strand.
AGAAGAGAGCCTTGAATTTTTCTCCTTCTCTTTATTATTTATTACTCATTGATAGTGGAGAGCTAGAGATATTTGATGAAGCAATGCAGGTAGATGTCAGGAATAAGTGGGAGCAAGCCATGGATGAGGAGCATCAGGCTCTCATGGAGAACCAGACATGGGATTTGGTGAAAATCTACCCAAAGGCAAAAGATCATTACATAACAAGTGGGTGTTTAGAGTCAAAGAGGAAGAAGGAGGAAAGAAAATATACAAGGCCCGGTTGGTGGTCAAGGGGTTTGCACAAAAAAAAGGTATAGATTTTGATGAGATTTTTTCTCCTATAGTAAAAATGACTTCTATTAGAACTATTCTTGGAATAGTTGCAGTAGAAGACTTGCACTTAGAACAGCTTGATGTAAAGACTACATTTCTCCATGGTGATTTGGAGGAGGAACTATATGCAGCAACCAGAGGGCTATGAGGTCAAAGGTAAAGAGGAGATGGTGTGCAAACTGAAGAAGAGCTTGTATGGCTTGAAACAAGCTCCACATCAATGGTATAAGAAATTTGATAACTTCATGATGGAGCAAGGTTATATTAGATGTCATTCTGACCATTGTGTGTATACAAAGAAATTTGAGGATGATAGTTATATTATCCTTTGTCTATATGTGGATGACATGTTGGTTGCAGGTAAAAACATGCAAGAAATAAAAGTACTCAAGAAGCAACTAAGTGAATCCTTTCTTTATGAAGGATTTGGGGGCAGCCAAAAAATCCTTGGTATGAGGATATCTCGGGATAGGAAGGAACAAAAGCTGAATTTATCTCAGGAAGAGTACATTAAGAAGGTCTTGGAGAGGTTTAATATGTAGGATGTTAAACCGGTTGGGACTCCTTTGGTAGGCCATTTCAAGTTATCAAAGGAGTAGTGTCCCAAGACAGAGCAGGAGAGAAACTAGATGTCCAAGGTACCTTACTCATTAGCGGTTGGTAGTTTTATGTATGTCATGGTGTGCACTAGGCTTGATATTTCCCATGCAGTGGGAGTGGTGAGTAGATTTATGAGTGATCCAGTAGAGATCATTGACAAAGCGATAAAAAGTGGATCCTTTGGTATTTGAGAGGGACCATGGGGATAGTTTTTGTGCTACAGTGGATCAGACACCACTTTGTGTGGTTATGTAGATTCATATATGGCTGGAGATGTAGACAACATGGGAGGAGCACAATAGGTTATGTTTACACTTGTAGGTGGGACAACAGTAAGCTTGGATTTCATGACTACAGAAGTTGGTGGCTTTGTCAACCACGAGGTTGAGTATGTTGCTACCACAGAGGCAATCAAAGAAATGATTTGGTTACAAAATTGCTTGAGGAGTTGGGGCATAAGAAAGAGGAAGGAAAGATGCATAGTGATAGTCAGAGTGCTATACACCTAGCTAAGAACTCTGCTTTCCACTCTAGGATGAAGCATATACAATTAAGGTACCATTTCATCAGGACAACTTTGGAGGAAGAGAAGTTGAAGTTGGAGAAGATTCATACCAGTCAGAATCCCAGAACATGATGACCAAGGTGGTCACAAGGAAAAAATGAAGTTGTGTTCAACTTTGGTTGGTCTTCATGGAAACTAGTGAAGGGTTGAGAAGCTTGCTCAGAGGAAAACTAGTCTCCAAGTGGGAGATTGTTAGGTTGTGGAGCCTATTTTCATGTGAGAAAGTGTTGAATACTATACACTAAGAGTATTGTACACTTTCCATAGTTGTCTCGCAAGGGTTCATGGGCAAAAGCCCCGGTTGCAGGGGGTTAGGGGCGCAGACCCCAAAAAAAGGGCCTTAAAATGTGCTCGATATATTGGGAAACATGTTTTCTCATATGGGTGGGATTTTTGACCCATAGGTTTATGGGATGTTTTGGCCCATGGTTTTGATACCCACAATTTTGTAAAACTACTTAAGTAGTTGTCTACTTATATGGTTTTATGCATATGGTAGGTATTATGTAACATTGCAGATGTGTTTTGAATTCGAGATGTGAATTCTATAGAGTTTGTTGAGCATAGCTCCAAATAAATCTAGGTATTGTATTGAGAGAGCGGTGGCTTGTAATAAAATTTGAGAAAGTAATTCTTGGTGGACATAGCCCAAATTGGGTGAACCACGTTAAATATTGTCTCTTTGTGTTATGTTATTTTATTCTACACTTTTATTTGAGATCTATAATATTTTTTCATATTAGTTTCTACTATTTTGATTCTGAAGGGATTATTCCATATATTTTATCCCTTATTTCCTAACAGTGGTGAATACCGTAGTAAGGATTTCAATGATTACTATTCAATGAATGGGATACGTAGAGAAAGAACAATTCTAAGAACACCAAAAGAGAATGGTGTTGCATAAAGAATGAATAGGATAATCATGGAACATGCTAGAAGTATGAGGATACATTCTGGATTACCCTTGTAGTTTTGGGTAGAAGCAGTTGATATAATGCAATTTATTTGATTAAGCATGGGCCTTCAAGCTCACTAGATGGAGGAATATCGAGAGGAATATTGGACCAGAAAAGAGGTAGATATTTATTTTCTTAAATGTTTTAGTTCGAAGCTTTTGTACATGTTGATAAGGAAAATAGAAAAAAGTTGGATGCAAAATCCAAGAGGTGCACTTTCATTAGTTATGGATCTATAATTTTGGTTTCCATTTTTGGTATTTAGAGAATTTGAAAATTATTAGGAGTCGTGACATTGAATGGAATGAAAAGAGAATGTACAGGATCAAATTTTGGTACCTAAGGATGAACCAGATGAGAATTTTGTGAATGAAAATGAAATCTTAGTTTTAAAAGAATTACCAACAGGGTTACACAGTAACCGGTGTCAATTGACCCTTGACTGGCACTCGGTCGACGAACCGGTATTGGTTACATAGGATCCAAATTGGTATCGATTTGCGAACCAACATCGGTTAGAGGTGATCGGTGTCGGTCACTATCAGATTTGGATAGGAATGTCTAGGAGGCCATGATTGAGTCTCCAATACCTCAAACTCTGTGAAAAGGTCATAAAGAGTAAGTAAACTTCCGAGAAAGATTTACACCTTCTCTATTTTATTTATTAATGACTGATAATGGTGAACCAAAGAGTTTTGAAGAAGCAATTCAGGATAAGACTCACATTCAGTGGGAGCATGACATGGATGAGGAGATGGACTCTTTAGAAAAGAACCAGACTTGGGATTTGGTTAAGTTGCCAGCAGGTAAGAGAACATTGCAGAATAAGTGGGTTTACATGATTAAGGAAGAAGAGGGTGGACATAAAAGGTACAAGGCAAAGCTTGTAATAAAGGGATTTGCACAAAAAGTAGGTATTAACTTTGGTGAAATATTTTCTTCTATTGTTAAGATGACTTATATTCATACTGTATTGAGTTTAGTTACAGTAGAATATTTGCATTTAGAGCAACTAGATGTGAAGATGGCTTTCCTTCATGTTGATTTGGATGAAGAGATTTATATGTAGCAGTCACTTGGGTATGAAGTCAAGGGTAAGGATAAACTAGTGTGTAGGTTGAAAAAGATTCTATATGGGCTCAAGCAAGATCCAAGACAATGGTACATGAGGTTTGATAGTTTTATGCATGAGCATGGTTACTTGAGATGTGTCTCGACCATTGTGTTTATTTCAAGAAGCTTGAAAATGGAGCTATATTATCTTGTTACTATATGTGGATGATATGCTTATTGTAGGATCTACTATGCAAGGCATTTGTGAGCTTAAGGGAAAGCTAGCTCACATTTTCTATAAAGGATTTAGGAGGTGTAAAAATAATCCTTGGCATGCAAATACGTAGAGACAAGAAAAACAAAAATTGTATTTGTCTTAGGAGGATTATATCTATAAGGTGTTAGAAAGGTTCAACATGCGTAATGCAAAACCTATTAGTACACCTATGGTTGGACACTTCAAATTGAGAAAAGATCGAGTGTCCTTCATCACATGAGGAGGTCAAATACATGACATGAATAGCATATGCTTCAAATGATACTCAAGTTTGGATGTCTCATGTATGCTATGGTTTCTACAAGACCGGACATTACATAGGATGTGGGAGTTATGAGTAGATATATGGCTAATCTAGGTAAAGAGCATTGGAAAGCTCAACCAATGGATACTCAAGTATTTGAAAGGGACATCTAGCATGTAGTTATGCTATGGAGGTTCGTATATATCATTATACTGGCAAGTGTTTGAAGGATGGACAATTGAATCAGAAACAACATTCTTCATGATTCATTACGTGGCTATGTTGATTCGGATATGGTGGAGATCTAGATGGTAAGAGGAGCAACATACTTTTTTTTTTTAGGACAACAACAGGGTGGAACGATAGTTAGCTAGATTTCGAGATTGCGGTAGGTTTTGTCTTTGTCTACTATAGAGGTAGAGTATGTTGCAGCTACAGAGGCTATCAAGGAGATGATATGTATGAGTAGGTTAATGGAAGAGTTGAGAAATAAGAAAAGTGATTATAAACTATTCAATATATGCTTAGATAGTCAAAGTGCAATTCATTTGGTAAAGAACTCAATATTTCATTCAAGAATGAAACACACTCAATTGAGGTATCACTTCATATGGCAAGTGTTGGAGGATGGACAATTGAATCTAGAAAATATTCATACGATCAAGAACCCTCCTAATTTGACAATATGATAATGAAGCCATTAGCAAAGGATAAGTTAGAGCTACACTCCACATTTTTTTGTTGTCGAGTTTGAGACTTGAGGTGGAAGAAACAAAGCTAAGGAATTGTGTGCCAACATTATACCCATCTTAAACACCTAAGATTCATTTACACTTACTCTGAATCTAATAATAACGTTGTAAAAGTATGGTGCGAAACCTATCAGTAATAAATCTCCATGTGGGAGATTGTTGAGTTATGGAGCTTGATGTATGCGACAATTACTTCATTTAGCATGCAATGGAAACTTGTGGAAAATAAAATAACGCATCGGTTAAGGGGGAACAAATATTGGTCACCTGACTTGAAACCTGACCAATCGACATCGATTAGGTATGACCGAGATCTATCAGAAAGTAAGGAACCAACAATGCTTAGGGCTAACCGAACAATTGTCTGTTACCTATGCGAGGATGTTTTAATTAAATCTTGGGAATTAGATTTATTTTTAGCATTAAAATATATCTATTGATTGTAATTACATGGATAAGTGCCCTATGTCTATAAATTACTATATAAGCATAAAATCTAGGGTTTAGAAGTAAGAAAGAAGATGATTAACAAGAATTAGAAAGAACTTGCAAATGTTGGAGAGAGAGAGAGAGAATTCTTGGTGATGAACCCTAATAATTCAATGAAGACCATTCTAGATAATAGAGGAGAGGGTGAAGGATGTATTCCATTCGATGAGTATGCTATCAAGGAATAGTAACATGAATAGTATGTTGAAAATCTTTGGCCAAAGTATCACAAGCTATATTCCTATGTCACCTAGTTTAATAAATGGTGTTTCATGTTGGGGTTAGCACACGTATTGGCTCAATTGGATGCTAATTATATTAGTATTTCCCTCAGGATTCTTGTAGCTGAAAAATTCAAACACCATTTCCCAAGACTAGGCTTAGTTGTTTTTGATCAGGACAGTGAACAATATAAGAGTAGAGTGGCTAAGTCTTTGTTTAAGAATCCAAAGAAAGGAGCTTCAAGGCTGCCAAAGACTATGTATAGGGTTGATTTTAAGGAAGAGATGTCAGATGTCATCACTCTCCTTACCAAAATAATGGGGATTCCCTCTACCAATGAGTTTCATTATTGGATGTGCCCTTACATCAATATTATATGTGAAGGAAAATAAAGCTTGAATTAGGGAGATAATTTGTGATAGCCTCACTAAACATCTTGCGAATGTCCAAAGAACCAATAATTTTCAAATGAATTCTTACTTGATGTATTCTATTGTTGGATACAGAGAACTATTGGGTTTCTCCCAATCCTTACTGAAGACAAGAAAGATGCTCCTATTTATGAGTATTGTCCACAATTGAATTTGAAGATCAAGTAACCATCACTTCAGAAGGGTGAACAATGCATTCACCATGTATATTGTCAGATTTCTAGAGGGTGACACTGCTTGGAGATTCTCAGATGAAGAAAAAAAATTGATTGATGTCTATGGTAGTCATTACACTCAATTCAAGAAATTCTCTTACATACAGTTGGTTGGATTTGAGGGAACACCTTTAAAACTCCCAATGTATTGTAGTGACAAGATGGCCTTGGTTGAAATCGTAGGCAATTGGATAAGCTCCATAGAACTTGCAAGGAAAAAAATATTATAGGCATCCAGTTCATACAATCACATTGGGTAACTACACTTGCAGAGATAGGATCTTTAGATTCCCAAAATGTTGATAGGAAAATTGCTCCCTTCACTCTTCACTATTTCAAACCAAGGACTTGTTTTGATATCAAGGGTTTTATTGCCACCAATTTTAGAATGGGATTCTATCATCTTGTTGATATTGAATACTACTGGGATGATTTTTTTGATGATTATGAATCTCGAAGAAGATACTATGGTAGATTTTCCCTATAATAAATTAAATATTTTGATGTGTACAAGGTTCCTAAAGGACTTCAAGATGATGATGAAGAACTGCAATCCCTTGAATATGAAAGATCCATTAGACACACTCCTATTGAAACCATTGATTGGTTTTTCAAAGAGAGAGATGATTTGAAGGAACTCATAAACCCTATATTGGTAAGGACCAAACTCGGTTTGACAGGAAAATGAATTTTTTTAGAGAAGGCAAGTCTAGGTCTTCTTCTGAAGCCTCCACCCCTAAAAAATAAATGCCTTTACTAACTCCTAAATCACATGAGAAATATGATCCCTCTTCACCTGAACCTTCAACTTTAGTTTACATACGAGAAAGGAAAAGACAAGAAGGATGAGAAGATGGATGAAGTCATTCGGGAGAGTGAGAAGCTATCTTATCCAAAGCAATTGGAAACATTCCTGATATTGAAACAATTGTAGACCTCTATGATGATGATAGTGATGAAAAAGAGAAATACAAACAAGAGAATAACAATCCTTAGGAAAGCAAGTAAAAAATAAGATCAATTGAAGATCCAAGTCTTAGAATTTGTGAGTGTTTAAGAAATATCTGCTAAGGAAGTCCCTGTCAAGGAAGTGTACACCACCAAAACTGAGACATTTATGCTAGAAGTGGTTATTGTACAAACTTTGAGTGTAATGAGCACACCTATACTTGGGCCCATTGTCCCCTCCACTTCTAGTTCTTCTTTTTCTTGGGTGCAACCATTGTTGGAAAGTAAGAAAAGGAAATCCACTTCTAATATTTTTGCTCCTAAGTTTGATACAATGGAAGATCTACTTGGTACTACTCCCCCTGCAAAAAAGGCTAAAGTCACATCTAGGTTAGTATCAAATTCTCAAGGCCAACAATTCATGGAGATTGCTAAGCCCAAACTTGAAAAAGATGAAAAGGACCTATTGGTAGGTGATTTGGAATTAACAAGGATTCCCCTTGGAGAATCAACACCTGAGAGTGAAGTGCACAACCTAAAGGAGACAATGTCTAGAGTAATTGAAAGGGTTGAAAAGGCCAACAAACATGGAAATAGTTGGAGGAGAAAAATAAAATTCTATCAAATTTCATCAGATCCTTATTGGTAGAGGATAAGGTACTTGATCTAACTCCCTTAGCCTCAATTCCACCACTTTCCATTCTATCTAATGATGAAGTTCAGGCTATTAAATATATTCATAAGCATGCCACTTATGGAAAGGAAATGGAATCCTTAGTTGATGACATGATAATCACAGTTCAAATTTCATTGAGGAATCATGTAAATCATATGACAAAATTGCTAAAATTTAGTTAAAGTTTACCATGACACTCAGTGGTTTAGATAGGGAGTTGAAGTTGTGGAGTGAATGTATCCAAGATATTTGATTAATGAGTGATACAGATGTGTAAATCCTCTTGGCAAGCAAAGTATTTGATGATGCAAAATTGAATTTGTCTAAGCAATGGGGTTTTCAACATTGACTAGAAGATAAAGGTTCTTGAAGAATCCATTGGAGAACTCAAGAACATGTTGCAAAATGGAGAATCTTTTAAATCTTTTGTCACATCTGCCTTTCATGATATTCAATACCATATTTTCAAGAAGAATTCAGGAGATAAATTAAATCAAATCTCAGTTCAAGGCATTTGTTAGAGAAGACCTGTTCAAGTAGGATACCATATCCAAGGAGAAGATGAAAGAAATTTTCACACTGCAAGCAGCTATCACGGAAGCTAATAAGGAGTTCTTGGAAAATGTGGAATTTGGAAAAGAGATGGAGAAGTGTCTGGGCAGTTGGACTCATGCAACTATGAATACAACAATTCCTGGGGCATGGACATAGCAGAGGCATTGAAAAGATTTAGAAACCAAGTGCTCAAAACAAAAGGGTGCTACAAGCACTTCTTCGAGTGTCCCAAATCCTAGTTCTTAGTTTCCTATTTTATTTAAAGTATCTAATTAAGGTGGTTATTTTCTCTTTAGCCATATGTTATGTAAGCAAAGGAAAAATTGATGTTATAATACTTAATTAGATATTAATCTTTGGATTAAAAGAAGAGGAAACTAAAAGGCTCTTTTGTAACCATTCCTAAGGCTATTTAAAGATCTTTTCTTGTCATTTGAAAGGATCATATTTTTATGTCTTGGATGTAAAAGCCCTAAATTGCTAATCAATATAGAAGAAGTTTCATCTTTTCTTGTGCTCTATCTCTCTTTTTCTCAATCTTATTCATGAGAAGATATGTGTATCTGAATAGAAACTTTGTGTCTTCTAGATTCTGTTGTGCTTAGAACTTTGTGTCTATTACATGTATGTCTTGTGTTTATATATGCATAGTTTAAATCTTGTCACTTTATCAAGCATAAGTAAGATACCATTCTGTAATCTATGTGTCTAAAAGTGTTCTTCTTTTTATTTTCTGAATTTTTTTCTTCTATTCTTGTTTGTGTATTGAAAATATATGAGATGAAGACATCTAACGCATCAAAATCCTATTTGAAATATTGATAGTCTATACATTTGTAAATAAGTAGATTTTCTTATTTTTGTGTGTTCAATAAGGGAACCTCTCCCATAAAGAGGAGGGACTATTTCCCTCTAACTATTGCTTGTTCTCAAGATCAATTCTCACAACCAACACAATCCATACTCCAAAGCAAATTTTCATACTCCAAAGTAAGCATTCATACTCCAAAGCAAATGACACAAACTTTGGACTAACTCAAGTAACCAATCAAACTCCGAAGTAAGAAATAAGACTCCATTCATAAACTCATACATCTCTAACACTCCATACTAACCATAATAGACCTCATGACATCCTTTACACAACTTAGGATGACTCGGACTATGATCACGCACACCGAAACATGATCCAATACACTATAGGACGTCACCAAACTAGACATTAATAATCAAATTTCATGTTTGAAATTTGACTAACACCTCATGGAGACAGATATAACAACTATATACCCTTTTCCATCAATGGAATTGACATCAATGACAACACTAAGACACAATTGTCAACAATCTCCCCTTTTGTCATTAATGGCAACCACCTTCCAAAACATTGATGACAACCATAAGACAAACACACACTACATGACCCTTTTCCATGTTTATGATGCTTATTTCCCCCTTTTACATCTATGACAAAGGATAAATTGACAACTAGAGATGGAAAAAAGAAAACATGAAACATTAAACATGAAACAATGGAAACAATTCAATAGACTTGACTTACTTTTTCAAATGGCTCACCCTTGGGATGATACTCTTCCATAAATTGTCTCCACCTTAGCTAATAAAATATCAAACATTATCTTATGTATTTTACAAATAGTTTAGGACTGAAATCCCTAAAGCATCCCTTTAGTGCAATCTTGAATAATTATTGCCATCTTTGGAATCCCACACACAACATGACATGCAACCTTATAACTCCTAGAAGCATATTATCCTCTTCTAACTGAAAACACAAAATCATGACTTCATACCTTGCTTACTTTTCATAGAGATGAATCCACCACATTGGTTCTATCCTAAAACTATTTACCGAGACTTTTTACCCATTTTTATGCTATCATAGCCTTCTTAAGACAAACACTCAGAAAATTCATCATCCACTACTATACACAGTCATCTAGACTCCTTAGAGCACATTTCACACCTATTTGAGAGTCATAACCATCTCCCCCTTCTCCAAGAGAACTTAGCAACCATGTAGCTCATCACTGTAGCATAAACATGACATATACTACACTTTTTATCTAGAACAGAAATAAAACTATCTCCCCGCATTTGAGAACCTTCACATCCATTTAGGTCATCATTTCTTATACCTCTACAACTTTGTAGCAACACCATAGCCAAAATTCATCCCAATCATAGTAAAAACAATAGAAAATTCACAACATTAACACAATAACATTTAATTTTTACCTGTGATAACCACATAGACCCTTGTAAGTGCTTACAATACCATGGAAATCCTTTGATCTATCATTTACTTAGAATATACTTCTCATGATGAAATCAAACCTTTGTGCATACTACCAACCCGACCATTGACTTAGATTAAGATAAAACTCAACAACTTAATCTTTGAATATACACCACACACCTTGACTTCATATCATGAAAAATAACTACCTTTCATATTAGAATCGGATCTTAACTTACACGTACTACAGATGCAAGATATAACTTCATTTGACATATCAAACTAGGACCTCATAGAATTTAACTATGGCAGCATAATCTTAAAGGCATGATTGTACCTATTTAAGTACTTTTGACACACACTTCATTGTAGGATCAACCAAAATAGGCTATCAACATACCTTGATAGAACACCTACTACAACATACCTCAAACAGTCACCTCCCCCTCTTCTCAATGCTTTATATGGATCAATATACCTCTAAGAAGCCTAGTAGAGGCATATCCTTTCATGATAAATCTAGTAGAGGCATATCCTTTCATACTATCCCTTGGTGGAACATTATTGTTCACTCTTGGCTCCCAAGACATGATTCATGTTTTTCATGCAACCTAGAGCCTTGAAAGCTCCTTTCCCACCTTATAGGACCATAATATTCCCCAATAACATGTACAAAACTATTATAGTTAAATAACATAACTCTACTCCTATCCTTGTAACCTTCATTACTTAGACTCGACTTGAGGGTTCATACAAAAATATCTAGGAACACGACCTTTGTCATGGAGCACACTACATTCTGAGCTTTCTCACTCCAACTATCTCTCCAAGGATGGTCATCACTAGAAAACCTCCTACACTCCTTTCCCTATGACTAAATCCATTACATGTGAAATAATAACCATTAAAATATTTCTCATACCTTGAAGCATTTGGCTTCCTAACAAACCTTGTCATCACACTTGTCTTTGATACTTTCCCATTTTTATCATCTTTAGTATCTAAATATTCAATATTTTTGTGTGAAAACAACATCCTCTTGCATCATACCTTTTCATTTGAGGCCTTCTTTTAACCCAAAACTTGTCTTGTCACCCAAAACCTTTGACTTCCAAGAATATTATCAATACCCTTGCTGCTCTTCTCAAACTTATGACAAAAATTAGCTTTTCTAATTACATCAAACAAATCTCTCTTAATAAGAGTTTCCTTTTCTTCCTCGGATTACATATTTAAATTCATAGAGCTCATCTGTATCTATAGATTTTCTTGTCTCATCAAGCTTCTCTTTCACAACCTAATGTTTGTCCTCTAGATCATGGATTTTTACCTCATACTCTTTGAACCATGTTTTTAACTTCCCGAGATTCTTCTCAACATGTTTAAGCTCAGATTTGACACATATTAATTCACTCTCATAGACATATTATTCCTCTTCTTCTTCTTCTTCAAAGTTCCTACAAGAATCTGATATGAAGTCACCCAACAATGTGGAACCACCACTTATATATCTCATTACATCCTTGGTCATGAACAAGACCTCGTCTCCAACATCTTTCTTCTTTGATTAAAATTTAGAATATGAAACACCACTATTAATGATATTATCCTCAATGAATAACAAACTCTTCCCTATACTATAATTTTGATACTTTTGCCAAGATCTTCATCATTTCCATGCTCATCATGATCTTCCACATTATGCTTATGAGGACACTTAGTAGAAAATTGACTTATTTTACCACAACTAAAACACTTAAAGGGAATTTTACCTTTGTACTTAATAGAGCCAACATTTAGTGTTATAGAAACTATAGAAAATATTTCTTCATATTATCTAAATCAGCAACATTCATCTCCTAAGCAACATCGTCATCCTTACTCTTCTTGTTCTTTGTATTCTTTCTAGCCTTGAAAGTTATATCCTTCTTTACAAATTTATCATTCTAAATTCTCTTCTCATATTTGATTAGGGTTAAATTTAGTTCATCCATATTCAAAGTAGTAAAATCCTTGGACTCTTCAATAGTATATACTTTGGAGTCAGACCTAAGAGTGAGATATCTCAAAACCTTTTGAACTACAACCTCTTCCTTCACATCTTCTCCTAAACCTTTCATGGTGATGACAATATTTTCAAATCTAAGCAAATATGCAGCAATAGACTCATCACCATTAATTTTTAAACATTCAAACTAATTTCTAAAAGTATTAACCTTATATACTTTTTACCTTTGTGTCTCCTTCATATAAGACCTATAGTTTCTCTCATACTTCCTTTACTGAATTGTAATGACACACCTTTCCCATCTCATATTATCCTAGACCACACAAGATAGCATTCAAATCCTTTGAATTGATAGTACCAACCTTCTTGTTTACATTACTAGTTGGAGGTGTAATAGGAATAATATAACCATCTTCTACATCTTACCAAATATAAAACCCTAGGGGTATGATATGAGTCTTCATCCTCAATCTCCAAAAATAATAATTCACACCATCAAACAAAGGTGCATTGTTGGTAGAGAAACCACTATGTTGACTCACCATCATTGTAATTCAAAGGATATCCTTTAAAGTGATCAAACTTCTCTATAATGACCTACTATGATACCATTTTTTGGAAGCACGCTAGGTTGATAGGGTGGGGGTGAAATAGTGCTTACAAAACTTTAAACATTTTCATATTTTCTTACTTAAACCATAAACCATTCATTAATGTGTGCATACCATTTAATTAAATCAACATAACCATACAAGAGACACAAGAACAAAGGATATAAGTGGGAAAACCTCAAGGGGAAGAAAAGCCATTGATTTTTTTGATATTACACACAACAAAGACTCAAGTGAATAGTACACATCACAAGAGATTTCTTTAGTGAGGCACCAATCCCACAAGGAGCACCAACCCCTAAACCCTTGTTGATATTACTCACAACAGATACTTTGATGAATATCACTCATCACACAAGATTTGAATAATAATACCATTGTATAAATTCTTCCAACACACACAACTAATAGTGATAAAATATTCATCTCATACACCTTCAAACATTCTTCAAACCCTCCTTTAACTTGCTCAATCTTACACAAACATGACATGATTTGATATCAACCTCTTGCACACAAGATCTATAGTATTCATTATTCTTTCACACGCTTCCTTAGCTATGAAATAATTCATTCATAAATGTTTCTCATTCACACTTTTTCCCTCTCACTTGGCTAGTTCAAAAATGAACCACAACTTCACTTTTATATGCTTCTCTTCTCATAAACATAAGACAAGTCATTAATATACCAATAGATCAACCAACACAACTAAAAATCATAACATTAAACTTATTCAAATTTATACAATGGACCCATATAGGTCGGTCATTCCCAAATGCACCAAACAAGCTCAAAATCAACTCAAAACCCCATCACCTAGATGGTTAAAACTCCCAAACACTGTAACCATGATTATCCAAGTTCCCTAATTGCTCAAAAATGTCAAATATGACATAAAAACATAAACCATGGTCATACATTAACTTTCACCGATCAAATGATTCATAATACTAACAAGAAGGTTCATATCCTTCACCAAATAATTGTTCCCAAGAACCAATCTTCAACTTTCGACCATAAGCACACACAAAAACACCTCAAATATGGAATTCAAACACTAATTATAATACCCAAAACCTTTATAACACATCCATGTAAGCTATATCTCCTGAAACATTTATACATGCTAACCACAACAACTTTCCTCTTCACTAAATCAAGTCTGCAGAGAAACTAGTTTTGCAAACTCAACTATTTTTCACCCTTACTAAAACTTATAATACCTTAAAAGGTAATAAATATGAAAAAAATTAATCCTTATTCAATTTTTAAAACATGCTTCATTCACTTCATTCTTTTAGCGTGAGCAATCATGTCCTGGAAAAGCAACAATATTCTTCCTCACAAACTGACATGTATGAACCATCAAATATCATCACAATGTGACAAAATCTATACAAATATAAATATATCTAAAACCTATTTCTATAACATATTGGAACTCTTTCCAACTCAAAGTGGAAGGCATTGACCAATTCCATATCTGCAACTACTCCAAAATTGTCTCAAAACGCTTAGGACCAGTCTTCATAAATAGGGCACACTTTTACCTCTAGGAGATAAACCATGATTTTAAACTATCATGAAAATAAATTACAACTCACAAGATAAAATAATTTTAATTTATTTAGCAACTCATTTGGACAACTTTTCTCAAACTAAACTTCTTCATAAACTTACATGTTTGAGTGGAGTCCATTTATAACTACACTATCTATCTTACTTTTCTAGAAATGTAGAGGTGTACTATACATTATCTAACCATCATAATAGCTTAACCAATCAATTCTATTTACTTACCAAGTAGACCTTATCCATCGCTCTTGACCTATGGTTTCAAATCCATAACAAGCAGTTTCACTTCTTAACATCCATTCATAAAAGTATGGGCCTTATTTGAATTCATTCCAACTCTAAGATATTTTTAACTCCATTCCTTAACATCCCTTACAGAATCATATTCCCATGCAAAATATGTATGTGCCAACCATGAGCATTTCTCTTGCTTCGAGATGGAAATATCGTTCTCAAGCACCCTATTTCACCTCAAACATCATAATTTACAAAATATTCATCATGGAAACCTTAATTTTTTCTCACATAATAAAAAATAGCCTCTTATAACATCTCCAATCATCATATTTTCTCAAATATATTTTCATCTTCTCATCCTATCTCATTTTCATAACTAGGCCTTGGGGATTTGCATGTTCTAGGCTATAATAGACTGAACCAATGTTGAATCCACACATGAAACCTCTGATAACTACTTATAAATGTTTGAATATTATGTAAAATTATTTCTTTAGTGTCTTTAATATCTCATACACACCTACAAACTATTATCTTACTCCAATGGGCCTCCAAGCACTAGGATTATGCCTAGTGTGCATCATGACCAAGTATTCAAACCTCATAACACTACTTCCAATCACTCCAAAAATACTTAACACACCTAAGATAATATGTCTCGCACATAATCATGATTTTTTTAGCTCATATACCTCTTCACCTCATTCTCATGCACCATTTGGCGTTCATGCACCTAGACTAGGTCCATATGAACACTGAAACCATGTTCGAAGTATATATGCCCTTATTCACCTTACTCTAAATTTTATTAGATCAAAGGAACATTATACACTATCCTAATAATAATATTCAGTCAAAATCTTAAGCTTTTAGTCCATACTTAGAAGCAAATGATAATACTCTAAATCAAACATTCATACTCAAACAAATGACACATACTTCAAACTAAATATGAAAAACCAATAAAAGTTTGAAGAAAGAAAAAAGAATCCAAAACAACTTGTATTATATCTTTCATACACTTGTACACCACTGACACTCCATACTAACCATGATAGAACTCATGAAAACCTCTACATTACTTAAGATGACTTAGACTATGATCATGCACACCTGAAACATGTTCCATAACACCATAGGACATCACCAAATTGGGCACTACAAATCAACCTTCATGTTTGAACTTTGAATAAAACTCATGATGAAATATATAACACCTACACACCCTTTTCCACAATGGACTTGACATCAATGACACCACTAAGACACAATTTCCAACACCATGTACATACCAATGAGTAAGATTTTGTGAATAGGGCTGATAAATGATTCATTTCAAATGAAAAAAATGTCGAAAGGCATGTGGAATGATATATCAATATTATTATGATCCAAGGTGCATCCAATTTAGTTAAGATAATACTTCCCAAGTGTAATTAAAGAAGTGTGAGAAGTGCGTGCAAGAAAGACTTACGAGATGGAAAACACAAAGGCCATAAGTAACAGTGATGTGAACATATCCATGATATAGATGAGGAGAGTGACATGGAATGTGAATCATACTCCATGTAGTTCTTGTGTGTGTGTGGAAATATTTCCCTAGGAATCTCTTGTGAACAATGCACTTTGGATAATGAGCGATAGCTAGATGTACCAATGTAAATAGATGTGTGGATGAAATAAAAGAGAATTCCCCTCTTATGCATGTATGCAAAATTAGCAATCCCTTGTCCCTTGAATGAAGCTAGATGGATGATGATGCTCTTAGAATGCCTTTGGATTCAAACTTAGGTGATGATAGTAGATGTTTAGAGATTGGTCTTTTAATTTGATCACATGGCATTGTATTTATATGATTCCTTTATTTTAATTTCATAATTAACCACTAAAAGTCCTAACACAAGAAAATAAGATGCCCAACAGCTTAAAGAGGGCCAAAATAAGTGAGGAAGATACAAAGAGGTTAGGGGCACCTAGAGGGGACGAGGGAACCTAGGCAATGGCGTCCTAGGCTGGGTGAAGGTGTCCAAACTTAGAAAAGGTGGAGTGACAAAAGTTAAACTGGGAAGTGGGGTGTGTAAGGCCAAGAAGGAGACCATAAATAAATTTAAAAAGGTTAAATATAATGGTCAATTAGTATTTTTCTCGCATAGGAATCATATGAATGCAAGAATGTGATTAGGACCTAGAAATGTACCCAAGTGTGTTATTTTATGTTGATTAACTAAAATTTACTAAACTAGGTAGTATGAAGATAATTAATCTAAGTTATGAACAATTGTAATAAAATAGATAAAAGTAGTAAGGAAGTATGTAAACAAGCTAAACAACTATGTAAAAGAAAATGTTAACCCTATTATGCAAGAAGGAAGGAGAAGGAACCCATCGATAATATATGCCTATCGAGAGAGAGTAGTAGAGGTGACTAGAAAAATTAGGAGAAAGAACAATTGTGCACAAGTCTTGAAAAGGATGGATATGGAGTATCAATATGGACTCGGGCCACTTGGAAGAGGAATGGGGTGCCTACAGTGCTCTGGTCTAAAATATGGGTGCCTTGATCTATTAAAAGCTCTGAAACTGGTTCTTACAAGGTCGGAAGGTGGTCCTAAACCCTCGCTATGTGTCACATCTACTTTGTTATCCCATGTGATATGTCGCTAATATAGAAGAAAGACCAAAAAGACCCAAACATAAGTATCAAAATCCTAAAAAAATATATACAAATGAATGGATAAGACCGACCTCATCTACAACAATGGGCTTACTAACTAAGCATTACACTACATTTTAGACCCAAATGTAGTTCTGGTGTGTGTGTGTGTGCATGTCGTGCCCTAGGTGCTCTTGTGCCAGTCACACTTTGTGAAGTAGCGAGCAATAGCTAAATGTAGAAAATGTAATAGAATGTGTACATGGAATATAATAGAATCCCTCCCCCTATGAAGTGTGATGCAATTTCCTATCTTGTGCCTTGATGTTAAAGCTATATGGATTCCAATACAATAGATGGATGCAAATCTAGATGAGGGATAGTAGTATATGATGTTAGGTCCCTCATTATAGTCTCATAACTTTATATTTATAGGGTTATCTTCATCAAATTTCGTAATTAACCCTAGAAAGGATGACCACTAGAAAGATAAAGATGAAAAATGGATGGAAGAGGCCCAAAAAGTGGCACAAAAGTGAAAAAAGCACCGAGGTGCCTCTGGTGGGACAAGGCACCCATGGGCACTCGAGTAAAAATCCAGGTGCATCATTCAGGTTAAAATAATGCAGGATGTCGAAATGGCTGGACATATGGGCGTAATAGGTCATAAATGATGAAATAAAATAAATAAGATGGCCAAAGGACAGGGGGTTAATTAGTACTTTCTTTACTCAAGAACCTTCTAAATAGTAGTATGAGACCGGGATAAATAAATTTCTAAAGTGCATGATTTTGTGACTACATTTTTCCCCCACTTTATATTGGTGAGCGGAAAGCTTGGTAACATAAAGTAGATAGAGATGTGTACCTGATGTCCATGAAGAGTGTAGTATAAGTGTGCTGAAGGACTAGACAAAGTGTGGAATGAAAAAATATGGAGGAGTGTGGAAACTAAAGATGAAAATGTGCAAAGAAAAAGTGATGAGAATGAACCTAGGGCAACATGTATGTGTAGCTGCCATATAGTGTAGTGTACTTGTATAAAAATGTGATGCGTATGCTATAGTGTATTAGTGCATAATGTTGTTGTCATTTTTGTTGTTGTTTTTTTGTTTCTCCCATTTGACTGCTTGTTTCTCATATGGTTGGACCTATAAGGATAAAATGATCAAGTAGTCAAATATGTATGTATGTATGTGTAAAACCACAATGTAAAAGACACATGTATATGAATGTAAATGTAAATGGAACATGTGCACCTGATCCATGTCGAGAGAGAAAGTGTAGAAGGATATCTTGTACTGTGAGTTTTTTTGGTCGATATCACACTATAGGCCAAAGAAGTGTAGGGAGGAAATTCTCTGTGTCCTCTAAGCTCTAACTACTTCCCTAAAATGTGTGTAGAGATCTCTATATTGTCCTAGTTTTTGGGTGATCCGACACCACTGGCTGAAGTAGTGTAGAGAGGCACACCCACTGTAACCGCCAAGCCTATAAATTATTCCTAGAAATGCTAAGGACATCATGTCCAAAAAAATCCACTATGTATGGGGTCTCAGAGACTCATCTCGAACCCACTCGTTGTATGTAGCCCACAATGCCAAGGGTGGAAAGTGCACTTTGAATCGAACTAGTGTAAATACATTGTGTTAGTATGTAAAACCCTCAAACGATGTCCATCTCGTTTGGGGGTGCATGAGATGTCACTGATAGGAGACATACATCCCCAAAAGAAGGCCAACCACATGTATGAGGTAATGTTGCAAAATTTCTTGGTAGAAACCAAGGAACGCAAAAATAAGAAGGCTAGCCAAACATAAGTGTAAATAATGTATAAGCTAGGAAAATAGTGTGTAAGCTACCAAAAAGAGTAATGTAAACACACAAAAAGACAAAGTAAGACGCACAAAGAAGGATGTAAACATGGAACATCACTCACAAATGAGGAGACTAAACTACCTAATGAGAGTATAGACACTAATGATAATCTAATTAAGAGGACTAAAACACGACATAAATGAAACTCAAATAATATGGGATAAGTGTAAATAATTATTCTAGGTAAAATGAAACCCTAAGTATGCAAGATAAGGAAGAGAAATGATTAGCTAATTCAAAGAGATCACTGTTACATGTTGTTTTAGGCCAAGAAACGAACTCGGAAGTGCAGACGATCACTCATATAAACCCTATGAAGACCGGATCTAGAAGATTTGAAGCATCTTTGGGGCACTTGGGAAGGTCTTGGGGGTACCCAGGGTGCTCTGCTCTATAATTAGGCGCCCTTATCTCTCAAGTAAAGCTCCGAGATCTAAGTTTTGTATGGTTATAAGTTAATCTAAAACTTTTCATGTCTCATTACTCTAGATTGGCTTGATGACTTTAATAATGACCTACAATAAAAAGGAAGTATTAAACCCTTGGAAAAATAAAAATGCAAAATGAATGGGTCGAATGGACCTCGGTCACCAAAATAGTGGTCTTATCACTAAGCGTTGCACTACATTTCAGACCTCCAGCCATAGTTCTAGTGAGTGGGTGTGTGTCATGCCCTAGGTGCTCTTGTGTCAATCTCACTTTGTGAAGTAATGAGTAATAGTGACTATAGAAAAATGTAATAGCATGTGTACATGGAATATAATAGAATACATCCCCCTATGTTGTGTGTGATGTAGATCTCCTAACCTTGATGCATGGTCCTATGTGGATGTAAGTGATGCAATGGATGCAACTCTAGATGGAGTGACAAAGAGTAGTATGTGACGTTAGGACCCTCATTATGGTCTTATAAATTTATATTTATAGGGTTCTCAAGATTAATTTCATAATTAATCCTGACATGGCTGACTGGGAAAAGGATAAGGATGAAAAATGGCTAGAAAGGCCCCAAAAAGAAGTGGGAAAAGAGAAAGATAGATCGGGGCATCCAAAGTGGGACCAGGGTGCCCCTGTTCAAACTAGGGTTGCCTGATTTAAGGCTAGAATGACAGGGTAGTTGTGAAATGGACGGATAAATGAAAGAAAATATGCGGGAATGACAAAATAAAATATAAAATAAAGGTGTCCCAAAGGTTGGATTAATTAGTACTTTATTCACTTGAAAACCTTCTAAATAGTAGTATAAGATTGGGTTAAATAATGTGTAAAGTGCATGATTTTGTGTCTACATTTTGCCTCCATTTTATGTTGGTGAGTGGAACTCTTAGTAACATAAAGTAGATGGAGATATGTACCTAATATCCATGTAGAGTGTAGAAGAAGACGTGTCGATGGACTAGACTCAAGTGTGGAATGACAAAAATAAAAATGTGGAGGAGTGTGGATTCTAAAGATGAAAAATGTGCATAAAAAAGTGATGAGAGTGAACCTAGGGTGGAATGGGTGTGTAGTGTGTAGTGTACCTGCATGGTTAGTAAAGGTAAGTGCCTGTAGTGGTATGTTGTTGTTGTTGCCCAAATTTGATGCTTGTTTCTCATACGACTGCACCTCCACCGAGAAAAATGATCAAGTAGTCAAATATGTATGTATGTAAAAATGTTATTTAAAATATGAATGTATATAGAAATGTGTAAAGTACGCAAATGTAAACTACACTAAAATAAAAGTGTAAATGGAACATGTGCACCTGATACATGTCAAGAAAAAGGGTGTAGAAGGATATCCTATACTATCACGAGATTTTTGGGCTATCTCATGCAACCTTAGTTGAAGAAGTATATGGATGAAATGTGTTGTATCCTCCAACCTTTAACCATACTTCGCTAAAATGTGTGAAGAGATATCTGTACTATCCTATTTTTTTGGGTGATTTAATGCCATAGGAGAGAGAAGTGTAGAGAGGAACACCCATTTTAACCTATAAGCATGTAACTTCTTCATAGAATTTCCGAAGGACACCATATTCTGTGTAGAGGCCACCGTGTATGGAGTTTGTAGACTAGTTTGAACTAACTTGTTGTGTGTGTACTTGGTGTAAATACATTGTTTTAGTAGAAACCCTCAATGATGCTCCCCTCTTTGGGGGCTAAAGGATAATATAGCCCCAAAAGAGGACCAACTGCACTTTGACCTATAGGACTCTACCCTTTAGAGGGAAAGGGAAATGATTAGTAGATACCAAGGTCCGCACAAAAGGGAATGGATAGACAAAAAAAAATATTGGTCCGAAAACACATGCATGCAATAAGACAAGTGTAATATGTAGACAATGTAGAAACTACTAAGCACATAGTGTAAAAACACACAATAAAACAAGTAGACGCACAAAGAAGGTTTCAAACATGGGACATCACTCATGATCTTGCAAGACACTCAATACCATCATGAACCTAAAAATAGACAAGTGTTCACACAAGTAAAGGTAAAATCTCACATAAAATGGAAAACAAAGAAGATAAGTGGAAATAAACAAGTAGTCAAGGAAACATGTAATCGTGGAAAAAAGTGTCGCACATGGAACAACCATTAGCATGTTAAAGTGATAACCAATATGTCAAATCATGTATGAACAAGTAGTATAAGATGTTAAGTAAAAATGAAACAATAGCACCTAAATAAGATGCCCCTAGTGACTTGGTATAGGAAGGGTAGAAGGAGAGCATACATGCCATGTGTAGAATCATGTATCTATAATCACACTAAACAAAGGTGTGAACGCACATGTGTGTAAGATAATGACATATTAGAAATTAATCTAACATGTGTAATAAAGTAAGCATGCAAAACACCAAGTAAGCAAGAGTAAATGCCACCTAGACAATGTAGTATGTTATGGATGGATGGAATGGAATGCTAGATTATAATGATAAGAGCAACGTGCCCCTTGAGTAGATGGTAGTGTGTATGTATTGAGGTTCATTTTTTCTCCTAAATAGTCAAGAATGAATCGTAAACAAGAGTACGCCATTGAGAAATGGTCAAGCAATTTTGGTTATATCTAATGCATTGTGATGAGTGTGAATATGTAATGGTGATGAAATGTGACATGTGGAGATATGTGCATGAACCCTATAGCCAAATCATATATCACGACTTATTGAATGGAGGAGTGATGATTTATTCCTAAGTGTATATCACTATAGAATGAGTGTATGGGGATGATACATATGGAAATATGTGTGTGGACCCTATATCCGAAGCGCATACCATGACTTGTTGAATGTATGAGTGATGATTTATCCCTACGCGTATATCACTATAAGATGAAATAATGAATATGGGTGAATATTTATCCTAAAGCGTATGTCACTAC
Organism: Taxus wallichiana var. yunnanensis; assembly: GCA_018340775.1. NCBI lineage: Eukaryota > Viridiplantae > Streptophyta > Pinopsida > Cupressales > Taxaceae > Taxus > Taxus wallichiana. The sequence continues at coordinate 1,045,544,469 of CM031240.1, forward strand.
AAGATGATAATGGGGGTGGTGATTTAGCTTAAAGTGTATACCATTATAAGATGATAGAATGTGTGACAATGTAACCTAAGGTGTATGTCACTCACACTAGAAATGTCACATGAGGAAATGTCATATGGTGAATGTACATTCCATTTGATTCATAAACCCTCGAAATCGAGTATGGACCAAGGAAATAAAGTGCATCATAGGGTGATGAGTGTAGTCCGTAGAAGAAAACGTAGTATAAAGGACCAAGTGATGAATATGGGATGTAAATGCACGGTGTGGCCAATGCAATGTAAGATGTGTAGCATGTGTAATATATGAAATACACTTATAGGTGTATCTAGGAATGGAATATGTAAGGATGATAAGTGGAACTAGACCCACATATAATGGAATATAGTGTAGTATGTAGAATGTATATGATGGATAGATGTGCTATGTGAATCATATAATGTAGGAAATGTAGGGTGTGTAGACTATGTAAGGTGCGGTGATAGTGTAGATGGAATATGTAGTGATGACATGGAAAGTTAGACCCATATATAATGTAACCTAGCATAAATATAGAATGTAAGAAAGAGATGTAAAACTAGATGCAGATGATATGATGACTAGTGTAGCATGTATGAGATAGATGATGTATAAATGACTAATAGATGAGGGATGTATATGATAATGTAGGATGTAGACTATGTATAGAAATGATGATGTAGGATGTGTGATGTTCATGATAGAGTGTAAATGTGTAAAACCTATAGTACAATGTGTGGGGTTCAGTGTAATGGTAATTCCTCAACAATCAAGTGTGAACCAAAGCACAAGAGTGCACCATCGGTAATGACAGTGTTATGAAATATGATAAATATGCCTATATGCAAATAAATGAACGAGTGAGAATGAAAAGATGAGAGAGGAACCTATGCTAATATGATGAAGGGGGGATTGTGTAATGGTTATGTCACCCAAGCGGTTGAGAAGAAGGGATCAACCGATAAGGTCAAGGGACGAAGGTCCATCGACCAATGCCGAGAATGAGGAAATCATATAATCATGCTCAAGTAATGGTGGGATATGAGACAAATGTTTCCTAGGGGAATAAAGTCGATATGCATGTAATGGGTGCATATAAGACAAATATTATGGCATAGTAAAGTGTGTAGGTGATGCAGATCAAGGATATGTCATGTGTAAGGATGAGGATGATCCATGTGGAATAAAATGAGGTGGTGATCAACAACATGATGCGCTAGTAGTCCTAGAAATAGGCCTATGCCAATATGTAGGAATAATGGAATGGAGTGGTCACGCAGGAGCCATTTGAGGAGGTGAGGTAGGAATAGGATGCATTGTAGGAAACATCAGAGGAGTTGTATAAGGAAAAGGAGGAGATCTACAAGAAATAGAACTAGAAGGTGACAAAAATGGAGGTAAGGGAGGAACGTCATTAATGGAAATAATTGGGATTTATGAATCTAATTGAGGCCAAGAAGTAGGTCATGTTATTTGATTGTTTGACTGAAAAGAAAAGGGATGAGAAGAGTGAGGGGACCAACTATGATATACAAATTAACAACACCATATGGTCACTTAAATGGATAGTCAATTTGTGATGGAGGGTACTTGATAGTTCGTAAGAAGGACAGGGGAACATGTGTTGTTGATAAAGGTCGAGTCAATAGATGTCTAATGTGTAAATGATCGGATACAAATGTAGTGTGATAGTCGGTGTTAGAAAAATAGATAATAGGTGAGGTCATGTTAATGTTAGTAAATAAGAAGTTGAGTGCGCCCACATCTAGAGGTGGTGAGGCATGGCATGTGTGATTAGTTGAAGAATCCATGGTCTTTTTTTTTTCAAAGGAAGGAATAATTATTTAAAAAAATTGATTTTACCCGTATCCTTAGAGGGACAGGATAGTAGGTTTTGGAAATTTGAGCATGTCATTTTCAAGTCAATCTTGAATGGTTGCAAAGTTTTAGACATCGATTAGTAGAGTGTCCACATAGTGATGATAATCACAATATAATTTTTCATTATAATTTCATCCTTTAGGCCGTGATGGGTCTAATTGGAGTGGTGGAGGAAGGGTAATGAGGTTATTGTTGAGGAGTTGTTTTAAGATAAGATGTGGTGCCATAGGAAGGTTGGTAAACGTACATCTAGGTGGTGGGGACTAAACTTCCTTAGAAGGAGTAATGGCATTGACAATGAGTTTATTGTCGTTGGTTTAGATGTAGAGGGTTTGAATGGTGTCTTGGTTTGAAAATGAGTGGAGGATGAAGGTTGTTCTGATACTTAAGCTTGTCGATGGATAAAATATTAGATTCATGGAGCTTAAGAGTATGGAAAAGTTGATCAAAAGAAGAAAAGGTCTCAAAGATAACACTTTCTTAGAGAGGTGGTAAAAGACTTTGTATAAATAAATCTTGTAGTTCAAAATCAACGAGGACATTAGTCATTTTAGCTAGATTATTCTTATATCTTAAAACATAATTAGTGAACTGCTCATTGGGTCCTTTCTTAAGTTGTGCTAGTTGGGTGTAGGATATCTTAGAACCAATGTTGATGGAGAAATGTGTGAGAAAAATATTGGCTAGATGGGTGAAGGAAGCTATTGAATGAATGGTAAATCATAGAACTAGTGCATGGCATAGTCATGGAGACTACGAGGAAATATTTTAGCTAAGAGAAGATGATCATCAAAAATCAAGAAAAACAACATGAAAGGCCCGAAGATGCTCCTGTGGGTCACCATGTCCATTGAAAATGGGAAATTTAGGAGTGATGAAGTTAGGAGGGAGAGGGTAAGTAGAGAGGATAGGTGCAGGTGGAGTATGTAACAACAAGGTAGAATCTAAAGAGGGAGATGTAACGACATATTCCACTTTTCAAATTTGGTCCTTGTTGGTACCCAGATTTAATCTCCTTCACAACTTGAGCAGCAGATCATGGATTTTACAAGACACTCGAGGTAGATAAATGATTTATATGTCAATTTTTAGCTGGGAAGAAATTTATCTAACTTGTTAGCACTCAAGCTTTGAAGAAGTGGGTAACACCTTGAAAGGATTGTGATCTAATCCTCACTATTTTGGGTTGTGCCTTTTAACCAAGGTAAGAGAACCTATAGTGTAGCCTCTATTTTGTGAAAAATCCTTGATATCCTTATCTTGTGCATATTGTATGGAGATGGCCTTGGGAAAACATGATCAATTTTACATTATTCAAACTCAATAGAGTTGTCACTACTAAATGATGGAAATGCTTTCAAGACAAGGCTGAGGCTGCTAGAGACATTGTATGATCCTGATTTGCTTTGTGCATTTTTGCAGATGGGTTAGATTATTTTGTTGACACACAATGCAATGCAAGGGTAGTGTGGGTAGGATTAGTTATTCAGATGATTTTTGGTGGGGTATTGACTAGAAAAAACTTGGATATATCAAATCTTTGACAACCTCTACAATACTTGAACAACTATCGATGAACAATTATGTTCTTTCAACCGAGATGATACACAAATGGAAGCCCGTGTTTCACTCTTCACACAATCTTTGAGAACTCACCAAAAAATATTGAAGTAAAGAACTCAATTAAACACAAAAATCCTTGATCAAACCACGCATAAGGTACCCCCAAAGGCTTACAAGCAATCCCAATCAACAAATGAAGGTGGAGTGATTTTAAACTACTTATTTTCAATGCCAGATGAAAGCTCTTCTGACAAAAAAAATTGCAAGTGCCACTAAACTATCAATAAGGATGAGATTCTGTGTGATTTCTAAAGAATTTCAATGCAAGATTACAACAAGAACAATGAAAACTATTTGTAGGTATTTAAAATGATAACAGACATCATATTGCCCAAAAAAACATAGATTAACTCAAAAGCTTGTTAGATTCATCAGCAGGGGAGAGTTTCATGAACAATCTCAGAGTTGTGTGATGGCTATACACTTGTAACCAACTCACATACATGAAGATCCAACACGTAAGAAATTAGCCTGTTCTTTGGTGGGTTTTTTTAAAAATGAGCTTTCTCTCAGAATTTGCTCGTGATTTTCAACTTCTCAACCACTTGCATTTCTAAAAAATGCATTATATATCTCTTGCCACATTGGAGCCTTCTTTCCCAAGCAAAGCATATGCCAAGGGATCAAGTTTGTTACAACAATTTCTCATGATTCACTGAAAATGACATTTAACAAATTTACAACGAGAGTTTCTAGGTGTTTAAAAAGACTGAATCATTACAAATATTTGGATCATTATCCTTCCTGGAGGCACGTTTTTCATCATCAAGGCATGCAGATGCCTTTCCTCTCATCATTTCACCTTTTCACCTTTTAAAACTACCTCTGCAACTTTCAATTTTGACATTTCATGTGTTTGGACAGATTAGGGAAAAACTTTGTTTCAAAAACACCTCAAATCTGCAAATTAATCCCTAAAACCACTTGCATTGATCTTTGTAGGCACAAAGGACACAAATTCATCAAAAATTTGATTAAAAATGATGCAAAATTCACATCTCCAAGCTTCCTGGAGCAAAAATGGCAGCCAAAAATGAAAATGTACAGTTACCCTTGATCTGCTCTTTCTCCTTCAATTTGGGCCCTCCACGTGTCAAAATATGATTGGGAATGAATTCGGGCTCACTTTTTGACTTTTTAACATTTTTGGAAAAATGGAAAAAATTGAATTTTTCTCCACCCCTCCACCCTTGAATTTTGGTGATGACACGTGGCATATGGTGGGTCCCATTGGGATCACGCTTCAATTCTGCACATTTTGACCTTTTTAGAAATTTGGAAATTTTTCACTTTTTGCCCCGTGGGCCGCACACCTAATTTCTCCCTTGCCACGTGTCACTCGATGATTCGTCATGGGGCCACGCCTCAATTTTTCATTCCAAGTCCTTTTGCAAAAGGAAAAATTTCCCTTTTGCCTCCACCACCCCACCAACTTGCTTTGCCTTTGCCATGTGCCTCCCTATGGCTCATTCGCAGGCATGCGGCTTAATTTTTGCTTTAGCTCCTTTTGCTAAAAAGGGAAAAATTTCCCCTTTTCCTCTACAGCCCGCACTTCCCCGCTCTGCCACCACACTGCCACATGTCCACCTATGATTGGCCATGGGGCCACACTCCAAAATTTTACCTTAACCTTTTCTTGCCTCCAAAGACAAAAAACTTCAAAAACCTCTGCCATCCACATCCCCTTTGCCCCAATATTGATGCCACATGTCCTCCTTTGATTGGAGCGGGGTTGAAACTACTTTTGAAACTTTAGAAAAAATAGAGCTAAAACATCTAAGTCCCCCATCACCCCACTCCTCCCTTTTTGATCTTTAGGACACGCGTCCATTCCCGATTGGCTGTGGGGTTTCAGGCCAATTTTTGACTTTAATTTTTTTCCAAAAGGGAAAAAAATTTCCTTCTGCCTTCCGCGGCCCACTCTCCTCCGCGCCTACCACGTGTCCATCCCTCGCTCCATTGTGGACCTACGGGCCCTTCTACAACTTTTCTCCCTCGCTAAAAAGGAAAAATTTTCCTAAGTCTTTCACCAGCCTTCCATTCCACCCTGACACAAGAACATGACATGTGTCCCTCCTCTGGGACCTGCGGGGTTGTGGGGAAAATTGTGAAATTTTCCAAAGGCCAAAAATGTTAAGTTTTATAGAAAACCCACGAATCTTGTCCAACCAGAAGTGGCCATGTAGGAGGAGAATTTTGAGCTTAATTTTGATGGGCAAATGACACCCGTACAACCGTCAAAAAATGCAAAATTTACCAGAGATGCCCGAATTCAATTTTTTCTTTGTGGGTGAGGGATTTTTTGCTCAAAAACAAGGGGAAATTGATTTTATGCAAGTTTCAACCATGGGGATAGATATTTGAGGGAAAATACACATGAAACAAACAAATTCGAGCTCCACAAGCTGGAAAAAGACCAAGGCCCATGGATTTGGAAAAATTAGGGCACAAAATATGGCAAACTTGGGTATTTCTTCATGAATGAGGCATGGCAAATGATTTTCAAATGGACTAAGGCATGGGAACAGAGGCAACAACTTCATCTCACCCATTAAAATTGTAAAAAATGTTTCAGGAGATGTAGAGTGAAAGGAAAATTAGGGCAAAATAATAGAGGATCAAAATGGACACCAACATTGGCTCTCCTGCATAGGGATGGGCACTCCCAAAGTGAGTGTCATAAGAACAAAATGTAGACCAAGTGCCAAAATATCCATTGGGAAAAGGAGTCATGAGCCAAAATCACCAAAACCAACTGAGAACCTGAAAAAAATGGCTACCACACACCAAGGCAAACCACAAACCGACAAAACACCAAAAACAAAGCAAAAACCAAACACTATACATTGTACAAGTGGTGCATACCTCAAATTTGGGGATTAATCCAAGAAATGCTTTAGATGCCTACCATTAATAGGAAGTTCAAGCAATTCCCCATCTAAATCTTTGAGAAAAAGGTATTCTCACCAATTCTGATATCAATGGAGTAAGGGCCCATCCATAATGCATCAAATTTTCCATGTTTTCCCTTATCCTCATTTTTGCTATCCCACAACAAAACCAGATCTCCAATATTGAAGGCCCTAGGAGTGACCTTCTTGTCAAACAATCTTTTCAACTTCTCTCTAAATATGATATGCCTCTGGTGGGATTCTCTTCTCTCTTCATCTAGCTCCATAATCTGATTGATCTTTGCTTCATATGGATTGACCTCTTGATCCTCAAGCTATTGAACAAACTGAAATGAAGATAACTACAGATGTAATGGTAGCAGAGCTTGATTCCCATACACCAACTCAAATGGGCTCTTACCAATAGCTCTCTTAGCAGTGATTCTATCAACCCAAACTACAAATTTTAGTTGTTCACCCCATTTTCTCTTGTTCAACTCCAAGGTCCTTCTAATGATCTTCAACAAATTCTTATTACTTGGACTTAGCTTGTCCATTTCCTTGGGGATTATAGTTTGAAGAATAAGTCAAATTAGTTCCATACTCCTTACACATTTCCATAAAAGGTTTAGCATTATTAGCAACAATCTTGACTGGCACACCAAATATGCATATGATATTGTTCAACAAGAAGTCCATAACAACTTGGTGTGTTGCTTTCTTGGTGGGGATCACCTCTACCCACTTTGTAAAATAATCAGTGGCTATAAGAATCCACTTATGGCCAGCACTAGAAGGATTTGAAATCTCACCAATGAATTCCATTCCCCACTATTTGAAAGGAGCTTCAATTGATACAGGCTGCAAAGGAAGGGATCCTAAAGCTTTCATTCTTCTAGAGAAACGTTGGTAGCTTTCACATTTTCTAATCAGCATGGTTGCATCTTTGAAGAGAGTAGGCCACCAATAACCAGCTCTCAAAACTTTATGTGTTGTAACCCTTCCAGCAAAGTGTCCTCCACAAACTCCCCCATGGAAATCAGCAATTACTTTGGGAGCTTCATCTTCAGTTACACATTTCAAGAGGACACCTTTAGGGTTCTTCCAAGCCAACCCAAAGTCAGTGATGATGTATTTTTGAGAAGCCAACTTGAGGGATATTTTCTAATTTTTATTTAAATGATCAGGACAACAAAGGTGTCTGAGGTAAAATATTATATCCTTGTACCATTCATAACTTACCAATTTTCCAAGAACATCTACCCTTTCTTCCTCTACCTCATTCACTTCCACATTCTGTAAGTTACTCTCAGCCATGAGCTTAGCAAGACCCAAACCTCTTACCAACTTTGTGGTTTGGATGTCCATATCATACTCCTACAGTTTGTTCACCCATCTACATATTTTACTTGAGATCTCCATCTCTGATAAGATGTCTTTTACCATGGTGTGGGGAACATAAGCAACAACTTTTGAACTTAAAATATAAGGCCTGAAAACCTTTGTTGCTTTCACCAAGGCAAATGCTTGTTTTTCCATGATTGTATATTTTAACTCAACAGCTTGTAAAGCCTTGCTAAAGAAGGCAATAGGCCTCTCAGCCCCATCTTCATCCTTTTGGAGAAAAATAGATGCAATAGTATTTTCAAAAGCAAAGGAGAAGATTTGGAAAGGCTTCTTGTAATTCGAGCTGCCAAGATAGGTGCATGTTTAAGTGCTTCCTTGATTCCTTCAAAATCCTGAATAATAACCTCCTCCCATTTGATAACTTGATCTTTATTTAACATGCATGTGATAGGAAGATTCAACTCAGAAAAATTGGACACAAACCTTCTAATGAAGTTGATTTTCCCAAAGAAAGATTGGATGCCCTTCTTCGTTCTTGGAATTGGCACCCTGCTAATTGCTTCTACTCTCTCCAGATCAATCATGACACCAGCCTTTGAAACAATATGACCAAGTAGCTTGGCCTTTTGCACCCCAAAGTGACACTTCTTTGGATTGAGAGAGATTCCAAATTCTCTACATCTGATCAACATCCTTTCCAAATGCTGCAAGTGATCTTTTCTGCTCCTTGAAAATACAATCACATCATCTTAATAAACTACAATGAAGTCATTTATATAAGTGGCAAAAGCAACATCCATTGCTCTTTGAAAGGTAGCTCTAGCATTCATGAGATCAAAAGGCATTCTCACATAAACATATGTTCCCAAGGAGTGGTAAAGGAAGATTTAATCTCCTTCACAACTTGAGAAACATCATGGATTATACTAGACACTCAAGGTAGATAAATGATTTATATGTCATTTTGTAGCTGGGGAAAGCAATTTATCCGACTTGTTAGCACTTAAGATTTGAAGAAGTGGGTAGCACCTTGAAATAATTTTGATCCAATCCTCACTATTTTGGGTTGTGCCTTTCAACCAAGGTAAGAGAACCTATATTGCAGCCTCTTTTTTATGAAGGAGGTGGAGATATCCTTATACTGTTCATATTGTATGGAGATGGCCTTGGGAAAACATGATTAATTTTCCATTATTCAAACTCAACATAGTTGTCACTACTAAATGATGGAAATGCTTTCAAGACAAGGTTGAGGCTACTAGAGACATTGTATGATCCTGATTTGCTTTGTGCATTTTTGTAGATGGGTTAGATTCTTTTGTTGACACACAATGCAATGCAGGGGTAGTATGGGTAGGATTAGTTATTCAGATGATTTTTTGGTGGGGTATTGACAAGAAAACTTGGATATATCAAATCTTTGAAAACCTCTAATAGACTTGAACAATTATCAGATAAAATGCTTCAAATAATCAAGATGTTCTTTCAACTAGAAGATGCATAAATGGAAGCCTAGGTTGCACTCTTCACACAATCTTTGAGAACTCACCACAAAATCTTGAAGTAAAGAACTCAATTAAACACAAAAATCCTTGATCAAACCACACCTAAGGTACCCCCAAAGGCTTACAAGCAATCCCAATCAACAAATGAAGGTGGAGTGATTTTAAACTACTTATTTTCAATGCCAGATGAAAGCTCTTTTGACAAACAAAACTACAAGTGCCACTAAACTATCAATAAGGATGAGATTCTGTGATTTCTAAAGAATTTCAATGCAAGATTGCAACAAGAACAATGAAAACTATTTATAGGTATTTAAAATGATAATAGACATCATATTGCCCAGAAAAACACATATTAACTCAAAAGCTTGTTAGATTCATTCATCAAATAGGAGATTTTCATGAACAATCTCGAGTTGTGTGATGGCTATACACTTGTAACCAACTCACATACATGAAGATCCAACACAGAAGAAATTATCTTGGTTCTTTGGTGGGTTTTTCAAAAAAATGAGCTTTCTCTCAAAATTTGCTTGTGATTTTCAACTTCTCGACCATTTGCATTTCTCAAAAATGCATTATATATCTCTTTCCACATTGGAGCCTTCTTTCCCAAGAAAAGCATATGCCAAGGGATCAAGTTTGTTACAACAATTTCTCATGATTCACTGAAAATGACATTTAACAAATTTACAACGAGGTTTCCAGTGTTTAAAAATATCAATCATTACAAATATTTTGATCATTAGCCTTCCTGAGGCACGTTTTTCATCATCAAGGCATGCAGATGCCTTTCCTCTCATCATTTCACCTTTTCACTTTTAAAACTACCTCTACAACTTTCAATTTTGACATTTCATGTGTTTGGATGGATTAGGGAAAAAATTTGTTTCAAAAACACCTCAAATATGCAAATTAATCCCTAAAACCACTTGCATTGATCTTTGTAGGCACAAAGGACACAAATTCATCAAAAATTTGATTAAAAATGATGCAAAATTCGCATCTCCAAGCTTCCTAGAGAAAAATGGTGGCCAAAAATGAAAATGTACAGTTACCCTTGATCTACTCTTTCTCCTTCAATATGGGCCCTCCATGTGTCAAAATATGATTGGGAATGAAATCGAGCTCACTTTTTGACTTTTTAACATTTTTGGAAAAATGGAAAATTTTGACTTTTTTCTCCGCCCCTCCACCCTTGAATTTTGGTGATGACATGTGGCACATGGTGGGTCCCATTGGGATTGCGCTTCAATTCTACACATTTTGACCTTTTTGGAAATTTGGAATTTTTCACTTTTTACCTGCAAGGGCCCATACACACCCGATTTCTCCTTTGCCATGTGTCGCTCCATGATTCATCGGGGCCACGCCTCAAATTTTTATTACAAGTCCTTTTGCGAAAGGGAATATTTTCCCTTTTTCCTCTACCCCACCCCACTCTGCCTACGCCACGTGCCTCCCTATGGCTCATTCATGGGCCCACGACTTTTTTTTTTGCTTTAGCTCCTTTTGCTAAAAAGGAAAAAAATTCTGCTTTTCCTCCGTGCCTTGCACTTCCCCGCTCTGCCACCATGTTGCCATGTGTCCACCTGTGCTTAGCCACAGGGTCACGCTCCAAAATTTTACCTTAACCTTTTCTGCCTCCAAAGACAAAAAACTTCAAAAACCTCTTCCATCCACATCCCCTGCCCCAATATTGATGCCATGTGTCCTCCTCTCGATTAGAGTAGGGCTGAAACTAATTTTGAAACTTAAAAAAAAATAGAGCTAAAAAACTCTAAGTCCCCCATCGGCCCACTCCTCCCTTTTTGATCTTTAGGACACATGTCCATTCTCGATTGGCTGTGGGGTTTTGGGCCAAGTTTTGACTTTAACTTTTGCTACCGAAAGGGAAAAAATTTCCTTCTACCTTCAACGGCCCGCACTCTCCTCCGCACCTACCACATGTCCATCCCTCACTCCATTGCAGACCCACGGGCCCTTCTACAACTTTTTTCCCCTCGCCAAAAAGGAAAAATTTGCCTAAGTCTTCCATCATCCTTCCATTCCACCCTGGCACAAGAACATGACACGTGTCCCTCCTCTGGGACCTGTGGGGTTGTGGGGGAAAATTGCAAAATTTTCCAAAGGCCAAAAAATGTTAAGTTTTATAGAAAACCCGCCAAATATTTTCCAACCAGAAGCGCCACGTAGGAGGATAATTTTGAGCTTAATTTTGATGGGCAAATGACACTCGTATGATCGTAAAAAATGCAAAATTTACCAGAGATGCCCAAATTTGATTTTTTCTTCGTGGGTGAGGGATTTTTGCTCAAAAAACAAGGGGAAATTGATTTTATGCAAGTTTCGACCATGGGGATAGATATTTGAGGGAAAATACACATGAAATGAACAAATTCGAGCTCCACAGGCCAAAAAAATGGAAAAAATGACCAAGGCCCATGGATTTGGAAAAATTAGGGCATAGAAAATGGCAAACTTGGGTATTTCTTCACAAATGAGGCATGGAAAATGATTTTCAAATGGACTAAGGCATGGGAACAGAGGCAACAACTTCATTTCACCCATTAAAACTGTAGAAAATGTTTCAGGAGATGTAGAGTGAAAGGAAAATTAGGGCAAAATAATAGAAGATAAAAATGGACACTAATAGTCCTAAAGATCATGATACATAGAGGTTAAATCATGATTACCAATAGAGGAGGGTTGTTGTTGAGTGAGAACAAAGGAGGCATGAAGTGATTGGTAGGAGTGGGAAATGCAACTGAAATAGTAGAGATAGGTGGAAGTGTGGAAGCGGGGGTTGAGTGGCTATTGAAGTGGGTAGAGCTATAAAAGAATTGAGTTTAGCCAAGTTGGTAGCCTCTTCACGAGTCACATGAAAAAGTAAATCTAAATCATGTGGGTGTGCAGAAAGATGATTGTTGATGGCCTTAAGGTGGGTTTAAGTAAATTACTCAAGAGATGGATCCATAGAAAAGGGAGGCAAGAAACCATAGTAATGGGAGGGGTGTGTTGGTACCCAAATTGATTCTCCCTTTGGTGGTGAGTAGCATCACGGATAAAGCAAGATGCTTAGAGACAAACGAATCATAATATAAGTCATTTTGTATTTGAGGATGAGATTCAGCTGACTCTTTATCACTCAAACATTGGAAAAATGGATAGCACCATATTAAGGGTTTGATCTACCCTCACTACTTTAGGTTGTGCCTTCAACTAGGGTGAGAGGACCCATTATGTAACCTATATTGATGGAAGGAATATCAATAAATCTTTATTTGCACAGTTTTAGGATGACCTTGAGAAAATATGATCAATACACCACAATCTAACTCTCACGAGTTGTCACTTCTAGAGAATGGAGATATTTTCTAGATAAGGTTTAGGTTACTAGAGACATTAATTGAAACTTGATTGTTTTTGCATATTTTGGCATTGGAATTTGTTCATTTATGGATACACAATACAAAAAGGGATAGTTCTTGTAGAATTCATCATTTAAGATGTTTTTTGGTGGGAAGTTAAGATAAAGTTGATTATATCAGATATTTGAGAACCTTTAACAAATACTAGAAAATTCACAAAACAGAATGCTTCAAGATAGCCAAAATATTCCTTCAACTAGAAGGTGTGTAACAATGGAAGCCTAGAGGTTTGATTTCATACATTCTTCAAGAATTCAACACAAAGGCTCATGTTAAAGACTCAATTAAACATTAGAAATCCTTGGTTCATCACGTCTAAGATACACTCATAGACTAACAAACAATATTTATCAACATAATGAAAGTAAAGTGATTTTAAATTGTTTATTTGCATTACAAGATGAAAGCTCTTCTCATAATGAAATTGCAAATGCCACAATACTAACACATAGATGAGATCTTGTGTGACTTATAGAGATTCTAACATAAGATTGCAATAGAACAAGAAAAACTATTTGAAAACATTTTGAAATGAAGAAAACACAATAATGCCCATGATCAACATAGATTAATTCAAGACTTATTAAATTCATCAGCTAGGAAAGTTTTATAACAATCTCAGAGCTCATCAATGGTTGTACACTTGCAACCATATTGACATGATTAAATTTAAAGGCATAGGAAATAAACAGGGTTTCTCAGACGGTTTCTCAAGAAGATGGTTTTTTAAAAAAAAACATACAAATTAAAAACCCCCTCTTCTCATCACTTTTACATGCTTTTATATGACCTTTTTCAATTCAAATCTATTTCCCCCAAAAATAATAATATTTGAGGGAATACTTCTTTGTTACATGTTCATTCTAAAAATGGTATTCATGCACTTCATCTTATACTGCCAAGTGTTCAAAACATGAGTCATTTTGATGGGCTCCACTTGTATTTGACTAGGATGTTCGGTTATTGCTTTTAACAGGTTACTTGAACCATCCCCCTCAGATCTTGATTAAGAAATCATCTCAAATGATCACTAAGCATTTTTAGATGTTTTTGACATGACACACACCTACGCTCATCTCTTGAAAACCTTCTCGGATCAGTGCACTTCACTTCTCATCTTACTGGCTTAAATGCTATACAAGATGTTTGTCAAATTGCCATGATTTACCAGTTCTGCTTGTTTATACTTTCCTTCAGTCTTTAAATTTCCCTTGTGCAAACTAAGAAAGATCCCTCTTACCTTAGGGGAAAGATTTTTCCAAATTGAAATATGTGTCTCCTTTGGGCTATAAAAATTAGTTCTGTTCCTTTGCAGTTATGTATTTCTTTCATAACTCTGAGTATAGAAGATTCTACCAGAGAAATGGCAAAGACACTCATGGCACACAGCCTGAAGGATATTTCCTCAAAAGATTTGAATCAGATTTTTGACCTGAGTGGCCCGGATGAAGCTTTTGTTAGAGCCTTGTTTGAAGTGGAATGTGTAGGAGACACCAAAGGACCATTGACATATCAATAGGTCCATATAGCACTTTTAACCAGGTTGATCAGAATCAATCTTGTGTTCACCTCCTTCCAAGTCATGTATTTCCATATTTTTAGATGGGAGCACATGAAAACGCCTGAGGATTTGAAAAGATACCGAGTTTGAAAGAAGGCCTCGGGTCTTTGGGAAGACCAATTTTCATTGTCCCTATTTTTGTAAAGAAGATTTTTTTCAAAATAAATCCCTAAGGAGTCATACATATTATATGACAAAACCTCCATTGATATAGTGCCTACCATCTCCAACAAAGTGAGTGAATTAGAGAAGAGGGTTCAATTCCTGGAAAATAAATAGGAAGAAAATGTGCCCTTGCCATCATGTCCATTATCAACACCGTCCTCAAGCAAGAGGAAGGGTGAAACACACACTCATTCTCTTGTCATCATCTTAGATGGAGAAGAGGACCAATCTATCTCTGCTCGCCATTCGAGGGCAACACTTTCTTCAGCTCGGATAGCAAAGGGTAGTTTGCAACTCAACTTGGTTATCCACATGTTTGATGCATTTGTGCCCCTCATTCTGAATGGGAACTTTGAGGTCCTCAACCAATTCCTTCTCCAAGGGAAAATCCTCCCTTTTCCAGGAAGTGGGAAACATGAACTAGTTCAAAACCTCACATTTCACCCAGTCACCAACCTGTAGCATCTGCCCTCTCAACACTTCAAACACCCCTCTTCAGAGAAATCTTAACATGTTGACCCTTCACAAGGGAAAGGGGAAAACAACTTTCTTTTCAGGTGGTCTGGACCTCCTGGATTGGGTATCATCCTATCAAAATAAATTCAAGCTTGAGGAGATTATGGGTCACCCTAGGATGACCTTGGAGTCATTAATGGGTATGGGGATGTCCAGGACCTGGCAGGTCGATTATCTTTATACAAACAACACGGGGCTCCGATGAGTTTGTACCTAGGAAGAAAATTTTTTGAATAGACTTCCCCTGCTGAGGGGAAGCTATGAAGTAGGATTAAAGGATGTTTGAGTACTATTCTCTTTCCACTGTTTTGATCTCTAATGTATGTACATCTCTTTTTGTCATGGGAAAGGGCCCCTATAGAACCCTAAGGTAAAAATTGGTTGTCCATTGTATTGACTATAACATCCCCCGAGGAACTAAACTCTGAGTGTCCTTTACTTCTTTCTCCATAAAGAATGAATGAGGGATTAGAGGACTTAACTGCCCCATACTCAAAGAATGGTATGTATTGTTGCTTCTCGTTTGTTATCCATTCTTTCCACTCTTGGGGATCAATTACCCCATCTCTATGTTTGAATTTCTTTGGTGTATGGGCACCTACCCTCACCAAGACTTGCTGATGGACAATTTTGGGCTTCTTGTGTGCCCTTTCAAACTTCATCAATTCAGGTGGTGCCCTTTTTCCTCTTTGTGTTGCTTGGGCTGACTATGACCACTTGTGATAGTTGCACTCATTAACTTCTCAGTACTATGTTTCTCTGGCACAACATTTGGGAGGACCACATGTGAATCTAAACCCTTTCCCTTTTCCTGGAGTGGCACTGTAGGAGTAATTGGGGCATTTTCCATGGATTTCAAGAGCATTCTTTTAGTTTTCTACCTGGCGATATGGAAGTACCTGTCTCACTTGTGGTTCTTTGTCCATTCATCGATAAGCCCAACAGTAGGCCTTCTGGAGGGCAATAAAGGAGATTTTCCTCCTAATGGGTCAATCTTATCAGCACCCTCCCTCAGATGTGGGAGATCATCATCCAAGTTTCCAAGACTTCTGAAGTGATTTAGAATCTGTGTTCTATATTGATAGGTCAATGTTTATCTGGTCAACCAAATCACCGTTCTCCTCATGACATCTGTTATCCTTATATAAGGATCATCAGATTCTTCCTCATCCCAACTTGGGGAGCTATGGGTTGACTTTCTACCTTCTGATCAATATAGAATTTACTTATTGTATTTAAATCATCAACAAGTCCTTTTGGAATGACAAAACCTTGAAATCCACAACTTGTGACAAATTCATCCTTGAAAAATCTCTCAACCTAACATCTTCTTCATCTCTACAATTCATCCAATAGTCCTCAAAGTGAGGCTCATGCTCAAAAGTATTAGCCACATTGTTAACCACCCACCGAATGTCATAATTAGGCCTAGCTACAAATGTCTCCATGGCCAAGCTCTTCATTTCTTCTCCAATCAATCTAGCTTTTATAATGGAGGGGAAAGAAAACTTACCAATTCTAATAGGGAATTTAACATTCATTTTGTGCCTCCCAGCAATTAGCTTGTGCACAGGCACTAATTACCTTGTCCAATTCACATAAACAAATCTTGTCATCCACATACCTTGGCAACTTGAAAGGTTTTCCTTCAAAACCACTAACTCTGATGTAAGTGAACTTCTTGTATTGAATGAAGTAACATCCATACTCCATAATTGCTTGCCTTGCATGCTCAAAATTATATACTACCCCATTCTGGTGAACAAGCAAATAATTGGTGTAATGAAAGCATCATTTACTAATCTAATATTTCCATTCAAATTAGTTAATTGCAATTGGGGAAAATTTCATGCATTGGGCACCATTTAACATCAGCTTGTGGTGATAATGTCAAGAAACACCTATGTGTTGCAACATTATATACTAGATAAGTCATCATATAAAACTCCAAGTCTGTAGTTTCCCCCATTTCAATTTTAGCTATCAAGGTGGCCATATGACCATGAATTGCATCAGAAATGAAAGTAGCCCAACAAATATCTCCTTTTCTTTCCAAGATAATCCATATGTAGGTGGACATCCATTCTTTAAATTCATTTGTAGTCTCCAAACCAGCCATCCGACTTAGGAGCACAATGATATCTTCAACCTCTTCAATGAATTGAGCCCTAACTAGTCTTTTGGGGATTTTGGCAGATGCCTTTCTATCTGTAAGGAGCCATTTTTTGTTTATCATCTTTGCAAATTCCTTATTTTTTACTTCATAATCCTCCAAGGCAATTTTGATACCAATAGTAATGGGGTTTGCAATTATAGGTAATTTTAGAATTACCCTTATGGCTACCGTGTTAATGTCAACACCGCATCCCCGCTCCCATCTAATACTTCTCTCTTCTCGAGTCATAATTCATCGTGCAATACCACACTAACTCTAGGAATTGGATAGAAAGTGGAATAACACCCACCAAGGCAATACAACTATCATGAATTTCCTTCAAGGATTCACTCATGTGGGCACTACTCAATCATTGATGAAAATCATTCAAGTTAGCATTCATCAAGTCTATATTTGTTATCCTGTCGAGGTCACTTGTGACCCTCAACATACCCAAGAATAAATCGGCATAGTCTTCACTTAAAAACCCTAACTTTACTTCAACTAATTTTCTAATGGAAATAAACACAAAACACAGGAGTTTCAAACTCTTACTGGTTTTTTGCAGGTGCCTAAGCAATTTTGATTCAAGATGGAAACTTTCACACTTTTTTGGTTCGCAAATTGAGCCCCACAATATTTCAAAAGCACTTCATAGATAAAAATGATGAAAGATCATCAAATTAGCAATAAAATATGAATATATTTGCATCCCCAAGGTCCTTTATTTACAATAAGAGCATTAATGGTGGTAAAATTAAATGCATTTCTTTACAGCCATTAACTCTATTTTTTGCAATTTCAAAATTGGGCCATCCATGTGGAAAATATCTTAGTTGAGGTGGGCACGGGGCCTTTTGCATTTTATGCCACTTAGAGGAATTGTGTGCTTTTAAAATTCGGCCCACCCACCCACTTTCAATATAGGTTTAACACGTGGCTTTCCTAGGGCACTTGGCGGAGTCGCGCTCATTTTTACACCTTTTTACCTTTTCAAAACAAATCCAAAATTTCCAAAATACCTCCAAAGCAACCCGCCTTCCTATCTTTGATGTAGACTCAACACGTGGCTTTATCTAGGCACTTGCGGGTCACACTTCACTTTTATACCTTACTCCTTTTTTCAAAACAAGGCTAAAAGTTCCAAAGTCCCCTATGACCCACCTCCCCACTTTTAACTTAAAAATGACCACGTGTCCATTTGCGGGCTCTAGGCATTCCTTTTACACTTTTACGCCTTTCACCATAATGCCTCAAAATTCCAAAAGGGCCCACCTTCCCACAACCGCTCATCTTATGACACGTGTACATCTTCGGGGTCAAAGTAAGAAATTTTCTTTGCCACTTCATATTGTTGAATAGCCAATTAGAAATTATTGGAGCCACAGGACCAATTTGGCATTTTTTACAAATGTAACAAAAGTGACAAGTTCACCAAATAGACCCGTCATGCCACGTCCAATTAAAGATGACCATGTGTCCACGGATGCTAGGACAAAAATAACAAAGAAGGCATGATCATGGAAAATAAAAGAAGGGGAAAACCATCATCTATGACCAAACAACCAACAAGTATGCATGGAAAGAGAAACTACAACCAACACAGAGCTCAACGTGATTCATGCCCATAGAGAAGGGTTTAACGATAACAACTTGATAAATATAAAACTTCATGCATCCACACAGGAAGACAGATTATTTCAAACCATGCAGACTGAAAAATTCTAGTCTAAAAGGGGTGAGGTTAAAACCGAGCACCAACATCGGCTCCGACTCAGGGATGGGCACTCCCAGTCGAGTGCCACAAGAACAACATAATACAAAGACAACAGACCATGTGCCAAAAATCCATTAGGCCATGGAGTCAAGAACCAAACTCCAAAGCAAAGAAATAAAAAGTAACCTCCCAAGATCGAACCGAGAAACCAACAAAAACTGGTCACCAGGGACTAGGAAAAGCTGAAAAAAAAGACTATACATTGTACAATTATTTTTACCTTGATTCTGAGAAATCAATCAAGGAAATGTTTCAAGTGCTTGCCATTAACAAGAAACTCAAGCAATTCCCCATCTAAGTATTTTAGGAAAAAGTGTGCTCGCCAATCTTAATATCAATAGAATAAGGGCCCATCCATAATGCATCAAACTTTCCATGTTTTCCCTTATCTTCATGTCTGATATCTCACAATAGCACAAGATCCCCCACACTAAAAGCTCTTGAGTTACCTTTTTATCAAATAATTTCTTCAATTTCTCCCTGAACTTCACATGTCTTTGGTGGGATTCTCTTCTCTCTTCATCTAATTCAATAATTTGATTAATATGAGCATCATAGGGATTGACCTCCTGGTCCTCCAATTGTTGGATAAATTGGTAAGAAGATAATTGCATATGCAGGGGAAGTAGAGCTTGAGTTCCATACACTAACTCAAATGGAATTTTTCTAGTATCTCTTTTGATAGTAATTCTATCAGCCCAAACAAAAACTTCAACTGCTCACCCCACTTCCATTTGTTTAATTCCAAGGTCCTTCTTATTATCTTCAACAAATTCTTATTGCTTGATTCTAGCTTGTCCATTACCTTGGGATTATAATTTGAAGCATATGATAAATTTATCCCATACTCATGACACATGGCTATTAAAGGTTTGGCTCAAAACTCATAGCATTGTCAAGCAACTATCTTAGTAGGCACTCCAAACCTGTAAATTATATGATTTAGAATGAAGTCCATAACAATTTGGTGGGTAGATTTCTTGGTAGGGATTGCCTCCACCCACTTGGTGAAGTAATTAGTGGCCACTAATATCCACTTATGGCCTACACTTGAAGAATATGAAATCTCACCAATGAATTCCATTCCCCACTACTTAAATGGGGCTTCAATTGATATAGGCTACAAAGGGAGGGAGCCTAAAGCTTTCAATCTTCCTGAAAAATGTTGATAACTCTCACACTTTCTTACTAGCAAAGTTTTATCTTTAAAAAGATTTGGCCACCAGTAACCAGCCCTTAAGATCTTATGGGATGTGACTCTTCCAAAAAATGCCCTCCATAAACTCCTCCATGGAAATCATCAATTATTTTGGGGCTTCATCCTCAGTGATACATCTTAAGAGAACTCCCTTAGGGTTCTTCCAATCTAACCCATAATTAGTGATGATGTACTTTTGGGAGGCTAACTTAAGTGCTCTCTTTTTATTCTTGCTTAAATACTCAGGCACTATAGATGTTTGAGATAAAAATAATATCCTTGTACCATTTAGAATTTGTCAATTTCTCAAGAATATTCAATCTTTCTTCTTCAACCTCATTTATCTCAACTGTTTACAGGTTTCTTTTTGCCATTAGCTTTTCTAGGCCCAATCCTCTAACCAATTTTGTAGTTTGGATGTCCATATCATATTCTTGCAATTTATTTTCCCATCAACATCTTTTACTTGAAATTTCCATCTCTAATAGGATATCCTTAACCATGGTATGGGGAACATAAGCTATGACTTTAGAGCTCAAAATATATGGCCTAAAGATTTTTTGTGGCCCTGACCATAGAAAAGGCATGTTTCTCCATGATAGTATACTTCAATTCTACTCCTTGTAATGCTTTACTAAAGAAAGAATTAGTCTTTCAACTCCATCATCCTTTTGTAACAACACAGATGTAATAGTATTCTCTGAAGAAAAGGAAAACATTTGGAAAGCCTTTTTATAATCAAGAGCTGCTAAAACAGGGCATTCTTCAATGCTTCCTTAATCCCAGTAAAGGCTTGAATAATGCTTCTTCCCATTTGATACTTTGATCTTTCTTCAACATACTGGTGATTGGGATAGTCAATTTGGCAAAGTTGGAAATAAATCTCCTAATAAAATTTATTTTCCTGAAAAAGGACTAAATTCCCTTTTTGGTTCTTGGAATAGGAACTTTACTAATGGCTTCCACTCTCTCGGATCAATCATGACCCCTTCTTTTGACACAATATGTCCAAGAAGATTTGCCTTTTGAACCCCAAAATGGCACTTCTTAGGATTCAGTGATATACCATATTCCCTACATCTTAACAACATCTTTTCTAAATGTTGCAGGTGATCACTTCTTTTCCTTGAAAAACTATCACATCATCTTGATACATGGCAATGAAGTCATTTATATATCCAAAGAATGCTATATCCATTTCTCTTTGAAATGTGGCTCCGGCATTCATCAGGCCAAATGACATTCTGACATACACATAGGTTCCCCATGGAGTGGTGAAAGTGGTTTTGATTCTCTCTGACTACTTCACAACCACTTGGTTATACCCAGAGAAACCATCCAAAGTGGATAAAAACTCAGAACCAGTAACTAATTGCAACATGTTATCCATATTTGCAAGGGATAGTTGTCCTTGATTGATTCCTTATTCAAATTTCTGAAGTCAACACACAATCTTATATCCCCATTTTTCTTTCGAACAGGTATTAGGTTTTCTACCCATGAGGAGTATCTTATAGGTTGTATAATTCCTCTATCCCTTAAATTTTTCAACTCCTCTTGCATTTTTGAGGAAAGGAGGGGATTAATTGGTCTTTTTTTCTGCCTAAATGGCTTGGCATTTATTTTAGGGATATTTCATGCTGAAAGAGGTCTTCCCTATATGCCTTCAATTCTGAATACGACCATGCCAAGCAATCCTAGTACTTTTTTAATAATTGGATATATGATTGCTTTTCTTCTTTACTCAAATTTCTACCTAACCATATTTTCTGAGGTTTATCTTTTGTGCCCAGGTTATGTTCCTCAACATCCCTCGAAGCTGACATGTGTCTATTAATAATGCAGTCAACATTATCAAAATTTGATTCTAGTGCAACCAAACCTTTGGGAATAGTATTAGTTTTCAATTGGATAATTTCCTTACCAAATAAGGTCTCTTTTCCTTCACCTGCACAAACCATTGGTTCCCAGTCCATACTTTGATTGGAAAATTCTCCTTTATTCTATAGAAACCTTTGGACCTAGGCATCATCTTCAAACACCTATCAATGTTTGATATTGTCAGGATAGACGACCTGGTCAATATTTCAATATCATATTCACAATAGGGAGACATTGTATAATTTTCAAACCTAGATCCCAATACTACCAATTTGTCTGCTATAGTATTATACTTCCTATCATGATGTATTATATTGAAAGAATCAAACATTTCAATGAAGTCCCAAACTGCATGCTTATACTACTTCATTCTTTGATTCTTTGTTGCATACAATTTTCTAACTTTCTTGAATATCAGCTCCAAATCCCCTTTAACAATAATATCCTTGACACCATATTTCCAAGCAATCCTTAAACCTAACAACAATGCTTCATACTCTGTAATATTGTTTTTACACTCAAAATTGAGTTTAAAATAAAATTTAAACTCCTCTTAGCTTAGAGATATCAAAACAACACCGATGTCATTACCAAATCTAGAACATGCCCCATCAAACATCAAATTCCAAGGAGAACCTACCTTCTCAGGATACTTGCACTCCTCAATTTTATGCTCCTTACAATCAACATAGCCCACAAAGTTATCGACATCAACATCTCGCATACAATACTTCATAAGAAGCATTATTAGGATCCTCAATTAGATGTAGCATTTTATTCTCACCATATAACTTCACAATATTTCCCTCAATTGGTATGGTGGCATATGACATGTCCATTTACACACTTCCACCCACACTAGCTGCCCATTTTTTGGATAACAACATCCCCCACTTGGCAGGATAGTCCATGATAACTACATTCATGGTCAAGCATTTTCCTAGATAAGCTGCCAATTACACTACTAATCCTTTGACATATCCAATTACTGGCACTTCTCTTGAATCCATAGCAGTACATTTTCCAAAATCGTTGTCACCTTGATATTTAACTCATTCATCACCTCTAAAGGCATTACATTACATGAGGCTCCTGAGTCAAACATACAATTATGTACCAACCTATCTTTAATGATCAAAGTGGTATAAAATGGATCCACATCTAGTTGAGATTCAACCAAAGAAGTTCCTAGATACACCTCAGGTGATTCACCCAATTCTTCCAATGCTTGAGGTATTTCCAATTCTGCAATAATAGGAGGGGCCTCCACATTATTAACACTTTTTCCTTGGGTAATCTTTTCTTCCTTGAATCCCAAATATTCAAATGCCCTTTTCCTATGCTCAGGGATCCTAAGTAATTCAACAATTGGGATAGTAACCTTGATCTGGCTTAAGATTTGAGCTATGTCATAAGGAATATATTTGGGTAGGGCAGTATTAGGAGGAAGGTTTACAATTTCATCTAATAGTATGGGGGTTTTGACAATCTGGGCATGAGGAGGAGTACAAGTTCTATTTGGGGAAATTAGGCCTTTTCTAGATGTATCCTTTTTAGGGGTCTCCTTAGGGATATTGGTAAGGATTGGAATCTTTGGCTTGGCTTGTGGCCCTACCCCTTTGATAACTTTACTTCTAGTATTATATTCCTTCTCTTGAGAAACTACTGCATTCATCAGCAATTTCCTATCTTCTTCTGAAGGAATTCCCCCATCATATTTTTTAATCATCAATGCCCTCAAGTATTCAAAATCATGATTGGGAAAATCAAATGCTTGTACCATATCAATTTCAAAATTATTAATGGGGGAAGAGGTAATACCCAGTGGACACAATCCCAAAAGTCTTCAATAGTTCTTGCACTTATCAGTTCAGTTGAGGTTTCCCCCTGTTGTGAGCTTACAGGGCACTCCATCATGCACACATCACCATATGCTTCATCGTCATCATCTACTTCCTCAATTTCCTTGTTTACATCACATGGGGAATGTGGCAAGAAACACCTATCACACCATTCCATAACACGGGCCTCTTCCACGGTAGAAATCCTAGTAGTTAAAGGATCAGGAACCAATCTATTTTCCCGGGGTTGAGGTTGTCTATTTCCTGACCCCATGGGCCCTTTTCCTCAGTCATCTGGTCTATGATCACCTCTGGGGTGATTTCAAAATCTCTCCTGACCTTGTGGCTTATGTTGACCTTGGGAGTTCTATCCTATCCCCTTTTCTGCTCTGGCCAGTTTATAGGATATCTCTTTAACTGCTCTAACCAAATTTTTTACAACCTCTTCCAGATCCACAGCCTTGCTTGACTGAGGCTTTTCAGATTGATCAACTTAACACCTTCCCTCTTAGGAGGCTTGCCAACTGCCTTGATATTATTCTCAATTTGTAAAGCCATAGTGAAGGCTTGCCTCAATGTTCTTGGGTTTTTATCTCTTAAGTAATAAGCAACCTTTTTATCAAAAGCATCAGAATACTTGATCAAATAGGATTCATCACTTGGCCTTAAGATTATAGGTAACCTTTTCAAGGTTTTATTGAACCTAGTATTGAAATCATGGACAAATTCATTTGGATTCTTCTTTATATTTTCAAACTCAGATAAAAGGAACTTGGGGTCTGTCTTGTCCCCATATTGAAATCTAAAGGCATTTTTCATCTCAGTCCATGAATCTATCGAATTATCTAGTAAAGACTTGTACCAGTCATGTGCATCTTCCTCAAGAGTATGAATAAAAAAATTTACATACACATCTTCAAACTCAATTTCAAAATCTTCCATCATGTTGACAAAGAGTTTTAAATGTTGGTCACCAGTGATGGAATTATTCCCTTGAAATTTTGGCAACCTATTTTTGACATCTTGTGGCACCATATTAGGATATCCATCCATACCTCTGAAATCTATAGGTCCAAAAGTGTTGACAACAAAAGGAGGTCTAGGTGGAGGTTAGGCCATATTTCCTTGAGGTGGTGAATTTACAGGAGAATCAAAATGATAGGGAATGAGGGGTCTTTGGAGCACAGGAGTATAGCTTTCAAAATAGATATTCTCTAATGACTCAGCTTCGTGGAAAGCCCTATCAACTTTGGAGGACACAGGAAAAATTGAGAGGCACACTTTTCAGACGCAAATGATGGGCCCTCTCCAGTTGGAGAATTCAAAGTTACATGAGGACTGCTTGGTTTAGAGTCACTTGAAGATGTATGGTAATTTTCAACTACAGGTTGTTCACTTTCCACAATTGGAATCTCCTTTCCTGACTCGTGATCTCCTACTACTTTCCATATTCATCTTCCTTCTAAATTTTCCTTTCCCAACTCTGGAAATAACTTCCTAGTAGGGTCCCTAGTGAAGAAAGATCTTCTTCCCTCCATCTTTGCAAAGATTAATGACAAATTTCACTTGACATGGGCTAAGACACTAGTAATTATCAAATTTCAAACCAAAATGGAGTCACCACTAAGGATTCTCACCTTATTTGTGTAAATGCACTATAAGAAACTTGTCAAATGTCTATCAATACTTAATTCCCACAAATCTTAGCAGATCCAACCTTCCTTTACCCATATTTATCACTTGACGATACAAAATTAGTGCAATAACCACTAGAAATTGGAAATATTACACAATGAAGTTGTGATCTCACACAATTCTTACAAATCTTAACAAATAATGACATTTAAACAATGTATTTGCACTTAAATCATGTAAGAAGCATTACTAGGGTCGGTTTGTGTATGCATTTGTGCAAATAATTCCCCGGCAAGAGTGGTGCCAGTTTGGTGTTGGTACCCAAATTGATTCTCCCTTAGGTGCTTGAGAAGCATCACGATCAAGTAGGATGCTTAGAGACAAATGAATCATAATATAAGTCATTTTGTAGCCGGGGATGAAATTCAGCTGACTCTTTGTCACTCAGACGATTGGAAAAAATGGATAGCACCGTATTAAGGGTTTGATCTACCCTCACTACTTTAGGTTGTGCCTTCAACCAGGGTGAGAGGACCCATTTTGTAACCTATATTGATGAAGGAATATCAATAAATATTTCTTTGCATAGTTTTTAGGATGACCTTGAGAAAATATGATCAATACACCATAATCTAACTCTCACGAGTTGTCACTTCTAGAGAATGGAGATATTTTCTGGATAAGGTTCAAGTTACTAGAGACATTAATTGAAACCTGATTGTTTCTACATATTTTGGCATTGGAATTTGTTCATTTATGGATACACAGTACAAACAAGGGTAGTTATTGTAGAATTCATCATTTAAGATTTTTTTGGTGGGAAGTTAAGAAGGATAAAGTTGATTATATCAAATCTTTGAGAACCTTTAACAAATACTGGAAAATTCACAAAATAGAATGCTTCGAGATAGCCAAAATATTCCTTCAACTAGAAGGTGTGTAACAATGGAAGCCCAGAGGTGCACGATTTCATACATTCTTCAAGAATTCAACACAAAGGCTCATGTTAAAGACTCAATTAAACATTAGAAATCCTTGGTTCATCATGTCTAAGATACACTCATAGACTAACAAACAATTTTTTTCAACATTGTATGCAATGGAAAGGTTTTCAAAGCTATGGGATGAGGTTAAAGAACCTCAAGCTTGACTAAACTCAACCATGCACCATAGGATTAGAGCTAAACAAGAAACTATCTATACATATATAAATTTGAAACTAACATTCAAACCCTAGCATATATACTACACTCTACTCCATGAAAGCCTAATGAAAGTGAACCTAGTTAGATTCTAAGTAATCAAATTATGTATTATTTACTCTCAAACATAGTGAAGAGATATCACCAAGTTGGCTACATGGCCAAGCTTTAGATCTTCTTTTACTAACTATATTTGGAATGGACGGATGCAAGATGGAGGAGCTCTCAACAATGGAGTATGGCCAAGATCCAAATGTTATTATAGCTTAAAGCTAATACAAATGGAATCCCAAAACTAGGTGTTCTTAGTGTTAATAAGATATCCTAGGTGTGAAGGTGTAAGTTGAATGGGTAGGTTTAGCCTTCTATTTATAGTTTTCCAAATGGAAGAGTTTGAAATTTGGGTGCATGTGGGACTAAAGCTCAAAAGAACTTTTAGAATAGATTAGGATAACCATGCTTTAGGCTTAGATAAGCTTGGTTTAGGCTAGTTAACTAGGATTTAGGCTAGTTCTTGATTAGCAAGTGGTTAGAGACTCATTGAGAGTTGGGAGGGGTCTGGATAACCAATTGTGATTGATAGATAGCCTAGGAAGCCAATAGAAGTGGTCTAGAGAGAACTAGGGAGGTTCTAAATGGTTGAAAGGAGGAATTTTTAGCTAATAAGAGAGATATTAGCCAAATAAGTTTATTATAGGAGGAATACGACTGATAAGGTGTCATAATCGGGCAATCCGAGTTTGGAGTGAAGACAGTTGATTAACGAAGTTTCATCAATCGGTTGTATTGGAGGAAATGCTAAGTGTAAGCATATTTTAGGTGTCTACTGTTTCCCTCGGAAAGACCGAGATGGTGTGCGCGTACCGTAGAGAAAGATCAGGCTGACTGCGAAGAACTCCTTTTTGTCTTGGAAGGACTACCTGCAAATAAGAACACAAGACCACAAGATTTTGATTAAACAATAAATGAGGAAACTACCTTGGGCCCAGGAAATATAAAACTTCCTTTCGAAGGTGGTCAGTTCCCCTGCTAATATGAATTAACACAAAAGACTGCAAAATATCAATTAAATTGTCTCGTTGAACTGGGTAGGGGAAAGGCTGGTTTTCTGGTTTTGATCGAGGGAACCGAATGATGCGATTCTTGATAACCGCAGTTATGCGATTCTTGATAACCGATACCGGTGGGTTCTAGGATCTTCTTGGTAGCTATGGTGTTTGTAATGGCTGGTTTATGGATGATATTGGGAAATGAGACGATGAGGGATAAAAGAATGACAGTTAGATGCAATGGCACGTTGGGTAGTGGATTCAGAAACAAATTTAGGAGGACTGTGATTCAAAGAGCATAAGAAATGTTATAACAGAGGACATGCAAGATATGACTTACTGGTTTTGACGAAGATGCAAGTTGATCTCCTCTACTGCAAGCACTTCTGGTTTCTTTACTCGTCTCTGCTTGATTAAATGAAGATCAGGACTCTGTTCCTCGCTCGCAATGCTCTCTGTTGATCCAGAAATCCTTTGACTGATCTCCAAAATGAAATTCCGATCCGTTGTTTTGGTTTGGGGAGCCCATTTACAGGGAACCGATGGCGGTTGCGTAACCGACGGCGGTCGAGTAGGAACCGGCATCGGTAAGGAAAAAGTAGGCTATTTTTAGTAAAATAGCCCACCTTCCCTGCTTTTCTCCCGAGAGATCAGTTGCGGGCTTGGTCAAGTGGCTAGAAGGTCGGCTTTGGGTGCGAGTAAGGAGGCATTAGTTATGGATGTGAGTCTAGACCAAGTCATGGGTCTTAATTAGGTTAGTTTAGGGTTAGGGCTAGGTCATGATGAGGTGGCAAAGTGAGGTGGCGGGTAAGGTGATGTGGATTTATCAATTAGAGGGCAATTAATAAATAATTGTGTAAGGTTTAGGTGATGAGGTTATATTGCGAGATGAGATGCGGGTCACAAGGGGTCGTAAGACACGAATTTGGTGTCTACATTAGCCCCTTATTGTCGTGTAGCTTGTTTTGTAAAGCTGCGCGGACAATAATATGAAGTGGTTTCTCCTGTTAAGGATATAGGTAATCCCCCTCAAATCTATCATAGATTGAGTGAACGGGAAATCAGGGATAGGGTTGATAAAGGGTGAATGTTGTAGAGAGGATGGTAAGGTGGTGGGGTAGGTCCAAGGAAGCAGACGCATGTTGAAATGCAATAGTACGACGAGGGTACATGATTTGACAAGCAAACCAGCAATGTGTAGGCAAAGGTCGATAGTTTATCCAAACAAGGGTGATATAATCCTGGTATCCAAGGCATAGGAAGTAGCTCCAGGGTATATAACAGGTGAGGTACAGGAATGTTTAGGCATGTTCGGCAGTACCAAATGGTTGGTTTGGTTGAGATAAACGTCACGGTCTAGGTCTAGGCAAAGTTGGTCGACAGATCAAGTCAAGGACCCTAATCATGCTAAAACACGAACAGGTGAGCTCGATTGAACAAAAGGTACATGATGGATGGATAAAATAAAACGTTGATTGTGGGTATGGTATTGAAGTGATACGGCCTTGGGTCAGGCCAAGTGGTTGGGCGGTGGCCCTGGGTCAGGTCATAAGGGTAGAGTGAGGCCTTGGGTCAGGTCAAATTGTTAGGGCGAGGCCTTGGGTCGGGCCGGATGGGTAGGTTGAGGCCTTGGGTCGGGCCGGATAGGTAGGTTGAGGCCTTGGGTCGGGCCTAATGGTTAGGGCGAGGCCTTGGGTCGGGCCGAATAGGTAGGTTGAGGCCTTGGGTCGGGCCAATTGGTAGGTTGAGGCCTTGGGTCGGGCCAAATTGGTAGGGCGAGGCCTTGGGTCGGGCCAAATAGGTAGGGCGAGGCCTTGGGTCGGGCCAATTGGTGGGTTGAGGCCTTGGTCGGGCCGAATAGGTAGGTTGAGGCCTTGGGTCGGGCCAATTGGTAGGTTGAGGCCTTGGGTCGGGCCAATTGGTGGGTTGAGGCCTTAGGTCGGGCCAAATAGGTAGGTTGAGGCCTTAGGTCGGGCCGAATAGGTAGGTTGAGGCCTTAGGTCGGGCCGAATAGGTAGGTTGAGGCCTTGGGTCGGGCCGAATAGGTAGGTTGAGGCCTTAGGTCGGGCCGAATAGGTAGGTTGAGGCCTTGGGTCGGGCCGAATAGGTAGGTTGAGGCCTTGGGTCGGGCCGAATAGGTAGGTTGAGGCCTTGGTCGGGCCGAATAGGTAGGTTGAGGCCTTGGGTCGGGCCGAATAGGTAGGGCGAGGCCTTGGGTCGGGCCAAATAGGTAGGGCGAGGCCTTGGGTCGGGCCAAATAGGTAGGTTGAGGCCTTGGGTCGGGCCTAATAGGTAGGTTGAGGCCTTAGGTCGGGCCGAATAGGTAGGTTGAGGCCTTGGGTCGGGCCGAATAGGTAGGGCGAGGCCTTGGGTCGGGCCGAATAGGTAGGTTGAGGCCTTGGGTCGGGCCGAATAGGTAGGTTGAGGCCTTGGGTCGGGCCGAATAGGTAGGGCGAGGCCTTGGGTCGGGCCAATAGGTAGGTTGAGGCCTTGGGTCGGGCCTAATGGTTAGGTTGAGGCCTTAGGTCAGGCTGGACAAGTGAACAAATGGTGTGCAGCAAAGGTGGATAGAGGCGAGATTGGTGAAAAGAAGGCAAGGAGTAAATAAGGGCAAAGAATGGGGTGAAAGTGGGGTAGAGAACCGATGTCGATTCTGCATGACCGATATCGGTTAAGGGACCGATACCGGTTCCTTAGGGCAAAATGAAACCGATATCGGTAAAAGGCGAAAAACCTATAAAAAGAAAAATACGGCTGGTCATTGTCACTTTTGTTATTTGCAAACCAAATCGACTTGTCTGACGTGGAGAGTTGGGATTAGAGGCTTGATTGAGTGAGGTGGAGTTATTGTATTGGCGGAGAGAGTTGATAGTGGGCCCGATTAAGGAGGAGGCAGCAGTTGATTGGCCGGGGACCCAGCAGATCAGGATTGGAGCCATGGCACAGCGGGGGAGGAGGCTGGAGGCTGGACCAACTGGACCGCCACCACCCATCCCACCACGACGACGTGTCGTCGTTCGGGTAGATTCGAAACTCTTTAATTTGGTGATTTGGTTGTATTATGCTAAATTGGGGGTTTGGGTAGGAATTAACCTTTTTTAGGAAATAATGAGAAAATGGAAATGATTTGAAAAAGGGAGAGGGTAGATAGGCTAGATAGGCTAAGGTGGGTAGGTGGGTAAGTTTTTAGGGTTTTTGGGTGGGTAGATGGGTAGAAATAGGTAAAAAAATGGGTTTTGGGGGCCGCGCGGGGGTTCGGCTCCGGGAGAGGACAGGGACCGATGTCGGTCACTAAGCGACCGGCATCGGTCGCACAATTTTAGGGAAAGGAGACTTGTTGGTGACCGGCGTCGGTCATGTATCGGCCGGCGTCGGTAGCTTGTATGTTTTTTGGGTTTTTGGGTTGGGTTGTGGGTGGGAGTGGGGGTTGGGTTGGGTTGGTTGTTTTGGGTTTTTGGGTTGGGTTGTGGGTGGGAGTGGGGGTTGGGTTAGGGGTGGAGAAGGGTTAGGTGTGGGGTTAGGTTTTGGGTTTTTGGGTTGGGTTGGGTTTTGGGTTTTTGGGTTGGGTTGTGGGTCGGTGTGGGGGTTGGGTTAGGGGTGGAGAAGGGTTAGGTGTGGGGTTAGGTTTTGGGTTTTTGGGTTGGGTTGGGGGTGTTGGGGGTTAGGGGTGGAGAAGGGTTGGTGTGGGGTTGGTTTTGGGTTTTTGGGTTGGGTTGTTGTTTTGGGTTTGTAGGGGTGGTAGGTTGTTAGAGGGGGGCGGTAGAGAGTCAGGGTATGGTCGGGGGGATAAAAAGGGGTGTTTAGATGATAAAGTAGATGTTGTAATAAAGAGTAGGTCTAAGGATGTGGGTTGGTTTTGCAGGCACGTCAGCAGTTGACGATGCGGGATAGGATGCCCCCGCTGTTGGTGCGGATGAGGCCACACGTATCTGCGGCTCATTGGGCCATCATGCGTGAGGTGGGACTCGGTGGAGTCCAGAGGTACAGAGCGATAGAGAGAGATCACAGCCTGATGGTTGCCCTCATCGAGAGATGGGATCCGGCGACCAATGTGTTCCATCTCCCGACTGGGGAGATGACCGTCACATTGGAGGATGTGTATCGCATCCTTCGGTTACCTATCGAGGAGAGCGATCTTCGAGTAGGTTCGAGAGCTGCCATGGACAGCATACTGCAGGTTTTTGGGGATGCAGCCGCGCTACTGACCTACCATAGCGCGAGTATCGGGTACGGTGACATGTACCGTGCGCATCGACACGAGACACGACTGGCTGTGTTGATGATGGTTGGGATCACCTGCTTCGCCCTCCCGGACTCAGAGGGAGGCCGCTTCCCACGAGCATTGATGGGGGTGCTGCTGGAGATGGTGGAGGAGCACACATTACGCACAGGCACCAGTATATCATCCGCGTATTATACGAGGAGCTATGGGGCTATCGCCGGAGGAGGCGATTTGGTATTTGTTCTACATTTTTGTTGCATTGTTGGGCATACGAGCACATCGTATGCATCA
Source organism: Taxus wallichiana var. yunnanensis (assembly GCA_018340775.1). Lineage (NCBI taxonomy): Eukaryota > Viridiplantae > Streptophyta > Pinopsida > Cupressales > Taxaceae > Taxus > Taxus wallichiana. The sequence goes on from CM031240.1 coordinate 1,045,576,667, forward strand.
GGCCAGTAGGGTTACCGCAGCAGCCAGGGCCTCAGGTCATATACCGATATGGCTTTCAGAGGTGGTTGGGGGTCGTGGGCCAGCCACGAGCAGTTATGGCAGGTCGGGATGTGGCATACTATAGACATTTGCTAGAGGGCCTTACAGCAGTAGACATTGTATGGAGACCCTACAGAGGTCACCATCCCAGGCGAGAGAGCCCTTCTTACGGTTGCGCCTAATCCAGTACACATTACGGATAGCGGGGCGGAGGCCGAGGAAATACGGCGGATACCCACAGGAGAGAATGCAGCGAGCGAGATGGGGCTGCGGCAGGGCGAGCCACCTCCGTTCCTCGACAGGGGAGAGATGATGTAGAGGCCCCACTGCCTGCACCACAGCCTTTGGATCCAGATTGGGTTGCAGAGAGAGCAGCAGATGATGGCATAGATGATGCTGGGTGCACGGGAGCATACAGGGTTTGGTGGGCTGGTCAGAGAGCAGCGAGGGTAGCACAGCCCGCACAGCCAGACTTGGCAGCGGTGACAGCAGAGAGAGATCAGCTTAGGGGTCAGGTGCAGCTCTTACAGGGGCAGCTAGCTGCAGCACAGGCACAGATAGGTGTCTTACGAGGCAAGCTAGCTTGCCGAGCTCGAGCACGAGCACGGCAAAAGCACCACCACCAAAGCCACACCACGGTGCGAGTGCGAGTGCAGAGTACAGAAGCGGCGCACAGTACCAAAGCACCACCACCGGCGAGCGCAGCCACGAGCCCACGGTGTGCACGTGTGCAGTACCACACCCCACAGCACCACCAATGCACACCAAAGACGAGCACGAGCACTTGGTAGTAGGTGTCAGGGGACCAGCCCCAGTACCTACGGTGGCTCGAGAGCGTTACATGGAGGCTAGAGCGGAGGCCCGATACTATCAGGATATTCTTGATGGTACCGGGGCTGATTATCAGCCCTATGCGGCACATAGAGCAGAGACCTCTCGGAGTCAGAGGTCTCAGGGAGGTGCAGCCACAGCTGGTGGGTCCGTCACAGGTAGGAGGCGAGAGGCACCACAGGGACCAGCGGGGAGAGGTGCCGAGGGCGGTGGGGAGAGCTGAGAGATCCCAGACATGGTGTATTGATAGATGGGCACCGGTCTGCGAACAGGGTGTATTGATAGAGGCCTGCGTGCCTATGTATTATTCATGTATTCATTTATTCATTTATTGTATACCGGCCTGCGAGCCGAGTAGGGGTTGTATAGTGGATACCGGCCTGCGAGCCGAGTATATATCTATTTTTGATACGAGGGACCGGCCTGCGAGCCGAGTCGAGATTTTTTTGATAGTTATTGCGGCCTGCGTGCCGGCTTTGGTGGATTATGAGATCACAGAGGCCCCGATGTAGGGCACATTGTATTTTTGAAAATTTGTATATATATAGAGACGATGTTTTGATCCACATGCAGTGTTCAAAATGTGTTTAAATATTTTGTTAATGGTTGGTAATATATAATGTATGATAAGTTTTAGTTGACATGTTGATAGATGGATGATGTTGATGTTTTTGTTTTTGCACGTATATATGAATGACAGGTTATGTGATGAATTGTTGGTTTTGTGACATTGTGATATATGTAACTGATGAGTTGGATCCAAATGATGTATAGATTGATAGTTTCTTGATATCCGTAGTTGATGGTTTGTGTATTTGTATAAAATAAATGATGTTAATGAAAGTGTAATGCTATATGTGGTGGATGAACAAATGTGGTAAATTGTGTTGTTTATGCAGGAAAAGAGGCGGGCGCGACAAAAATTTAGGTGAGAAATGAAGAAAAGAACGCTGTTGAGAAAAGATAGGTGTGTAACCGATATCGGTTGAGGAACCGATATCGGTATCTAATAGACCGATATCGGTTAAGTAACCGATACCGGTTATTTAGGTATGAGCTTTTCTAAAAATAGAAAAGCTAGGGTGGCAACTTAAGTTTTAGTTTTAGAGCCATGCAAGAGGTTAAATACGCGAACGCGATGCTTTTTGACGACTGAGACAGATATTTGCATGAGAGATTTGAGTGATAAGGAGAAAAGAGACAGGAAATTGCATGAGAGATTTGGGTGATAAGAAGAGAGACTGGGAAGGTGAATGCGATCTGAGATTCAGAAAGTAGAAAGGTGAATTTGAAAAGGGTGGTGATCATGGCAGAACGAGGAGAAGCATCCAGCAGGCAGGGACAAGAGGGAAGACAAGGGCCACCTCAAGCCACTGCAACCCAAGAGGTAAACGTTTTGATTGGTGATCTGATTTTTGCATGTGTTATGAATAAGAGATTAAGTGGGTAGATATGAAGAAGAAAACATGATAGCAAGGGTTATAGGTGAGGTAAGTGTTACGTGGTAGGTAATCAAGGGTTTCGGGTATGTCTGTGTATACAGAGAGGAATAAACGAGCAATTTATTGTCGTAGGTGGTTGTTTTAGGCAAGATGTATGTAATTGACAGTGACCGGTAGCGGTTAGAGGTAACCGGTATCGGTTACTGAACCGATAACGGTTATGTATAACCGATACCGGTTACTGGAGGAATTTCCAGAATGTTTGAAAAATCCTGACGGATTGAATGGTTGTTTGTTGTTTTGGTGTATGCAGGCAGAGGCAGGGTTGAGGATGAATGATAGTGTGCGTAGCTGTTGTCACGAATCCGGCGGATGTAACACCAAATTGAATGGACATTGGTAAATCGTTTGGGGTTAAGTGGAATCCGCTATTATTCACGAATTACACGGAACCATGCTATGTTGCAGGCATTGATTGAGAGATGGAATCCCGAGACAAATACCTTCTATCTGCCAACAGGGGAGATGACAGTAACATTGGAAGATGTGTTTCGTATTTTGAGACTCCCCATTACAGGAAAACTAGTATATCAGGCACTACCTAGCGCGGCACGGGGAGCGATAACAACAGTATTTGGTCCATACGCACGAGATTTGACACAGCGAGGTTTATCCTTTACGTATGGGGTAATGTATGCAGCACACCCTGAGGAGACAAGGTTAGCAGTGATATTAATGATAGCGGTAGGGTATTATGCATTACCGAGGGCAGAAGGAGGAAGATTTCCAAAGGCATTGATGTGTGTTATCTGGGAGATGGTAGAAAGGAACGTGACGTTTGCATGGGCACCTGCATATTTGGCGGAGCTATACAGGGGTTTATGGGCTTGTAGGCGAAATCACGGGGCGACACCTTTGATTGCTCATACTTATTACACTGTTGGGCCTATGAGCACATTGTTTGTGTGCGACCAATAGGCCAATCCCTCCGAGGCAGGAGAGACCGGAGTACAGAGGTTGGGATTCAGACGATGGGTCCAGACAGAACAAGAGGCAAGATCTCAGGCCGTGACGGGTGACATTGAGTATTACAGGCAGGTATGGGAGAGGGTGACGGTTGCGGACATCAGTTGGAGGCCTTACGGGAACTATATGGTAACAGAGAGCATAGCTGAGGAGTTAAGGGGTGTAGAGCGAATGAGGTGGATCGCGGGGCACAGGCCAGGTGAATATGAGAGGATTCCTATAGATCGCGTGCGGCGACAATTTGGATTTGTGCAGGATATACCCCTGGCTTATAGACCATATATGAGGATCGACGCAGAGGCAGTACTCTCACCTCCCCAGCCAACACCTCCAGAAGGTCCTGAAGAGGTAGCAGCCGATCGCAGGGTAATGGATGCAGGAACGACAGAGGCCTATAGATTATGGTGGGCAGCGGAGCTGCGAGGTATACGTGATTGTCCTGACATAGCTGTGATTACAGCAGAGAGGGATCGTCTGCAGCGTTTAGTTCAGCAGCTCCAAACGCAGGTGAATGAGACAAGAGGATTGTTAGCGGTTGCGGAGTCACGGGCGGAGAGACTAGAGGCTGGAGTCCTCCATGCGAGAGGGCGTATTCATATGTTACAGGAGAGATTGGCAGATCAGTGGGCGGTACCAATAGCCATGGTACCTTTGAGGACGAGAGGCCGGCGAGAGGGTCGCGATCACGATCATCACCTAGTTCGGGATGAGGCGTGAGGGTCTGAGTAAATGTTAGCAAGGTATAAGAATAAATAAGAGTACCGACCTGCGTGTCGATGATAGAGAAGATGTATTTGTTTAACATCTAAATAAAACTGAATATGTATGTTGATTTGAGTTATGATAATAATAAGAATGTTTGTGTTTTGATTTTCGGTGTTTTGAAAAAGGATAAAGAGGAATGTGATTAAATAGAAATACACAAAAATATTTATATTCACCACACAGGATAGGTTATGGTAGGGGATGGTCGAGCTAACCTTGGGAGACCCCATGTCTCCGAAGTGCTGCCTACATAGCCCATTGCACAAAGCAAGGAGGGGCCTCAGACCGATGTAGTTCTCCCTTAGGATCAGGGAGAGGCGAATTCAGGCAATTGGGTACGGTTTAGGCAATTGGTTGGTTGGTAAAAATATTAAGATTAGTAAAGGTAAGGTGGATGGTGTTGGTAATGAATTGGTGATGTTGTAAAAGGTATAAGGGAAGCGAAAGTTAGCCTACCCAAGTAGAAGGGAATCATGTCCTGATTAAGATCAACACACAATCCTAGATGCGAGGCAAAGCGGAAAGAGTGCTCCGTAGATGAAGAGAGCTAAACAAACCACACCACGTAGAACGAGCTTGGAGCCCTAGGTACCGTGCATAGACGAGAAGTCAATAGGTGAAAAGAGTTGTGTGATCACAATATATCGAGCGTACATTACGTCCCTTGAGTTGAAACAAATGGTGAGGTGAGGTGGATGGTATAGTTGAGGTGCAGAGAACTTATTACAAAGTGAGTGTTCTAACGAAAGAGAACCTACCCTAAAGAGACAAGTCCATGACTCAAAAGTTCTTTTGAATGAGGCTTTTATTTTATTGAATGTAGACTGATCGATGCGGGAAGTCTACAAGGGATATTGATTGTATTATTCTTGAGGTCTTCACGAAGCTGATCAATGCGAGAAGCTTCTGATAAAGGCTGACTGTGTATAGCTGTCCTTCGAGGGAGCAGTCTATTTATAGTAGCAGATATGATTGTAATGCATAGCTGTCCTTCGGGGGAGCGATCTATATATAATAGCAACAATAGTTTGGCATATAGCTGTCCTTCGAGGGAGCAGTCTATATTTAATTTAGATGACTAGATGTTCTTTTTAGCGTGAAGCATCTAGTTTAGTAGGAAGTTTGACTCAAGAAAATCCCATAAGAATACGGCTTATTTTAATACGTTGAAGTCATGGACTAGACTAAAAAGGGGAAGGCATCGTTAAGGGGAGGTGAGAGGTGAGCTTGATTTTATTTCGAGATGTAGGAAACAAGTGCATGTGGTGGTATGGGAGCTCAAGGGACGGCGCGGCGGATAAGAAGTGATATAACACTAATTTCAACAATAGAATGGTCGAAGATGCAAGGCATTAAGGGGCTCAGGCTCAGGTTTACCATTAAGCGAAGCTAAACGATAAGCGCCTGATCCATAGGTGTGAGTGATTATGTAAGGCCCAATCCAATTGGGAGCAAATTTTCCACGTTTGCTCTTTTCTAGTTTGGTTACATGTTGATTCTCTTTGAGGACAAGATCACCAACCTTAAAGGTACGCTCATGAAGTCGCTTATCATAAGCACGTTTAATGCGTTTTGATAGATTTGAAGGTGATCAAGAGGCTGTAAGACGGCGTTCGTCAAGCTCCAATTGGGCTAACCGCTCTTGGCGGAAATCATCGTTGGTGAGAATATCTGAAGAGATATTCTAAGGGAGGGTATTTGTATTTCGAGAGGCAAAACAGCCTCGTACCGTATACGAAAAGGTGTGGCATTAGTAGAGTGCGAATGCTTTGTACGATAAGCCCAAAGGGCAAAGGGAATGTGATCGTGCCAATTTCTTCCGGATTCATTGACAACTTTCATGAGGATTTTGGTTAGTGTTTTATTAGAGGACTCGGCTTGCCCATTGGCTTGTGGATAGTAAGGTGATGAGAAACTAAGTTTGATACCAAAGTTGTCACAAAGGTCTTGCAACAACTTGTTTTTGAAAGATTTTCCATTATCAGTTATCAGGCGATGAGGAACACCAAAACGACAGATAATGTGGTGGTTAATGAACTCGACAATTTTTTCTTTTTTGATTGAAATGAGTGGAATAGCCTCCACCCATTTTGTGTAATATTCGGTCATTGTGATTATCCAACGGTGACGTTGTGAAGAGGTCGGGTGAATCTCACCAATAAGGTCTAAACCCCATTGTGAAGGGCCAAAGATCTCGAGCGATCTGGGAAGCGGGTGGCTAGGAGTATGTTGAAGGTTGGCATGTTCTTTGACACATAACACAACGCTTAACATATTCGTAGCAGTCGTTATTGAGAGTAGGCCAATAATAACCAAGGCGAAGGATTCGTTTGGCCACGGCAAGGCCGCTGAAATGTCCACCACAAATACCGTCATGGACCTGTTGGATGGTATGAGTGGCCTCCGCGCCAGTTAGACAACGAAGGAGGATGCCATCAAAGCCACGTTTATAGAGGAGTCCCCCCATGACAACATAACGCGAAACACTTTTAAGAAAAGCACGTTTGCCGTTACTAGTAAGGTCAGGTGGGAGGACAGAGATTGTAAGGTAGTCGTGAAATTGGTGGTACCAGGTATCCTGCGAACTAGTAGACACAGTATTTATCATACAAACTACCGGGGTTGAATAGGATGGTGCAAAAAGTTGCTGGACCACAACGAATAATTCAGAGTCAGTTGGTGCGGCGGGAATTTGCGAGGCTAGGCAAGCCATAGTGTCCGCAAATTTGTTAGTGGAGCGTGGAATGGTTTGTATAGAATAGTGAGTAAATAAGGCTAGAAGTGAATCCACGTAGTGTTTGTATTTTTGAAGTTCCTCGTTTTTGCATTGGTAGACGCCCATAACTTGATTGACTACCAATTGAGAGTCGCCAAAAATGTTGATAGATTTGATACCTAAGTGTAACGCAACTTGGAGACCCAGAACAAGGGCCTCGTATTCCGCTGTATTATTAGTGCAAGGGAAATCGAGTCGGAATGAAAGAGGCATAGGTTCAGCGTTGAGAGGAATGAGAACAACGCCGGCTCCTCCGCCGCGCTGGCATTTAGATCCATCGAAGAAGAGGGTCATTGGGTACGACTCCTCCGTGAGGGAAAGAGTAGCGATGAGTTCGTCGGGAAATGTGAAATTGGTAAATTGTTCCCCAGGTAAAGGAGCTTCTGCAAGTTGGTCTGCGATGGTTTGTCCTTTGATTGATTTCTGGTGGACAAACTCAAGGTCGAGGTCGGCGAGAAGCATGAGCCATCTGGCAATGCGTTGGTTCAGATGAGGTTTGGCATACATGTAATGGATGGGGTCTGTATTGGTGATGACGAAAGTCTTGTGATTTAGAAGGTAGTGTCGGAGTTTGGTGGCCACGAATGATAGGGCTAGGCATAACTTTTCTATATGTGTGTACCTAGTCTCATAGTCCACCAAAGTACGACTTATATAATAAACGGCTTGTTCGCGATTCTCAGAGTTACGATGTGCAAGCATGGCTCCTACAGCGTGGTCGGTGGCGGAAAGGTAAAGGTAGAAAGGGCGGTCGTCTTGGGGTGGGATAAGCACGGGTGGCTGCAAGAGATAAGATTTGAGAGCTTCGAAGGCTTGGTGACATTCTTCGCTCCATTGGAACGCAATATCCTTTTTAAGGAGGTGATGAAAAGGTTGACATCGATCCGAAAGTTGGGAGATGAAACGTCGGATAGATTGGAGCTTACCTTGTAAACTACGCAATTGTTTGAGATTTTTGGGTGGGGGCATTTCTAGGATAGCTTTGACTTTAGATGGATCGACCTCAATGCCACGCAAAGAGACGATAAAGCCAAGAAGTTTTCCCGAAAGAACACCAAAGACACATTTCTTTGGTTGAAGGCGGACAGAATATTGTAACAGGCGATCAAAAATAATGGTTAAAACATCGAGATGTTCACTACGATGTTTAGACTTGCCAAGAAGATCGTCGACATAATCTTCAAGGATAGTGTGCATAATGTCATGAAAAATGTAGGTCATAGCCCGCTGATAGGTAGCACCAGCATTCTTAAGGCCAAATGGCATGACACGATAACAGAAGGTTCCCCAAGGAGTTATGAAGGCAGTTTTGTGTTGATCGGCAGGGGCAACCAAAATTTGGTTGTATCCTGAAAAGCCATCCATGAGAGAGAGCATCTCATGACCTGCAGTTAGATCAACAAGTTGGTCAATGCTAGGTAAGGGGAAGTCATCCTTAGGGCAAGCGAGGTTAAGATCCCGGAAATCTGCATATCAGAAGTCCCCTGTCGCTTTAGTGACGAGTGCGATGTTAGAAATCCATTGAGGATAGTCATAGGCAAGATGAAGGAAACAGAAAGGAGTCGTTGGAGCTCCTCTTTGACCAAGAGAGCAATGCGTGGATGCATTTTCTCAATTTACTGTTTGGTGGTTTGGAATCGGGGTTTAGGGTGATGTTATGGACGGCGATGGTAGGATCAATTCCTGGCATGTCAGCGTAAGACCATGCGAAAGCTTGGTTGCGAGCACGGAGAAAGGTAGTAAAGGCGGCTTGTTCTGATGTGTTAAGGGATTGTCCAATCTTCACAATGTGAGGATCCTTCTCCGTGTGGATGTTGATTTCTATGGTAGATTCGTTCAGCATGGTTTGGGTTTCAGATGGTAAGGCTCGTTGAATATAAGAATCATCCACGCCAAGGTAAGTGAGGATGGATTCGTCATCCTGGCATTCAACAACATTAATCAAAGGTGAATCCTCTTGATCATGTCGGATAAAGAGGGGAAAGAAGATGGGTCCTCATTATCGCGTTGATAAGTGAGAGGACCTATGAAGATAGCATTTATGAAAAAAAAAAGTTAGGAGGGATGGATTCGAGTCTATAGATTACTCAGTGGTGATGATGGCAAAGTGGGTGATGATGGTTTGGTAGGGGCGGCGTCTTCTTCTTCGGGATACGGTGACGGGAGGTGTCTCTGTGTAGGTGTTTCGGGAAACCGAGACCACTGCGATCATTATGTTTACTGGGTAGTCACGGGAATGAGTGTATGTCGGCCTTGTTCGTAAAGGCCAAAACCAAAGCCTTTCCACGCATGCAGTCAAGAAGGTGAGGGCGAAAGCGACGATTTGTCAAGTATTGAAAATCAGATTGGAAAGGAACCACACCAAGAGGAGGTTCGGGGTAATGGAGGATGCGTCAACACCCCCATCGTTAGGTTAGTGCGGCGATGGGGTGGTCGTAAGAGATTATCTCCCCACGCGACGGTCGTAGGTGGGATGTGCATGTAATTGTCTGTACTCCTGCGGGGTAGGGAAAGAACTAACGTTATATAGGCGGTACTCCCCCAGCGTAAGGCGCTGAAAAACATCTACTAAGGGGTCGGAGGTTGGAATGTTAGCTGCGGGAAGGGAAGTGGTTTTTGCGATGGTGGTTTCATCAGTTGAAGGCGTAGGCGCGGTTGAGGTGGATGGTTGAGGTACATTTGAGGAGGATGGTTGGGTTGAATGTATGGGTGTCTTGATTGGTATAAGCACATCGTTAGGGCGGTATAACATATTGCAGGTTTTAAAGGGGAGGGTCAGCTTTTACGGTGTAAGACTTCCCCTCGTACTCAAATTTTATGCATCTATGTAATGTTGAGGGAACGCATCCCATGGCTCGGATCCAAGGACGACCCAGCAATATATTATATTGGAACTCTCCCTCCAAGACATAGAAGAGTTCGGGTAAAGTACGTGGTCCTACCCGAATGTTGAGGATCACGGTGCCTAAGGTAGAAGTAATAGCGTCATTGAATGACCGCAACATGATGGGGTTGGCACACATGCAACTAGAAGGGATATTCATTTGTTGGAAGGCTTTTGAAGAGATGATGTTTAGGCTAGCGCCCCCGTCAATCATAACCCGACGTACTCGAATGTCCCGGACGTAAGCGGAGATGAAAAGAGCAGGGTCGGGGTCTTCATACAAAAAGTCGACAATTTCATCTTCCGAGAAACTAACTGCAGCGGCTTGTTGTACCGAGACAGAAGTGGTGGGGGAGATGGATTGTTTGGTGAGAGAAGCAACGTGATTGGGTGTTAGAATGGAGGCGACAGGCAGGGTTTCATTAGGTAAAACCTCTATCCCTTGAAGGATCTCAACGAGAGCTTGTCGATGAGATTCAGAAGTCTGAATGAGATCATACAATGTCATTTTTACGGGTGATTGGTGAAGCTGTTTAATCATATTTCGGTGGGCAATGCCATTAGAGGCGGGATAGGCGGGTCATGAGCCAATGACCACTTTAGGTGGTGGTGCAATCGGGATGTTTGACGGAGAAAGAGATGCGCAGTGTGTTTTCTTTTGCTTTCCCATTGTTTTTACGCCTCGAGTAGCGACACTAATCATATTAATCTCGTAGACTGAGATGAGGAAGATGGTTGGGATAACTCATGGTCTTGAGAGTGGGGTTGTAATAATGATAGATCTTGGTGAGGCGGGGACGAGATGGTATAGGAGAGGGAATGGAAACTAAAGGTCTCTCCCTTCGTAAGTTGTCTTTCTTAATCTTTCTATCCGGGAGAGGTGGCTGACGAAGGATGGTTTTTAGAGCTTTGCATCCCTCCACATCATGTCCTGGTGTGCGGTGATAAGCACAGATTTTAGACTCATCGTAACCCATAGGTCGGGGTTTAGACGGGTCATAAGGTCTAAGTGGAGGTAGGGAAATGGTCGCATTCTCCACCAACATAGCAAGGATTTTGGCGTAAGATCCTTTGAGTGGGTCAAAATCGGAAGAGGATGAGGGTATTGGTTGTGCGGGTTTTGGTAATGTTTGGGCATGATTGGTTCGCATGGGTGGTGGTTTAGCCGAGGGGTGTTGATACGTGGTTTTTACTAAACGTGATTTCTTTGGCGCAGAAGCTATGTTGGGTGATGAGGCGCGAGATGATGTGGTATCGAAAAAACAACCACGGGGAAATAGGAGTGACCGAAAACAAATCTTTTGATGATGGAATTTGTTTAGGGTTGATAGGTGGACGAGATACGCGGAGTAGCGGTGTTCTTATACCACAGAATTTACTGTATAGGTGCGGAAGGCGTAGGTTGTTTTGAAGAAAACGCGGGAGGTATGATATATTGATGTAAGGTAGAGGATGGGGTCCCAATATGGAAGGTAGGTATGACGATGATGGTTTTGATTGTGATAGGGGCACGGATTGAGTTTGTCTCCTAGGTGGCGGGACGGATTTATTTTGGATAGATCGAGTCGCTTAGGCGGGTGCGTTAGGCCCAGGCATTGGTGAGGTTCAGCGTGGGGAAGATCTGGTTAAGTTGATAGAAGTGGACGGGGCATTTGGTAGAGGTGAGGGGGTGAAGGTGAGAACAGGGGCATTTTAAGCACATAAACACTTGGGTATATGGTGGAGACATCGGATCGAGTCATTTGCATTTGAGTAGAAAAAGGGGTACTCAAGCGTTCCCATAGGGCTGTCATCTATCTTGTGGAATGGCAGGTCTCAGTGTGATTTGTAATTTTTGTACGGAAGAAAGGTGGGTTGTAATTCCGAGTCCACTGCGGGTGTGATACTGAGGGTAGATGAGGCGCTTGTATCAATAGATGTTAAGAGGTCAACAGGTCGCTGAAAAGATTTAGGCGATGAAGAACTAATAGGTAAGAGGGCGTGTTTGAGGGGGTCCGTTATGGTTAAAGAAGTTAGTGATGTCGGTGTAAGAAGTTTCTCGTCTAAAGGTGACAAAAGGAGTGGCGAGCTCTCCTCTTGTGCAGCGAGAGCGGTAGAAGGGGATGTTTGGGAAATAGATAAATTAGATAACATCCGCTCACAGTCTTGTAGGGATGTGGTGTAAGAAGACTCGTCGATGAGAAGAGAAGTCCGGGCAGTTAACTCTTCTATGGGTAAAGGAATGATTTCACTTTGGCTTGATGGTGGTGAAGGAGGTTCAGACTCCTGTGTTGGTGGAGAGGCTTGATTCAAAAAAATTTCAATAGAGGCTTTTGGCTGAGAATCGAAGACTGCATGGATCTCATGAACACTCTCCTCGGCTAAGATATCTTGGTTTACGTTACTGTTGGATGAGTGATTCGGGAATGGCTTGTTGAAAATTTTCAGATTTCGGTTAGCAGGGGCGTTAGGATTATCGAGGGTTATATCCCCTGCGTCAACCATTTCCTGCACTATGTTTTTCAACATCTTGCAATTTTCATGACTATGTCCTTTTACGCGGTGAAAGTTACAAAAGTCATTTTCTTTGTACCAGGAAGGTATTGCGCGGGTGGAGTCAAACCCAGAGTGAGGTTTAACAGGGGGCAAGGTGATAGCCCCAGCTTTGAGCAATTTCTCCAGGATGACGCCATAAGTTTCTCCCAAGGGAGTGTAATTGATGGGCTCGGCTTTGTACTTATAGGTGGTTTTCGGCGGAGTATTGGACGGTGTTTGAGATTTGACCATTACCGCGTGGACAGCTCCTTTTGATTTAGAAGAAGTGGACGCGTGAGGAGTGGTGGTGTTTGGCTTGTTGGTAGAATCAGGAGTTCGGAAATTGGGGTTTTTGTTACGCAACCGCAATTTCTCTTCTTCTAAGGCTCGAATTTCTAGTTTCCGAGCCATGGTAAAGGCCTCGTCGAATGTGCGGAAAGTTTGAATTTGGAGGGTAGGGGAGATGTGCTTAGCGCAGGCCCGTGTAAATAGTTCGATAAGTTCGGTTTGAGGCAAGGCATACGTAAGTTGGTTGATAAGGCCCCGCCATCGTCCAACGAAATCTGCGATAGATTCGTCTTCAAATTGTCGGATGGCATAGAGGTCGGTGATAGATACTTTCTTGGCAATGTTAATGGAGAAATGATCCAAGAAAGATTGGGCTAGTTGGTTAAAAGAGAAGATCGAGTGTTTGGTTAAAGCAACGCCACCACTCAAGGCGGGTCTGATAAGGACATGGGAAGGTGCGGAGTAACAGGCGTCATCATGGGCAATCAAATAACAAGCATGTCTAAATGATCGCAAGTGTTGTTGAGGATCCTCTTTCTTGTTAAAAGCGAGTAAATTTTGGCAACTCCCATTGAGGAGGATATGAATGAAGGGGACGAGAAGGGTGAATGGGCTCCCGACAAACTTGCTCGTATGTCAAGGCGCTACGACTTCCCGAAACAGAAGCCTCCAGGTTGTGCATTTTGTCCATCATTTGTTTGATGAAATCTGTGGTTGGATGAGATGATGGTGCCACAGAATAGGGATGTCCCATATAAGGTGTTGAGGTTACTGGATACGTGTATGGGAATGAAAAGGTAGGCGGAGCTTGAGAAGGAAAGCTCGTGTGAATAGGTGGCAGAGAGTAAGTCATGAATGGAGTGGTCTGAAAGAGAGATGAGGTAGGGGCAGTTGGTGGTAACGATACGTGGGGTCCAAGATTAACCAAAGGAAAGCTAATCGGGGTCGTATGAACCTCTGAAGCCGTCGGATTGGGAGACGGGGCTAGAGATGCAGGAAGTAAGGCAGTGTTATCAGGAGGAGTGGGAGCTAAATGAGCAGCTATACTAATAGGCATGCCAATAAGGAGCTGACCATCAGGCGTACGGTCGGGGGCATGAGACAAATAGTATTGTACAGCGCTGGGATTAGCATCCAGAAATTTGGCAAAGTCCTTGTCTCCTACAGGAATTTGGGGGATCTCACTGGTGTCCGTAGGGTTCCCTATAGAATGTGAAGGGGGTGATTCAGGCAAAGACACAGAGCAGGCATGTGAAACCATGGCGGCGGCTTGCTTCCGAGTGATGACAACCATGGACAAGAACACACAGGAAAGTTTCAATCTATCAAGAACAAAAACAACCTCAGAATGATGAATTTGGCAAGTTGTTGGTTTGTCAGGGGCTGATGAAGACGATGGCGATATCGGTTTAATAACGATGTGTCGGTCACGAAAAACGCGTCGGTCCCTTAACCGATGTCGGTGTCAAAACTCTAGGATAAGAAGATATAAAAGGCTGCTAATTTGATTTTTAGCAACGTTGAGTATATTTATCAACTTATTGATCACAGAAGACAAAATATGACAGAGAAAACAGAATTTGAAAACAAGCAAGATGCACACGCAAATCCAGAGACTAATCCTAGGGTTAATTTTAATTATTGTGGGCTTATGCCTTTAGACGTAGAATGATGTCGGAATCCTAAACAACAAGACCTAGGGGAAATGTCAAGTTTGTTTTGGCTTATAAGGTTACCTCAATCGGGCAGAGGAATACCGCGGAAAAGGGGGGATGTTTGAGCTGTTGTGTTAATTGTGAAGTGATTCGGTATGTGTTGTGCAGTGAAACTAGGGTTAATTTCCTGTCAATACCGTGGATATCACCCCCACGTGTACGACCTGTTACTTAAACTATGTTCACTAGAATTGAAGAACAACAAGCAGGAATGCAATGCATGTGTTTTAAACCCAAATCGAAAATTATGTTCGATGAAGCAAGAGAGATGACTTTCACTAATGCGAAACTAGGAAAGCAAGACAAATTCTTTACGAAAATATACAACAAAAGCAGCAACAGCAAATATGCTTCCTAAAATGAAAATAAGCAAGAGAAAGAAACCCAAAATGGGTCCCACCGGGCGTGCCAAAATGTTTCCCTCGGAAAGACTCGTTCCTTTTAGAAACAGATAAGGTTAGGGTTAGGAGGAATACCTATTGAATGTCGAGATGGTGTGCGCGTACCGTAGAGAAAGATCAGGCTGACTGCGAAGAACTCCTTTTTGTCTTGGAAGGACTACACCGCAAATAAGAACACAAGACCACAAGATTTTGATTAAACAATAAATGAGAAGCGCCTTGGGCCCAGGAAATATAAAACTTCCTTTCGAAGGTGGTGAGTTCCCTGCTAATATGAATTAACACAAAAGACTGCAAAATATCAATTAAATTGTCTCGTTGAACTGGGTAGGGGAAAGGCTGGTTTTACTGTTTTTGATCGAGGAACCGATGCTTGATTCTGCGATAACCGAATGCGATAACGATAACCGATCAGGTGGGTTCTAGGATCTTCTTGTAGCTATGGTGTTTGTAAGGCTGGTTTATGGATGATATTGGGAAGTGAGACGATGAGGAT
The DNA here is from genome assembly GCA_018340775.1 of Taxus wallichiana var. yunnanensis. NCBI lineage: Eukaryota > Viridiplantae > Streptophyta > Pinopsida > Cupressales > Taxaceae > Taxus > Taxus wallichiana. Next base: position 1,045,591,844 of record CM031240.1, read on the forward strand.
AAAGAATGACAGGTTAGATGCAATGGCACGTTGGGTAGTGGATTGAAACAAATTTAGGAGGACTGTGATTCAAAGAGCATAAGAAATGTTATAACGAGAGGACATGCAAGAATGACTTACTTGGTTTGTGAAAGATGCAAGTTGATCTCCTCTACTGCAAGCACTTCTGGTTTCTTTACTCGTCTCTGCTTGATTAAATGAAGATCGGGACTCTGTTCCTCACTCGCAATGCTCTCTGTTGATCCAGAAATCCTTTGACTGATCTCCAAAATGAAATTCCGATCCGTTGTTTTGGTTTGGGGAGCCCATTTACAGGGAACCGATGGCGGTTGCATAACCGACGGCGGTCGAGTAGGAACCGGCATCGGTAAGGAAAAAGTAGGCTATTTTTAGTAAAATAGCCCACCTTCCCTGCTTTTCTCCCGAGAGATCAGTTGCGGGCTTGGTCAAGTGGCTAGAAGGTCGGCTTTGGGTGCGAGTAAGGAGGCATTAGTTATGGATGTGAGTCTAGACCAAGTCATGGGTCTTAATTAGGTTAGTTTAGGGTTAGGGCTAGGTCATGATGAGGTGGCAAAGTGAGGTGGCGGGTAAGGTGATGTGGATTTATCAATTAGAGGGCAATTAATAAATAATTGTGTAAGGTTTAGGTGATGAGGTTATATTGCGAGATGAGATGCCCTCTTTAGGGTGACATAATCGACATCACTTCAAAGAAAGTAGACAAGCATAAACAAGTAGAAAAGTTTAAAGGGATAGAAGAGAAATGAGTAGAATGGAGGATGCCCCTCGATTGTTGATGGTGTGATAGAAGAAATCGATTGATGATTGAAAAGATGACAAGAAGAGAACATAAGAAAGAATAGTGTGAAGAAGAAAGGGGATATAGAAGAAAAAAAGGAATATGAGGAAGAGGGAATGAGCCAACATCCATCCAGTGCCTTTTAAAAAACTTTATTTGTCATCATATTGATAAAGATCTTCATCATCGGTCCTTATTAAAAAGAATGAAAAAAAGTGTAGTATGACATGAAAATCCATATACGAACAAATGTGTATTGCTAAAAACACCAACTCCATGTAACATATGAAATGCAATGCAATATGAGAAAGTAAAAGATGCCTAACTCCATGCAACATAAAAATACAATACAATACGATAAATTAAAATATGCCTAACTTCCAAATGCAACCTACAAAATGCAATGCAATACGAGAAAGTAAACAAGCTAACCTAATAGAGAAACATAATGTAATGTTTTTGTTATCAAGCTTCGAGTTCAACATATTCCAATTAACGACAAGGGTTAATGAAGGTGCCCTAAGAAAGGATACATGTAAAGGGAATAACGGAGGACACTTGGGTCCATGAAAAAATGTGCACTACTGAAACAATGCCGAGGTAACTCGTTGTGCCTAGAGTACAGAATAATAAGTAACCTAGCTTTTATTGATGGAGGTAGATCAAGATGATCCATGCAGTCGTTTATGACGAGAATAAGCAAGAACCAAAGAACGACATTTTGTAGGATGATTTATATTGTTTAGAAGTTTTCTGAAACATATTTGAATGTTTTTTTATTTTTCTAACATATTTGAATTGTTTTTATTTTTCTAACATATTTGAATGTTTTTTATTTTTATAACATATTTGAATGTTTTTATTTTTCTAACATATTTGAATGTTTTGATTTTTCTAACACATTTGAATGTTTTTGATGATTTTGAAAGTTTTTTGAAACTATGTACAGAAGACGAGGAAGCGTGGATGCCCCTAGAGATAGATGGGATGTACAAGGGCATAAGGCCACGTGCGTGCGAGAAAGTTGAAGATGCAAAAATGCCCTAGCAATTAGGTGGGAGTATTCAAAGGAAAACTCTTCACAGGTAGAAGCGGGACCCAAGGCCATTATGGATAGGTTAAACATGATGGAAAATATAAACCAATAAAGTGTTGGGAAGAAGCAAGGATGCTCCCAAAGCCTAAGTTGGCCTAAAATCACATGATAGAAAGGAAGGAGAAGATTGTATTTCTGAAAGGTGACAAAACGTGTCATAAACATGGAAAACACGTAATATTATACACAAGGATGTTCTCAATGAAGTATAAGAATGATGTGAATGATATAAGAATTGATTATTCAAAGGCACAAATCATGAGACGAGATATGGAATAGAGTAAGAGTCTAAACAAGGTCCAAATGACACTTGATAACATACTAATCCTGCTTACTCATAGAGATCCGGTGTGTACACGTGGAATTTAATTACCTCTTAAAGGGAATATTTAATAGACAAGAAGTGAAGACACCCTAGCCAAAGTGTAGGAATGATTCAGTTCGATAGGTGATTTTGTGAATGGATGGTGAAAGGATACCCATACATTGCTCTGCTGCCAGCCAAGTGTCCATAGCCCTGACAAAGATGCATTTGATTCTAATCGCAAAATTTCTCTACCACCATTCAAGCATCCATAGCCCCATAGCCCTAATAGAGATTAATATATCAATTTCCTTTTTCTTTTAGCTTTTAGCTTTTGATTGATTGATCTTGTCTCTTTTTTCTTTCTGAACACTTATTTCAGCTCTCTTGTTTGAAAAGGGGTTAAGAACCACTAATGGCTTGATGGAAGGATATGGAAGTGATTGTGATGATGACATTGGCTAGTGTCAACAAATATGTCCAAAACTTCTTCGCAACAAGTTTATTAGATGTTGAATGTGATAGGATCTCAATGAGGTTAGTCATTCTTTAATATACCAAGGTGATAAAAGACCAGGGTCAAATAGATACCATAGAGATAAATGTCACAAAATGCGTGTGAATAGGCTAACCAAAATATCACCAAGGGATCAAAATGGTAGGAAGATTTGCAGAGGAATGATAAGAAAGGGAAGAAAGAAACATCCATGTGTACGCAATACCTAATTGCAATGTTTGATATTTGTACCTTTGATTTTTGATGTTTTTTTCTCATGTTTTTGTATTTTGAATTATTTTGATTTTTAGATTTTTGATATTTTTGGAAAGGTGGGAACAATAAAGTCACTCTGTATGGTAAGATCCAACAACGATGTTTGTAATTTCCTTGATAAGGGAGACTAAGCATGTTTGTTTATCAAGAGTCATGTTTTCCCGATCTCGATGATCATGGTGAGTTCACACTCAACAAATGACTGTGATTTGTTTTGAAACATGGGTTTCATATGTGGGAGCTTGAGTTCCCTATCCATAGGTTTTTGTACTTTATGCCATACTTGATGGGTATGTTGGTGTGCATTCTGGAATTACATTTGATTTTGGATTTTATGATCATTGGATTTGTTGGTAGCTTTGGATCTCTTCGGATTTTTGATCTTGACTTGATAAAGAACATGTCTGGTTTTCTTATAAGCTAATTCTTGACTTGTTTGATCCCAAGAAGTGAGAGAAGAACGTGGATGTTTAGAATTGATGAGAGGAATGACAAAGGGGCTTGCCATAATCTTTGGTAAAATAATAATGTGATGGATGAAAAGGATACGGTCCAAGGATTGAAGAATATGGGCTACTCGGAGGAGCCATAGATAGAAGACAAAGATCTCCTAGGATGTGGCCCAAGAATAGAAGAAGAAGGGATACTAGGACGTGACCCATAGATAGAAGATGAAGGGCTACTAGGATGTTGCCCAAGAATAGAAGAAGAAGGGATACTAGGACGTGACCCATAGATGTAAGATGATGGGATACTAGGATGTGGCCCAAGAATAGAAGATGATTGATGACCCGGGGTTATCAATACGTAAAAGACAAGGGGCTAGTTGGGCGTGCCCCAAGAATAGAAGATAGTGTACTACTCAAAAATGTCCCACAAATAATAGAGGGAGAGCTACTAGAAGGTGACCCACACCTAGATGAAGATGAAGGGATACTTGGCATTGACCCCATAAGAGATTGTGATTGAGGAATTATGATAGAAAAAGAGTTATTGGGTGATGAGAAGATAGGTCATGGATCAATGCAAGACCAAGGAGTTTCATCACATAATGAAGAATGTGAAGATGGAAGAATAAGAGGAGGATCAAGTTGCATGATCTAAGGCTCTTCCTCCATTTCTTGATAAAAGGAATCAACATTTTCCTCACAATACGCAGATGCATCAAAGTCTAAAGAGAATCCTTTCTCATAATCTACTAAAGGAATATCTTCATATGCCCCTATAAATGCCTTGATTGTTTCTTCATTCTGAAAGAGATCAATCGGTATGAGTTGTTGATCGACCACCAGGGGTTGATTGGAAGAAAGAGGTTCACTTGGTGTGGAAGACTTAGAAGATGTTTGATGATGATTGATAGAAGAAGATGACATGAGAGACGAAGAAGATGTGTAGCTAGATGTCTCAGGAGTAGAAGAAGGTGGTGTGGACCTACCTATACGATGGTATATCGTCTGTAAACTAGTAGGATTAAATCCAAAGTCTATAGATTGCGATGCATGGGTCGATTCAGATGTTTGACTCAAAGGACTTTGAGTCACACAAATCTTCAAATAAGGAAGAATTATTAGGGGTGATTGATGAAGAAGGTCCTGTGAAGAAGGGGAGGACCGTGATTCAAGAATCGCATTAGATGAATAATAACAAGGGTCCTGCAAAGAAAGAGAGGACCGTGATTCAATAATTGTATTAGATGTTTGATTGGAGGGATTTGGAGTCACACGTATCTTCAAAGGAAGAAGACATCATTGAGGTGACTGATAAAAGGGGTCCTGTGAAGAAAGGGAGGACCACGACGTAGGAGTCATATTAAATGTATGATGAAGAGGTTCTTGTGAAGATATGGAGGACCATGACATAGGAGTTGCATTAGATGACTTAGGAGTCAAATTAGATGAATCTGAATAGTAGTTTGGATCCGAATAGTAGTTTGGATCTGAATCATCAAAAGAGTCAGAGGAAATATTTAGATTGGAATCCTTAGAAGAAGAGGAAATGTTTGGATTGGAATTATCGGAAGAGTGGGAAGAACTCAAATAATAATTTGGATCATAAGCATCCAAATCATACCACCAACTATGAGATGAAGGTGGGGAACGAGTTACCCGTATGGGCTCTCTAGCACAAAGAACCAAACAAGGTTTAGTTGTAATGGGAATCTTTTGATTTGAATTGCTAAACCTAGGTTCTGTATTTTTGTAAGTATGGGGAACTGCGTGATAGTCAGTCATTGTTGGCGTCGTTTAAGCACAAATGTCTAGATCTAGATGGTGTGATGGAACTCCTTCAAAGGGAAGGAAGTGACATGTTGATTTAGGGAAACACAATGAAAACCAACTAGACATTTCATAAGTATGGAGATGTGTGCATGATTTTTTGAAGAAGCTCTAAGGAAAATAGACATTGTTATGATGTAATCTCAATGAGATCAAAAAGGATTGTCCTAGAAAATAATTTTTCTGGGTGAATAATCATAAGGAACAATCATGCAAGTGTGAAACACAAAACCAATCAACAAGGAAATACACCCTATGTAAAATGTGTGTGCAAAGTGAGTTCGATGCAAAGATGATCAACACAATGTCAATATTTACGTCAAGCTCGAAATGAACAAGGCGTAAATTTTAACAAAGAGTAGATGCGACTCCCAATCAAAGAATACCATGACAAGTTCAACAACCAATAAGGAAAAAATGTTAAAGGGTGAGGCTTACAAATGTAAGCCACATAACCACACTAATTGGACACGTCTATCAAGCTTCACGGAGAAGCAAGATATTAGTGTCAAAGCGGTATCGAAATAACACAAACAAAGTAAGTGAAACTCTTAAATATTTTGGAAATTTTTTGAACTCAAACTAAGTCAATGTATACTAAGGATGTGCTAAAATGTGTGCAACATAATTCCCCAATGTAGATACTTAGATCACATGTACGAAAAGCACGACATAAGTATCTTAATTGTGTCGAGACAATGCGAACAAGGTAATACATCAAAGGGAGATCAAATGATGAATCAATCCTGAGTATGATGATGATCTTGAAATCAAGATCAAGTGGCCATCAAAGATATGAGGATGCATCCACACACTTTATATGTTTAACAACTCAGCCACAAACATGGATGAGTGTAAATGGACAAAAAAGTGGTGAAAACTATCTATGATAACACTCCCGAAAGATGCCTCCTCTTGTCCTAAATGGGAAATAAGAACACAAAGGTTTAGATCAAAAGATGAAAATAAACTAAGTGCCACTTAGGTAGAGTTTTTCCTCGTCCGAAGGCAAGAAAGAAACCAAGCTAAGTGACACGTCATTTACTTTCATGATGAAAGGCACTTAGATCCAACTTAAGTGGATTCTTTGCCTTGTTTGAGAAACAAGGTTCTGAATCCAAACAAGTTATCACTTCATGATGGCCAAGATGTGACAAAGGACTAGTAAAGTGGGCCTCAAGACAAAATGGCCTCCTTAATAAGATCTCTCAACTAGGTGTTACAAAGTTGTCTAAGAGTGGGCACGATTTACCCAAAAAGTCACACTGACTAATTTGGGAGTATCTCGGTTGTGCCCCCTTCAAGTACAAAGTGGGATTTTATTGCATCCATCGTGTACACTTATCAAGGTCACAATACGAGAAACTTTGTAACGCTAACTCACAAGGAAAACTAGTCAAGTGGGTAAGCGAGGTGCTTCCTATTTCATCCATGAGGTTACACAATGGTGGACTACTTAAGCGCTTACGTACCACCCCCATTTTTATAGCTTAAGGAGTTATGCCAAAGGGTTACGTTCTAATTAAATGGATAGGGATGTTCCCTTTTCCAAAACCTACAATACAAAGGTGTGACGAAAGTGGTGTGTTTTTATCTTGCTTAATTTAATATGTTTTTAAGTAGCACACCATTTGGCAACCTGCATAAGACACGTGTATTAGAAGTTCGTGTCTTTTTTTTACACCTTTCTTTAACAAGCATGTGTTTTGGTCCTACACAACGAGTTTATTAATTTTCCATAAAAAGAGTAAAAATCATTTCTAATTCTCAAGATCGTCCAAGGACGTAAGAGAAGAGCATACGTGACGTTTCTAAAATCCAAGAAGATGCCAAATGGAAAAACACTTAATTCAAATGAAATATTTTTCTTTTTAACAAACTTTGAAATTCATTCTTTTAAGAACACATTTTTCAAAACAAAAAAAAATACATAGAAATCGTTTCTGATTCCCAAGATCACCTAAAAGGTGCGAGGAAGAGCATACGACTCTAATCTCGGGATATAAACATGAAATGTTCATTAACCTTTTAAAAATTTAAATTACCATAAAACATGTAAAAACACCCTACAAAATAGAAGTTATATTCAAAATAAAACTTTCAAGGTGTTAGAACATCAAAGACCAAATTTTCCAAAGCGTTTAGACATGTTAGAAATGAGTAGCTTACTAAAACATGAAAATATTAAATTTTTGGTAACTCAAAAACTCAAATTTATGTTTCCATTACATAGTTCTCTTCAATACCTTTCCAACGCAAAACAAATGGAGTCATTTTTATTTCGGGAGAAAAAGTTATGGCCTCTGGAAGATAGGCTATGTAGACAATTCTGCGTGTGTGTGCCCTTCAGGGTGTATGCACACATGTTTGGGCGCCTATACTAGGATTTGTGTACCTGCACCACCCTGTAAAAAAACATAGTTAGAGTTGTACTTGCACACACATAATGGTATGTGTGCTCCCTTTCTTGTAGGTGGCTAAAAAACATGGGATTTTTAAAAAATCTCAAAAATATCAAAATTTTATCAATTTGGTTCAATTTTGGTAGCACTTCACCTCCTTTGATCCTACAAAGAGCACAAAAACAAGACAATCCTAGCTAAACTAGCTAATAAACTTGATATTTATCCATTAATAAAAGAAAGGTTAGTGAAATTAAAAAATTGAAACTAATCTAAAAAACTTTGAAAAACTAATCTAGAAAGCTTGAAACTAATCTAGAAACATTGAAACTAAAAATTTAGAAACTAAAATAAAAGCTTCAAAATGACTCCATTAATGGAGGATGGACTAAGTGTCCCACCAGGGCGTGCCAAATGTATGCAATGGAAAGGTTTGCAAAGCTATGGGATGAGGTTAAAGAACCTCAAGCTTGACTAAACTCAACCATGCACCATAAGATTAGAGCTAAACAAGAAACTATCTATGCATATATAAATTTGAAACTAACATTCAAACCCTAGCATATATACTACTCTCTACTCCATGAAAGCTTAATGAAAGTGAACCTAGTTAGATTCTAAGCAATCAAATTATGTATTGTCTACTCTCAAACATAATGAAGAGATCTCTTCAAGTTGGCTACATGGCCAATCTTTAGATCTTCCCTTAATAACTATATTTGGAATGGATGGATGCAAGATGGAGGAGCTCTCAATAATAGAGTATGGCCAAGAGCCAAATGTTCTTATAGCTTAAAGCTAATACAAATGGAATCCCAAAACTAGGTGTTCTTAGTGTTAATAAGATATCCTAGGTGTGAAGGTGTAAGTTGAATGGGTAAGCTTAGCCTTCTATTTATAGTTTTCCAAATGGAAGAGTTTGAAATTTGGGTGCATGTGGGACTAAAGCTCAAAAACACTTTTAGATTAGATTAGGATAACCATGCTCTAGGCTTATATAAGCTTGGTTTATGCTAGTTAACTAGGATTTAGGCTAGTTAAACTTGATTAGCAAGTGATTAGAGACTCATTGAGATTTGGGAGGGGTCCTGGATAACCAATTGTGATTGATAGATAGCCTAAGAAGCTAATAAAATTGGTCTAGAGAGAAATAGGGGGTTTTGAATGGTCAAAAGGAGGAATTTTTAGCTAATAAGAGAGATATTAGCCAAATAAGATGATTATAGGAGGAATACAATCGATAAGGTGTCATAAATGGGAATCCAAGAGTGAAGCAAGATGGGGTGATTAATGAAGTGTCATCAATCAATTGTGTAGTATTAGAGGAAATGCTAAGTGTAAGCATATTTTAGGTGTCTATAAACATAATGAAATTAAAGTGATTTTAAATGTTTATTTGCATTACAAGATGAAATCTCTTCTCATAATGAAATGTTAGGAAATAAGAGATAAAATATGCGGAATAATCCCTTACAGAATCGCAACAGTAGAAACTAATATGCAAAAAATATTACAGATCTCAAATAAAAGTGCAAAATAAATAACACAACATAGAGAGACAAGATTTAACGTGGTTCACCCAATTTGGGCTACGTCCACCAAGAATCACTTGCTTATATTTTATTACAAGCCTCCACTCTCTCAATATAATACCTAGATCCGTTTGGAGCTATGCTCAACAAACTCTACATAATTCACACCCGAATTCAAAACACATCTGCAATACATTTGCTTGTCTGTATCATATGCATAAGACCATATAAATAGACAATTTCTTAAGCAGTTTGATACAAAACCGTGGGTATCAAAATCATGGGAAAAATTGTGGGTAACAAAACCGTGGTATCAAATCCATGGGTATCAAAAAATGGTACCGAAAAACCATGGGAAAAATGGGTATCAAAAAAATGGGTACTTGAAAACCATATGCCCAAAAACAACCCATAATAGTTACCCATTACCCATGGGTTAATAAACCACCCATGAAAATTTACTTAGGGGCTTCACCCCACGAACCCCCCTGACCCACTCACCGGTGAGCGGGACCACCGTAAAAATACCCGAGTGTAACACATAGAAGGTGTACCACACTCTAACATGAAAATAGGCTCCACAAACATAACAATCTCCCACTTGGAGACTGATTTCCACTGAGAAAGCTTCTCAACCATTCACTGTCATCTGTGAAGGCCAACCAAAGCTGAACATAACTTTAGTTTATCCCTTGTGACCACCTTGGTCATCATGTCTGCGAGGATTAAGACTGGTATGAATCTTCTCCAACTTCAACTCATCTTCCTCCAAAGCTATCCTGATGAAGTGATATCTCAACTGTATATGCTTTGTCTTGAGAGTGGAAAGTAGAGTTCTTAGCTAGGTGTATAACACTCTGACTATCACTATGCAACTTACATTCCTCTTGCTTATGCCCCAACTCCTCAAGAAATTTTGTAACCAAATCATCTCTTTGCTTGCCTCTGTGGCAGCAACATACTCAGCCTCCGTGGTTGACAAAGCCACTAGCTTCTGTAGTCATGAAATCCAGCTCACTGTTGTCCCACCTACAGTGTAAATATAACTTGTCGTGCTCCTCCTGCTGTCTACATCTCCAACCATGTCTAAATCTACATAACCACGTAAAGTGGTGTCTATCCACTAGTAGCAAAAACTGTCCCCATGGTCCCTCTCAAATCATTGAAGGATCCACTTTCTTGCTTGTCGATGCTCTTTACCTAGATCACTCATAAATCTACTCACGGCTCCCACTTTGCATGGGCAATATCGATGCCTAGTGCACACCATAACATACATCAAACTCGCCAACTATTGATGAGTAAGGTACCTTGGACATCTAGTTTCTTTCTGCTTTGTCTTGGGACACTTGCTCCTTTGATAACTTAAAATGGCCTGCCAAAGGAGTCCCAACCGGTTTAGCATCCTGCATGTTAAACCTATCCAATACCTTCTTAATGTACTCTTCCTGAGATAAAGTCAGCTTTTGTTCCTTCCTATCCTGAGTTATCCTCATACCAAAGGATTTTTTGTTGCCTCCAAATCCTTCATATCAAAGGATTCACTTAGTTTGTTTCTTGAGTACTTTTATTTCTTGCATGTTTTTACCTGCAACCAACATGTCATCAACATACAAACACAGGATAATATAACTTCCATCCTCAAATTTCTTTATATACACTGCAATGGTTAGAATGACATCTAATATAACCTTGCTCCATCATGAAGCTATCAAACTTCTTATACCATTGATGTGGAGCTTGTTTCAAGCCATACAAGCTCTTCTTCAGTTTACACACCATCTCCTCTTTACCTTTGACCTCATAGCCCTCTGGTTGCTACATATATAGTTCCTCCTCCAAATCACCATGGAGAAATGTAGTCTTTACATCTAACTGTTCTAAGTGCAAGTCTTCTGCTGCCACTATTCCAAGAATAGTTCTAATAGAAGTCATTTTTACTATAGGAGAAAAGATCTCATCAAAATCTATACCTTGTTTCTGTGCAAACCCCTTGACCACCAACTAGGCCTTATATCTTTTCTTTCCTCCTTCTTCATCTTTAACTCTGTACACCCACTTGTTTTGCAATGCTCTTTTTCCTTCCGGTAGCTTCACCAAATCCCAAGTCTGGTTCTCCATGAGAGACTTATGCTCCTCATCCATGGCTTGCTCCCACTTCTTCCTGGCATCTACCTGCATTGCTTCATCAAATCTCTTTGGCTCTCCACTATCAGTGAGTAATAAATAATAAAGAGAAGGAGAAAAAAATTCAGGTTCTTTTCTTACCCTAGAAGACCTCCTCATTGTAGGAGTTTGGGGTTCTGTTGAGTCGGTTCCTGAATTGATTCATGGGTCACTATCCCATCCGGAAGATCCTCTACCACTGCATATTCTTTCTTGGATTCTTCCCTATTTTCCTACAACTATTGCTTATACATGACTTTCTCATTAAAGACCACATCCCTAGACCGAATGATTTTCTTTTCCTTAATACTCCAACATTTAAATCCAAAGTCATCACCACCATAACCAATGAAAGTACATTTTTCTGATTTAGCCTCTAGCTTGGTCCTATCATCCTTGTCTATATGAACAAACACCTCACATCCAAAGACTCTAAGAAATGAATAATCAACTTTCTTACCATACCAAGCCTCCTCAGGTATGCCTCCATCCAAGGCACTTGAGGGTCCTCTGTTTATCAAGTACACAACTGTGCTCACCACTTCTACCCAAAAAGAAAGAGGCAATCCTGCATGTAACCTCATACTCCTAGCACATTCCATTATTATTCTGTTCATCCTTTCTGATACCCCATTCTGCTGCGGAGTTCCTGGAATCATCTTTTGCCTACGATTCCATTCTTAGAACAATAATCATTAAATTCATTGCTATAATATTCCCCTCCATTATCTGACCTGAGACATTTTAGCTTAAGACCTGTTTCATTCTCTACCAAGGCTTTCCATTTAACAAAAGTGTCAAATACATTAGATTTGTTTCTAATACAATAAACCCAAACTTTCCTTGTTGCATCATCAATAAAAGTAACATAATAACTTGAACCCCAAGAGATGATACATGAGCTAGCCCCACACATCAGAATGCACCATCTCTAACTTACTCTCTTTCTTTGTAGGTCCAACCTTGAGAAACCTTACTCGCTTCTGTTTCCCATATATGCAGTCCTCACAAAACTCCAAACTTGTTTCTGTATATCTAGGAAAATTCTTCTTTATGATGTCCATGCCCTTATGGCTCATATGACCAAGCCTATAGTGCCATAATGTTGTATCTGCATCTGAAGCCACAAGATTACAATCATTAGTACTATCAGTGGATAAATACAAGGTTCCAACCTTCTTACCTCTTGCCACCACAAGAGCACCCTTGGTAACCTTCCAAGAGTTAGCTGTAAATATCACAGTACAACCATCACTTCCCAATTGCCCCGCCGATATCAAATTTCTCCTTAATGTAGGCACATGTCTAACATCCTTCAATAGCCATGTATTCCCATTTTACATCTTAACCTGAATAGAACCTTTTCCAACTATCTTTGCAAGGCTCATCATCACCAAGAAAAACATGCCCAAAATCCCCTTGAACATAATTAACAAAATAATGCCTATGTGGAGTAGCATGAAAAGAAGCCCCTAAATCTAAAACCAAAGATTTAGTAATATTATGTAAAGAAAGAATCAAAGCATCCTAGCATACATTACCCGATGCCACATTTTCCTCCTTATTTTCTTCCTGTTGTTTCTTCTTGTCTCGAAGCTCCCAACAATCCTTCTTTGCATGCCTAAACTTTCCACAGTTCCAACATACAATCTTGCTCTTGGATTTTGACCTTGCCCGATCTTTCGATTTTCCACGGTTTCCTCTATTCTTCTGTCTCCCTCTAGTTTCCACTATCAAAGCATTCCACAAGTAGAATATTCCCGGAGATTTTTCTTCACATTTCCTCACTTAGAATCACCCCTACAACATCCTTAAACTTCAACTTTGAGTTAGCTGGAACCAAGTTGCTTACCACCATTACTATGCTATTCTAACTTTCAGGTAAAGAGCACAAAATTAATAAAGCCCTAACTTCTTCATCAAATTATATTGTAACCGAAGCTAGCATATTCACAACCGTATTGAAATCATTTAAATGATCTGCTTTCCTGAACTATTCTCAGAACATCTTCATATTAAACAAATTTTTCATTAAAAATATCTTATTAGAGGTAGAGGATTTTTCATACAACTTCCCTAATGCATCCATCAGTTCTTTTGTAGTCTTTTCCTTTGAAACATTAAATAATACCGAAGATGCAAGACACAACCAGATTATTCCAAGTGCCTTCCGATCCAACAAATCCCATTCCACATCTGTCATACTCGAGGGTTTGTTCACCTTCTCAGACAACGGAGTATAAAGATCCTTCTGATAAAGGTAATCTTCCATCTGCATCTTCCAAAGACTGAAATTCTGCCCATTGAATTTATCAACCCTAGATCTTCCATCATCTGCCATAGCTCCCACTCAAGATAAAACTTTCCCTACGATTCAACACTTCAGCAAACCAAACTAGGCTCTGATACCAATTGTTAGGAAATAAGAGATAAAATATGTGGAATAATCCCTTACAGAATCACAACAGTAGAAACTAATATGCAAAAATATTACAGATCTCAAATAAAAGTGTAGAATAAATAACACAACACAAAGAGACAAGATTTAATGTGGTTCACCCAATTTGGGCTACGTCCACCAAGAATCACTTGCTCAAATTTTATTACAAGCCTCCACTCTCTCAATACAATACCCAAATCTGTTTGGAGCTATGCTCAACAAACTCTACAGAATTCACACCCAAATTCAAAACACATCTGCAATAAATTTGCTTGTCTATGTATCATATGCATAAGACCATATAAATAGACAATTTCTTAAGCAGTTTGATACAAAACCATGGGTAAAAACTGTGGGTATCAAAACCATGGGCAAAAAAACCATGGGTATCAAAACAATGGGTACTGAAAAACCATGGGCCCAAAAACAGCCCATAATGGTTACCCATTACCCATGGGTTAATAAACCACCCATGAAAATTTGCTTTGGGGGCTTCACCCCGAACCCCCTAACCCACTCACCGTGACGGACTGCCGTAAAAATACCTGAGTGTAACACATAGAAGGTGTACCACACTCTAACATGAAAATAGGCTCCACAAACATAACATGAAATTACAAATTCCACAATACTAACACATGGATGAGATCTTGTGTGACTTATAGAGATTATAACATAAGATTGCAATAGGAACAAGAAAAACTATTTGAAAACATTCTGAAATGAAGAAAACACAATAATGCCCATGATCAACACAAATTAATTCAAGACTTATTAAATTCATCAGCTGGGGAAAGTTTCATAACAATCTCAGAGCTCATCAATGGTTGTACACTTGCAACCAACTTGACATGATTAAATTTAAAGGCACAAGAAATAAATGGGTTTCTCAAACGATTTCTCAAGAAGATGGTTTTCTAAAAAAATCATAAAAATAAAACCCCCCTCTCCTCATCACTTTTACATGCTTTTATATGACCTTTTTCAATTCAAATCTCTTTTCCCCCAAAAAACAAGAATATTCGAGGGAATACTTCTTTGTTACACGTTCATTCTAAAAAATGGTATTCATGCACTTCATCTTATACTGCCAGGTGTTTGAAACATGAGTCATTTTGACGGGCTCCACTTGTATCTGACTGGGATGTCTGGTTATTGATTTTAACAGGTTACTTGAACCGTCCCCCTCATATCTTGATTAAGCAATCATCTCAAATGATCACTGAGCGTTTCTAGATGTTTGTTGACATGACACACACCTACGCTCATCTCTTGAAAACCTTCTCGGGCTCAATGCACTTCACTTCTTGTCTTACTAGCTTAAATGCTATACAAGATGTCTATCAAATCGCCATGATTTACCAGTTCTTCTCATTTATACTTTCCTTCAGTCTTTAAATTTCCCTTGTGTAAACTGAGCAAGATCCCTCTTACCTCGGGGAAATATTTTTCCAAATTGAAATATGTGTCTCCTTTGGGATATAAAACTTAGTTCTGTTCCTTTGCAGTTATGTATTTCTTTCATAACTCTGAGTATAGAAGATTCTACCAGGAGAAATGGCAAAGACACTCGTGGCACACAACCTGAAGGAGATTTCCTTAGAAGATTTGAAACAAAATCGGAAGTGGAGAAAATCACTCATAAACCCTACAAAGACTAGATATGGAAAATTTGAATTAATCGGGGTTTCGGGAAGGTACTAGGACACCCCAAGGAACATTGGTCTATAGATTAGGGTCTTGATCTCTAAAAGATCTGGATTTGAGAGTTTTGTATGGTCTTAAGTTTATCTAAAACTTTGTTTGTATGTCACATTGGACTCGCAAGATGAGTTGAATAATGACCTATAATACAAAGGAAGTATTAAACCCTATAAAAATAAAAATGTAAAATGAATGGGTTAGACTGACCTCAGCCACCAAACTAGTGGTCTTATCACTGGGCGCTGCACTACATTTCATACCTAGATGTAGTTCTTGTGATTGTTTACATGTCATGCCCTAGGTTCTCTTGTGTCAATCACACTTTGTGAAGTAACGAGCAATAGTGACTATAGAAAAATGTAATATCATGTGTGCATTAAATAGAATACAATCCCTCCCCTATGATATGTGTGTGATGTAGATATCTTAGACTTGATGCATGACACTATGTGGATGCAAGTGATGCAATGAATGTAACTCTAGATGGAGTCATAGTAGTATGTGTAGACACCTATAATTACACCCGAGAAATTTAAATACTTAAATTGTGTTAATTATCTCATTTCTCAAATTGGCGACATATCGTCAAAAGCACTCACCTTCTCTCCTATCATTGTTAATTAATTACACTACACTAATTAATTAAGTCACCTATCCAACGAATACCCTAATTAACAACCTTCTGTTAATAAATCCTTCCTTCTATCTAGACTAATTAATTATTATTAATTAATTAGCTTCCCCTTTCATTAAACCAATAAATCAATATTTAATTGATTTAATCCCCTTCTATAGTCTAAATCATGCTAATATTCCTCTAAAAAGCTTTTATAAGCTTGCACATCTATTAATTAATCATCTTGATCAATTAATAAACCCCCTTTATCCACATGAGTCACTAAAGGACAAGCTAAACTCTCCTAAAGTTAACTCAACCCTATCTAAACCCCCTTATCCACAACTAACTCAACATCTCTATTATCCCACATGCAAAGGGATGTAGAGATTGCTTTATCCATTGGGCTATATAAAGAGCCCTCCTCCTACCTTTACACTTACACCTAATTCCTTGAGAAGAAAAAAGCAAAGCATATAGCAAATACACTATAAGCCTTTTGTTATTCTTGAGAAATTCACCATTTGAAGAGCTAAGCCTCATTTCTTGCATTTTCTAGCCAAGTGCTTGGGTCATATGGGAATAATCAAAGTGGTCTTGTAGCCATGCTTTGATGAGCTCCCATTCCTAAGTTCTTGAGAGATCAAAACAATCAATTTGATTGCCATGGAATCTACATAGGTCCATTTTCTTTTGTTGGTAATCTAGAGAGTAGAGGTTTTGAATACTTTAGCATGCTAGTTTGATCTTAGTTCAAAGTTAATGCATTATGCTTAGTATTGATCTTGTTTAGCTCTTATCTTGATGGTGCCTAGATTTTGACTTAGCTTTGTTATAGAACTATTTAGGTGGTAGTTCTCATTCATCTAACTTAGCTTAAGCAAAAATACACGCACACATTTGGCACGCCCGGTGGGACGAGATCCTTAGTCCCTTAGCATTTTTAGCTTGAATTCTATTATTTTTGGCTAACCTTTGATATGCACATATAGTAAATAATGTTCAATTTCTTAGGATTTTTGCTAGTATTATATGTGTAGGTTCTCATTTATAGCTATCATTTTAATGGGTTGTTTCCAATTTCAAGATAACTTGCTAAAATTTGAAGTATTGTGAGATTTTTGTGTTTTTTTCCGTACTTTGGTTGCAGGAGGGGCACGGCACACTAACAGGGGCGCGAGACACATTAATCCTAGCGCAGGCACCTCTCGGGTGGCACAAGTGTACTATCGAGCTTGTATCTCTATTTTCCAACCCTAGCGCACATACACTAACCCCGACACACATACCCTAACTAGGGCATAGGAACACTAAACTAGGCGTAGATGCTATTTTAATGTACCTTCACTACAAAGTGGAAAAACTTGTTAGGGTAGCACATACACACTAACCCAACCTGCACGGCATATCTCGGTGGTGTAGAACTTTGTCGAATCATGTTACTAATTTTTATCTATTATAGCACACATGCCCTAAACTTGTGCGCAGACATGTCTCTAGTGGCACAGTGCTCTGTTAGAACTTGATACTATTATTTATCGGCTTTGGCGCACACACTGATCCTGGCGCACACGCCTTTTGGGTAGCGTAGGTGCACTGTAAGTCTGAAAAAAATAGAGGGGCGCATCCTCCCTAACCCTTACACACATGCCTAGACCAGGGCACAACTTTCTTTCAGTTTTCTTAAAATTAAAGTGTTAAAGTGCTAACTTCTTTGTAGGTTTTATCTAATTAATGCCTATTTTTACAGGGTATGTTTACATGCTTTTGCTAGACTAGATAGACTTTGCATGCTTGCTTATAAGAATAAGGTCATGTATGCTCTTCCCTCACGTCCCTTGGGGTGATCTTGGGAATCAGAAATGATTCTTAGGTCTTTTTGATGCTTTGAAATTGTTAAGAATATCTGAATTGGAATGAGTTAACTTGGTGTGTTTGAATTAAGTGTTTTTCCATTTGGCATCTTCTTGGATTTTGGAAACGTCACGTATGCTCTTCTCTTGCGTCCTTGGATGATCTTGAGAATCAAAAATGATGTTTACTCTTTTTATGGAAAATTACTAACTCATTGTGCAAGACCAAAACACATGCTTCTCAAAGAAAGGTGGAATCGAAAAAAGTCAAACTACTAATATAGTTGTCATACAAGTTGCCAAAAGGTGTTCAAGTAAACCATATCAAAATTAAACAAGATAAAAAGAACACTATATTCAAAACATTATCTGCAGGTTTCAAAAAGAGTGCGTTCCTATCCACTCAACTCGAACATAATCCCTTTGGCACAATGCCTTAAGCTATAATAGTGGGGGTGGTACCAGGAACCCCAAAGTAGTCCACGCAAGAGGGAATCTTGTGGACGAAACAGGAAGTGCTTCGCACAACCTACTTGACTAAGCATTCCTTGTGAGTTATTATTCTTGGTTTTTCGTATGGTGACCCCAAAGTGATGGTACACATAGATGCACTAGTTTCCTCTTTTTGTGTTTAAAGGGGTAAAGTAAATCCGAGATACTCCCAAATTAGTCATTGAGAATTTTTGGGTAAATCAAGCTCGTTTAAGACAACTTTGTAATACCTAGGAAGAGAGCACCACCTAAGAAGATATTTTTGGCCGAGAGCCCACTTTGACCATTTCAAAGCCAATTTTGAGTTAAAATCTATTGTTCATCACAAAACATGTGAAGCGTTACTTTTTATTAGTTTTTCACTTGCCCTAAGGGGAGGAAAAACTTTTCCGAAGTGAGGCCAACATTTTTCAACCCCAATTGATCTAATTCCTTCACTTTTTTGACACTTTGTTGATCAAAAGAAGAGTGACTACCTTTGTGTTATCAATTTATTGTTTTTTCCACTTTTGTGTTTGTTTACGCCCATCCATGTTTGCAGCAATTGGGTTGTTAAACGTCTAAAGTGTGTGGAGACGTTTTAATATCATTGGTAGCCTTTTTGATCTTGATACCCAATTCAAGATCATCATCATAGTTAGGATTGATTCATCACGTTGAATCTCCTTTGAATTGTTATCTTGTTTATATCGTGTCTCTACAATTTTGGTATTTATGTCTTGTTTCTCATTAACTTGACCTAAATATCTATATTGTGATGTTACGCTATATACACTTTAACAATTCCTAGGTATACTCTAGCTTTAGTTTGATTTCAATTAATACCTCAATTTTGAAAAGTGTTGAGTGTTACCACTTGTGTGCTTTATATCAATATCATCTTGATATTAATACCTTACTTTTTCACAAAGTTTGGTTAACATATCTTGGTGGTATTGTTGTGTCGTTCACAATCGTAACTGCCACTTTTTGGGATATAGGTCTTGATTGAATTCAATCTCACTTTTAGTATACTTTGTTTGGGAACCACATTAACTTCTTGTTATTACTTACGCCTTGTTCATTTCTTTGAACTTGACATAAATGGTGACATTTTGTTAATCATCTTGAAACATGAACTATCATTTGGAAATAGACTTAGGAAGTAATTCAATGATTGATTGGTTTAAAACAAACAAACTTTGTGTGATTGTGTCTCATTTGTCACATCAACATATCCATTTCAGACAATCACTTTGATACATTGATTCTTTATCGTTCATTATTCTTTGGTCATTAATTTGCCTGTGTTTTGAACTTGTGTGATTTTTCCTTGTGTGTATTCATCTTATAAATTCATTTCCAGGATAATATTTCGGGTGTTTGATCCTCTTGATCTTCTTGTTTTTGCCTAAGTTCATGATCATTTTTAAAGACATCTTTCAAACCTTGAAAAAACATTCAAGCAAATTTTTCATCAATCGAACATTGCAAATATTTCCTTTGTATCCTTTATGTCACTAATTGTTTTTATCAATCCTTTGACATTTATGCCTTAATCCCTTGTTGTATTATCGGTCTTGATTCATCATGATGTATTTTTACTTAGCTTCCCTTTTGGAAAATCATACAAGCATCTCCATATTTATGAAATGTCTAGTTGGTTGTTGTTATACGATCCTAGGTTTATACCTTTGAACCCAACACGCGCCAACAATGAATGATTATCGTAAGGTCCCTTATACATATGATAATAAGGAATCAATTTTTTGTGTTCACATCAAAATACACCCATCATGACCAAACCTCGATTGGTTCTTCATGCTAGAGAACCCATTCGGGTAACTTGTTCCCCACCTTCATCTCATAGTCGGTGGTATGATTTAGATGCTTCTGATCCAAATTATTATTCGAGTTCCCCCACTCTTCTTCTAATTCTAATCCAAACATTTCCTCTTCTTCTAAGGATTCTAATCCAAATATTTCCTCTGACTCTTCTGATGATTCAAATCCAAACTACTATTCAGATTCATCTAATTCGACTCCTAAGTCATCTAATGTGACTCCTATGTCATGTTCCTCCCTATCTTCATAGGACCCTCTTCATCATACATTTAATATGAATCTTATGTCGTAGTCCTCCCTTTCTTCACAGGACCCCTTTTATCGAGTCACCTTAATGATGTCTTTTCCTTTGAAGATGCGCGTGACTCCAAAACCCTCCAATCAAACATCTAATACAATTCTTAAATCACAGTCCTATCTTTCTTTACAGGATCCTTGTTATTATTCATCCAATGTGATTCTTGAATCACGGTCCTCCCCTTCTTTGCAGGACCTTCTTCATCAATCACCCCCACTAAGTCTTCCTTCTTTGAAGATTCTTGCAACTCAAACTCCTTCTAGTCAAATGTATGAATCGACCCATGTTCAATATATAGACTTTGGAGTTAATCCTTCTAGTTTACAAATGATATACCATCGTATAGGTAGTTCCACACCACCTTCTTCTACTCATGAGACATCTAGCTCCACATCTTCTTCGTCCCTCACGTCATCTTCTTATCAATCATCATCAAACATATTCTAAGTCTTCAACACCAATTGGATCTCTTTCTTCCAATCAACCCATGGTGGTCGATCAACAAATCATATGGATTGACCTCTTTCAGAATGAAGAAATAATCAGAGCATTTATAAGGGCACATGAAGATATTCCTTTGGAAGATTACTAATAAGGATTCTCTTTAGACTTCGATGCGTCCACATATTATAAGGAAAAGGTTGATTCCTTTTATCAAGAAACAGAGGAAAGAGCCTAAAATCATGTAACTTGATCATCCTCTTTTTATTCCATCTTCACATTCTTCATTACGTGAGTGTTATCCTATAAAATTGACAAGGGAAATTTTGCAGGTAACCATACCAAAATTTTTGTTTCGGTTCCCCGCCAAGGTCCCTTAGCGTTTGAAATGGCATAAAATCCCTTTCCGGAGAATCTAGTTTTTCAAACTTAGTCTTTTGGTCCTTTTTTGCTGGGCACAAATTTTACACATGCAACATCAAATGAATTTACACCCTCTTCTATTCCTTTGGCACACCCTCTAGAGTGTCGACATTACAAATGTTGCACCTTCCCATGATGCGCCCTTCAAACCTGCGTCGAGGCGCATGCGCCACCTTGTCGACATTAAAATTGTTGCGCCCTGAATGGTGCACCAAGGCACTAGAAAAAGTCATGTCGACAGTCCCAAAACTGCACCAAAGGTGCAAATAATTTCATGTTGGCATCTATTTTGGTGCACCCTTTGAAAAAGTTGGTGGCGCATTTATTGCACCTTTTGCTATATATAGGCGCATCTGACCTGTCATTTTCATGATTGAAAAAATGTGAAAAGTTTAATTCCTCTACACCTATCAGCTCCCTGTCATCCCCGTGTCACTTTACATCACATTCATGGACCCCATATCATTTCTTCCATCCTATATATTCCTGGTAAGTGGTCCTTTCTTTTCTTGTGGTGATTGTTTGTGGGTTTTCTGTATTGTTTTCAGAGGTTGTTGTTAAAAAAAAAAGAAATGAATCTAAAGAAATAAAACACAACCTCCAACCCATTTTGTAATCTTCTCTCCCCCCAAACCGGTTTTACCCTCCTTCCAGATCTACTTGGCCTGGAGGGCTTTGTCTCAAAAATGAATCCAGGATCCTCTTTGCTCTGTTCCCCTCACTATCTAAATCTATGTTGAAAGAGGCCAAAAACTCTAAACCTATCAAAAGAGAAAATATAAAGTTATTACAAATCCAAAGCCACGGCTTTCTCTTTGGTGCAAACAAAATCATTGTTGCACAAAACACAGTTGCGCCAAGGGCGCATTGTCCTGCCTCTGCAAGCATGCACCCTCCCATGCCTTATAAAATTCTTAAAACCTAACACAGTAGCAAGCGCAATACTACCTACACCAACATCTGAATGTCCTGTAAACTCTTCTTGCGCCGTGCCAAAATCCCCTTGGCGCACATTAACTCAATGATGCATCCTTTAATTTTGCACCCTTTGGCGCATAAAAATGTTTTGCAACATGTACCAAATTTGCCAGTGGCGCATCCTATAGCCTTGCAACACCAAGATAATTCTGTGCCTAGTTTAAACCCTTCATATGGTGTAGCGCACATACATTAACATCAACATTTAAGTGTTTTGTGTAATATTTCTACACCATGCACCCTTTGCACTGTCTTCTTCCATGAAACACTCTCCAGCATTGCGCCTTACTTTTCTCGACCTGCTGACTGCGATAGAAATGTGCCTTGCACCCAGAAGCTTGTAAATTGATAAATTTTCATTCTGTAAAAGCTTTTATGGATGATTTAACAACTAACATGGCTCTTCTACGATGGACTTCCCTCCTTCTTCTTACAGATCAGCAGCTAAACCCAGATTCGCATATGTCTTCATCAAGTAAGAGGCCAACCAAGTCTAAGGGTAAGGCCAAACTCACATAAAAGGAAATGAAGTAAAAATACCAAAGGGTCAGGATGCCCGAGTCCCTTGCAAAATGTGACTTGGACATCAGGGATTCAGAACTCGGCCACATTGATATGGAGGACTTCTGGGCCAGAACTAGAAGGGTCACAGGTAGTCCATGGATGGACAAATTGGTCGGTAGTGGTCTACACTTCACTGGGGGAATTCCCGTGAGCGCAGTAAACAATGAATTCATGATGGTGGTAGCCCACTACTACAATAAAGACACAAGATGTGTCGAGAATGAGAAGGGTGAGGTAATAATCAACCTCACTACCCGACACTTTGAAATCATGTTGGGTATCCCCCACCATCGACACTTTGTGGCAATAAGCCAAGAAGACTGCATAAAGGCATGGGATGAAAATGAAGACAAATGCATGCAGCTCATGAACAAAGTATATCTAAAGAACAAGAAGGTAATAACCAGGTGGCCGCAGGTTATTCACCTGCAGATGACTTCTCGAGGTGGTGAGAAACACCAAAACCTTCCTAAGTAGGGTATTTGGGCTTCCTAATGCCCATTACTTCCACAAATGGATGCTCAGGTATCTAGAAACAATGAGCAAAAACGTTCCAGATCAACGTTTTAAATGGGTAGAGATCATCAGCAACACCATCTCTGAGTAACTCCAACAAATCTCAACAACGGGAGGTTCTACATGAACTCCTATGTGGTATATCTTCTTACCTCGAGAAGAGACTATCCAAAGACTCGAGTAGATGCGGGGTGTGGCCCCAAGTAAAAATATATGAATATTATCTAGAGTTGAGACTAGAAAACAACATCCCATAGTTTAGCAAGATCAATGATGCCTTCTTCTATGGCATCATCGCCTCTTGAGGCCCAATATGACTCACGGTCGGATGACCAAGAGCATAGTGACTGCCACAGAGAAGTGGGGGGTGTTATTTACGCAATTCCCCACTTTCACTTATCTCAGAGCCACCAACTTCTTAGGGGAGCCCACCAAGTTACCAAGGTATGTGGGACCAAAATTGATCCTATTGGAGCTTTCCGGATAACTTACCACATACCACAGAGAAGTGCATGAAAAGAAAGAAGGGTGGAACTCCATTCCCCCTCACAGTGGGTAGGTACACCTGCACTTCTCACACCAAAGCCCGAGAAATGTTTACGAGAACTAGAGTTGCTTAACTTAAAACACAATTTCCCAGCAAGGCCAACCTTTGATCCTCACAATTACCTCCCAAAGGAAAAGCTCGATCCAATCCACATCCCATAGATCGAGGATATCTACATCGATCTGTATCATGAGGTTGAGCTCAGAAGGAAGGATCACTCCTGCCTGGCCCTGGCAAAAATTATCCAATATGGCATGGCCATTGTCCCAAAAGGTTTCAAATGGCTGATCAAGAAGTTGATCAGGTCTATCTAGATACAGACGGGGACAATTGGCCATTTTCCAAGATGGATAGAATGAGGGCACCCCAGACTATTGAGGAGAGGGTCAAGGGCACTTTACAACGCACAAAGAATTGGTGCAAGTATAACGGTCTCATCTACCTTGGGGTAGACTTCACCACGTCTCCTTTGGGCAATGCACCTGCTAGACCAAAACACTTGCCAAAGGGAAAAGGGAAAGACAAAGAAGGAGAGTCAAGCGCTGCTCAGGAGCAAGCTCCCAAGAGTCCTCCTTCCACCACCTAGGAGTAGGTCGTAAGCCTTGGTCTCCCCAGAAAAAGAACAGGTGGTAAGTGTTCCAATGGGCACATCCACTCAGGATGTTGCCACTAATGTAACTTCAAGTTCCCACCATCCCATCTCCCGTTCCTCCTTCCCTCCTCGCATCACTCAAGCAACCGCTCCTCTGGTTGTGTCTTCTCCCCATCTTCTATTATTCCCCCTTCCTCTTCCTCCATCTTCTCTTCCCTCATGGAGTTGTCCCCTAGCATTTCTTCCCTCATCTCTCAGATCCCTTCCACCCCCACGATTTCCTCTCCTATAGTGACTCCTACCCCTGTGAGCATTAGAGATTCGGCTTCTTTATCAATGCTACCGCCAAGCATCTCGACACATTTCCCCAAGTTCACTTGTAGTTGCTCCTTCTTCTTCCTCCATTCCCTCTTCTCCCTCTGGTCACACTCCCTTAAGTCTAGAATGGATCTCCAAGCACCTGAGCCAACATAAGAGGAAATTCCCCATTACACCTATGGACTTCTCTGTCATTCCAACAAAAGGAGCTAAGAAGCAAAATCGATAACCCGCTTCTCTCAGAGTGCTTCAGGTGAAAGGGTAATGGAGATCGCATACCCCAATCCCACAAAGGACAAAAAGGATCTGTCTCCTATAGATTATACAGTGACACAGGTCATGATGGGAACATCCTCAGAAAGCCTACAGGAGAGGCCCTATCTGCAGTGGATGCCCTTTGCAAAAATCTTCAGGAGGCAAAGGAAGAGAAGAGGATACTAAAATAATAGAACATACATCTTCTCTAAGCCCTACAGAAAATGGGCAGTGCACCTCCTACTACTGCCATTGAAACTCCTAGGCCCTTAGCCAGGAAAAGATAAACGAATACCCCATGATTGGTGAACAATTTATGGCAGTATCAACCTGGAGAGACTAGATCCTCAAGGATAGTGAGGAAGTAATCGTAAAGTTCACAGATCTATATCAGAATATTGATCAGGCTAACAAGGAACTCCAGGTGATTACGGGACCTATCTCCAAAGAGTTGGACCATGCTAGGTTACAACATGAGACATTCCAGAAGATGCTCAACTACCCAGTCGATGACTTAGTGAAATTTGGCATTTTTGATCACCCAAGAGCACCCAAAAAATTCCTTGCTGCTTTGGACTATCGGGTCGATCAGATGGAATTCATCTTGGAGAAAATTGATATAATCAAGGAGGAAGCCTTGGATGTAATGCATCAAATGGAGCTGATCATCCTAAAGATTTTCTAGGCTTTCTCACCCCATCATATGCCTTGAGGAAGGCAGGATGACACTATTCGGATCTTTAAGGAGACCGCGTGGCAAGGGTTAGGGTCAAAGTGACTTTTGATGCAGAATCTATCAATAACCTTCTAGCCTATCGCAATTTTGTTGGATACCTGATGGAGGCAGGTAATGAATACTTCAAGCTCCCAGAGAGACTCAAAGATGAACAAGAGACTTGTGAAGTCATCGGCGATCACACCAAGGGTCCTACTCAGGATCAACTTCAACCGATGATTAGCAAATTCTTGGAGTATCGTGCTCAATTTCATATTTCCTCTCCTGAGCAGAAGCAAGATACTCCCTTCCAACCATGGGATGATGACAAATAGGCTCCTTCCTCCTAGGATGTTCTCTTTTTGTAATATTTAAAAGTTTGTTGGCACAAATGATGACATCATCCATGTTGCACCATGAGATTTTGTTATCCACCAAAAAATTCCCAAATTCAGCGAGTTGAATTTTAGATATTTTGTAAATATTACGTAATTAGTTGTTGGTTTCTTTTTGCCTTCTTTCTCCTTCTCCTTCTATATATACTTGGATATTTGTTGTATTCAAATAGAGGCATTTTTAGATGAAAAATAGAAGTGAGAAGAAAAGGCTTTGTACTTTTTGTAATAGAAGAAAACATTAATACAAATATTAAGACTTTGTGTTGAATACATGTGTTATGTGCATCAGATCTTTCTTACGTCAGATCTGTGTGTTTATTCTATTAGATCTATCTCTACTTTTTGTCATTTTCTCATCAGTATTGCTTTGTTTGTTTATGCAAGTAGGTTTGGCTCTGTTTACTACCAACCCAAAACATAAACCCTCTGACCTTTCTGCTTTGGAATTCATTTCTTTTCTCCCTTCAGAACTATCCTATCTCCTCTCTTCCCTTCGTCCCTTTCTGCTCACAGTCGGAAATACCCCAACTGGGACGAGATCCCAAACCCCTGAAGGCAGAATATTGTAGGACTTGCATAGATTCCTGCTGGTAGAATAGCAATAAACCAGTTTCACTTTGTTATCTCAAAGAGGGGCTATGCCCTACACACTGTTGGCTCATCTATCCATAGATCTAGCCCACCCGATAGATTTTCAAACCAACATTTTTTGGTGACTTATTTGGGATCGGATAGATCTATAAAACTACAAAAATCACTACCTGTT
The DNA here is from genome assembly GCA_018340775.1 of Taxus wallichiana var. yunnanensis. NCBI lineage: Eukaryota > Viridiplantae > Streptophyta > Pinopsida > Cupressales > Taxaceae > Taxus > Taxus wallichiana. The sequence continues at coordinate 1,045,618,931 of CM031240.1, forward strand.
TGCAAATCTTAGCTTTTTGCTTAAAATCCAATTTTTTTGCAAAAGTGATCCAAACTAAAAATTTCTTTAGAGATCCATAGATATGGGCTAGTCATAGATCTTTAGTTTGCTGAGTTTTTACAAAAATCCGTATATTTCCGTAAATACGAGTTTAAATCGCTTTTACAAAAATTTCAAATGCTTGCAAAAGTCAACTCTAAGATCTAAAATCAGCTTGCTAAGTTAAACCATCATTTTATCCTCATTGATCTTTGTCATTAAACCGCAATCGGTTTTCAAAAGAAGGATAAAATTAAATATTTAGAAAATTACATGTTGCTGATTTTTGTCAGAAAAATCAGAAAATCAGCAAGTACAACCAAAAAGAGTTTTTAAATCTACTCTAAAAAATTACAGATCTGAAAGATACACTGGTGGGTGAACCATTTACTCGTAGCAGGAGAGCTCATGGGGAAGTCGATCCTATTTTTGATCTGCTTCAAAGGAAAAACTTCAGTATTACACCAACGACGCTTCTCATCGTTGAGTTCAGTCGATCGGTCAGCCAAAAGTGTCTCGCCTCCACGAAAGAACCATTTTTGCAAGGATACCCCACATCCCTTTGTAGTGCTTTGTTGCTCAAGCAAAACCACACTCCCGTATCACGTCCTCTTTCCAGCTTTTCAAATGGCAGTACCATGGGGAAACGCTATGGGCCCTCTTGCATTACCACATCCTGTTCACGCACTCCCTCATGGAAACCGAAAGAATTTCCCAAGATTTGATGGGAGTGGAAACCAAAGCACGGATTCACATATATCTGCATTCATCATGTCATGCAGCATCCTGGATGTGACCCATGAAGATGTATCGGTACACCTCTTTCTAGAGACCTTGCAAGGACCCGCATAGAGTGGTTCCAACATTTGTTCGCGGATCTATCACTAGTTGGGCCACGTTACGAACTACATTTGAAGAAAGGTATAAGCCTTCAGAAGACGTGTTTGTGTTACTATCCAAGATCACTCACCTAAAGAAGGAAGTCAATGAAACCATGCATGATTTTATCACTCGTTTCAATTCACTAATTAACCGTGTGCCGCCTACCATGCTACCAATGCCAGAAAATCAAAAGTGTTTCTTTATGAATGCCATGAGCTCAAGAGTAAGTTTCTTACTCTTACAAGAACAAATTACCACCCTGGTTCTCACTCAGGCTGCTGCCATTTGGATAGAGGACAACCTACTTATATCTAGGTGAATTAAAATGTGAGTCATCCAAGCCTAAAGCTTCAACTCCTTCTCAAGCCACTTCATCAGATCCGGCATTCTAGAAGATGGCAAATGACTTGCTCGCGTTGAAGAAGCAATTAGCTCAAGCTTCTCCCAACACTTCATACCGAGATATCCCACGGAGAAATTTCACTTCCAACAACGCCCCTCAAAGGCCACGTTTTCCTGCAACTGCTCCACGGTTGGCACTTGAGGCCCCTCTAGTCAATGCCCTGGTCAAGGTAGAAGAAGAGGAGAAAAATTATGAAGAACCTTCATCCCCAGGTGGAAATGATCAAGATGTCGGTGAACTGACTAGTGACTCTACAATCGGGTATATGGAATTTGAAGATGAAGAATATGATGATGAAGAGGGAACCCAAGGGTATGCAAGCGGGTAGTCATATGCTGTTTTCACCCGCTCTCAAGGAAAAGAAGCATAATTTACTACCAGGATACAAAAAGAGAAGGTTGTATTAAACACGCCTCCAACCATTGCTAAAAGAGATAATCCTTTTCCTGCTCAACCTCCTATTAAGTCTTTTACAAAAAAATCTTTCCCCCATCTCTTCTCCAAATCAGCCCTCTTCTATTCCCATAAAGACCAGTAATCCTACCCTTCTGCCATGTGAAGTGAGGGACTCATTCCCTCATCAACGCAACCCTTGGTTGCATTCGACATAATCGATCATGCTAAGAAGACCAAGATTCAAATGTCAAAGGCTGAATATCTTCAGTCCAACCCTGAGCAACTTGTAAGATTGACCAAATATATTCAAAGCCAAGCTGTCGTAACTTCCCATGTCTCCCTGAAAGGAATCCTTTCCACTCCTACATCTCACATAAATGTGGCCTCGACTTCCGTGTCAGGAAAAATTGAACCTTTTTATCTTTCCCTCCTAATCAATGGTCACAAGCTAAGCAACTGCATAATTGATTCTAGGGCTTCCGATAATGTCATGCTGGCAAAGGTTGCCCATGCCTTGGGCCTCACTCTTACCAAGCCTTTCGGCAGATGTTACTCCATGGAAACCAAACAGGTTCCATTGATTGGTCAAATCAAAGACACACAGTTCACCTTTGTGGCATTCCCAGAGAAAAGAGTAAAGATGACCATCCTTGTTGTTGATATCCCTGCAACATATGGAATTCTACTAGGAAGGAGATTTTGTAGAGAATTTGGTGGAGAAATTTATATGGACTGGTCCAAGGCCAGAATCCCCGTCAAGGGTGTAATGCAGACATTGGAGCTTGAATTGCAAAAGAAATACTTGGTCACTAATTCTGATGACCCCAAAGCCCAAATTCTCTTCAAATCATCAGGGATGGGGAACTACTTCTTATCTATTGAGCCTGAGAAAATGGACGTTCTCATCCAGAAGAAGACCTTAACAAGGTTTGGACATTGCAGTTTGATGGCAGTTGTGTAACTAGTGGATGCGGTGCTGGAGCTGTGCTAATATCTCCTAAGGAGGAGATTTTTCCTCTCTCTTTCAAGTTGCAGTTTTTCAACATGAATAATACTGAATATGAATCTTTGCTACTTGGCATGCAAGCTGCAAAAGAAAGGGGAATCAAGAACCTAAAATTATAGGGCGATGCCGAGTTAGTCGTAAATCAAGTAAAAAGAATATACCAAGTAAAGAATGAAAGGCTTAGGCATTACCGCAACGTAGTATGGGACAACATTGAGGAATTTGATGCCTTCTCAATAAAAGTTGTTCCAAGAGCTCAGAATGACATGGCCGATTCACTGGCCATCTCAGCATCTCTCATGCTCCCTCACCCCGGGTTAAAAACAGACACATATACTATTGAGGTAGTCTTCCACCCAAGTGTGCTAGACAATTCTCAAAGACGACAGTATTCAACGATGACAATCAGCTTATTGCCTTTCTAGAGAAAGTAGAAAATTTCAAAGAGCTTCATTTTGAAGGATCTACTTCTACATGCCATGAATCATCACTGATCAAGTGAACGAATCAATAGGAGGTGATGGCATATGTCAACTCAAGGGAAATAAAATCCCAAAAGGTTTAGTCTCTCTGGAATGATTGTTTGACAAACATGATCGTTTTGTAAAAAGAAGTGGCAAGATGATCCTAACTCCTCTCCAGAGACCGAATCGGTTAATCTGGGTACTATGGAACACCCGCAGCTTGTGAACATTGGGAAGTGTTGCACACCCAAAGAAAAGCGGAAGTTTGTCAAATTGCTGAAGAAATATATGGATGTATTGGCATGGTCTTATGCTGATCTAAAGTCTTTCAAACCAAAGGATGTTCAGCATGACATCCCATTAAAAGATGATGTCAAACCTTTCCGCCAAAAATAGAGGCACTATAATCCCAAGATCTCGGGTACCATCCAGGTGGAAATATAGAAGATGTTGGATGCAAGGATCATTTTTCCTATCCATCACAGTACCTGGGTAGCAAACATCGTGCCAGTGCGAAAGAAGAATGGTGAGATATGCATATGCGTAGACTTCCGCAACCTGAATCAAGTGTCCTTGAAGGACAACTACCCACTACCCATAATGGATCAAATTCTATAGGTAGTAACCGGTTCAGAGATGTTGTCCATGCTTGATGGTTTTTCGACTACAATCAGATTGAAGTCTCACCTGAAGACCGATTCAAAACAACATTCACTACTCCCTGGGGCACATTTACCTACAACAGGATGCCTTTTGGCTTGACCAATGCTGGTGCCACCTTTCAACAAGCAATGGACTTCACATTCAAAGGTATGATGGGAAAGGTCATCGTAGTTTACTTGGATGACTTAACTGTGTTCTCAAAAAAGTGAAGCGATCATTGTGATCATTTGGAGCAAGTATTGATTAGATGTCGAGAACACGGATTTCCCTAAATCTGAAAAAGTCTATTTTTGAGTCACTGAAGGAAAGTTGCTAGGACACGTTGTAAGCAAGGAAGGGACAAAGATAGATGTTGAAAGGGTTAAGGCCATTCAGAGCCTTACCTTACCTACAAGCAAGACCGGTGTCCACTCCTTCTTCAGAAAAGTGAATTTTCTCAGACGCTTTGTTCCCGACTTTGCTGAGAAGACTCGCCACATATCAAATATGATGAAAGGGTCACAAAATTTCTAGTGGAGCGAAGAAGGAAAGATGTCATTTGAAGATATAAAAACCTTCATTGCCCATGCACCCGTCCTAGTATGTCCCGACTTCTCCAAGGATTTTATCATGTACAGTTATGCATCTGAGCATACTGTATCGGCCATCTTAATGCAAAAGAACTCTGAGGATGTTGAATCTCCAATAGCGTTCATGAGTTCTCCTCTCAAGCCTCATGAATTGAAGATGTCTCAGTTGGAAAAACATGCCTTTGTCATTGTCAAAGTAGTCAAGAATTTCTGGTACTACATCCTGAACTCTCATACGGTGGTGTTGGTTCCTGACACGGTAGTTAAGTCTATCCTAACTCAACAAGAGTTAGGAAGCTTACGAGGGAATTGGATCGCAAAGGTCCAAGAGTATGATCTAGACATAAAACCAACCAAGCTGGTAAGAGGCAAGGGCCTATGTCATCTTATGGCTGAAAACAAAGATTCAGAGGTCCCTAAAGAAAAGATGATTGCATTAATGGAATGCAAGGCCAGCTGGAGAAAGTTGATTCTCTACCTATGGTTCTATTCATTGTGACTAGCGACAAATGGTATTCTGATATCACTTTATTTCTCACTTATGGTGAGTGTCTAGCTCATCTAACTTTAAAGGAGAAGCGTACCATAAAGCTCAGAGCAGCTAGATATGTCATCTGGGATGACGGTTTATACAAGCATGGGATTGATGGCATCTTCTTATGATGCTTTGATAAGCCGCAATGGTAAAATTACGGAATATTTTCATGACGCAGCCTACAAAGTGGTCACTTCTCCTTGTCTATGATAGCACACAAGATCATCCGGCCAAATACTATTGGCCAATGTTATTTCAAGATACAACCACACGGTAGCAAAATGTGAGCTCTACTACAGCTTTTTTGGCAAACCAAAATTGGTCTCTTTTCCCCTCGGGCCCATCATTATTGATGAACCATTCAGGAAATGGGGAATCAAATTTATCGAGCACTACATCCCCAATCAAGTTCAGACATAGTTATGTCCTAACAGCAATAGATTACTTCACCAAATGGGTGGAAGCCATACCCATTAAGAATGCCACCTCTGAAATTGTTTGCAACTTTATCAAAGAAAGTATCATTGTAAGGTTTGGTGTTCCACACAAGATCGTTGCTTGATAATGCTTCCAACTTCTCCTCACGAAGTTATCAGTTTTTGCTATGAATATGGGATAACCTTGGCCCACGCCTCGATTATTACCCCTAGGGAAATGGTCAGGCAGAATCCAACAATAAGAACTTAGTGACCATCATACGGAAGCTAGTTGATGAGAATCAGCAGTCATGGCACAAGTCATTGTATGATGCTTTGTGGGTAGACCATATTACTCCAAAGAGGTCCCTCGGTATGTCACCTTTTCAAGTATTATATGGAATCGATGTTGAGCTTCCCATTTCTGTTGAACTTCTGCCCTGCGCTTGGCACAAGCGATCGAAGATGAGACTTTCTAAAATTCTCTTGAAAAGAGGGTCATGTATCTAACAGAGCTTGAAGAAAAGAGAGTAAAAGTGGTTGACAGGATCACCAAACATCAGAATCAAGTCAAGAGATTGTTTGATAAGAAGGCCAAGCAGAGAGATTTTCAGGTGGGAGATCTCATCCTTTTGTGGGACAAGTGAAGAGAGCCAAAGGGCATGCACGGAAAATTTGATTCTCTATGGAGAGGGCCTTTCAAGATCAAGCAACTCAACGGAGAGAATAGCTTCTATCTCTCGTATCTAGACGGAACTGAGCTACCGTTTCCCTATAGCGGGCAACATCTCAAAATATTTAGGAAGTAGAGCTTGCTCTCTTCTTTGTACAGTCTGCTTTAGTTGTGTGTTTGTTTTTGTCGTGTGCTTGCTTTTGTTTGTTGTGTGTTTTCCTTTTGTCATTGCCTTGTTTTTGACTCTGTAACCCAATGGATAGGCACATGTTGATCTGGGATTCTCTACCCTTAAGCTTCACTCAAAGATAGTCCCCAGAAAGAGCCAGTTGTTATCCTATAAAATTGACAAGGGAAATTTTGCAGGTAACCATACCAAAATTTTTGTTTCGGTTCCCCACCAAGGTCCCTTAGCATTCGAATGGCATGAAATCCCTTTCCGGAGAATCTAGTTTTTCAAACTTAGTCATTTGGTCCTTTTTTGGCTGGGCGCAAATTTTACACATGCAACATCAAATGAATTTGCGCCCTCTTCTATTCCTTTGGTGCACCCTCTGAGTGTCAACATTACAAATGTTGCGCCTTCCAATGATGCACCCTTCAAACCTCGAGGCACATGCGCCACCTTGTCGACATTAAAATTGTTGTGCCCTTGAATGGTGTGCCAAGGTACTAAAAATTCAAGTTGACAGTCCCAAAACCACGCCAAAGGCGTAAATAATTTCATGTTGGCATCTGTTTTGGTGTGCCCTTTGAAAAATTTGGTGGCGCATTTATTGCACCTTTTTCTATATATAGGCGCATCTGACCTATCATTTTCACGATTAAAAAATGTGAAAAGTTTAATTCCTCTACACCTATCAGTGCTCTGTCATCCCCGTGTCACTTTACGTCACATTCATGGACCCCGTATCGTTTCTTCCATCCTATATATTCTCGCTTAAGTGGTCCTTGCTTTTCTTGTGGTGATTGTTTGTGGGTTTTCTATATTGTTTTTCAGAGGTTTTTGTTGTTAAAAAACAAAGAAATGAATCTAAAGAAATAAAACACAACCTCCAACCCATTTTGCAATCTTCTCTCCCCCAAACCGGTTTTACCCTCCTTCCAGATCTACTGGCCTAGAGGGCTTTGTCTCGAAAATGAATCCAGGATCCTCTTTACTCTGTTCCCCTTGTTGTCCTAAATCTATGTTGAAAGAGGCCATAAAACTGTAAACCTATCAAAAGAGAAAATATAAAGTTGTTACAATCCAAAGCCATGGCTTTCTCTTTGGTGCAAACAAAATCGTTGTTGCACAAAACACAGTCATGCCAAGGGGTGCACTGTCCCCGCCTACAGCATGCACCCTCCCTGCGCCTTATAAAATTCTTAAAACCTAACATAGGCGCAAGCGCAATCCCGCCTACACCAACATCTGAATGTCATGTAAACTCTTCCTGCACCGTGCCAAAATCCCCTTAGCGCACCTTAACTCAATGATGCATCCTTTAATTTTGCACCCTTTGGTGCATAAAAATGTTCTGCAACATGTACCATATCTATGCCAGTGGCGCATCCTGTAGCCTTGCAACACCAAGATAATCTGTGCCCAGTTTAAACCCTTCATATGGCTGCAGGCACACATACATTGACATCAACATCTGAGTGTTTTGTGTAATCTTTCTGCACCCTGCACCCTTTGCATTGTCTTCTTCCATGCAACACTCTCCAACATTGCGCCTTGCTTTTCTCGACTGTACTTAATAGAAATGCACCTTGCACCCATAAGCTTGTAAATTGATAAATTTTCATTCTGTAAAGCTTTGATGGATGATTTAACAACTAACATGGCTCTTCTACGATGGACTTCCCTCCTTCTTCTTGCAGATCAGCAACTGAACCTAGATTCGCATATGTCTTCATCAAGTAAGAGGCCAACCAAGTCTAAGGGTAAGGCCAAACTCACGGAAGAAGAAATGAAGTACAAATACCAAAGGGTCAGGATGCCCGAGTCCCTTACAGAATGTGACTTGGACATCAAGGATTCAGAACTCGGCCACATTGATATGGAGGACTTCTGGGCCAGAACCAGAAGGGTCACAGGTAGTCCATGGATGGACAAATTTGTCGGCAGTGGTCTACACTTTGGGGGAATTCCCGTAAGCGCAGTAAACAATGAATTCATGATGGTGGTAGCCCGCTGCTACAATAAAGACACAAGATGTGTCAAGAATGAGAAGGGCGAGGTAATAATCAACCTCACTTCCCGACACTTTGAAATCATGTTGGGTATCCCCCACCACTGGAACTTTGTGGCAATAAGCCAAGAAGACTGCATAAAGGCATGGGATGAAAATGAAGACAAATGCATGCAGCTCATGAATGAAGTGTATCTGAAGAACAAGAAGGTAATAACCAGGTGGCCGCAGGTTATTCACCGCAGTGACTTCTTAGAGGAGCTGAGTGACACCATAACCTTCCTAAGTAGGGTATTTGGGCTTCCTGATGCCCATTACTTCCACAAATGGATGCTCGGTATCTAGAAACAATGATAAAAATGTTCCCGATCAACGTTTTGAATGGGCAAAGATCATCAGTAGCACCATCTCTGAGCAACTCCAACAACTCTCAACAATGGGGAGGTTCTACATGAACTCCTACATGGTCTACACTGCTGCCTCGGAAAGAGACTATCCAGCACTGAGTCGATGCGGGGTGTGGCCCCAAGTAAAAATATATGAATATTATCTAGAGTTGAGACTGGAAAACAACATCCCATAGTTCAGCAAGATCAACGATGCCTTCTTCTACGACATCATCTACCTCTTGAGGCCCAATATGACTCACGGTCGGATGACCAAGAGCATAGTGACTACCACAGAGAAGTGGGGGGCATTATTTATGTAATTCCCCACTTTCACTTATCTCAGAGCCGCCAACTTCTTGGGGGAGCCCACCAAGTTACCAAGGTATGCGGGACCAAAATTGATCCTATTGGAGCTGTCCGCACAAATTATCACATACCACGAGAAGTGCACGAAAGAAAGAAGGGTGGAACTCCATTCCCCCTCATAGTGGGTAGGTACACTTACACTTCTCACACCAAAGCCCGAGAAATGTTTGTAGAACTGGAGTTGCTTAATTTGAAACACAATTTCTGGCAAGGCCAACCTTCGATCCTCGAAATTGCCTCCCAAAGGTAAAGCTCAATCCAATCCATGTCCCATAGATCGAGGATATCTACATCAATCTATATCACAAGGTCGAGCTCAGGAAGGATCACTCCCGCCTGGCCCTGGCAGAAATTATCCAATATGGCGTGGCCATTGTCCCGAAAGGTTTCCAAATGATTGATCAAGAAGTTGATCAGGTCTATCTAGATACGGATGGGGACAATTGGCCATTTGCCAAGATTGATAGAACAAGGGCACCTCAGACTATTGAGGAGAGGGTTAAGGGCACTTTGCAGCACACAGAGCATTGGTGCAGGTATAACGGTCTCATCTACCTTGGGGTAGACTTCACCACATCTCCTTTGGGCAATGCACCTGCTAGACCAAAACACTTGCCAAAGGAAAAGGGAAAGACAAAGAAGGAGAGTCAAGCACTGCTCAGAGCAAGCTCCCAAGAGTCCTCCTTCCACCGCCTGGAGAGTAGGTCTTAAGCTGGTCTCCTAAGAAAAAGAACAGGTGGTAAGTGTTCCAACAGGCACATCCACTCAAGATGTTGCCACTGCTGTAACTGCTGAAGTTCCCACCATCCCATCTCCCGCTCCTCCTTCCCCTCCTCGCATCACTCAAGCAACCACTCCTTTGGTTGTGTCTTCTCCCCGTCTTCTATTGTTCCCCCTTCCTCTTCCTCCATCTTCTCTTCCCTCATGAAGCTGTCCCCTAGCATTTCTTCCCTCATCTCTCATATCCCTTCCACCCCCACGGTTTCCTCTCCTACAGTGACTCCTACCCCTGTGAGCATTGGAGATTCGGCTTCTTTATCAATGCCACCGCCAAGCATCTCAACACATTTCCCCAAGTTCACTTTGTAGTTTCTCCTTCTTCTTCCTCCATTCCCTCTTCTCCCTCTGGTCACACTCCCTTAAGTCCAGAATGGATCTCCAAGCACCTAAGCCAGCATAAGAGGAAATTCCCCATTGCACCTATGGACTTCTCCGTCATTCCAACAAAAGGAGCTAAGAAGAAAAAGCCGATAACCCGCTTCTCTTAGAGTGCTTCAGGTGAAAGGGTAATGGAGATCGCATACCCTAATCCCACAAAGGACAAAAAGGATCTGTCTCCTACAGATTATATAGTGACACACGAGTCATGATAAGAACATCCTCAGAAAGCCTACAGGGAGAGGCCCTATCTGCAGTGGATGCCCTTTGCAAAAAGCTTCAAGAGGCAAAGGAAGAGAAGAGGATACTAAAAGAATAGAATAGACATCTTCTCCAAGCCCTATAGAAAATGGGTAGTGCACCTCCTACAACTGCCACTGAAACTCCTGAGGCCCTTAGCCAGGAAAAGATAAATGAATATGCCAAGATTGGCAAACAAGGTATGGCAGTATCCACCTGGAGAGACCAGATCCTCAAGGATAGTGAGGAAGTAATCTGTAAAGTTCATAGAGCTATATCAAAATATTGATCAGGCTAACAAGGAACTCCAGGTGATTGCGGGACCTATCTCCGAAGAGTTGGACCATGCTAGGTTACAACATGAGACATTCTAGAAGATGCTTGAACTGCCTAGTCGATGACTTAGTGAAATTCGGCGTCTTCGATCACCCAAGAGCACCCAACAAAGTCCTTGCTGCTTTGGACTATCGGGTCGATCAGATGGAATTCATCTTGGAGAAAATTGATAAAATCAAGGAGGAAGCCTTGGATGCAATGCATCAAATGGAGCAGATCGTCCTAAGGATGTCTCCAAGCTTTCTCACCCCATCATATGCCTTGAGGAAGGTAGATGACACTATTCAGATCTTTAAGGAGATCGCGTCGCAAGGGTTAGGGTCAGAAGTGACTTTTGATGCAGAATCTATCAACTTTACGGCCTCTGCCGTAATTTGGTTGGATACCTGATGGAGACAGGAAATGAATACTTCAAGCTCCTAGAGAGACTCAGAGATGAACGGGAGACTTGTGAAGTCATTAGCAATCACACCAAGGGTCTTGCTCAGGATCAACTTCAACTGATGATTAGCAAATTCTTGGAGTATCATGCTCAATTTCATATTTCCTCTCCTGAGCAGAAGCAGGATACTCCCTTCTAGCTGCGGATGACGACGAATAGGCTCCTTCCTCCTAGGATGTTCTCTTTTTGTAATATTTAAAAGTTTGTTGGCACAAATGATGACATCATCCATGTTGCACCATGAGATGTTGTTATCCACCAAATTGCCCAAAGTCAACAGTTGACTTTTAGATATTTTGTAAATATTTTGTAATTAGTTGTTGGTTTCTTTTTGCCTTCTTTCTCCTTCTCCTTCTATATATACTTGGATATTTGTTGTATTCAAATAGAGGGCATTTTTTAGATGAAAAATAGAAGTGAGAAGAAAAGGATTTGTACTTTTTGTGTGAGAATAAAACATTAATACAAATATTAAGACTTTGTGCTGAATACATGTGTTATGTGCATCAGATCTTTCTTACGTCAGATCTGTGTGTTTATTCTGTTAGATCTATCTCTACTTTTTGTCATTTGCTCATCAGTATTGCTTTGTTCATTTATGCAAGTAGGTTTGGCTCATTTACTACCAACCCAAAACATAAACCCTCTGACCTTTCTACTTTGGAATTCATTTCTTTTCTCCCTTCAGAACTATCCTATCTCCTCTCTTCCCTTCGTCCCTTTCTGCTCACAGTCGGAAATACCCCAACTGGGACGAGATCCCAAACCCCTGAAGGTAGAATACTATAGGACTTGCGCAGATTCCTGTTGGTAGAATAGCAATAAACCAGTTTCACTTTGTTGTCTCAAAGAGGGGCTATGCCCTGCACATTGTTGGCTTGTCTATCCATAGATCTCCCTCTCCGACAGATTTTGAAACCAACAGTGAGGAAACTCCTAGGTCTTCCATTGATCCATGCTTTGTCTTCTTATCACCCAATAACTCTTTGTCTATTATAATTACTCAATCACAATCTTTTATGAGGTCAATGCCAAGTAGCCCTTCATCTTCTTCTAGGTGTGGGTCACCTTATAATAGTGCTCCTCTACTATTTGTGGGACATTTTTAGTAGTCCACTATCTTCTATTCTTAGGGCACTTTGTTGATGCAAAATCACAGCACCCCTGGATGCAGATCAAGTTTCTAGGTTGATCACTTGGCATCCAGTGTGATTGCATAACATTGAATCCTTTCTCCAAGTGTGGGACTTGAAAAATGAGAAAGGATTCTCCAGAGAAGGCTGGTTCCTATTCCTCTATTCAGATGCACATGAAATATGCAGAGGGTTTTCTCAAAACCTAATCTAATCTGCCAAGGAGACAAGGTAAGAAAATGCATAAAATAAATCTAAGCTAATAGAGGTGATGCACCGAGGAATGAAGAACACCTATTTTTCTAGTAAACACAGACCATTTGAATGTGATATAAGATCATGCACAGATGACAAAACCTGCAGTGAAAGACCAGGAGGATGCAAAAAGAACACAGAGAGGGCTGAGAATCATCCACAGACATGCATTATTTGCTCCAAAGATTGATACAATACACTACAGAATGCCATGAGGCAGAATAGTATTACAGTTCAAATGAGAGGTTCGAATTCCACAAATTCACCTGAGGAGAAGAAGGGAGAGGCAAAACAGAAAAATGTTCGACCTTTGAACAGAAGCTCCTCTTTTCAATATATAGAAAGAATGAGAGAGGAAAGAGAGAAGGGAAAGCCAAATCTACCCCAACCACCTCCAGGTTGCATTCAATTCATCTCATCATGGTAGAAGCGGTGGATCCTGGCAAAACGGCGGGCTGCCTAACAGAAGCGACCTGTCTGCTGCATTAAAGTTGTTTGTTGAAGCATTACTTCTGCTTGTTATTTCGTGCCAGAGGTGTTTCTTGATTTTCTCTCTCCAAACTGAACCAAAATGCAAGATTGACCCTGGAATCATGTAGAGAATCTCACAAGCTTTTCATTGTTGATATAAGGAGCGTGTAAATCAGAGCTCTGGATCAAAGATATGACAATCTAAAGATTTAGGGCACGGAGCAGACAAAAACGGATTTTGAAATATTTTCCCGCACTTCGCCACCACTGGACGACACGTGGCGGGTTCGATTCGTGAGCAACTCTCTCTCTCTCCACCTCTCGGGGGCTATCTTTTGAAATTTCCTTGTTGGCCCTAGGCCGGGGACACGTGGCACTATCCCATTGGTTCGGATTAGTGCTCGAAAACTCGCCCTTTGACTTTTTGGACCTTTCTCTTGTGAGGACACGTGGCGACTTCTCATTGGTTTTTTCGGCCCTACCCGGCTCTTTTCGCGCCCTTCACGTTTTTATGTCCCGGATGTCCCCAAAGTGCTCCTTGTCTTTGATTTCGGCCGAACTGGCCGGTTCGCGTCCATTTGTCCCAAATGCTTTAGGACCATTTGTCTCATTTCATTTGAAGTGGCCGGTTCGCGTATCTTTGTCCCAGATGTCCCAAAGCAGTTAGTGCGAAATTTCTCCTTTTGGCCGATCCGGGATTTCAAGCGTCCATTGCGTCCATTTGTCCCAAATTCCCACTCAAGTGATTAGTCGTTTTCTTCCTCCTTTTAGTGGATCGGCTTCTCGCGCCCGCCGCGTACTTCAGCCCAATGTCCCAAATGCCTAGCGGGCCGCCTGGAGGCTTTTCGGCCGATCCGCGCCTTGACGTCCCAAATGTCCCGACTGTCCCTAATGCTTGGACTTAGCCATTTTTTGTGATTTTTCCTATATCAACCTACTTGCCTGAAACTACAAAACTCTGATGCATGTTATCGAAATTTACCACAGGGGGGAAATTTTGACAACAGCTTTTTTGATGACTCGGCGGGGCACTGCTGCTAGGTAGAAGATCGATGGCCTTTTAGCGATCCATTGGGCATGGAGTTATAAGCGAATAACACAAACGAGGCACGATCTTTGCAACTTCTTCTCCAAAGAACACTCTCACGACGCTGTAAAAACAACTTTGAGAGCAGCAAAACACTGTGCCAAAGCACTTAGGGAAAAAGAAACCTAACTACAACAGGACAATGTGCACAAGCACTTGGAGGAATGAGAATCTAAATAATATTTACAAGGGCAAACCTTTTCTTTTTAGTAGCAATGTTTAAGATAGATTCCGTTAATTAGCGGAATCGGAAGTTCCTTTCCATCCAATGCGAGACAATTGGAAGGCATTACTATTTTTGCATCCGTGACCATGTAGGGACCACTCCGGATGGCATCAAACTTGGAATGCCTTCTGGTTTTGCCGATCTGCATCCCATTTGAGAACTAGGTCCCCTTCTGGAAGGTCCTTGCTCTTGCTCTCTTATCAAACCATCTTTTTACTAAGGCACGATCCTTTTCATCATCACAACTGCATGTTCTCGATTTCTTCTAATTCCATCAATCAATTACACATACACGACTCCATTGGTTCAACTTAGATAACTCAAACTTTGCTTCATGAGCTCCAAGGCTGGCAATTCTAATGATATAGGCAATATTGCCTCCTTCCCATAGACCAACTTGTAGGGAGAATTACCTGTAGACCTCTTTGGTGTTATCCTGTCAGCCCATAACGCTGATTTTAGCCTTGTATGCCATGTTCTTTGATTTTCATCCAGAGTCCTTCTGATGATTTTTAGCAAATTCTTGTTTGTGGACTCTGCCTGTCCATTACCCTGCGGGTAATAATTTGAAGAGGTGCTCAAATAGATTCCATTCTTGACAGCCCATTCTGTAATTTTTGAACCTATGAATGCTAATGCATTATCTGATATGATGGTGACCGGCACACCGAACCTGGTTACTATTTCTTCATAAAAATCTAGTATGTTAGACTCACTTGCCTCTTTGAGCGCTACTGCTTCGGTCCACTTGGTGAAATAGTCTGTCGCTGTAAGAATCCACTTGTGGCCTTGACTCGAATGGGATTGATGACTCCAATGAAGTCCAATCCCCATTGCATGAATGGATGATCTACTGAAATTGGATGAAGGGGCAGTGCTGCTAATCTTCCTTTCCCTGTGAATAATGCACATTTCTCGCATTTCTTAACCCATGAGTAGCAATCATTGAATACAGTAGGCCAATAGTAACCAACTTTCATGATTTTGAGAGCTGTTACTCGTGGGGTGAAATGGCCTCCTGCCTCCCCATCATGGAACTCGTGTAAGATCCTCTCAACCTGACCTGTCCCAATGCATCTTAATAGAACACCGTTGATGTATTTTTTAAACAAAACACCATCAACAAGCACATATGGAACTGCTTGTAATCTAAAGTACCTTCTTTTTGCTTTGCTCATTTCTGGAGGGCACATGCCCGTCTGTAGGAAATGTATCATATTCTGAGTCCAACAAGGAGTGGACACATCATCATTTTCTTTTTTGATCATCTTGTAATAGCAGGATAGTGTCTTCTTCATCTTCTAGGTTGTCTGGTTATTTGGAAGCGAGCTGCTCACACAAACCTTTGCCTCTTACCAGCTTGGTGATCTTGATCTCAATGTCATACTCCATGACACGGGTGATCCATCCTGCCCTTTTCTCATTCAAATCCTTGTTGAGGAGGAAGTCCTTAACCCCAGCATGTGAGACTAGCAACTGGACCTTGTTGTTTGAGACTAAATGCTTGAATTTCTTCAAGCTTCGATTCTAAGCACATGCTTTTCATAAAAGAGTACCTCACTTCGCGATCACCTAGGCTCTGGTGAAGAAGGTAATCGGCTGTTCATCATTATCTTTGTTCTCTTTGTGCGAATGGCGAAATAGTGTCATCACCTCCAAATGCATAGAGGATGAAATCCTTGGAAAATCTCAGGTTGATGAGAGTGGGTGCTTGGGAGATGGCTTCTTTGATTGCTTCCAAACTCTCCTTGCCTTACTGCCGTCCATTTGAAAGCCATGCTTTTCTTAACATTTTGGTGATGGGCTTGACAAGGGCTGCAAAATCTGGGACAAACCTCCGAACAAAGTTTATCCTTCCCGAAACTCACGAAGGGCTTTCTTGTGGTTAGGCAATGGCAAAGCTCTTATGGCTTGACCCTCTCTAGATCAATTGCTAATCCTTCCTTGGAGACAATATGGCCAGGAGCTTCCCTTCATGTCCAAGAAAGATGCACTTCTTAGGATTCAAAGACACTCCGAACTTTCTACACCTCTGAAACACTTGCCTGAGGTGAAAGAAATGGTCTGCTGCATTCTTGGAGAAGACAGTAATATCATCTAGGTATACCAGCACTATCTTGTTGATCAAGCCTTTGAATGCCATATCCATAGCTCACTGGAATGTTGCTCCGGCATTCGACAGTCCAAATGGCATCTTCTTGTAAGCATATGTGCCCCATTTGGTTGTGAAGGCTGTCTTGAACTGGTCTTCCTCCTTCACCATAATCTGATTGAAGCCTGAGTAACCATCAAGTAGTGAAAACCTTTCTGAACCAGCTACGACCTGCAATATTTGCTCCATGGAAGGGAGTGGATAATGGTCCTTGAGAGAGGCTCTATTCAAATCTCTGAAGTCAACACACAGCCTGATCTCTCCACTCTTCTTTCTGACTGGAACTAAGTTGGCAACCCAACTAGAATGCTTGATTGGGAATATGATTCTTGATTCAATCAGCTTGTCCAATTCTTTCCTCATGAGAGGCTCCATGTGTGGATTGACTGGTCTCTGTTTCTTCCTGATAGGCTTAGTATTTGGATCCAATTCGATGGTATGCTGAGCTAAGTTGGGATTGAAACCTTTCAAGTCTTCATAGCTCCAAGAAAACACGTCAGGGAATTCTTGACATAGCTGTATGAACTCACACCTTTCTTGCTCAGTTGTCATCTTTCCAATTTGCAATGGCTTGTTCTCTTCTACCAAGATGGATACCGAATCTTCTCTCTTGACCTGAATGTTTGCTTTTTCCTTTCTAAACTGATCATTGGGGTTAAAAATGGACTCCAAAGTGATAAGTCCTTTGGGCAGCTTGTCAGTTCTCAGCTGTATCACTGGTCACCATATTGCTGTTCCAACTTCTCTTGATTCTTAGCTGAGAACTCAGCTTCTTCTTGCAAGAAGTGGATGATTTGCTGGTCATTCTCAAATACCTGCCAACTGACATTGTTATCTGGCACTGAAGGCCTCACAATCACGTGGATGTTTGGCTGTACCTTATCTTGTTGAATGTTTTCTATAATGTCAAAGGCTGCCCCTCTTTGCTGCTGCACTTTGTCGGCGACTTGATTCTCTTTCCTAGGGATGGCTTTGATGCCGAAACCCTCAAAATCTTCCATGAGGTCCCACACCCTGTTCTTGTAGCATCTGAGTAGATCATTTTTGGCAGCATGTTGTCCCTTGACTTGATTTACAATTAATTCACTGTCCCCAAAAACTTGCAAGTTCTTTATTTATTTTTTGATTGCCCAATGCATCCCTTGCACCAAGGCTTCATATTCAGCAGTGTTATTGGAGCATGCAAATTGAAATCTAAAAGCTGAATAATACTTTACTCCTTGAGGTGAAATAAGCACGGCTCCACCTCCTGCACCTTGTCTACTCCTTGATCCATCAAAAAACAGCTGCCATACCTCATTGTCATCCTTGTGGTTTGGCTTGGTGATCTTAGGAATATGTTGATTTTCTTCGTGTATACTGATAGACTCCTAGCTCAGATTCTTCTATTCCTTGATAAGGATCAAAAGCATGTACCTTGTTTGCCCATTCATCAAGAGTTAGATCTGGGATGTTTCCAACTTTAGTGTCAGTTTCATCCGTGTTTGGGTGATCTTCTTGATCAAATGCTGAGCAATTGGCATTAATCTGACTTGGAGTATAGGGCTCAATGTGGAAGTTTGCAATAGGTTCTGACCTAATTGTAGCCTTAGTTCCATACCTTGTTCTGAATAGCATGTGTGACCAATCAGCGGACAAATATCCCCCAATCTTGGCAGTGAAGTCCCTTGATAAACATAGGGCAAAGAGTGGTGGAAGGTCTATGACTGATATATCTTGTAAGACAACAACATTTGGACATGCATGCAAGGTAAGACTCAAATTTCTAATCACTCCAACTGTTGCTATTGCTGTCCCATCCAGCTGCACTACTCCCTTAGATGTTATTTCATATTGGAGCCCTAACTGATCAGCTATCTGTTTAGGCATTACTGAGCTACTTGCCCCGGAATCTATCATGCAATTATGTACTAGCTGATTTCCAATGATTAACGAAACATAAAAAGGGGGAGGCTTCAGCATTCTACCTTGTTGTGCTCCATGATTTCCTTCAGGCTGGGCAGCATTTGTGAGCACTTTGTCTTGCATCTGCTGATTCGAAGCTGGCCAGTCCTTCATGGCAGCTTGCAGCAGATCTCTTTGGCCTGGGATGGATAGGGATTCCCACATAGATATATTGACGTTTGTCTTCTTCATCTGATCAATGATACTGAATGGTGATGAAGGATCTCTCTGTCCCTTGGTTTGCACATTTACTCCTTGTATGTGGGCAGCAACAGCTGGCATTTGAGTTGGCCTAGGGGCTGTTCTTGGCTGCCCTTGTGCATTTGAAACGGGACTTTTCCTGCCAATCATTTGTGGAGCCATGGAAGGTTGTGGATTGGCTGGGGCTAATGGCTGCTCTTCACCCAAATTTCTCCTTTTTGACCTTGTGTTTGCTGCAACACCTTGAGAAACTGCCTGGTTCATGCCACAAAAATCCTCTGCTTGCCAATTTACCAATGTGGTGTCATTTGGGGCTGATTGCTGTTGGAATGTTTCTTGTTGTTGGCTGTTTTCTTGACTGTTCTCACCCTCCACACCAGTAGTTGTTACCATTAAAGCTTGAGTCAAAGCACCATTGAAGCACATGGATTGATTATGAGGCTCATTACATGGAAAACACCAATCATACTCCTGGGCAATGTTGTTTTGTGCTGGTACTAATGCCTTAGAGGCAGATATGGCATTTGGATTATAGGGTTGGAATGGTCTATTGGCAGGAGGCCTTGCTTGATTCTGATTTGCAGCTGAATTAGGTGGCCTTTGAGGCTGATATGGCTGCCTATTAGGTTGAGCTTGAGGCTGATACGAAGGTCTAAAACCTTGAGCTTGCTGTCTCTTGAGTGTGACCAGCTCATTGCCTAGATTTTGCAATTGCTTCATGACCTCTTGAAGCTCATTTGGGGCACTTGGAGATGAAGTGGAGGCTTCATTTGAACTCTGATTTCTAGGAGTGGGAATAGGAGCTAAGACAGGTGCTTGACTAGCACTTGGGCTCTCTAAACTTGGATATAATGGCATTGGAGGCCTAGGAGCCAGTTTACCAGCTTGAATAAGACAGTTTTCGGCTCTAATGGCAATGCTATAAGCAGCAGGTAAGGTTGTGCCTCCCATTGATTGAATTAACATAGAAATATCAGAATTCAAAGCTTTAAGATAGTAGAAAAGCACCTTCTGTTGTTGCTTTGACCCACTGGAATCCTATCCCAAGACCTTTGAAATCTGAAGTTGAAGTCAGTCAGCTTCTCGTTGGGGGCTCTCTTGATAGTTGTCAATTGTTCTAGAAGAGACAAGTTGTCTCCCTTCTCTCCAAACTGCTCATGGAGAACTATGCACAACTGATTCCAATTTGTGATAGAACCGGCCTCAAGGCTTCTGAACCATTGCAATGCCTTCCCTTTGAATGATGATGCCGGATTTTGTGACCACATCCATTTCATTTATCTCATGGATTGAGCAGATGTTAACAATGTCTTTGACATGATCACCAAGTGGTATGATTTTCTCTAGTAAAAAATTGAATGTTCTTGATGCTTTGCAATTGGGCTGGATTACGTGCATTGAGGGCAAGTGGGCAACTTTGCCCGATGAAATTGACAAAGGGATTTGCTAGTTGCGCCATTCTGATTGGTCAAAGGACTCTTGAATACTGAATGAAAGGCCGAGCAGGTGGAGGAGTTGAGAGAGTTCTGTTTGGTGGAGATGAAGACCTTTGAATCCTTCTTCCTCTTTGCCTTCTTCTTGGAGATAATTGCAGGTATTCAAACAACACTTCCTCTTCTCCAACTCTTGACCTTGTGATTCTTCTCATAAGCTTTCAGGCCTGCGCTGCTGAAACCAGTTGATCTTCCTTTTGGAGTCGCCAGATATGTGAATAATAGCTCTTTTCAAGCAAGAAAATTGCAGCAGATGCACATCAACTTTGCTGCAATAAAATTGAGACCTCTGGTCCCACCGGGCGTGCCAAAACTGTTGATGCAAAATCACAGCACCCCTGGATGCAGATCAAGTTTCTAGGTTGATCACTTGGCATCCAGTGTGATTGCATAACATTGAATCCTTTCTCCAAGTGTGGGACTTGAAAAAATGAGAAAGGATTCTCCGAGAAAGGTGTTCCTATTCCTCTGTTCGAGATGCACACGAAATATGTAGAGGGTTTTCTCAAAACCTAATCTAATCTGCCAGGAGACAAGGTAAGAAAATGCATAAAATAAATCTAAGCTAATAGAGGTGATGCAGAGGAATGAAGAACACCTATTTTGCCGATAAACATAGACCATTTGAATGTGATATAAGATCATGCACGAGATGACAAAACTGCAGTGAAAGACCAAGAGGATGCAAAAAGAACACAGAGAGGGCTGAGAATCATCCATAGACATGCATTATTTGCTCCAAAGATTGATACAATACACTACAGAATGCCATGAGGCAGAATAGTATTACAGTTCAAATGAGAGGTTCGAATTCCACAAATTCACCTGAGGAGAAGAAGGGAGAGGCAAAACAGAAAAATGTCCGACCTTTGAGCAGAAAAGCTCCTCTTTTCAATATATAGAAAGAATGAGAGAGGAAAGAGAGAAGGGAAAGCCAAATCTACCCCAACCACCTCCAGGTTGCATTCAATTCATCTCATCATGGCAGAAGCGGCGGATCCTGGCAAAATGGCGGGCTGCCTAACAGAAGCGGCGAACTGTCTGCTGCATTAAAGTTGTTTGTTGAAGCATTACTTCTGCTTGTTATTTCGCGCCAGAGGTGTTTCTTGATTTTCTCTCTCCAAACTGAACCAAAATGCAAGATTGACCCTGGAATCGTGTAGAGAATCTCACAAGCTTTCCGTTGATATAAGGAACATGCAAATCCGAGCTCTGGATCAAAAGATATGACAATCTGAAGATTTAGGGCACGGAAAAGACCAAGATGGATTTTGAAATATTTTCCCGCGCTTCACCACCTGGACGACACGTGGCAGGCTCTGATTCGCTGAGCAACTCTCTCTCCTCCACCTCTCGGCGGGCTATCTTTTGAAATTTCCTTGTGGGCCCTAGCTGGGACACATGGCACTATCCCATTGGTTCGGATCAGTGCTCGAAACTTCGCCCCTTTGACTTTTTGGACCTTTCTCTTGTGAGGACACGTGGCAGCTTCTCATTGGTTTTCGGCCCTGCCGGCTCTTTCGCGCCCTTCGTGTTTTTATGTCCCGGATGTCCCAAAGTGCTCCTTGTGCTTGATTTCGGCCGAACCAGGCCGGTTCAAGGTCCATTTGTCCCAAATGCTTTAGGACCATTTGTTCTCATTTCACCGAACCGGCCCATTGGTTCGCGTATCTTTGTCCCAAATGTCCCAAAGCGGTTAGTGTGAAAGTTCTCCTATTTTGCCGATCCGGGCTTTCAAAGCGTCCATTGCGTCCATTTGTCCCAAATTCCCGCTCAACAGATTAGTCATTTTCTTCCTCCTTGGCCGGATCGGCTTCTCGCCCCGTGTACTTACGCCCGATTGTCCCAAATGCCTGGCGGGCTGCTCGGAGGCTTTTGGCCGATCCACGCCTTGGCGTCCCAAATGTCCCGACT
Organism: Taxus wallichiana var. yunnanensis; assembly: GCA_018340775.1. Classification (NCBI taxonomy): domain Eukaryota; kingdom Viridiplantae; phylum Streptophyta; class Pinopsida; order Cupressales; family Taxaceae; genus Taxus; species Taxus wallichiana. Next base: position 1,045,640,961 of record CM031240.1, read on the forward strand.
GTCCCTAATGCTTGGACTTAGCCATTTTTGTGATTTTCTGGATCAACCTACTTGCACAAATCTGCAAAACTCGATGCATGTTATCGAAATTTACCACAGGGGAATTTTGACAACGAGCACACCCAACTAGCCCCTTGTCTTCTATGTATGGATCACCCCCGAGTAGTCCATCATCTTCTAATCTTTGGCTACATCCTAGTATCCCATCATCTTACATCTATGGGTCACATCCTAGTAGCCCTTCTTCTTCTATTATTGGGCCACATCCTAGTAGCCCTTCATCTTCTATCTATGGCTCACCTCCCGGTAGCTCATCTTATTCAATCCTTGGACCGTATCCTTTTCATCCATCACATTCTCCTTCGCCAATGATTATGGTAAGCCCATCATCATTTCTCATATCAATTCTAAACATCCACATTCTTCTCCCACTTCCCGAGATGAGACAAGTCAAGCATTAGCTTATAAGAAACCAAGAAAAGTTTTTTACCAAGCTAATACCAAAACTACGAAGAGCTCCAAAGCTCCCAACAAATCAAATGATTATAAAATTCAAAATCAAATGTGATTCCAGAATGCACACCAACGTACCCATCAAGTATGGCGCAAAGTGCAAAAACCTATGGATAGGGAACTCAATCTCCTACATACGAAACCCCTGTTTTTAAACAAATCACGAGTCATTTGTTGAGTGTAAAATCACCATGATCATCTAGATCGGGATAATATCACTCTTGATAAACAAACACACTTAGTCTCCCTTATCAAGGAAGTCACACACATAATTGTTGGATCCTATCATGCAAATTGACATTATTGGCCCCAACTTCCAATTATAAAAATAAATCATAAAACAGCTTCAAAAAAATCATAAAACATTACAAAAATAAAATCAAAGGTACAAAGGTCAAACATTGCAATCAGGTATTGCATACACATGGATGTTCTTTCTTCCCTTTCTTTCATATTCATCTGCAAGTCATCCACCATTTTCATCCCTTTGATGTTATTGTGGTTAGCCTATTCACACACATTTTTTGACATTTATCTCTATGGTATCCATTTGACCTTGGTCTTTCATAACCTTGGTAAATTAAAGAATGACTGACCTCTTAGAGATCCTATCACAATTCTCATCTAATAAACTTGTTGTGAAGAAATTTTGGGCATATTTGTTGACACTATCCAATGTCCTCATCACAATCACTTCCACATCCTTCCATGAAGCCATCATTGGTTCTTAACCCCTTGTCAAACAAGATAGCTGAAATAAGTTTTTAGAAAGAAAAAGAATAAAAATCAATCAATCAAAAAGCAAAAGCTAAAAGAAAAAACAAATTGATATGTAACTCTCTCTTGGGGTATTTCCAATAATCTCTACTAGGGATATGGACACCTAACGGTAGTAGAGAAATGTTGTGATTAGAATCAAATGCATCTCTATTGGGGATATGGGCCTTTGGGCGGCAACGGAGCAATGTACGGCTCTCCTTCCACAATTCATTCACAAATCACCTTTCAAACTAAATCATTCCTACACATTGGCTAGTGTCTTCACTTGCTGTCTATCAACTCTTTCCTTCAAGAGGTAATTCATTTCCATGCACACACACGGGATCTCGATGAGTAAATAGGATTAGTATGTTACCAAGTGTTACTTTTTGGACCTTGTTTAAACTCTTGTTGTAGCGCATGTCTTGTCTCAATATTTTTACCTTGGGCTAATCACTTTTTCATCAACCGCCTTCTAAATATTTTCATAGCATCCTTTTTTCTTTGAAAATCATTTAGAACATCCATGTGTATCGTATGCCCTCTTTTCCATGTTTACATGCATCTTTGTCCCCCTTTAAAAATCAAATTTCCACTTCCTTTCTATATCATGTGTTTCTTGGTCAACTTACACGGGGGCATCCTTTCTCCCTCATGATTAGACCTATTTTATATATTGGCCTTAATCCCCCTCCTATCTATGAAGATTTTGTTTTTGAATACTCCCACCTAATCGTTGGGGCATATCACATCTTCACTTTCTCGTATGCTTGACATTCTTCCCTTGTACATCCCATATATCGCTAGGGACATCCACGCTTCTTTGTCTTCCTATACATAGCTTTAGAAAAATTATAGAAAATCACAAAAACATTCAAATATGTTTCAAGAAAAATAAAAAACAATATAAATCATCCTACAAAACATCACTCTTTGGTTCTTGCCTGAGCTTGTGTGTGACTCGGGATCATCTTGATCTACCTCCATCAACAAAGTTGGTTTGCTTACTATGTCTGTACTTTGGGGCACAATGAGTTGCTTGGTACTATTTCATAGTGCATTTCTTTTCATAGGACCCAAGTGTCCTCTGTTATTCCCCTTACATGTATCCTTGCTTAGGGCACCATCTTTTAACCCTTGTCGTTAATTCACACAGGTCAAAATCAAAGCTTGATAGCAAAAACATTACATTATGCTTCTATGTTAGGTTAGCTTGTTTATTTTCTCATATTGTATTGCATTATGTATGTTGCAAGGAGTTAGGCATATTTTACTTTCTTGTATTGCATTGCATTTTGTATGTTGCATGGAGTTGTTATTTTTAACAATGGACAATTGTTCATAGTATGGTTTTTATGCCATTCTAATTTTTTCGTATGCTTATATTTTTCATAAGGACCAATGACGTAGATCTTTTCGAAATATGACGACACTAAAGTTATTCCACTACAAAGGCTAGAGGATAGTTCTTCTCTCCACTTCTCCATATTTATTCTACATCAATTTCCTCTCACCCCTAATCTTTAGTTTCATCGGGGCATTCTGCCCCTACCCATTCTTCTATCTATTTCTCACCTTCTTTAATCATCAATCATCTTTGTTCATCACCTAATCGACACTCAAGGGGGCATCTCTCCCTCCTACCCATTTTTTTCTTCTACCCCTTCAAAATTTCATTCGTCTACTATCTTTGAAGTGGCATCACTTATGCCACACCAAAGAGGGGAAAATATAGACACCTATAATTACGCTTGAGCAATTTAAATACTTAAATTGTGCTAATTATCTCCTTTCCTGCAAATTGGTGACATATCATCAAAAGCGCTCACCTTCTCTCCTATCGTCATTAATTAATTACACTATACTAATTAATTAAGTCACCTATCCAATGAATACCCTAATTAACGACCTTTCGTTAATAAATCCTTCCTTCTATCTAGACCAATTAACTATTATTAATTAATTAGCTTCCCTATCATTAAACCAAAATCAATATTTAATTAATTTAATCCCCTTCTATAGTCTAAATCATGTTAATATTCCTCTAAAAAGATTTTATAAGCTTGCACATATATTAATTAATCATCTTGATCAATTAATAAAACTCCTTTATCCACATGAGTCACTAAAGGACAAGCTAAACTCTCCTAAAGTTAACTCAACCCTATCTAAATTCCCCTTATCCACAACTAACTCAACATCTCTATTATCCCACATGCAAAGGGATGTAGAGATTGTTTATCCATTGGGCTATTTAAAGAGCCCCCTCCTACCTTTACACTTACACCTAATTCCTTGAAAAGGCAAAAGCAAAGCATATAGAAAATACACTATAAGCCTTTTGCTATTCTTGAGAAATTCACCATTGAAGTGCTAAGTCTCATTTCTTGCATTTTCTAGCCAAGTGATTGGGTCATATGGGAATAATCAAAGTGGTCTTGTAGCCATGCTTTGATGAGATCCCATTCCTAAGTTCTTAAGAGATCAAAACAATCAATTTGATTGTCATGGAATCTACATAGGTCCATTTGCTTTTGTTGGTAGTTTAGAGAGTAAAGGTTTTGAATACTTTAGCATGCTAGTTAGGTCTTAGTTCAAAGTTAATGCATTATGCTTAGTATTGATCTTGTTTAGCTCTTATCTTGATGGTGCCTAGATTTTAACTTAGCTTTGTTATAGAACTATTTAGGTGGTAGTTCTCATTCATCTAAATTAGCTTAAGAAAAAATACACGCACACACGATGTGATGTTAGGACCCTCATTATGGTCTTATAACTTTATATTTATAGGGTTCTCAAGCTTAATTTCATAATTAATACCAACATGAACGACTAGGAAAAGGATGAGGATGAAAAATGGCTAGAAAGGCCCAAAAATGAAATGGGAAAAGGGAAACATATATTGGGGCACCAAAAGTGGGACCAAGGCACTCCACAGGGGCGCCACGATTTTGGGCTAGAATGATGGGTAAGTTGTGAAATGGATGGATAATTGCAAGATAATATGTGGAAATGACGAAATAAATTACATAATAAAGGTCGCCCAAAGGTGGGATTAATTATTACTTCATTCACTTGAAAACCTTCTAAATAGTAGTATAAGACTGAGCTAAATAATGCCTAAAGTGCATGATTTTGTGTCTACAACATGCGACATCATTGATAGGAGACATATAACCTAAAAAGAAGGCCAACCGCATGTACGATGTAACATTGAAAAGTTCTTGGTAGAAACCAAGGAACGCACAAACAAGAAGGCTAGCCAAAAACAAGTGTAAACATGCATGCATGTAGAAAACAATGTATAAGCTAGGAAAATAGTGTGTAAGCTACCAAACAGAGTAATATAAACATATAAGAAGAAAAATTAAGCCACACAAAGTAGGTTGTAAACATGGGACATCACTCACGATGTCGCAAGACATGCAAGGCCATCATGGCCACAAACAAAAATAAGTGTGCACACCAAACATAGGGTAAGGCCCACAAACAATAGCAAACAAGAGAAGACAATGTAATAAACAAGTATGGAAACCAATATCCCTACATAACAAATGTTGCACATGAAGCACCCATTAACATTTTAGAAAGATAGCTAGTATGTCAAAAGCATGTATAAGCAATTAATATAAAGTGTTAAGTAAAAATGAAACAATAGCACTGGAAGAGAGGCGAATGTGGATGCCCCGATGCTTGCATGTAGGAAGGGTAGTAGATGTTGGTTGGATTTTTTTCCACTTGAATATGCCCAATGGAAGTATGCAAAAATCAGCAACAGTTAGGAAATTCACCTTTTGATAGGGTGGAATTTCCTTTGCTTTGTGAGAGGGGTAGTTCCCTCATATGATGTTATTTTTTATTTTTGGTGCTTTTAACTGGAAAGCACAAAAGGAAACAAAATTGAGAAATAGAAAATATGAAGAGAAAGGAAGAATGAATGTGGAAAAATAAGTGCAGATTGCAAACAAAAGCTGCACAAAAGTGTGAACTTCTCTATCGAAGCAGAAGGAATACAATGAGTGTGAAATCTAAGAAGCACAAAGTCTTCATCTCCTTCAAAACATACTGATATGGCACAAAGTCCACATACTCTGACATCCAACACAAAGTTTGATCACTGAGCATCAAACATACTATGAAGGAACAACAATATCAATAATTTAATTACAAGCAGACTAGCATATTTTGCAATTGAAACCATTAACACAATAGCATAAAATCATTATATTCTTGAGGAAAATTCTGTGCACACAAAGTTTTAGCAACCTATTCAACAAATCTAGTAGGATAGAAGAACTCCTCTAAGAGTTTTTAGAATGATAAAAATGAGAGAGGAACCCCTTTTACAATTACATCATAGTCTTTTATAGGCATTAGGCTCCAAGAAGCAGTTATGAAACCACGTGACTAATCCTTAACCCCAACCCCAATCTCAAGTTGACTCAACTTGATTTATATGTTACATTACAATTTACAGATGTATAATATTTAATTAATTTGATTAAAAAAATTAATTAAATACATTTCAACTTGGTGAACACTTAGATGAGGATTGTACTTCTGCTTCATGTTGTCCCATGACCTACGGTTGGAGAGAATGATACCTATGCCTTTTAATTGTACTTTCAACCACCATTAAACCAAAGATCCTGGAGAGATTTTGTTTTTTGTAAAGTTCTCTAGAAAATCTACATCAATTATTGATTTTCTTATTTGTTGTGCATAGATCTCGAGTCACAAATTTGATGACTATTTATTTGTGTGATTTTGTTAAAAATTGCTCAAGTTACGACCTTCTAAGTGTAGGTAGCTAGAAAGATCGTTTTGGCATAAACATAGCCGGTTCGGTCACTCGGCCAAGCTAGATCCTCGTTTGTTGAACACTTCATACCACTAGATCGGTGCTACTACTTATACCCCCAACTCTATGTGTTATGCTACATTGGCCGCCATCTTGGGTGTCATGAGTCATATTCCTTTATACCACTTTGTAGGCCACCATTCTTTTTAGTAAAGGTTTAAATTTATCAAATATTCATACCGGTCACGAGTCATCTTCTTTATACCACTTGGACCATGATTCAATCCCCACAATTTTTACCCGATGAGTACTACCTTATTTCCATGTGGGTGAGCCGCTTGTGCCACTCATCTCTATGGTGCTTCGACGTCTTATCGACTTTCTGGGACGTTCTTCGCCATCCACCCGCATAGTCCATTGTGGTGATCACGGTGTTTAGAAAGTATGCGGTCGCGTATGGGCATTAGGGCCATTTCAACCCGACATACCCACACAGACCTATTCGGCCAATTCGGCTTCTACCCGCATGTGAGTCAAAAGTTCACTTGGCATGTGAGGTACCCGATCTTCCGCCATTCCCACACAGCAGATTGCAGGTGCAGGCTCTTCGGATTTTCTACACACAAATGTCCCATGGGACATTCGGGCCCTTCAAACCCACATTGGTTGCACTCTTGGTTCGAACTCGAGACCATCCCACTTCAAGCTCAAAATTCTGAAGTCTATTATCATCTCATAGAAATTTCAAATGATTGATGTACTTCAATAACCCTCTACTCAAGAAATAGCGGCCAAGAGTTACCAAGAGCAATCGTGATCGAATACCAGGGTGAAGGAAAACCACTTGAAGCCTTACTTTGTAATTGATAGGAAGCTCTTCATTCATCTTAGAGTGGAAACTCCAAGAGAGTTTTCTTCTTTCTAGAAAGAAGTGTGTATGTTTATTATGCGAAGGGTCCTTGATTCTGAATAAGAGATCTATGGTATACATATATTTTCAGCCGTTCTCCACTTGATAACAAGAGATGGGAAAATTTTTCCCACAATTTAGGCACGGAGCTCGATCTCTAAATTTTCACGAAATTTTCAAACAACTTAGTGGGTTTAAAATGACCAGCTCGTGGTGCATTGTCATGATAAAAAAATTCACCACTTAATGAATAAGTCGTCCTAGCACTATTTTGTTCCCAACTTGCATACGTTCTTTTTCAGCAATGGATCGGCGCTCCATATCAAACTTGTTGGTGTTTCTTCAACATTGGTTCCAAGCTCTTTAATGTCTGCAATATTAACCATCTCGGGAAACATATGTGATCTCATCGAGCCGTTATACAACTCGAATGACTCGTTTAGAAACCATAGTTGCTCGATCACCATTCTTGCCATGTCTTGAATCTTCTCACCCTCGAGATCAACTCAATCCTACTTACCTTATTATTGTGTGAGCTCGGATTCCTAGTATGCAACTCGTCGTCATTGAAATGCAAATTAGTTTGTCCCACTCTTAGCACTAACTTGGCTCATCATCACCTCAATATTGCTAAGATATCTCGGCCATATTGCATTTTTAATTGACTCAAATCTCTATTCAAAAACTCGACTCCTTGTTCTCTAGATGGCTTGATAGAGTGATTTTCCCCAATATAACCTAGCTTAGTCCATCCCTTATAAGGAAGCTCACCATCTATTGTGTGATCCCGTCAATGAGATCAACTCGGTCTCCTTTTTCTTAGCTCACTATTCCATAGAGCTCGATCCATTTAGAAAAATGAACAACCAAGTGCAAAGTTACATGGCTCGGTTTCCTTCACACATAGCTTGTTGCATGGTGAAAACAGCTCGGCCTTAGGAATGAAGCTCGGTTTCTATTGTTAAATGGCTCGATCAACATAGCTCGGTTTTATCTAGATTTCTCGCCAATAAGCTCAATGAGATGACATAATATTTGGAACAATTCTCTACACCATCCCTTGAACATATGTATACAATCCCTAGGATCCATGTAACTATGATAAGATGCCAAGAGGCATGTTTGCCATCCTGTTGCTAGTGGGTAATAATAGCTCGACCACCCATTTGTGCAACTCACCACACAAACTTGATGGGTCTTTTGAGTTAGATATGTAACTCCTTTGATACAAACCCTTCTCTGCTATCCAATTTCACCCGGATACCCATAACATAGGCATCTTATCCCAAAAATTAAAAATTTCAAAAATTTGTATCATTTTGGAATGAGTGACAAGCGTAGGCGAGCATTTGTGCTATGTGTAAGAGATTTTTATCTGCGATCACAACTAGAAGAAGGCGTGAATGTGCATGTGTTGATGATATATATAAATTACATATAAGTAATCAAACTAGCATGTGTAATAAAGTGACCATGAACAAAAGAAATCAAGAGTATAAGAAAACATAATATGCGGCATGTTGTGATTGTATGGAATGTAATGCAAAATGGAGTGGTAGGAGTCATGTGCCCCCCCTCCCCGAGGGATGGAAATGTATACGATAAGGTTCATATTGTTTTCCCCTTCAAAGCGGAAGAATGAACCATAAACGAGAGTGTGTCATCGGGAAATGGTCGAGTAGGACGTGTTGTCTCGAACACCTGTGATGAATGTGTATGGGTGTAGTAGTGAGATGCGACCTAGTGATGATGTGTGTGTGAACCCTATAGCCGAAGCATATATCATGACAAAATGAATGTATAAGTGATGATTTAGCCTAAGCGTATATCACTATAAGATGAATGGATGAGTGATGATTTATCCCTAAGCGTATATCACTACAAAATGAAAGGAGGGTGTGGTGATGTAACCTAAGGTGTAGACCACTAGAAAATGATAGAATATGTGACGATTTAGCTTAAAGTGCATGTCCTTACCAGGATGAATATTAAGGACTGGTGATGTAACCTAAGGTGTATACCACTACAACATGACAGAATAGTTGTGATTTATCCTAAGGCGTATGTCACTAGCCTAGGAATGTCGCATGTTGAAAGGTCAAGTAGTAAATGTGTGAGGTCCATTTGATCTATAAACCCTCAACATTCGTGTATGGATTGAGGAACTATATAGTGATTCATCGGGTAGTGATTACAGCACGAAGATGACAAGGCGACATGTGTGATAGTAATAAACGACCATATGATGTGTAATATGTTTGATATGCAATGTATAGGATGTAATGGAAAAATGTATAAATAGACTAATAATGTGAAATGCACACTATGTGATGTGTATGATGAGTAGTATGTAATGCTAGATGCAAGTGTGACACATGTATGATGAATACTAGTATAGTGTATAGACAATGTGTGGTGTATAAATGTGCAATGCAAGTATGTAATGTAGACTAAAAGTTTAAAAGTTTAAATTACACATTATGTGGTATGTACGATGAGAATCATATAGTGTAGACCCTAAAAGTGTGATGCATGTATAATGATGACTAATATGATGTATGATGTGTAGATACCAATGTCAAAATGATATAGACTAAATGTAGACTGTATAATGTAAAATGTAAGACATATGATGCAAGGTGTGTGAAGAGATGCAATGTATAATACCTATGGTGCAATGTGTGGGGTTCAGTGTAGTAGTAATCCCTCAATAGTCAAGTATGAACCGAAGCACAAGAGTGTGTCATCGGGTAATGAGGATGTTAGAACGTGTGATGAGTATGCCTATGCGAGGATATGAATGTATGATAATGCAAAGATGAGAGATGCACCTATGCTAATATGATAAGGGGGATTGTGTGAGTGTTATGCCCCCAAGTGTACTATGATGATGGAGATCTATGCAGTGATGCAAGAGGTGCCATGCCATTGTGGGAGAGCATTGTTTGTGTCATGATAAGAGTGAGGGCCAACACAATGGTAGGTTGAAACAATAGTAGGACCATGCGATAGTGGTGATATTTTAAATGTGTCTTGACCATCGTAGAAGTGATGTAAGAGCATCAAGGTCTAGGAGTTCTTAGAGTCGTAATTTAATTAATTGAGCATGTTTATATCATGTAGGTGATTGATTGGTTCATGGTGCAAATGTGAAAATATAATTTGAGCAAAAATGCTTGTTTATGTAAGAATAAAAATGTTTGTAAAAGAGAGTCTAGGTGGGTAAAAGAGTGAAATAGTTATTTTAAGCCTTATTTGGCTATAATTAAGTGCGATAGAGTGAAATTGGGTTGGTGAACAAATTGAGAGGTTTTTTGGGATGCGGTTTCATCCTATTCTAATCATAGTATATTGTTAAGCTCTCTTAGGAGCTAAATAGAAAGTCTAGTAGTCTAGCCAAGGTAGTATGAAGATGTTTTTCATGAAGAACCAATCATAAAGATCATGAAGATCTAATAGAGATTGCCAATGAATGATAAAGACATATATTTTTATTGCAGAGTAAAATTTGCATAAATTTTCTATGACTTGTTGTCTTTGAATGGACTATGTTATAACTCTCTGCTTAACGCTTTGAAACCTTCAAAATGATATCCATGTTAAAATGCATGCTTTGATAATTGTGAAGGTATGGTGAGTTGGAGAAAGGTAAAACATCTATCTTAGAATTTTTAGCCCTTTAAACCTTAAATTTTGCTATGTAATCCTAATTTTAGGCTCTTGGGCTTAAAATAGGGCTCGAGTCGATCGAATTCTACCCAACAAAAAATCATGAAATTTGGTGAATATATCTATTTTGATGAGGCCTAAAATTTTGTGAAGTTATAGGTTGTAATTCATAAGTGTGGAAAAGCTACATGAGGTTTTTCAGTTGACTATGCATGTGCACAAAATTAGGAGAAAAAGGGATGTATGAGGGTTCAAATCTTCAAATCAAAGCTTGAAATTCATTTTGAAGCATCATGGAGGTAAGGAAAAGATGAATCAAACCATTTTAAGGTTAGTCTACATGCCTAAAGGTGTAATGTCATATTTAGGGGCTATAAAGGCCTTGAGTACAGTCCAAAGGAAGTGTAATTTTATACCAAGGATGAAGTAGAGATTTTGACATATGTTCAAGAAACCCATAAAGGGCATCCAGATCACCTATTTGTTTGTATGGTTATTTCAGACAATTGTGAGATCCAACTCAATTTGTGTGGTTATAGGGCTAGTAGGAAAAGAGGCCTTAAAGAGAGATTGCATGTGAAATATAAGGGCATGATTGTATAAAGGGTCTAAACACCTTGACATAGGATGAATAAGGTGTTCTAAGAGTGTAGATGTTGATTCAGGACCCGAAGTCAAGTTTTGATCATGTTGACCATTGAGATCCTATACTAGCTACACAATAGAAGTATGGAGAGTATTGCATAAAGACTTGGACCAGAGAGTATGTTGTTAAGAATTGATGGACATGGAGAATAGAGGTGATAATTGGAGTAAGATGACTGGTCAAGGGGAGTGGAGCTATGACTAATAGCCATAGGTATATCTATTTCATGTTTACTTTCTAAGGAATGTTAGTACTAATACAATTGAGTGTAACCAAGAAGCAATATACCTAAGGTTGTTTTGAGTATAGGATTTGTGCTATGGAGTGTGTGATAAGATCCTCAAGCCATGGGTGAGAGAGAACACCATGAACAATAGTGCTCATGTGTTGAGAAAGATCTTGCAGACTCAAAGGTAAGTTTGTTTAATATACTAGCATTTTTAAAGTGTAGACCCCCGGCATCAATTGTGGTATCGAGTTGAGATCTTTAGGATCAGATTCATTGCAAATAATTATAGAAATTGAGGTTGATTGAAAGTGTGAAGTGATTTTGTTAGCATTGCAAAGGTAGAGAAACCATCATTCTAGGGTATTATGGATTTTCTTAAGGGAGAAGTGATGAGAAATATGGATAACATGATGCATGAAATCAGTGATCTAGGGACAAGGATGAAAAAATAGAGGAAGTATATCGAGATGTGGAAAAATCAGCTGATAGAGATGATGATCGAAGCATGGAGAATCATTGTTGCTAAGGAGAGTCCTTCTACATCAACAATTGAAAACTCAAGAGCCAATTTATGGGAGAAACCTCTTTAGGACTAGGTGTACAATAAGAGGTAAGTGTTCCAATGTCATTATAGATAATGGTAGCACAGATAACATTGTTTCATAGGAAATGGTTAGTAAGTTGGGCTTAAGAAGGTTAGTTCATCCTACACCTTATAGGGTAGCATGGGTTCAAAAATATCATCAAATTTTAGTCAATCAACAATGTATGGTTCCATTTCAAATTGGTAGTCTAAGAGATGAGGTTTTATGTGATGTAATGCCTATGGATGTGTGTCACTACTTTTAGGGAGACCATGGAAATATGATAGAAGAGTAGTGTATAATGGAAGATTGAATAAGTGTTTTCTAATGAAAGATGGAAAAGAACATGTTTTGTTGCCTTTGATGGATCAACATGCAGGTACTGAAAGGAGAAGCATGGTATTTGGCTTCAAGGAGTTTGTTGAGAAGACCAAGAATCAGGTCTTAGCACTCATGAAGGAAGAAGAAAGAGTAAGTGAGTCATTGGGAGAAGGAGAATGCAAGAAAAATGTTGTCAAGCAAGAACAACAGTCAAGATCCATTGAAAAGGATCATGAATTTTAGATGAAATCCCAAGTGAGGCTAAGAAAGAACATTAAATTATCAAGGAAAGAAAAGGATGACCAAGAAGGTCAGTTGAGTTTCTTAGGTGAGTGTGACAATAGTGAGTTCTCTCAGAGAAGAGAAAGAGAAGAAAGGACATGGGAGATAGTCCTTGAAGATATTATGAAATACCATGAAGAAAAAGAGAGTGGGGAGACACAAGAGAGTGTCATGAGAAGGAAGGAAGAAGAAATGTCATTTGAAGACCAAGATAGAGAATGTGAAGGATAGTCATTCCTTGTGAAAAACTAAAACAAGAAGAAAGTAGATTAGTAAGAAGACATGAGGAGGAATTCAGAGAAAAGAAGGATGATATTCAAGAATGATGAAGACACCATGAGTGGTAAAGGACATCAGAAGAAGTTGAAGAAACAAGGCTTACGAAGGGTCCTAGGAGAGAATGCAAATGGAAAACAAGATGAAAGCATGCATAGAGAAATCAAGGAGGGAAAAGAAACTATTATTTTTAATCTAATTGTGTGTTATCATGTGTGAATGTAGGTTTTAGAGATAGAGTAGCAAGAATGAACATGAATGGACAAAGGCTAAGTGAATCTAGTGAAAGATGGAACAATGAAATGTTCCTAGAGACCTCAAAAAGTCTAAAAATATCTTCACAAGGAGATGAATCATATATGATGAATAAAAATTGCAGTCAAAGCATGATGGAGTCAAGGGAGAGAGGGGACTCAAAACCAATTTCATGAAGCATGGTACAAAACCAAGAAGCGAAGTAAACTTGAAGATAAGTTGTAGTCTACATGGTTTATACTCGAGATTTGACACTCTGATTCAACCAATACACTTCATTGCATTAAACACAATAAATACACAAAAGCTTCCTTACAATAATAGTAGTATACACTCATACACACATCAAATTTGGTAGCATAACCTCACAATAACTCAGTTCCCACATCCTTCTTATGCTACACAATTCACTACATATTTATAAGGGTGGGGACTTTCCCTTCACTGCTTATCTAATCCCAAAATAGGTCACATGCTATTATTAGCCACACGCTGTTACAAAAATAGCCACACATGTAAGTGCGTTAACAATAGAATTCTTCTAGTTAACTTCCAATAGTAAATCTATTCTCAGCTTGTATCCATACAAAGCACTTCGTATCCGATCCTCCAAAAATAACCAATGTGTGTCGCATAAGTCTCTAACCGGTTTATGTGTTCCACATGCCATCTTCCAAAAATAGATCCTCATCGTGAAAATGGCTAAGTCCCGAATCTGTCTTTGTCCCCAATGCATGATTCCTTTCTAATCCTTCGCGCTTTTGAATGCACTCTTCTCTTCCGCACAAACCTTTTGTATGCTTTTCACTAAGTGCTAGATTTTGTCTTACTAGCATTACCCCACATAATTGCATTACCACCCTAGCAATGGTTTTCTCCAAAATGAATAAAAGAATATGAATAGAAGAATAGAAAGAATTTTGATTAATAAAAGAATGTCTTTACCTTGCAACATCTTCCTCGTCAACTTTGAAGAATCAATTACGGATATTCTTATTTTATTTACACCTCTAAATTCTACCAATCATTGAGCGTAACCTCTACCTTTTCTAGGATATCCACTATAATGACTCTAGCTCATCCTTAGTTATCTCTACCTTCTCATTCTGTAGGACCAAAACAATGTTGGACATGGCGATCAATCTTCCTTCTAATAAATTCATCTTTTACATGATGATTTTCCCAAGCTCATCTAACCTTTCCTTATGTGGTTCTTGTGCTGATGTAAGGGCCTCACACTTATGCTTGACAAGTGCTAATCATTTTGTGCAGCCCAATGTCTCATCCTTCATGGCTTTCAGGACTTCATTGTCTTCCAAAATGGTCCTAGTTCTTATAACGGCTTTTGGGGCTGTACAAATATTCAACGCTTGATCTGCTTTCTTTAGTTCCTCCTGCAAGCTCTGAAGCAACCCCTCATATGATGTAATCTTTCTCATCATCAAATCATTTTCCCTCTCTTCTTCTTATATTGGATCCTTTGGTGTTGGCATGCACATAAAAATATAATAAAGCATTAAGTCCACCAAGGTACTTGCATAATGCATTGCCAAAGGAAACATTTTGGGTACCTTTGGCTCTAAGTGTGGCTTTGCTTTCATGATTATGTCCCCAAATCCTCTACCACGCTAATGAAAACAATGTTATTCTTCTATGCCAATTCATTTTCTTGTTTTAGGCATGCTATTTCTAAATCCTTAGTTTTGATCTCTTCTCTTAGCACCTTAATTGTTGCATCCTTATCCATATTTCATCGTGCCACCTCTATCGAGACCATTACCAAGCATTGCTCACTTGTTCATCTGACATAACAATAGGCTTTATTGTTATGTGTCCGCGCTTTGAGGTGCCTTCTTCAACCTCTGTGATACACATGACTCTTCACACACATCAAAAATCTAGTTAGTCCATGTGCATGTGCATCGACCATAACATTATTTCCTAATGCGCATGGTTTCCATATCTTCATCCATCATCTCCCACCCATACAACTCCTTTAGTGTCACTTGTGCTTTGAAAATAGGTGTGGAAAATTTTACTGTGTCCTTAGCATAGCCCATGACTCGTGGAACATATCATCCACTTGTTCTCTTTGATCTTGGCCCCTTAGTAATTTGAGCTTCAAGATTTGGAGCTTGTCCTACCGTACCCTGAGAAGTCTCGGTTGTTGTCTCATCTACCTCCTTTTCTCCCTCTTATCCATCCTTTATTTCTTCATCCTTTGGTTCTTCCATGTTCTTTGGAGGTGTAGGGGAATTGGGTGCACTTTCCTCAAACTCTTTTTCCTCCTCGTTCAGCTTCAACTTCCTTCTTCTCTTCTTATTTTTCTCCTTCTGTGGAGAGATCCGAGGTGATCTGCGTACTGATTGTGGAGTATTACCTTGGGTCCTTGTTCTCCTGAATAATCTTTTAAATTAGCACTCTCCTTGACTTCATCCAAGTCCTTGTCATCTCCCTCTTGTGGCTAGGGTGGAGTAGTCGCACGCTTAGCTTCTTCCCTATTTGGAGGTTTCCTCCTACCTTTTTGCTCCAAACCACCACTATCCTCATGCTCCTCTTCTTCATCATCTACTTGTATTGTCTTTGTGGGCTTAGGTGTTGGACATTTTCCATTGTATGCTTACCTTTTGGCAGCCTTGGGAGCATGAAATAATTCTCCACATACTTATTATTTCCATTTTGGGCTTGATTTGAAGGTACACAAGTGTTTATCCAATGTTCCCAACTTCCAAGCTTATAGGCTTCATGATTATAATATCTGAGATAATCCTCTCAATGTAGGCACTCCACCCTACATATACGTATGTCCTTTCTCAATGTATGATAGTCGCAATCTACCTTATCGGATTGAAGGTTAGTCAACATGCATCCAAAACCGGTGAACTAATTCTGGAAATATTGTATTGTGAAGGAATATGGTAATTTGCACCATGGGCTCCAAGCCCCATCTTTCATGGCAAACCACATGCGCAAAAGTGTTGGTATACTACGAATTGCACTGCCTTCCTTCCCTACTACCGAAGGTAACTCCTTGGGTATGCGCCATTCTTCTTCAAATGCTACATGGAGTCTATCATACCACATCTCCTCCCTCTGCTTGAATGGTCTCGCTCATTGATCCATCACACAAGTACTTGCCAAATATTTCCGTAGGTGACTTGTTCTCCATAGGGTATTCCCATATTTTCTCCTTTGGCCCATCGGGCACCCCGATTTCCATAAACACTAGAGACAATAGAACAACCCCAAAACTAATCTTCTCTCCTATGTGTGCTTCTTCAATGATAGTCTTCGTGATGTAACTGGAGATGTTGTAAATCACTCCTTGTGACATCTTCTTCGCAATGTGTAGCCACATTGTGTTTACTTGTGACCATCTTTCTTGGTCATTCAACTTTTTCACTAAGTGTGCAGCTGCTTGAATGATTGGGTACTTCTTTAATTTATCAATTTCCATGTCACATGGACCCTTGGTATACCCCAACTCCTTCCTTGTCTCCAAGATTGTGGCTTTATCAGTTAAATCACCGTTTAGATCTACCCCTGTGCCTTTCAACCCTGTTACTATTGAGATCAACGTGGTTGTAATCCTTACCCTGCGTCTTGCAAAGTAGAAGAAATCTTCATGTACCCTACTCATCAACCAGTGATACAATGGTTCATATTTCCCAAAGTAGGGGAGCTCATACAACTGGTAAACTCCAATTTTCTTCAACAACTTCTCCCTAGCATCGTCATACACCGGCATGTCTTTTGTTGTGTGCTTATTCATCTTTGTGTTTAATAACACATCCAACTCCTTATTTTCAGTTGTACGATGGTTATAGTCACTAATATTTCTCTTCCAAATGTGGGAATCCCATTCCTGACCCACAATTACACCCTCTGGATACTGCATTTCTGAGAAATTACTCTCAAGGGTCATTTCAACCTCCACTTCGACCTTTTTCTTCCCTTTTATTCCTACTATGGGTGCTTTCTTCGGTGCCATCTATAACCTATAATCTTATAACTTCAAATACTCTCCTTTTATATCCTATAATGTGTAAACCCAAACCCTAGCTCAATTCAGCATTCCCTAGTTAAAATTACGTGCCCTAGCTCTTTTTTAACGCCTTGCTTTACTCAAACCCTTCACAACTAGGAAGCAAGCTTCCTCTATGCATAAATTTTCTCGTCACATCTCGATTTGTACTCTTCACACCTGAATACTCTTCTTGCAGCTTGGTTACACTTGGCTCTTTCAAATTATCACGATTGCAATGGTAAAAATTAACTCACATCCCATCCTTATATAGATTTTCAAAAATTTAGTGCATTTATTTCTTCTTCATCTACTAAAAATCCTCTCATTAATTAACCATTTTCATTCTTTCCACACGGTACATCTTTGCGCCCAAGCTATAACCTTCTAACGTGCCTTCCTACCTTCTAGCCATAGACTTCTCTTCAACGCACCTCCATGCACCCGAGTACCTTTCACACCGTACATTCCCTTATTAGTTTCCATGGCCTCTGCTTACCTCACGTTATATTTGTTTCTTCATTTACCTTCACCTATGGTCCTCATTTCCAAAAGCAATTTTTTTTCATTCAATTCTCCAATTTGAATAACACCCATAGCAATGTTTTCTTTTCATGTGGACTTATTTTCAATAGTCTTGTACCCAGATATCAATAACCTACCCCACACTAAGGGTATGTGCAGTCCTTTGTGCATAAAAATTCTTCAAATAGTAATTAGCTTCTGGCACGTAAACGTGATTTATTACACAAACACACCAACTAAATTGACAAAGCATAGTGACAAAGAAGGAAACACATTAAGGAAATGCAAAATTGAAAACCTAATCTAAATGGAAACACTGCCTTATTACAAACACTAAGAAGAATTATTTATAGTAGGGCTTTAGCCTACTCCCATTGAAGTATCCAAGTAACCGTATTCCATCAAGCACCTCTAATTGACAAGCACTTGTTTCAAGTATGTGAGTGACAACATACGGTCCCAACCAATGTACCTTGAGTTTTATAGGATGGCACAAAAACTTAGAGTCATAAAGGAGCACCATCTTTCCAATCTCAAAATTTTTATCCTCGATGATGTGTTTGTCATGCCATGCTTTCTTCTGGCCTTTTCTTTTTTTGACTCCAATGTGTTATAGCTCATTTCTCATCTAACTTCATTAACTTTTCAATCCATTCTTCTAATTCTTTCTCATCACCTAGACCTCAGCGCACGTAATATGCAAAGAAGGTAAGATGAATTCTATAGGAAGAACGGCTTTTCGCATCAAACACTAACTCGAAATGGTGTGTCTTTGTTCAACCTTTTATATGTTGTTCGATATTCCCAAAGTACTGCGCAGATACTTTATCATCCTAATCCTTTCTTCCAACATCACAAATTTTTTGTCAATGTCCGCTCAAAATTTGATTGAAAGCCATAGTCCCATTTTCCCGAGGATGATATGGTGTAGTCTTATGGTGTGCAATCATGAATTCATCCAATAAAATTTTGATTGCCTCATTAGAAAATGTGTGCCCTTATCACTCAGTTAAACTTAAAGGACATTCATACTTTGTAATAATATTTTCCCATAGAAACCTAGTTGTAGCTGATGTACAATCCTTTGTATGCACCGCTTTCTTCCCACATTATCGATAATTAGTGCAAGTTATGACATAGTGCGATCCAATCCTGTGTGTAGCTGGTGAAATAGGACCCACAAAATCTATAGCCCATTTCTCAAACAGCTCTGCACTAGAAATAAGCCTTAATGGAATCTCATCTCATTGAACTCGTTTCCTAAGATGCTTGGCAAAGTGATCACAAGCCTTGTAATAATCCTTACAATCTTTATACAGGGTCTCCCACCATAATCTAGCGAGTAGAATCTTGCACGCAGTGGTGTCACCTACATAGTGGCCACCTGTAATACCACCATGAACTTCCTCCATGATAGCTATGCATTCATGTTCTAGTACACAATGGTGAAATACTTCATCTTGGCCTAACTTGTACAGGTCACCGCTAATCAACAAATAGGGTTCCACGTGTAAAGCAAGTTGTTTCTTTTGTAAGGATTTCATTCCTTCTAGTTTCATGCCTATTCGTATAAATACAATAATGTCCTCTAATTTTGATGGAACTTGTTATAACCTATATAACTGTGCATCTGGCATGGTATCTTCAATTTCCCATGCTTCTTCTCTTGACTATATTCTAGATAAATGGTCTAGTCCAAAATTACTTTTCCCTGGTTTTACCATAACTATGAAATCAAATTCTTGAAATAATAGTACCCATCTACATATGTGCCCTTGTAAAATGGGCTTTTTACCAAATACTTCAATGTCATGTGATTTGTATAAAATAAATATGTTGTAGCTAGAAAGTATTGTCTAAATTTATGTAGCGCATAGATCATTGACAAAGCTTCGCGCTCTGTAGTTGTGTAGTTCTATTCTGTAGGAGTCGATTTCTACTAGCAAAACAGATAGGATGATCTATAATACCTTCTCTAGGTTTATCCAATCTTTGCGCCAATGGTCATGTTAGAGGAATCTACATGTACACTAAATGGTTGGTCCCACGAAGGAAAATGCGAGAATAGGCGTGGTAGTAAGTTGTTGCTTTAATGTCTTGAATGTGTGTTCACTGTTGCTACAGTTCTCCTAGTAGAATGTACCTTTCCCTTTCAAATAACTCCTCCAATGGTGTGGAAACTGTCACATATCCTTTAATAAACTTCCTTTAATATCCTATATGACCCAAAAATTCATGCACCTCACTCATTGAATGGTAGGCTCTTTTAGGCCTATAATGACTACAACCTTAGCTGGATCAACCAACAAACCTTCTTCCCACCTTTTCAAATAGTCTATGCTAGTAATGATATAGCGTGATCTAGTCCTATGCGTGACTAGTGAAATAGGACCCACAAAATCAATAGCCCATTTCTCAAATGGTTCTACACTAGTAATAGGTCTTAGAGGTATTTCATCTCATTGACCTAGTTTCCCAAGATACTTGGAAGTGATAAAAACCTTGCAATATGCTTTACAATCTTTATACAGGGTCTCCCACCATAATCCAGTGAGTAGAATCTTGTGCGCAATGGTGTCACCTATATAGTGGCCACCTACAATACCACCATGAGCTTCCTCCATGATATCTTTGGACTCATGTTCCAGTACAATGGTGCCAAATACGTCATCCCAAATACCTAACTTGTATAGGTTAGCACTAATCAACATATAGGGTGTTGCGCATATAGAAAGTTGTTTCTTCTCTAAGGATTTAATTCCTTCTGGTGCCATACCTATTCATAGAAATATAGCAATGTCCTCTAATTTTGATGGCACTCATTGTAACCAATATAACTATGCATCGGGCATGGTATCTTCATGGCCTATGCCTCTTCTCCCGACTAGATTCTATATAAATGGCAAGGTCCATAATTAATTTTCCCTAGTTTGAAAACAATTGTGCAATCAAATTCTTGAAATAAGCATACCCATCTACATATGTGCCCCTGTAAAATGGGCTTATTTACCAAAAACTTCAATGTCATGTGATCTATATAAAATAAAAATGGTGTAGCTAGCAAGTACTATCTGAATTTACGTAGCACATAGATCGTTGAAAAATATTCATGCTTTGTAGTTGTGTAATTATGCTCTACAGGAGTCAAATTTCTACTAGCAAAATAGATAGGATAATCTATAATACCTTCTCCAGGCTGAGCCAACATCGCGCCAATGGCCATGCCAAAGGCATCCACATGTACATGAAATGGTTGGTCCCACGAAGAAAAGCGCAAAATAGGCACAATAGTAAGTTTCTCCTTGATTTCTCGAATGTGCGTTGTTGTGGTTATACCCAATAGAACATACCTTTTCCTTTCAGTAACTCCTCCAAAGGTGTGGCAACCTTGGCATACCCCTTTATGAATTTCCTATAATACCCCATGTGACCCAAGAATCCGCATACCTCACTTTGACTGGTAGGATCTTTTAGGCCGATAATGACTACAACCTTAGCTAGATCAACCAACAAACCTTCCTTACAGATTATGTGTCCTAACAATATCCCAAATGGTGTAGCAAATATACACTTCTTGATGTTCAAAGAGATACTCAACTATCTACATCTTTCAAACATTAAGTGTAGATTGTCACAATGATCTTTAACTAATCCATACACCGTCCAATCATCCAAATAGACCTGCAAGAAGTTGTGAATAAAGTCCTTGAATGCTTGAACAAATATGCGTGAAAATACAACAGGCACATTTTTCAGACCAAAAGGCATCACAGTATAGGCAAAGCTACCCCATTTAGTAGTAAAAGTAGTCTTTTCCTGATCCTCCTAGGCAATCCTAACCTAATGATACCCAGAGAACCCATCTGTAAACAAATAGATTTTGCACCTGCAACTCCTAGTATTTCCTTAGTGAATGGCGTAGGAAAGGGATCAGTCACACATGTAGCATTCATCTCCATGTAGTCCACATAGATCCTAATCCATCCATCCTTCTTGATACTAATCACCATTGGACTAACCCATTCTGACTCATCCAGGGGCTTGATGATTCCAGACTTCAACATTTTGTCAATCTCTTCCTTGACCTTTTTACGTAAGTTGGGGTTCATCCTGTAGGGTCTCTTTCTAACTAGGCACACACCCTCTTTAAGATTTATCTTCATCTCCCCTAATGATTCATGCATGCCTTTAAGTTCATGGTACCCTCGAGGGAATAAGTCTTGATAATCCCATAGTAACTCTATGATTTTTTCCACTTCAAAGTCTAACCAATAGTCTCCAATTATGGCCTCCTTAGGCTCAGCATCTGATCCAATATTCAATTTCTTTGTCTTCATAGGTTCATGATAGGCACGTGTGGTCTTATCTACACTGTATTCCTAACACCTCACACCTACCTGTTGAATGGTTTACATCCATATTTTCTACTTCTTTGTCATCCATAAGTAGACCATTTTCCCTTTTTCTTTCTCAAGGCAAGCTCATTGAAGTAGCGTGGCATCAGCCTCTGTCTCTTCAACAAGACACGCTCCTAATTTTCCTCCATCCAATAACTCCTAAAGGATTTCTTTAGCCTTGGAACAATCTCCCATAGTTAAGCGCTTTATGAAATTTAATTATTCTTCCACCGAGGCTTGGTAGAGAATAATTCAAACGTCTGGGCCATTCCCGTAATTATATCATGGCAATTTCCGGTCTCTCTATGGATTTCTACATATACATACCAAGCACTCGCACAATCTTGTAAAGTGGAATAAAAATTGTGCACCCATAGAAAAAGGTGGTAAAGCTTCCTACCCCTCTATCCGAGTCTCTCACACTTCCAACATGGCATTAAATAGGTTGATTTCCACGGTAAGTGTAGATTTGAGTAGGTGTATTACTCTTGAAAACCTAGTGGTAAGAGAAATCCTAATTTCATTCCATCTTACAAGATTATCCTTGTGGGCCACCCACCAGTGCGCTATTGTCCCGCATAGGGTATAGGCTAGCATATTCCTCCTTTCCAACATGTCTATCCAATGTTCTTCCATGGCACTCAAAAAATGCCACAGGGATCTCCTTCTCTAGTATAACAGGGTACCAAGTTGTTACCTATTCTCTTGGTATAATGTGGTCTCGCAATCCCAATCTTATAGACTCTTTACTTCTTGCCCTACCAACTCATAAGTGCTATGAGCCCAATTATCACAAGCAAAACTTGTAGTATCATTGATAGATTGTGCATCCTCCCACTGAATGATTCCTTCTTTACATGGCTCAAGCACCTCTGGATCCTAGATGGCGTGTACATAAATCCTATTAAGGTCTTCTTCACTCAAGGGCTCAACATAGGGTGTAAATTTATCATCTGTTAAAGGGATAATAACTCTTTCCTCCTTGTTTTCAAAACTGATATAACCTTTGTTGAACTAAAGATCAGCATTATTTGCATAGCACCAAAGATGCCCCAATAGAGCTGGGAAGCTATCTGACTCTGCCAACACTAAAACCTCAAAATCTCCAATGAACTTGGCTCCTTATATGGTAATGGATGCATCTTTTAAAACTCCGATGGGAGTGGCCTTAGTCTGATTAGCCATGAACAATACATTAGAGGATGGCTGCAATGGGGGTCTCCCCATTTGTACCCATGCATCTAAAGTAAGAACATTGTCTTACGCGCCTATATCAATCAATATCTTACTCAATAGCCACCCATCAATAACAAAATTTAGAATGATTTCCTTTTCATAATCTAGGCTATGAGGGAGAAGATTTGCATTTAGGATCGGTCGTCCAGTCTCAGTACTTGCACACAGAGTGTTTCCTTTTAACCAATTCCCTAACAGTGTAATGATATTTTCCTAGCGCAACATTTTACACACTTCTCTCAAGTCATCCATATCAGTTTGGATCATCTCTAATGCTTTCTTTTGCTCCATCTTCCTTGATTGATCTTTTAAATATTGTATCTCACCTTGAAGATTCTGAGTACCTCCATGGTTTCCTAATAAACCTCCTTTTGATGGGCAGGATCTAGGTACCGTGCATGTAGAACCTCCTCCTTAGTGATGGTAGGCTTCGTAGTAATGCTTCTCTAGCGTGTACTCGCTTAAGCACGGATCGTGATATTTACTTGCAATGCCTCAGACTGCTTCCAACTTGGGCATCCACTAATTTTCCATAGCGTGTTGTATCCTAACCATCCATGCGCCTTTGTTTTCTTGTTTATGCTTCTTGCTAAGATGTTCATACAAGTTGATCAGGGATCAATTTTAGTGTCAAATGTTCCCTAAAATTCCCTAAACCATGCCAAAGTAGTAGAGCCTTCATGAGCTTTCCGACAACCGTAAGAACGTGAAAATGTGACACTTTGAGCTCAATATATGTCCAAATAAATTTGGTTAACTAGAAGGTCAACATTAGTCAACAGGTCCATGGTGACGTGGACGCGTGCACAATTGGCCAAGTGGCTCAGTCAACATTGGGCAAGTGGAAAAATGATAAAAATGCTACCATGGTCTTACTCGTCATATTTCATGTGGGTCAAATTTTAAATCAATTTTCAAATGCCACGCATATATGTCAAACCTCCATATATTAATGTTAAACATTAGTATTAAACCATACATAACCGCCAAACTTTTGCTAAGTCCACGTGAAAGAAAAGGAGATGAAGCGGTTGTAGGGGGTGTAAATGCCATGTGTGGAAATCCACGTGGAGAGGAGTGGGAAGTGGGCGGTTAAGCCTCAAGTGGTCCTTTGACCACTATTTATGCATGGAAAAGGCTTTAATAAGCCTAAAACCTTATCCCACACCGCCAAAAGAATAGCACCACTTGGTTTTGAACCCAAGACCTTCGCTTCCCAATCACATCCCACCAACCAACTCACCACCAATCTCGGATGGGATAGAAATGAGTTTGCATGGGTATATAAAGAGCTCTTATCTCTGTGTTGTAGGGGGTGTCAAGCAGGATAAGGACCAGATCTCAGAAAATGCCATTTTTGAAGGCCTTGCACTCAGAATGAGAACTCGGAGTAAAAATATGAAATGAAGAAAATTCTGAGATGATTCCAACGATGTAAGATTTGATATTTTTGTTGATTTTTAACCTGTTTTTGGAAGCTTTGAATGAAGTTTTTAACAGGGATCTACAAGACAACTAGTTGGAAAACACGAATTTCAATGCACTTCTGGTCCGAATTGTGACTTGGTGTAAACATGAAAAGTGTTCAAAATTTAGAGATGATCTCATATATATGATTTTTTTCATAGAATGTTTTTAAATATCCATTTGTAGGTGTTTTTCTAACACAGTTGCAGGGAGATCACATTGTGAAAACACTGTAGGAGCCACGGATCATTCTTGGGACGCTTTTGCTATTTTTCGAGTTATTGGGACATTGATCAGCTCATTTGTAGGTGGTGATTCATTATTGGTTATTTGTAAGAGTTATTGTAATTAAATTTCAATATTATTAATGGATTGGTTCAATCGAACCTGGGGACGTAAGCAATTTCCAACCCCGTAAACAATCTTGTTTGTTATCTGAGTGTTTTCAGTTCTGATTATTTATTTGTTACCCAAGTTTTCTGCACTTCTATGGATGCATAATAATCATAATTTAATCAATTTTTGGAGCTTAGAATACTTAAAATTGATTAAGAAAATCATGATCTTTGGAAACTTTTAAAAGTCAAAAAAATACAACACACGTTTTCGAGATCACAAGTCCAGCATAACTCATAACTATGATTATTTCCACATAAAGAACATTTAATATTCTTAGAAAATTCACACCTGAATTGGTCGGGAGATCCACATTGATAACATGTCCCATGAGGGAACTTGCTTATTCCACCACTACGGCCTCATCCTCCGAATCCACCATGGTATCCTTGACCTCTTCCATAACCGTTTTCAAAATCCCTTCATTCCAATCATAGAATGCCTGATTTTGATCCCGATCCTGATGTTCATTCTTACCTTTAGAGTTATCTAAAACTCCTATCTTTCATACACCGATATCTATATTGTCCTGGATCTGACCAATCAACCGGTAGTCTTCCATGTCATGAGTCGTGGACCTACATATTTTACAAGAGCTTTAAATGTTCTTCCTTATCGGTGCATTGTAGTAATGGGCAAGGCTAGCATCATGGTTTAAATGGCATATCTCACAGTCTAACAGCAATGAGTGCATTGATCTATAGGGACAACTATCCTTTGTGTGACCTTCCACTTCGCAATCTATGCACCAAATCCCTATGTGTGTCTCATGTGCTGAATTTACCGATAGTTTCTCCAACTACTTTTCCATAGCTACGATCTATGCTTCTAAAAATGGGCTCACCCCAGTGTCTATACATCTAATTGCCTTAGTGTGTAAGGTGGCTTCAAGTGCTTCACACATTAGTGTATGTTTTATGTGATAGTTCCCTCCTAAAAGGTGTAATCAGGCCTCCAACGAACCATTGTGCATGCTTTGGCTTGCGTGAATATCATAAGAAATCTTAGATAACAACATTTTAAAATGGGCATCATACTCTCTGACACTCTCAGTAGTTCCTTGCTTAATATCTTTGAGTGCACTTATAATCTTCTATTCAAACTCAAGGATGTGAAACTCTTTAAGGAACACATCTTTTAAAGCTGGATAGTCTACACAAGTCTGATCAAGGTCAAACTTTCTATACCAACTGTGTGCACCCTTGTAACATAGTAGCAAATTGGCTTTCCCTATGCTTAAAAGTCATGATTCCTTTTACGTGCCACATTATTTCACACATGTGCACATGTTTAGCAACATCTTCTATGCCCCTATACTCTGGAAGATGAAGAGACATCTCCATGTAAATATTCGGGGTTGGTGTGGACCTTGCCCACCTAATCTAGAACCTCTTATGTTTCCTCTGCCTCCAGAACCACCAAATCCTCCGGAACTAGAGCCACCTATGCCTCCTGATCCCGAACATGTGGTGGGTTCGGACCAGAAGATGTACTTTCTTGTATCCCAACAAGTACTTAATTGTACCCCAATGGTTTGTGAAGTGTTACTACTCCCAGAAGAGAGTCCAAAAATATGCGTGCCTAAATTTTGCATGCCGATGATACACCTAAAAATGTACTCCCATATAACAAAAAATCTATTTGCGTTGCCATCGTTGTGCCTCTTATAAGACTTTCTCCTACTCTCCCATTGCTTGAATTATCTTGCTAACTATTTTTTGTACTAGATGTTGGAAAACCAAGCACAAGGGAAAGGTTTCCAGGTGGATTCAAATGTGTGCCCATGGCCCAAGATGTTTCTACTAGTGCACTTCTACGTGAGGCCAAGGAGGGTTCCTTGTCATGCTTTCCCAAATGGGGGAGTTCCTGATGCTCGGGTTCCACATCTTCTACATGAACTTCAACTCCTTCCCAAACTATCTTTCTCCACAACGCCATTTTCTCTACAACCTCCCGTTGCTTCTCTACCTCCCTCTTGCATGCCTCATTATACTTAATTCACCTTTCCTCTCTCTTCCTTTCTTCCACTAGGTCTTCCATCTTTCACCAAACTCCGCTCCCGCCCCCATGTTCCCATCGGTTTACTCTCCAAGTTTAGGGTTACCATCGAGAATCTTGATTTCCAGTGGAATTCCTTGCGGTAAGTTCCTCGGGATATCATTGAAACTAGAATTCAGCTGCCTCTCAGGCACGAATAAGTGGACATTGAGTACTCCAAGATATAACTATTCAAAACACCATGAATGACGTATCCACAACACGAGTCCAAATTAGATCAGCATCATAAAGGGCATGAAATTCTTCCTTCATCCAAACAATATTGCGATACCTCCAATTCCATTTAGATGCATAAGCAATCAACCACTCGTAAAATTATACTAGAAAGATAGCAAAGAATCTCTCATATAAATTATTATATAGATTATGTTCCACCCATACGTGTGCGTTAAACTTAGATCCGGTGTTGAACCTCTATGTGTATTCTTCTTCTAAGTCATGTATCCACTCCTCAATACTTTCTAGGGTCAATCAATATGTCTTCATCGTGAACCATCCTAAAATCAACTAAAAAAGAGGTCTTGGCAATGGAACCAATGACACAACATAGAATTCACCAGTAAAATCCTAGGCACGTTGGCACATCACTCAACCTAGACTGAGCACTCACCCAAAGTGCGAAAAGGTACTAGACCCCTCTTTAGGGTTGTTGTTGCGGGATGTTAGCATGATGAAGACTTGAAACATTCATATCTATGACTAATATATCATTCTATAGTGCATGTTTAGATCTAGATCTAGAGAATAACAGACTTAAACGATAACCATGATGAAATCAAGCATGCAAGAACTGATTATACTTAAGATTTGACACTCTAATTCAGTCAATACACTTCATTGCATTAAAAATGATAAATACATGTAAGCTTCCTTACAATAATAACAAAGATATACACTCATACGCGTATAAGATTTGGCAAAGAACCTCACAATAACTCAGTTCTCACATCCTTCTTATGCTACATAGTTCACTACATATTTATAAGGGTGGGGAATTTCCCTTCACCACTTATCTAATCCCAAAATAGGTCGCATGCTATTATTAGCCATACGTCATTACAAAAATAGCCACACATGCAAGTGCACTAACAATAGACTTCTTCTAGTTAATTGTCAGTAGTAAATCTATTCTCAGCCTGTATCCATGCAAATTTATTTGTAGCCGATCCTCCAAAAATAGCCAATGCATTTCATGTAAGTCTCTAACTGGTTTGTGTGTTCCGCACGCCATCTTCCAAAAATATATCCTCATCGTGAAAATGGCTAAGTCCCAAATTTGTCTCTGTCCCCAACATGTGATTCCTTTCTTATCCTTCCACACTTTTGAATGTGCTCTGATCTTCCACATGAACCTTTGGTATGATTTTTGCTAAGTACCAGATTTTTCTAACCAACAATGAAGGTAAGAACACTCAAAGAAATGAGAAGAGTAAGGTAAAGCAAATAAAGAAACCATATGGATTCTTGGAATGTTCAAAGGAGTGAGATTCACACTTGATGATTTTCATTGCTTAGGAAAAAGTGAAAGGTGCATATGAGAGAGCTACAAATGAAAAAGTGAAGGAGGATATGGTGAATAAAATGAAAGAGACACTAAGGTTTCATGAATTTTAGACTAATATTGTTTTTAGTATTGCAGGTATAGGTGGAATAGGAATAATAATGGTGGAAGAAAGTGGAAAAATGCGAAGAAGACATAAACCTAATCAAGTAAGAGAGAGGGAATGTGAAGAAGAGTTTAGAGTGAAGGAAAGGTGTACAAAGACACAATACAAACCATTAAACTCATCAAATCAAGAGTATCAAATGAAACAAGTACAACAAGGTAAACAATCAAAAGTAAAAAAAGGGAAGATAAGCTCAAGGAGATAGGAAAATTCGAAAAGAAGGAAGAAGGAAGTTCTTAGAGGTGTTCTCCTTTTTGGAGGGAAGTATAATGCAGGAGCATCAAGGTCTAGGAGGTATTAGAGTCATAAGAGAAGTAATTGAGCATGTTTATATCATGTAGGTGATTGATTGGCTCGTGTTGTAAATGTGAAAAGAGAAGGTGAGTGAAAATGCTTGTTCATGTAAGAATAAAAATGTTTGTAAAAGAGAGACTAGGTGGTTAAAAGAGTGAAATAGTTGTTTTAAGCCTTATTTGGCTATAATGAAGTGTCATAGAGTAAAATTAGGTTGGTGAACGAAGTGAGAGGTTGTTGGGATGTTGTTTCATCCTATTCTAATCATGGTATATTGTTTAGCTCTCTTAGGAGCTAAATAAGAAGTCTAGTAGTCTAGCCAAGGTAGTATGAAGATGTTTTCCACAAACAACCAATCATAGAAGATCATGAAGAAGATGTAATAGAGGTTTCCAATGAATGATAAAGACATGTATTTATGCTTGCAAGTAAAATTTACATGAATTTTGTATGACTTGTTGTCTTTGAATGGATTGTTTTATAACTCTCCTGCTCCAAGCCGAAACCTTCAAAATGATAGTTATGTTAAAATGCATGATTTGAAAACTATGATGGTGTGGTGAGTTGGAGGATGGTAAAACATCTATCTCAAAAAAATTTAGCTCTTAAAATATTAAATTTTTCTTTGTAATCCTAATTCCATGCTCTCGGCTTAAACTAGGGCTCAGTGTCAATCGAATTCTACCCAACAAAAAATCATGAAATTTGGTGAACATCTATGTTTTGATGAGGCCTAAAATTTTGTGAAGTTTCATCTTGGAATTCACACGTGTGGAAAATCTACATGAGGTTTTACAGTTAACTATGGTTGTGCACAAAATTGGGAGAAAAGGGGTTATGTGAGGGCTCAAATCTTCAAGTCAAAGCTTGAAATTCATTGTGAGGCATCATGGAGGTAAGACAAAGGTGAATCAAACCATTTTAAGGTTAGTCTACATGCCTAAATGTGTATTGTCATGTTTAGGGGCTATAAAAGGCTTAATTTGCATGGTACAGTCCAAAGGAAGTGTGATTCCGTACAAAGGATGAAGTAGAGATTTTGACATATGTTCAAGAAACCCATAAATTACATCCGATCACCTATTTTTGTGTATGGATGTTTTAGGAAATCATGAGATCCAAATCAATTTGTATGGTCATATGGCTAGTAGGACAAGAGCCCTTAAAGAGAGATTACATGTGAAATATAAGGGCATGACTGTAAAAGGGTATAAACACCATGACATAGGATAAATAAGGTGTTCTAAGAGTGTGGATGTTGATTCGTAACCCTAGGTTAAGTTTTGATCATGTTGACCATCATGATTCTATACTAGCTACACAATAGAAGTATGGAGAGTATTACATAAAGACTTGGACCAAAATAGTAATTTGTAAAGAATGGATGGGCATGGAGAGTAGAGGTGATAATTTGAGTAAGATGACTGGTCTAGGGGAGTGGAGATATGAATATATCCATAGGTATATCTATTTCATGTTTACTTTCTAAGGAATTCTAGTACTAATACAATTGATTCAACCAAGAAGCAATATACCTAAGGTTTTTTTAGTATAGGATTTTTGCTATGGAGTGTGTGATAACATCCTCAAGCTAGTGGTGAGAGAGAACACCATGAACAATAGTGCTCATGTGTTGAGAAAGATCATGCACACCCAAAGGTAAGTATGTTCATATGCTAGCATTTTGAAAGAGTAGATCCCGACATCAAGGAGTAGTTTCTTTGAAAAAAGTGATTGGATGCAAAAGTGGAGTAGGATGGGGAGGAATATTGAATGGTGGTAGTTTTTGTGGTATTGGTGACGTTGCAGAAGACTCGATAGGAGAATAAGGTTGATCGATTACGGGAGGTGGTAATGTGGTTTGACTTGGTGAGACCATAGACGAATTAGTAGAAGGTGTTTGCTGTTAAATTAATTTTGAGGGACAATTGCTTAGGAGGTGCTTGAATTATTGTAGAAGGATCCCAAGTAATGATGTCTTGATGCTCATTAGATATAGATGGATCAGATTTAGGAACCCAATGGGATTTATCATTTGTATTAGAATGTTGTAAAAAAATGAGAGAAAACCCTATCGTGCAAGGTACTTGATACTTCATTGTAAAGCATAACAATAATTTTCTATATTTCCTTTCTTCGGTGATAGTTGCAATATGGAAGACCTTGATACTTGGCAAGCCTATAAGGAGGATAACCATGAGTAGGTGGCAAGATAATGATTCTATGAGTGATGATTTGTGGAAGAATATCTTGTTTCTTAGCATTGAGATTGAACATGAGAGGTGTAGGAGCAACGATCGACTTCAGTTCACTAATATGAGCACATGTAGAAGACATAGGATGATTATGAGAAGAAGAAAAATTGTGAGCCTGAGAAGTATCCTTAAGTTGTTGAATTTCATATTTAAGAGATGTGATTGTGGATTCCATAGCCTGAAATTTATCTTGAAATAAAGAATGAAGAGCTTGAATGGATTTGCAAATAGATTGATTGTAATTGGAATCAAGGGAGTCCTTAGAAAGGTGACTAAAAATAACATTGACTTGGGTAGGCAATATGTTGATAGGAAGACACATAGTCTCTAGGGTTTTTTGAAGAGTGTCTTTACAAGATGGGTGCATTTGAATCAATTGAAGCAAAGAGACTTGACAGACATTAGAATCCATGATAGAAAAGATGAGAAAATCCCTAGAATGAAGGTGGATTTGAAGATCGGGTTCACCAAAATGATTAACTAAAATTGACTAAACTAGGTAGTATGAAGATAGTTAATCTAAGTTATGAACAATTGTAATAAAATAGATAGGATAAGTAAGGAATTATACATGTAAGATAAAAAAACTATGTAAAAGGAAATGCTAACCCTAATATGCAAAAAGGAAGAGGAAGGAACTTAGCGATAACAGAGACGCTATCAGAGAGTGTCGCATAGGTGACTGGAAAAATTAGGAGCAAGAATGACTATCCGTGAAGTTCCGAAAAGGATGGATCTAGAGGATCTATCTAGACCGGGGTTCCCGAGGAGGAGGGGTGCTGCAGCACTCTGGTTTTCTGTAATCTGGGTGCCCTATTCTATGCAAAATCTCTTAAACTAGTTCTTACAGGGTCGTAAGGTGGTATGAAACCTCACTATGTGTCACATCTACTTCATTGTCCCGTGTGAGATGTCGTTAATATGGAATAAAGACTTGTAAAAGACCTAAAAAGAAGTATCAAAACCCTAAAAAATAAAGATGCAAATGAATGGGTTGGCTAACCTCATCTGCCACAATAGTGGGCTTACTAACTGAGTGTTGCACTAATTTTTAGACCCAGATGTAGTTCTAGTGTGTGTGTGTGTGTGTGGCGAGCACGCGCATGTAGTGCCCTAGGTGCTCTTATGTAAGTCACACTTTGTGAAGTAGCAAGAAATAGCTAAATGAAAAAAATGTAATAGAATGTGTGTATGGAATAGAATAGAATCCCTCCCCCTATGAAGTGTGATGCAAATGTCCTACCTTATACCTTGATGATGGAGCTATGTAGATGCCAATGCAATGGATGGATGTAACTCTAGATGAGTGACAGTATTATATGATGCTAGGTCCGTCATTTTTGTCTCATAACTTTATATTTATATGGCTCTCTTGATCTAATTTCATAATTAACCTCAAAAAGGCTGACCACAAGAAAGATAAAGATGAAAAATGGTGAAAGATGCCCAAAACGTTGCATGAAAGTACAAAATGGACCGGCACCCCTAATGGGACCAAGGCACCCCATGTGTGCCCCAATACAAATCTTGCATCCTAGTCAAGGATAAAATAATGCAGGTATGTCGAGAAATGGCTAGGTATATGGGTGCAATAGGTCACAAATGACGAAATAAAATTAATAATATGGACACAAGGATGGGGGTTAATTAGTATTGTCTTCCTTCGAGAACTTTTTAAATAGTAGTATGAGAACGAGATAAATAAATGTCTAAAGTGCATGATTTTGTGACTACATTTGTCTACACAATAAACTTAACAGCTATTTATGAATTTACGTGGCATGACCAGATAGCTTCACATATTTATCTCCCAAAATTTTTTCAATGTATGCCATATATTTCTCTCGAATCAACGAAAAATATTAAACTTAGTCCATGTTTTGAAGTACTAGAATAAAAGGCAATCTCACGATCTAAAGTGGAATACAATTTAAAAGGAACCATGAATGGCTCCATTGCCTGAAAAGGCATAAGGAAAAATATGATAATAGAAAGCCTGGGCAACCCATTAAAAATACCTCTACGCTAGTGCACATGGGAGAATAGGCCTTAATCGTTAAATGGAAGAACGAGTTACATTAATGATACAATCCAATCCAATATTTCACACTTGACCATTTTCAATCCGTCAAGGACATTATCATTAATATTAATTAATACCCTCATGTAAAATATGAATGATATTCCACTCTTAAAACAACACAAATAAATTTAACACAAACATAAATAAAATCATGAAATATGTAAACACATAATTATACATTTAAGTGCCACCAATCTACATGTATTAATGATGTGGACATTGAAGTACTAATGATCTACTTGTCACCTTTCCCAATGTATTAAAATAATTTCATAGCCAAAACTAATCACATAACCATATTCATAAGCATAGTCATAAATTAAAGCACACTAATAACATAACCACAATCATAAATATAAGCATGCTCATCAACATGGCCAAAATAATATAGATTTCTAAATACGAGGTGCTCATGAACATTCCCATCATGAAAAATCAGGACCGGTTAAGCATTTGCTTCATGACGTAGGAATGAGTGAGCCTTCAGATCATGATCATAGCCTTCATTCCTCTGCTAAAGATAAAACGATTGGTTATGGATTATAAGTAATGGATTAGCGACCGTTAAGCTCTATTACTTATTAGAAGGAATGGGTTCGTTTCTGCTAAGGTCTGATGTTTCTTATTTTGAAAATATCGATAACAAATCATAGTAAAATAGCTTAGTGATCACTATATTATTTTGATTTATAAATATGATGAGAAGTATATGTTTAACATATATTTTAATCTTGTTGACCATGTGCCTATGTTTTACGCGAAGATGGCTATTAATTACACTATCGGATATACAAAAAGGGTTGTATAAAATGTCTAATAAAATCAATTTCTTGTCTAGAATGGATTAACCAAATTTGCGGTCACTAATCCCAATTCACTAAATTTGTTTTAGGCATGGGGTACATTGTGGGGGGGATGCACTTTAGTATGACACCACCAAACATAGCATGTCAATATTTTCATGGCCATGGCTATCACTTTAGCCTTTTGACAAGAGTAGCAAAAGGAGGATGGGTATCCATCTCCTCCCCTTGTGATTTTCAACATATTTTCTTACAAAAAAACAATATTTAAAGTCGAAAGAGGTTGTGGGGGAGTGAGAAAACGAGCAATCAACGGCTATGAAATTTACCTTAATTTTTTTCGAACCCTTCACATGTTGTTTCCAATGGAAAATTCATGCTTTATTTGGTCATGAATCACCCTTTCACCCTTTCTCTCCTATAAATGTTTCTTATTTAAGGCTCTTTTGAATTTTTGGTTGTTAGAGCAGATGGTGAGACATGACATTAGTAGCCATGGTGGCCACTTTACCATAGCCCGAAATGAAACTTTTCAATTGTTGGACCTTTGAAAATGTCAAGGTAATAATCTCAAATATCACTAGAAACTATCTTGAATGTTCTCGCTTATTTCTTCATAAATGAGCTCTTGTTTTTATTACGATTGTAGTTGGTATTTCCATATAAATTCATTATTTCTTGAATAGATCTTTATTTTCTCTTCTTAATCTTAGCTAATGACAAAATCAATTGTTCATGGTATAGTCTGATGGTTTTATAAAAAGTTCCTTTTTGTAAAATTACTTTTATGTAAGCCTATTTTTTTGTTCTTTCTTTATTGTTTGAGCTTGACGTTTGGTATTACCTTCAATGTTTGTTTTAAAAATAAGATGTGTAGTAGTTTAAGATCTTTCATATTACAAACTTGTAAAGAGGTTATTCAGTTTTTTAGGTAGTCATGTACACTAGAAATTGTTTCAGTGCAATTTTGACATAAATATTGTTATTTTCCGTAGTGGTTGATGGTGGTGTAGGTATTGGAATCCAATCTAAGGGAACATATTTTTTGGGCACTTTAATATGCAAATAAATATGGTATCTTGTGACTGTACCATTTATCCCATAGTTATGCTCTCCTAATTTTCTTAATGTTTTCCTCTACTTGTGTATGACACATCAGTTGTGTTATTGTGAGCTGCAACTATCATCACAAAACTCAGAGCATGATGATATAAAATTTGAGTTATTAGGCATGGGTAGTCATTCGTTCTCCCAACCAATGTGGTCAGTGGAGGGAAAGGAGATAGGGAGTAACATATATACCTCTTGTTTGACCCTACAAAAGATTTACATTTTTACTCTATTCTCTGGAACATGCATCATTGATTTGGATTGTGTAAGTACAGTTCATTGATTTGGATTTCATATTATTTGAAGATGATATTCTAATCAAAGTCTTCAAGAACAACAAGGGCATGGTAGTTAGATATCCATTCAATCAACCCATGAATATCTACTCAACTTATACAAGGCTACAAGACTAGGCTACAAGAGGGGGACTTGAGAAAACATATTGGAGCAAAGAACTATTCCACAATGATGGGTGTGAAACAAATGTAGCTCATTCATAGTGTCCAACACTAGGAAAAAGGTGGTGGCATTTCTTGACTCACAAAGAATACAATTGTGGCACAATGTGTCTTTTGATTGATGTAAACCATACAATATTGGTTCAATGTATCTCCAAGGACATTTGACTATGTTTCTCACAATCATTATGCTTGCATTGTGTTAAGGATTACTTCATTTTCTTCCTCATGGAAGTAAGTGACTCATCATTTATATGGAGAATGGAACAATTTACAAGCATAAATAATACTTTCTTTCACAATAATTGAATTTGTGATATACATACCTCCTAATGATGTTGTCGTATTTTAATGATAAATATGAGATATAATTTATAATAAAAAAATTAGTAAACTTAAGGCCATGTATAATCAAAGAAAAAAGAATTGAGTTGTTACAATGCTATGGATGAGATAAGAAAACTAAAATAAAATTACTTCTACCACCTATCTTCAGCAATTTTCAATTTTAGCCCAAAAAATGAATGACCAACTGGCACGAGTTCCATATTTTGCTTCAATAATTTCACTAATATAATATCAAACAAAAATGGTCTATACATTATTCCATAATAGTGATATGCCAATTGTTAACAGGAAGGTGGATTAATTCATAAAAGCCAAGATTATAAGTGGAATCTTAAAGAATCTTCAAGTAATTTTAAT
The DNA here is from genome assembly GCA_018340775.1 of Taxus wallichiana var. yunnanensis. Classification (NCBI taxonomy): domain Eukaryota; kingdom Viridiplantae; phylum Streptophyta; class Pinopsida; order Cupressales; family Taxaceae; genus Taxus; species Taxus wallichiana. The sequence continues at coordinate 1,045,677,684 of CM031240.1, forward strand.
TTTTTAAAGTCAGAAATTACACTTGAAGTTGATATCCTTTACATAATACTTTTTTACACAACACCAAAAATACAACACCTCATAACAAATAAGGTATATTTTGGGGTGAGGATGTAATTTTATTGTAAGTTAGGCCAATGCCAATATCAAGGATACAAATACCTTTTAAAGTGCAAGGTTCAAACTTCCTCTCCCTTCCTCGTACTTTGAAAGTGCTAGTCTTGCACTTTGAAAGTGTTATCTTTGCACTTTGAAAGTGCGAGTCTCCCATTTTCAAAGTGTGAGCCTCACACTTTGAACTTGATTTTGCATGAATTTATTGTTAGTATTTTTATTTTAATTGTAATCTAAGGGGCTCATGCCTTGTAATAGTTAGTGGTCGCTAACCTTACATCGAGGCTTTTGGTTTCAAGTGTGAACCCAAAGTGCGAGGCCCGCACTTTGAACTTGCATTTCAAGAATTTATTCTAAGTTTTTATTTCTTAATAAATTAGGATCATGCCTTTAAATAGTTAACGGCTACTAACCTTACATACTTATAACATGATTTTTCTAAATTCATGAAAAAAAAAAAAAAGAAATTGGAATCCAATAATAACAACATTGGAATCCAATACTAGCAAAATTGGAATCAAATCATAGCGAAATTGGAAATCCTATGAGCCTAATAATGATATATTGGAATCCAATATTACTACTAATGGAAGCCAATAATAGTAATAATGAGAATCCAATATAGATAAAAATATAATCTAATATATGCAAAAATGGTGATAGATTTCTTCCAAAACTTTTAATATTAGAGTCTAGATTCATGGGAATATGTCAAAATTTACTTAAATAAACATTTTATATAAAACGAAGAAATTTCACACCACAAAATTTTATTATTTTTTACATTCGTAGATGTTTTCATTATTCGTAATTATCGTTTTTATATTGTTATTGTGTATAGGCATAATAAATAGACAATTCTTTAAAACCTAGTGAATGTACAACGTAAGATCCAAATTAATGTTGTTTTCCAAAACATTTTAAGTATTGTTGTTGATCTAGGGAAAGGAGAAGATATTTATTTTACCAATTACAAGCACTAGAATGTGAAAAACAAAGGAAGAACAAGAGACTAGAACTAGACGAGTGTAATAGTCAACATTTTAAAGGCATGCCTTCAATTGTGAGTGTTCACCCATGCTCTGTACAAACATATTGATCCACCATTAAACTTTTGGTTGATATTTCTATCACATTTAGTGTGCATTTATGCTATTAAATATTTTCGGATATCACCCATAAATCTTGTGAATCCAAAAATACAATTTTAAAGCTTATATAAAATAATTAATTAAGCTTGGTTTCTATATTTGGAAATATTTAATAATGTCAATTAATAATAATTTGTTGTATGTGTCATAATATCATAGTAATCCATTTACACATATTATATTAAATAGTATAAAATCCTTCAAATGGTTTGGGTGTATATAAATCTATATAAAAATTTACGATATTAATTTACTTATTTTAGAACACACTTTAAAATTGATTTCCATCTATACTTGTCAAACAATTTATTAGTGATGGTAATTTTTTAGTATTACCTTTCAAATTGTGTAGAATAATATTATTAATACTATATATAGAGGACACACACACACACACACACATATATATATATATATATATATATGTGTGTGTGTGTGTGTGTGTAGGGTAAATTTGATTTATTTTTATACTATTTAATATATATGTATGCACGTCAATATAATTTGTATATAAATCTATATAAAAATTTACTTGGTACGTATTTTAAATATACAAGGCATAACATACACTTATTTTAGAACTTAAAAATATTTTATGATTAAAAAGATAAAAAATGTAAACAACTATCAAATTTAAAACCCGCTTGGGCAAAGGGTTGGACAATAATTCATTTAGTACCGTTATCTTACACCTTTTTAAATAAATCAACATTAAATTTATTGTGTTTTGGTGTTTTTTTCTTTCTAAATTAAAATTTGTATTTTTAATTTTGTTATATTTATATAGTTGTAACCTTTCTGTTTTGAGGTGGGTTAACCTCATCAATATCTTTTGAGTCAATGTGTTAACATTCTAGAGTATGACTCTTTCTACCCATCTTTTATGTATGATGTTAAGCACTTGAAAATGTGATGTATCAATTAATGAACATGATCTATTCAGGAAACATATTTGTTTGCATGCATATTTAGATGGGGACATATGTAATAAATTATTTGATTGTTATTAACTTAAAATATTAAAAAATCCAAAAAATATGAAATTTTTACCAAAAAAAACATCAATAATCTAACAAATTGAAAAAAGGAAAGAGAAAGAAGTGTGGACACTGAGATAAATCAGTGATATGAAAACAATTTCGGAGAATATATATTCAAAATAGTTTTATATGTAGAGACAGCAGATCCCTGGATACAACCAGGCCAATCAAAAAGACATATTTAAGTTGATGACAACCACAACACGCCAAGTCAGATCAGCCAGACACAAGAATCCAATATTTTGAATTTGAATGGCCCGTCAAATTCGTATATGAGGCATCAATTTGAATACCAAAGAAGCAAAACAATTAGTGTGTGGAGTGATTTTCAGGAAAGTATGGAAAAGAAATATGAGGGCGTAACTGTTTTAGTAGTGGGAGCCTGCATCGAATGGAATGGCAGGTATCTGATCTTCTTTCAATGGATTTGTTTGCTCCACTTTCTCGTTATGTTTCTTTACAACTCATGAATTGTTATAAATCAAACTTTACAGTTGGATTTGTATGTTTCAGGAGGAGTGGCGCCCATGGATCCTTTCCTCAAGAAATTATTTCTGGATATTTACAAAAAGATGCAGTTGCCACCTGATGCTCACACTAATGCTTACTGCAAATTTGATAGCCAGATATTGACAACTTTTACATCCTCGTTGTATATCGCAGGGTTACTGACCACGTTTGTGGCGTCCCATGCGACCAAGGCCTATGTACAAAATCCCTCCATATTTGTGGGCGGTGTGAGCATTTTGATGGGTGTTGCTCTCAATGGAAATGAAATTAATGTGGCCATGTTGATTGTGAGGCCCATCATGCTTGGCATTAGCATTGGTTTCACCAATCAAGTATGTTTCTCCTAACCTACTTCACTAATTTTTCACTTGGTTAAGTAATTAGTAATATTTATGCATAGGTTTTTATGGAAGGTTGGCAGGACTAAGTTCATTGATGTAAGGAATCACATATAGTTAACGATCGTAAATAAATTTCAGAATTTGTGGTCTATGGACTAATATCATGTGGAAAAATGTATTTTAAAGGTAGTAAATAATAATTAAAATATTTATTTCCAACTATTGTTGAGTTGAGGAAGTACAACTCAAGGTTGAAAGCATGGAAGGTATGGGCATGCGGACGTAAGGAAAAATAGGGGTGCACTAAGGAACAAGTTAAAACAGACTTAGTCACTTTTATAGACTAAGGCTATTTTTGGGACATGGAGTGCAGAGCACGCAAAAGTATGGAGACTTGTAGGTTACGCCAAGTCTATTTTAGAGAAGCAAAGATTGAGCGCCATGCAAAGTTTTGAGCTATTAATAGGATCTGTACTAGGAGTTAACTTTAGGAGATCTATTATTAGCACTTGCATGCTTTTGTATTCTTATGTAAGGGCGCATGGCTATTATTAGCATGTAGCCTATTTTTGGAAGGTGCATGGGCGGTGAAGGGAAAGTCCCCACCCCTATAAATATGTATTGATTTTCACGGTTTAGACAGTTCGTGATTTATTGTAGTGTTATGTTGTGAATCTGTTAGCGTGCATAACCATGGTGACATTATTATGATGTATGAAGCTTCATGTTTTACAATATTTAATATAATGGATCTTATTGGCTAGATATTGGTGTTATATTTAATTGAACATGGATCTTGTATGGTAAAAATGATTATAATAATTATTTATTTATTCCTACATATGATTTATATCTAGATCTGGTTTACGCACTGTGGTTTAATGGATTATCTATTATGGATCTGAAATATACTTGTAATCATGTTAACATCTTGAAAAAACTTCACTAAGAGGGACCTGGTACCCTTGCGCGCACTTTGGGTGAGCACTCAATTTAGGCTGAGTGATGTGCTAGCGCCTTGGGCTATTTGTAGTGAATTATAGGCTACATCATTGGTTCTATTTCTAGGACCTCTTTATCAGTTTTTTTCGGATGTTGCATGATGAAGACATACCAGTTGACCTTGGCCAATATTGAAGAGTGGTTAGATGATCTAGAAGAAGAGTATGCTCATGATTGAGCACTAGACCCGAATTTAATGCATGTGCATGGGTTGAAAAAAAATTGTATGATGAGCTTTATGAGACTTTCTTTTCCATCTTTCCTATAGATTTGTATGAGTGGCTAGTTTCTTACGTGTCTAAGAGGAATTGGAGGTTTCACATGCTTGTTTGGATGCAAGAAGAATTCCAAGCCTTGTATGATGTAGATATAATTTGGATGCGCTCTGTGGATGTTTGGTTTTGTGGTGTTTTGAATAGCTATATTATTGAGTACATAGTTTCCACTTACTCTTGCCTAGAAGTTACTGAGTTCCAGTTCTTGCATGAGCCCAGAGGATCTTACTTACATGGTATTCTGTTTGAAATCAAGATCTTGATCGTAAGCCTAGATTTGGAAAAGAAGCCTATGGCTAGCTAAACCCCACCATGCATGGGGGAAGGACTAATTTTGGTAAATATAGTGGACCTAGCGATAGAGAGACAAAAAAAAAAGGTGGCTTAAGTTTAATGAAGCACGCGAGAGGGATCTAATGAAGTAGTGAGAGATCGCGGAAAGAATGGTGTTACGGAGGGAGATGGCTCGTGAAGGATTTGGAGCTCACGCAGAGGACGTGGAACCAAAGCATCTGGAACTCCCCATTTAGGAAATTATGGAAGAGAACCCTCCTCAAATTTGGATGAGCGTGTGTTGAGATAAAGATTTTGGACCATAGGAGCGCATCTGAACCTACCTAGACCTATCCTTTGCGCTTGGTTTTACAAATTCTACTGGCGGTTAACAATAAGCAAGATAGTGTGAGTAATAGATTTGCAGTAGATAGAGTCAATTTGCAGTCAAGTTCAGGAGTTAATCAGGGATCTTATTCATCTATGGCGCAATCGTCATTTATTTTATTTGGAGAACCAATTAGAGGTATTTTTCTCTGGCACGTCATCAACACAAAACACGACACGCAGACATTGGTATAAATTCTATAATAGCACAACTTCATAGAATGTGGGAGTCTAGTTTAGCATGACTATTGGAAAATAAGGTAGTACATCCTATGGACCATTTCCCACTTCAAGAGGAGGATCAGTAGGGTCAGGTGGCTTGGACACTAGTGGATCTAGTGGCTCTGGAGGTGGAGGAAACATAGGAGAAAACAAATGTACTGGATCTAGTGGGTAAGGTCTGCACCAACCCTAACAGATTTATATGGAGATGTCTCTTCATCTTCCAGAATATAGAGGCATTGAATATTCAGCCAAGAATGTGCATATGTTTGAGATACTATGGCACACAAAGGGGATCACTTTGCTCCAGAGCACGGGAAAGTTAGTTTGACACTACATTACAGGGGCATGCACATAGTTGGTACAAAAATCGATCATGACTATAATTTTGTAGATTATACTTGCTGCACTTTGCGAGATGTTTTCTTGAAATAATTTAATATTCCTAAGTTTTAGAAGAATAGCATCAGTATGTTGAAGGATATTAAGCGGGCACTACTAAGAGTGTTTGAAAGTATGATGTTTGGTTCAAAACCTTTTGTCTAAATTATCTTATGACATCCATGCAAGCTAGCATGCACAGTGGTTCGTTGGATGTCTAATCATGCCTTTTAGGAGGGTACCTTTTCATAAGACTTATACAAATCCACGCAGGCACTTGAAGTAGCTTTACACGATGAGGTGAGGTGGTAGGAAGTGTAGACATCGAGTGAGTCTATTTTTGGAAGCTCAAATTATATGAGTGGCTAAATAGTTAGAAAAATTATCTTCTAATTCAGCACATGAGACACACAATGGAATTTTTTGTACAGACTGTGAGGTAGAGGGGCATACTAAGATAGTTTCCCTCATAAATTGGTGCACTCCTTATTGCTAGACTATGAGTTCTATCATTTGGACCACACTTCAAGTCGGTTCCATTGTTGCAAGTGCATATGATAAGAAAGAACGTGTCCTATTACTACAATATTTGTAGGTCTCCCACTCATGATACTGAAGATTGTAGGTTGATTGATCAAATTCATGATGCCATTGATATTGGTGTATAACAGACTGGTGTTGTAAATAATTCTAAGGAGAAAGGTGAGCATCATGACCATGATCATAATGAAGGGCGCTCTGATGGAGGTCGTGGTAGAGGTCAAGGCTACTGAGGATGATTAAGAGGTTGAGGTCACGGTGGTGGAAGAGGTGATTTCCCTCGTGGAACTTGTTATACATGTGGATCTCCTGATCATTACAGGCATGAGTTTCCTCATAACATTGTTTGTTCTTTTTGCAGAAAGAATCATAGCTATGAAGAGTGCCTGGAATTGTACTAACATTTGAGTAAGAAGCATAAACAGGAGAACAAGGGCATAGGAATGGTTAGAGTTCTACGCACCGTGGACGATCAATGGATGTTGAAGTTAGATCCAGATCCTGAGTTATTACCTATGAAGATTACTACACGCGATGAGGTTGCACACACCAAAAAAATTCTGAAATCAAAACTTGTTATTACTAGAGAGGAGGTTATACATGCAAAGTATCTAGACCCCATCCATTAGAAGGAGGTTTATTAAGAAACATTGGAGGTAATTTGGAATTTACAGGGTGAGATACAGTGTTTGAAAGAACAATCACAAAAATTGGAACAAAAGAAAGCATTTGAGCTCCATTAGACATATGTTGATGATTTAAAGGAGGTTTGTAAGATGTTGCGCTAGAAAACATTATTCCTTTATTGGGAATTGGTTAAAGGGAAACACTCCACGCACTAGGATTGAGCATGAAAGGTATATTTTACATGCTAACCTTCCTCCTCATAGCCTAGATTATGACAAGGAGATCACTCTAAATGTTGTTGTTGATGGTTGGCTTTTGAGTAATATCTTGATTGACATAGGTGTGGAAGTGAATGTGCTCACTTTGGATGCGTGGGTTCAGATGGGTAGACCACCATTACAACCATCTTCTAATGTGTTGTTTATGGCAAACCAAAGAAGGCCATGCCAATTGGGGTTTTGAAAGATGCATCAATTACTATACATGGGGCCAAGTTTATTGGGGAATTTGAGGTCTTGCACTTGCAGAGGTAGATAGTTTTCCAGCATTACTTGGGTGCCCTTGGTGTTATGAAAACAACGCTAATATGTGTTTCAACAAGGGGTATATAAGTTTTGAGAACAAATAAGAGTGCGTCATTATTCCCTTGATAGATGGGAAATTTGCACCTTATGTAGAGCCCTTAAGTGAAGAAGACTTGAACAAAATTTATGTGTGCACCATTCAAGATCCGAAGTTCTTGAGCCATCAAAGGAAGGAGTTATCCAATGGGATGATGCATAGTCCATGAGTGATACTACAAGTGTTGCATGTGACAACTGGGCACATGGAACTTACGAAATGGTTGGGCATGAAGTATGAAGTATAGATGCGCATGTTAGTAAGCCACATAGTATCAGGCATTTGGGTAGTATCTAGGTACCAAGGTACACTACTAAAGAGAATCTAAAATTATTCCTACTTGCTATAGAAAGTTCGGTGAGAATTTTAGGTGGAAGAAGGAATATGCCGAGTTTATACTCTACACGAAATGATAGCTCGTTGGTGGATGGTTCGTAGGGATAACCTTTTGGAGTGGAGATAAGTGAGGATTGCTTTATCTCTGCTATTTTTTTAAGGAGCAATGCGCCTACTCAGATCTATGCATTTTATGGTAATGATTTTTGTTCAACACCACATTCAACGGTGTGAGAGACTATGGATAGAGGGGTAGGAGTCTTTACACCTTATATTTGGGTGAATAATATTTATTTCACCTTGCGAGGTTACGCATGCACATGCATATATATCTATGCAAAGTTGAATAGATAGACTAGAAATTAGCAAGAACTTACTACATGTATGATTCATACCTTTGACTATTTTCCACTAAACCTTTGGTGAATGAGGTGTTACAGGTTATGAAGCACTTAACTATGGGAGATAATGCAAAGGCTGGGGATCTCCTTCAAGATTTGTTGAGAGATTCAGACTTGGAGATGCATTTGAAGATGAAGAAATAGATTTTGAACATCTTGGGTGCGCTTGTTTAGAAAGAGAAAAGGGTAAGATGGTCTACATAGTTGATGATGAATAGGTTGAGAACTTGGATATTAAGCACACAGAAGGTATGCATGCAAGGTCTTGGACAATGTAGATGAGAAGGCGCGTGTGTACCATGTGCCTATGAAGACCAAGAAAGTAAATATTAGAATAGATGTTGAACCTAAGGAGGTCATCATTGGAGATTATTGGTCTGAGTCTAAATTTTCTAAGATAATTGAGGTTTTGCATGACTTCCTTAGGATATTTTTCCTAAAGGCTATCATGAATTGAAAGGAGTACATAAATCTTTGGGAAAAATGAGAATCAAGCTGAAGGAAGGAGTGCACCTAGTTCGAAAGAGGCCTTACAGGATGAATTTGAACTTGCACATCAAGGTGAAAGAAGAAATTGACAAAATGTTAATTTATGGGATCATTGTGCCCATTGAGGATTCGAATGGGTGAGCCCTATGGTGATCAACATCAAGAAAGATGGGAGAATCAGAATTTGTGTGGATTATAAGGAATTAAATGTTTCATGTGTAATTGATCCCTTTCCCACACCGTTTACTAAGGAAATCTTGGAGGGTGTTGCAGGGCGCAAAATATATTCCTTTACTTGATGGATTTTTAGGGTATCATCAGGTAAGGATAGAAAAAGAGGATCAAGAGAAGACAACTTTCACCACTGAATGGGGAAGTTTTACATACACGGTTATCCCCTTTGGACTAAAGAATGCGCTGTAATTTTTTTGTGCATCATGGTACAGGCATTTCCATATTTTATTCACAAGTTCTTGCAGTATATAAGGATGATTGAACATTTTATGGGCTTATGAATGATCACTGTGATAATTTGAGGTTGGTATTTGAGAGGTACTAGTAGTTAAGCATCTCTTTAAATGTTAAGAAGTGCATAATTGCCACAGCCTTTGGAATTTTCCTGAGACATATAATCATAAAAGGGATTGTTAGTGGATCCTCCTAAGGTTGATGTGATTTTGGGCTTAGAGGAACCTACTAGCCAAAGTGAGGTGTGCATTCTTGGGAACATAGGATATTATAGTAATTTTATCAAAGTTTATGTAGAGATTGTTGCACCTTAGAGGAATTGTTAAAAGGAAAAGGAAAGTTCTATTGGGGTGAGGCGCAACAATGCATGTTTGAGACTATGAAAGAAAGGCTTACTACAACACCTATTTTGTACTTTCCTTCATGGTCTAAGTGATTTCACATTCATTTAGATGCCTCTCGGCATGGTCATTAGTGTGGTACTAGCACATCCTAGAGAAGGGATTTTTGATCATCCTATTTACTTCACTAGTAGGAAGTTGAAGTCGATTCAGCATAGAAATTACACGTGTACGAGTGTGAGGTTTTATCCATGATCTCCATGCTCCATAAGTTTTGATAGTATTTTCTTGCTACCCCATTCATATTTTATACAAACCATATGGAACTAAATTATTTGGTGAACAAACCCATTTTACAGGGGCGCATATGCCATTGGGTTCTATTATTTCAAGAGTTTAACTTTACTATGGTGGTTAAGCCAAGTAAGAGAAATTCTAGTCCAGACCATTTATCAAGGATTCAATCAAGTGAGGACATGCAGAGCATTGAGAATACAATGCCAGATGCACATCTATTCAGGTTAAACTATACACCCTTGGACTTAGAGGATATTATTGTCTTTTTATGCACAAGTGTAGCTACCTGAAGGAATGAAGGATTTGGATAAGAAACAACTTTTCATTCGCATCGCACCTTACATGTTGATCAGTGGAGACTTATACAAGTTAGGCCATGATAAAGTAGAATGAGCATGAAGCAATTATAGAAGAGGCTCATGGTGGCATTTCGGGAGGACACTACGTGAGAGAGGCCACCACATGAAATATTCTATTAGTTTTTATATGGTGGGAAACATTATACAAGGATTACAAAGAGTATTGCAAGGCATGTGACCATTTTCTGTGCCTTAGAAAGCTTGGGCATAGATATGAGATGCCTTTGAGGCCTATTACTAGCATAAAATCTTTTGAGAAATGGGAAATTGACTTTATGGACCCTATCTCCCAGTCACGTGTAAGACATGATCATGCTATATTATAACTTGTGCATTATCTTACATGATGGGTAGAAGTGGGGCCTACAGAGATTACATACGAAGCTACGGAAGCAAGGTTTGGTGGGAAAATATTATCAGCAGGTATGGATGCCCTTTAAGTTTAACAAGTGATAGGGGTACTCATTTCCTTAATGAGACTATTAGGATATTATTGGATGAATTTATGGTTACACACCATAGAAAACACCCTATCATCCTCAGGAAAATGGAACTAATGAGGCCTTCAACAAGATATTGAGCCATACTTCAAAAACAATTGTGATGTTGGAAGGAGAGATTTAGATGATAAAGTCTCTATTATACTTTGGGCGTGTAGGATAACCTACAAGAGGTTAAATAAGGAAACACCTTTTCAGCTGGTTTTTGGCACAAAGTTAGTTCTACCCATGAAATTCATATTACCTTCTTTGCGAATTGTGTGTGCATGAGGTTTAGCTTATGAGAAAGCACTTGAAGAATGTATTGAAAAACTCATATAGCTGGATGAGAGGCATGTCATAGCACGTTGGAGTTAGAAGAAAGTAAAATCCAAGTTGAAGGCATGATATGATAGGCACATCAAGGATAAGAAGCATGAGGTTTGGAAAATGGTACTTCGTATGATTCAAAGTTTTTGGGCCACCACAGAAAACTTAAGGTGCATTGGTTGGGAACGTATATGATAATTGTGCTCATGTTTTATTAACTAAGCTATAAATTGAAACTAATATCTACATAGCTTCAAAAACAAATGCTAATTAAACAAAGAACCATCAAGATAAGAACTTAAAGGAAATGCTTCTTTAATGCATAAATGAAACTACATGCTAAGTTATTTCTTACTCTCTATGATTGCTAACTTAAGCTATGAACCTTTGAAGAACATAAGCAATCAAAGTGGATTATTACTTGATCTCAAAGATTGAGAATGAAATCTCACCAAGAATGACTACAAGGCCATTTTGGATCTTCCCATAGTACTCAATTTTGAGTGAAAGGATGCAAGATGGAGAGGCTATTTCCAACTATGGAGAATGGTTCAAGATCAAAATGCTTATAGTCTTTCACTATTCAAAGCATGGTGCAAGAAGAAAGGTAAGAAGGAGGGTTCCTTATATAGCTTGCATGAAGAGGAAAGGCTAGAAAATTGATGAATGTGGGATAAAGGTAAAACAAGATTAGGAATGGATAAGGTTTCTTTATAAAAGATAATCTTGATTTAGAAGAGTTTAATTTGTCATTAGTAAGTCATGGGAGTTGGGGATGTTTTAATTAATCAAAGGTGATTAATTAATAGGTAGATGTAAGCTTATAGAAGCTAATTAGAGGAAAATTAGTATGATTTGTAGGATGTGAGAGAGGAATTTGATCTAATAAATGGTAATTTATTGATTTAGAGTTGCGAGCGTAATTAATTAATAATAATTAATCAACCCAAGAAGAAGTGGTTATTAATTAACGAAATGTCATTAATCGACATATTTAATGATAGGAAGGCTAATTAATTAACAAAAGGTCATTAATTAATGAATATGAAGAGGAATGTTAGCTAATTAGCGGAAAAACACTAATTATTACAGAAATGATGAGAAAGAGGATAATTAGTGCAATCTTAGTATTAAAGGTTGTGTAAGTGGATTTTAGGTGTCTACATTTGCCCCTCTTTGGGGTGGCGTAAGTGACGCCACTTCAAAGATAGTAGACAAGTACAAACAAATAATTTTTTTTGAAGAAATAGAAGAAAAAATTAATGAATGAATGATGCCCCCTCGAGTGTCGATTGGGTGATGAAAGAGGGCAATTGACGATCGAAAAGATGAAAGAAAATAATAGAAGAAGTAGAAGAATTGATCCTATGGCCCCAAGTTGCTTGTGAAGAAAAGTGTTGATAGAAGGAGAGTGATATGGAAGAAAAATGAAGATGAAAAGAGATGGATATAGCTATCATCTTTCCGATGTAAAAACCAACTTTATTTCATCATTTTGCTTATGATCGACGTCATCGGTCCTTATTAAAAAAAATGAACAAAAGTGTAGTATGACATGAAAAATCCATACATGAACAAATGTCCATAGCCAAAAACACCAACTCCATGCAACATAGAAAATGAAATGCAATACGAGAAAGTAAAATATGTCTAACTCCTTGCAACATCCATAATAAAATGAAATACGAGAAATTACAAGAGATAACTGACAGAGAAACATAATGCAATGTTTTAGTTATCAAGCTTTCATTTTGACCTATGAAAATTAATGACAAGGGTTAAAAGATGGTGCCCTAAGAAAGGATATATGTAAGGGGAATAACGGAGGAAAATTTGGTCCTATGAAAAGCAATGCACTATGAAATAGTACTGGGTAACTCATTGTACCACGAGTACGTAGACATAGTAAGCAAATCAGCTTTGTTAATGGAGGTAGATCAAGATGATCCGTGAGTTGGACACAAGACTAAGCAAGAACCAAAGAGATATTTTTCACAATGATTTTTATTGTTTTTAATTTTTTAGAAACATATTTGAATGTTTTTTATTTTGAAATTTTTCTGAAACTATGTACAAGAAACCAAGAAACATGGATGCCCCCAATGATAGATGGATGTACAAGGAAAAATTCCACGCATACGAGAAAGTGAAGATGCGACATGCCCCAATGATTAGGTGGGAGTATTCAAAGATAAACTCTTCACACGTAGAAGGGGGATCAAGGCCAATATAAAATAGGTTCAATCATGAGGGAGCAAGGGTGCCCATAGCATAAGCTAGCCAAGAAACACATGATAGAAAGGAAGTGGGCGATTGATTTATTAAAGGGGGAAAAAGTGCTTGCAAACATGGCAAAGAGGATAATTGATACACATGGATGTTCTAAACGATTTTCAAAGAACAGAGGATGCTATGAAAATATTTAGAAGGCAGTTGATGAAAAGTGATTAGCCCAAGGCATAAATCATGAGACAAGACATGCGCTAAAGCAAGAGTTTGAACAAGGTCTAAAAAGTAACACTTGGTAACATACTAATCATGTTTACTCATCAAGATCCAAAGGTGTGTTCACATGGAAATGAATTACCTCTTGAAGGAAAGAGTTGATAGACAATAAGTGAAGATGCTAGCCAATGTGTAGGAATGATTTAGTTTGAAAGGTGATGTGTGAATGGATTATGGAAGGAGATTCATGCATTGCTCTCTCACATAGCTGTGCATCCATAGCCCTGATGGAGATGCATTTGATTCTAATAACAACATTTCTCTCTTTGCCGCGTTAGGCGTCCATAAGACCTGGTAGAGATTATTGGAAATACCCCAAGAGAGATTTCATATCAATTTGTTTTTTCTTTTAGCTTTTTCTTTTTGATTGATTGATTTTACTTATTTTTTATTTCTGAAAAATTATTTCAGCGCTCTTGTTTGACAAAGGGTTAAGAACCACTAATGGCTTGATGGAAGGATGTGAAAGTGATTATGATGATGACATTGGATAGTGTCAAAAAATATGCCCAAAATTTCTTCACAACAAGTTTATTAGATGAGAATTGTGATAGGATCTCTAAGAGGCCAGTCATTCTTTAATTTACCAAGGTTATGAAAGACCAAGGTCAAACGGATACCATAGATATAAATGTCACCAAAATGTGTGTGAATAAGCTAACCACAATAACATCGAAGGGATGAAAATGGTGGATGACATGCAGAGGAATATGAAAGAAAGGGAGGAAAGAACATCCATGCGTATGTAATACCTGATTGCAATGTTTGATCTTTGTACCTTTGATTTTGTTTTTGTAATGTTTTAATGTTTTCTCATTTTGTTTTAATTTTTGAACTATTTTATGATTTTTTATTTTTTTGAAATTTGGGACCAACAATGTCAATCTGCATGATAGGATCCAACAATGATGTGTGTGACTTCCTTGATAAGGGAGACTAAGTGTGTTTGTTTAACAAGAGTGATATTATCCCCGATCTCGATGATCTGTCATCACCAATCCTAGGTACTATGATAATTCTTCACCGGAAACTCCTCGTGCTATGATTATTTACTAATGCACAACTTTTAGTTTGGTGGATGTAATCTGGAAACACAACAAACATAACACAAGAATACCACGGACTATGATAAGAAGGAATGATGATAAATCTGAAATATAAGTGTAAATTATAATATCAACATGAAATTGTTACAATCTCACCCGTGAGGTACTTCAAGTGTTACCGACTTCACTTGCCTTCCAACCATAACTATGGGAGAAAATTCACAATTAGACCTCTTAATGGCTTCTTTAACACACTTCAAAATGATGGTTTCCTTTACACACTTACTCATACAATATTTCTCACTACTTCCTTCTATGCTAAACGAGGGGGTGGCCTCTCTATTTATAGAACTTCTAGGCTTATCCATCTTATCTCTAAGATAGTATAAGAAATCTGCTCTCGATGAATTATATTCCATATCTTAACTCTTATCTGTACATGTAAGCTTATCTTTTAAGATAAGATAAACCTTATCATTTTACATGGGTTCCACATTTTTAGACTTTTAACAAATAAAATACATAAAATATTTATGACCTCACTCCTTGTCCTTATTACCAATATAATATTTCTAATTCCTAATCATGTAGACCCTACTTCTCTACTTACCATAACTTTGACATTTTAGCATTACCGGACCACTTAGGACAAATATTTACTTTTACCACAACATTCTTATTATACTTTTGACTATTACCAATATACATTATTGGTGGCATCGTATCTCAACACTTGTTATCTTCTATCGTGGCTACTACTAATTATAATTAACAACATCCTATTCCTAATACAAACATTAATAAAATAGAAATTACGGAGGAAAATTTTAGTGTCAACATCTTCCCCTTCCTAGCTTCTACTCCATCCTCGGAGTAGACTATTATGGTGCTTGGAAAATATTTAACTTGTCGTGGTTGACCCATTTCGTAATGGGAGTGCCATCCAATTCCTCCAGTTGATATGCACCATTTTCATGCACAATGCTATTTTTCCTCAGGGCCCCATCCATTTTGGAAGAAATTTTCTCTCTTCTTTTTTTGTATCTAGAATCATATACTAAAACCAAGTCATTCACATAAAATGGAGACCAATGGATCTTTTGATCAAAGTATTCTTTTTCCTTCATTTTCTTCTTATAGCTTGTATCCTTCACTATTTCCCTCATATCCTCTAGCAAATGAAGATGTACTGACCTTTCTTTTACTCAATCATTTTCATTCATCCTTTCATTTTTCATAACTCTCATAGGGGAATATCAAACTCAATAGGAAGAACTAGATCAATGCCATAAGCCAACTGAAATGGGGAGTATCATGTTGTTGACTTTGATGTTGCCCTATATGCAAAATGCTGCATGAATCCTTTTATCCCACTTATGTATCTATAAGGCTGCATCTTTTGCTAGAATTTGACACAACACAAAATTTGTTCATTCCACTGTCAATTTGTGCTTAGCTTGTATGTTGTTGTCTTCCTATGCTTAATAGAAAACTTATTGACTAGGGCTTCTACCACCTCATTAATGAAGTGGATTCCTTGATCAATTACAATTTCTAATGGACAAAAATCTAGTGACAATGCGTTCATATATGAACCTTGTCACTTTATCCATAGAAGTTGTTTCAATGGCCTAGTTTTAACCCACTTGGTTAAATAATCTATGGCAACTACAATATACTTATTTTGGTGTGGGGTAGTTAGAAGTGGTTCTACAATGTCTATTTCCTACTTTTCAAAGGGAAAAGTGGAAGAATAGGGAATAATGGAGTTGATGAAGTCTTACGCTTACCATGTGTTTGACAAATATCACATGTCTTACAATAATTACAACAATCTCTAAAAAGAGTGGGCGGTGATAACCCTCGTATCCAAGATCCTTCTTGATGTAAGTTATCTAGAGAAGTGTCCTCCACATGTACCATTATGGAATTCTTCTATCAACTCCTTCCCTTGATCATGTACAACCGCCCTCTCAGATCATCCCATCGTGTCCTATTCAAATAATACTCCATGCGAAATAGAATATGGACGATCTGGCTTAAGTAATCTTCCTCTTAATCTTTACATCGGCACCATTAGGAAACTTGAATTCATTCAGATAATTTCAAATATCTATGTATTCACTAGGGATTGTGTCAAGGATAAAATGTTGCATCCGGGAAATCATCATCATCACAAGATGAACCTAAGCCATCATAGGCTCGAGAGATTGCATCTGCATTAGCATGCTTCTTTCCCGGCCTATCTATAATATTAAATTCAAATTCTTGTAGCAAAATTATCTATCTTTCTATCCTCTCTCGATGGGTTAGGCTTATTTACAATATATTTTAGATCCTAATGATCTCATTACAACTATAAATTTCTACCCTAGCAAGTAATTTCTAAACTTCTTTACATCAAAATGATAGCTAGAGCCTCTTTTTCAGCTTATAGTATAATTTACCTCAAAGCATTGCTCGTTTGTCTGCGCTCCCAAAGTAAACTAGATGATCATTCCCATTTTCATCCTTTTGGCTAAGAGTACTTCCTAGTCCTACATCCGAGGCATCAATATACACAATGAATGGCTTGCTCCAATCTAGATTCTTTAAAATGTGTGAAGACATCAGGGGATTCCTTGATTGTTCAAAAGCTTCATGCGCCTTATTTCCCGGTTCATAAATAACATCCTTCTTCAAGAACTCGGGTTAGTGGTCAAGTGCAATCTTTGAGAAATTCTTGATGAACCTTCTATATTAACCCACATGGGCTAAAAATGATCTCAACTTACTTCTATTCATAGGAAATGGCAACTCTTTGATTTTTGAAAATTTATCGGGATCGCATACCAATACTATCTCTGATACAACATGCACTAACAAAACGCCTTTAGAACATCCAAAGACACACTTTGTAGGGTTTAGTGAGGCTTTTGCTTCATCTAACCTTTGAAATTATGTCTCCATCTGGTGCAAGTGGTCCATCTTTCTCCTATAGATGCAAAATCATCCATAAATACTCCGATGATGTTCTCAAAGTAAGGTTCAAACACCCTATACATCAAACGCTTGAATTTTACTGGGCATTACACAACCCAAAAGGCATAACTCTATAAGAAAATGTTCCCAAGGAGTGGCGAATGTGGTCTTGGCTGATTGATCTTTCTTCTTACTATAAACTTGGTTGTATCCGCTATATCCATCAAAGAAACTATAGTACTCTGGCTAGCTACTTCGGCCCAAGATCTGATTTGAGAATGGAAGGGTAATGATCCTTCTTTGTTGTCTTATTGAGCTTCCTATAATCAACACAAATGCGTAACTTCCCATTCTTTTTTGAGATCACAATGGGAGAAACCCATTCTAAATTCTCCACACAAATATGAATCCTGCATTAAGTAACTTATCTATTTCTTCTTTTATAGTCTTGGAAACATTAGGATTCATTCCATATGGAATTTACTTTATGTGCTTAGCACCATCTACCAGCTCAATAGAATGTTCTACCCAACTTACTTGACGGATTTCCTTGTAATTGTTGGTGAATGGATAGGACTTTTAAGAAGAGCAATGGTCAGGGGGACAAGAAGTCCCTCCTCTTTAATGGGAGAGGTTCCCTTATTCGAAACGAACTTATTTACAAATGTACAAAACATTATTTGTTGGTTAAACTTTGATATCACGAAAGTGTTTTCTATGAAGATCATCAATTACAAAAGGACTTGAGAAAATGAGAGTACGAGAAAAGCGAAAGGCAACATGCGGAATTATAGATATCGAGTAATTCTTTATGTATGCGAAAGTCACAAAGAATTGAAACAAGATCATTTGTATTGAATAAATAAGATGGAATTTAAAGACACAAAGTTCGTAAATAACATCTGCCACTTAGAACACAAAGTTTCTTAACATAACATACGCATTCATTAATCAAGGACACAAAGTTCCTTCTTGGTTATACAAGATCACCGAGTTTGTAAAGTTGAATAGTATGCAATCGGTAAGACTAAGGAACTTGAGACAAATGATCTTCACAAAGAAAATAAACGCGAAAGCTTAGGGATAACAAAGATCGGATAGACAAATAATGGAAAAGTCCTTCTCAGATTGATTTCTTTGTAATCTATTTACACTTCTTGAAAATATGCCAAGTTCTTCCTCTTTTTAATGGCGTAAAGAAGGCCATTATATAGCTTACAAATCGCATTTCTTCGTAACCGCTTCTTTAACCAAGAATCAAGAGGACCGCCAATCGCAATACCTTAACTTCTTACAAAGAAAACGGAAAAAGAAATGGAAGAAGAGAAAAGAACAAGGAGAAGAAGACAGTGGCTACCACTTTGAGAGGACCCACCGACTTCGAGAATCATTTGCTCGAATTTCTCTAACGCCTCAAGCCTATGTCTCGCCATGAGGGACTCGACGTGTTGGCCGTGGATCGCATCCAAAATCCAAGACACTTCTCCATCTCTTTATAAAACTCAAGATGAGTATGATAATCTTTGTTTGGCTTCTTCATATTCAGACTTTCAGCGGTGAAATTTGTTCTGTTCTCCTAAACTTGATCTTCATATCGATAAAGCACAGAGCTGCAACCTAAATTCGAAGGAATTACAGAGGAAAAAAGGATACATGCGCAGGGACCCATCTTAGGTTGCAAGGATTCGAGCAAGGGTAGCATGGAAACAATGTAAGAATTTCAAAGGTGGCTTGCTCATGTTATATGCCGTTGAGGAGAGAGAAGGGTGATCAATGCGCATTACATTCATATCTATCACCTTTGAAAAACAACATATTCGGGTAGAGCGGGAAAAACTAAGTATGAATGGCATTAGGTTTAACTTGGGACATGTGAGACACGAATGCGTGAAACACGCGGTTCGGCCGGTCTGCAGGCGAAGCAGGAGAAGACGCACAAATGTCTTTTAGGGACACGTGGGACATGAATGCGCGAAGAGCGCGATTCGGTGTTTCGGCTGAAAATGGAACAACTTGCACTTTTGACTTGGGACATTTGGGACAAAAGTTCAAAGTCGCTCTCTCGGAGTTTCGGTGAAAATGGAACAATGCACAATTTTTCAACTTGGGATTCTCGGGACATGAAAGAGTGAAGCACTGCAGATTAGGTGTTAACATTGAACAACTTGCATGAAAAGTTTGCGACACTTGGGATGAAAAGTTCCTATGATCCAATCGGGACAACTTCTCTTGATTTCACTCCGTTGATCGGGAAAACAGAGCGCACTTTTGAACTTGGGACAAAGGACAAAATGTCCGACAGGCCCCAATACATACAAAATGACCCAAAACATAGATTTTCTCAATTTCACGACTTCGGTACTTAAGGGAAAACACTCAAACTCAAAATTTTGAAATTTTACTTTCATCGAATGGGGAATTTTGAGGGACAACAAGAATCAAAAGTGAAAGGTGTATGTACCTTCAAAAGAGTTGGAGGTAGGATTCTTTCTCACTCTCCATCACAAGATCACCAATCTTTATTTGTTGGAGACGATCATCAATTTCTTCTTCGAGATAATTTTATGGGTTCATGAGTCGGTGTGATCTAGAAGGATATCCATGACCGAAACATCAACCTCACTTTCTTCATCTTTTATGTCCACTTCACCGGTACTAGAGTAATCAAAGGATGTCCAATCATCAGCTTTCATCACTAATCCACAGAGTTCTGTCTTAAGATGCTTTGAGGATCACATTTATCTTCACCCTCTCTCTACCACATCCAAGTGTCATGAAGCCTTCATTCCAGTAGTTTCTTGCATGAACTATCCTTAGCCATGGTCTTCCCAACAACATTGGAGTGCACAATGATCATTTTTTCATCAATCAAAAGTCTACCACACATACATCACCTATAACAAATATTTCCACATTTGAAACAACACCTTCTCGATTAGTTTTTCCTTATTTAATGACCTTAACATAAGTGTTAAGGGGTGATAAATTTTTAAACCCAACATATTCATTACAAACTCGGTCATTACATTAATTTGTAGCACCTCCATCAACTAAGACATCATGAATTGAAATACCATTACATAATACCTCAGCTCAGTGGAGTATGTGGATCTGCCTCTGCCTCCAAAAAAGGGATCTCCACCTCCTTTCTTCATCGAGCATCGAGTCCACTTCACAGCTCCCGCCTCTTCGCAGAAGACATAGTCAAGAGTTGGCCATATGTAATATTTACAGGCCTTTTGGACAGATCTTCTAAGATGGAGTATGGTCCTTGTCCCTGTGAAATAAGAAAATCTTACACACCCAACTTTCTTCTCCTTTGTTTCTTACTAGTTTCTCTTTTCATCTTCTTAGGATCATTTCCATCTTGGTTATCTTTTTATTTCTTTCTTTTTTTACAAACACATCTATTGCATTATTTATGCTCTTATCTACTACATCAAAAGAATTCACAGGGGCTTTTCCTTTATCATTATCTCTTGTACTGTATAAAAGCTCTATCTAGACAATTATACTTATAATGACCCTTTTATGACAACCATAATATACAACTTCAAAATATTTCTTTTTTGGATCTCTATCTCCTCCCGAGAACTAAATTCTTTTCCTTGAAGAAGATTAATAATTAATCTCTGACTATCTTCTTGAGAATATCTTCATACTCAATAGATGTACTAAGAGAAATATTTGTGCTCACTTTGAGAGTGGTTGTGGATTCTGGACCAAAGGTGTTATTGTAGGCTCTACTTTAGCAACAATTTCTTTGGGCTCCTCTTCCATGCTTTCTTCTTGCATTCTTGCAATATCCTTTGTTTGTTCAATGGTAGTGGGTCATACTTCATTCGTTGTCTAATCTCTAGCTTCATCCCAAGAATGAAGTGCTTATAGAGGAGATTATCCATGCCATTCATCAACCCATCCGCTAATTCTTCCTTCCAGATCTAGGCATCGAGCTTCCTCATTAGCTCTAGAACATGAGCATGATAATCCCTTATCTTCTCCTTCTCTCCTTGGGATAGCTTTTTGATATCGATCATGAGATCTGTATATTTCTTTTCACCAAATTCTTCAAGAAAACTTTCAGCTTAATAAATCCCATGAGTTTTCACATTATCACCTATTGTTGCAAACCACCTGGGGCTAAACCATCCAAAAAGGTAGGAAAAAATCAGTCCATTGTTCCCTTCTTATAAGGCCATTACAAATACAAGATCGTTTAAACTCTTGAATGAAAGAGGAAGCATTTTTATTATATTCGGGCTGAAAAATAAGAATCTTCCCATTTTCAAAAGTAACCACGGTGAAATACCAACCCACAAGTACAATCAACAAGACTTATGTGCACAAATAATTGGAATCACTATAATAAAAATAGAAATGACCACATACCACGTAAACTATGGTAAAACTTGACTTACTACGGTGAAAACTCGGCTTTTACCGTGGTAAACACTATTCACAATAAAAAAGTGAAGTTGTCTTGCAGTAAATACTATTCACAACAACAAGTGACTTTACCATGGTAACTACTACTACATCATACATAGTAAAACAAGGTTAACCTCTAAATGTTTTACGACTAAGTGGAATATCTCTCTAGAAAATCAACCATCGAGGAATGGTCCCGCTAATGGAACCAAAATGTCATCACCAAACCGGCACTATGATAATTCCTCATCAGAACTCCTCGTGCTATGATTATTTACTAATGCACAACTTTTAGTTTGGTGGATGTAATCTGGAAACACAACAACAAACATAACACAAGAATACTATAGACTATGATAAGAAGGAATGTTGATAAATATGAAATATAAGTGTAAATTATAATATCAACATGAAATTGTTACAATCTCACCCATGAGGTACTTCAAGTGTTACTGACTTCACTTGCCTTCCAACCATAACTATGGGAGAAACTTCACAATTACACCTCTTAATGGCTTCTTTAACACACCTTCAAAATGATGGCTTCCTTTACATACTCATACAATATTTCTCACTACTTCCTTCTATGCTAAATGAGGGGGGTGGCCTCTCTATTTATAGAACTTCCAGGCTTATCCATCTTATCTCTAAGATAGGATAAGAAATCTACTCTGACGAATCATATTCCATACCTTAACTCTTATATGTACATGTAAGCTTATCTTTTAAGATAAGATAAACCTTATCATTTCACATGGGTTCCACATTTTTATACTTTTTACAAATAAAATACACAAAATATTTATGACCTCACTCCTTGTCCTTATTACCAATATAATATTTCTAATTTCTAATCATGTAGACTCTACTTCTCTACTTACCCTAACTTTGACATTTTAATATTATCGGACCACTTAGGACAAATATTTACTTTTTACCACAACATTCCTATAATACTTTGACTATTACTAGTATCTTTTATACATTATTGGCGGCAGTATCCGTCAGATGTCGTTATCTTCTATCGACGCTACTACTAATTATAATTAACAACATCCTATTCCTAATACATACATTAATGAAATAGAAATTATGGAGGAAAATTTTAGTGTCGACATCTTCCCCCTTCCTAGCTTCTACTCCGTCCTCAGAGTAGACTATTCCAGTGCTTGGAAAATATTTAACTTGTCATGGTTGACCCATTTCGTAATGGGAGTTTCATCTAGTTCCTCCAATTCGGTATGTACCATTTTCATGCACATTTGCTTTATTATAGGGCCCCATCCATTTTGGAAGAAATTTTCTCTCTTCTTCTTTTTTGTATCTAGAATCATATACTAGAACCAAGTCATTCACATGAAATGGAGACCAATGGATCTTTTGATCAAATTATTCCTTCTTCATTTTTTTCTTATAGCTTGTATCCTTGCTATTTCGCTCATTTCCTCTAGCAAATGAAGATGTACCAACTTTTCTTTTATCTTGAATCACTTCCATCCATCCTTTCATTTTCATAACTCTCACGAGGGGAATATCAAACTCAATAGAAAAAAGTGGATCAATGCCATAAGCCAACCATTTGAAATTGGGAGTATCATGTTCTTGACTTTGATGTTGCCCTATATGCCCACAATGCTGCATGAATCCTTTTATCCCACTTATGTACCTGTAAGGCCGCATCTTTGCTAGAATTTGACACTACATAAAATTTGTTCATTCCACCTATCCATTTGTGTGCTTGGCTTGTATGTTGTTGCCTTCCGTGCTTAATAGAAAACTTATTGACTAGGGCTTCTACCACCTCATTAATGAAGTGGCTTCCTTGATCTATTACAATTTCTAATGGACAACCAAATATGGTGACAATGCATTCATATATGAACCTTGCCACTTCATCCATGGAAGTTGTTTTCAATGGTCTAGTGTCAACCCACTTGGTTAAATAATTTGTGGCAACTACAATATACTTATTTTGACGTGGGGTAGTTGGAAGTGGACCTACCATATGTCTATTCCCCACTTTTCAAAGGGACCAAGTGGAAGAATAGGGCATAATGGAGTTGATGAAGTCTTACGGTTACCATGTGTTTGAAAAATATCACATGTCTTATAATAATTATAACGATCTCTAAAAAGAGTGGGCCAAGATGCTAACTGCGTCCAAGAATCTTCTTCTTTGTAAGTTGTCTCTGAGAAGTTTCCTCCACATGTACCATTATGGAATTCTTCTATCGGCTCCTTCCCTCTTATACCCTTTGTCTCGTGTCCTATTCAAAAAATAATACTACGCAGAATAGAATATGGACGAATGGCTTGAGTAATCTTCCTCTTAGTCTTTGCATTGGCACCATAAGGAAACTTGAATTCATTGAGATAATTTCAAATATCTATGTATTCACTAGGATTGTGTCAGGATAACAATGTTGTATCTAGAAAATCATCATCATCACAAGATAAACCTAACCCATCATATGCTCGAGAGAGTGCATACTGCATTGACATGCTTCTTTCTGGCCTATCTATAATATTAAATTCAATTTCTTGTAGCAAAATTATCCATCTTGCTTTATCCTCCCCGATGGGTTAGGCTTATTTACAATATATTTTAGAGCCCGATGATGCTACAACTATAAATTTCTGCCCTAGCAAGTAATTTCTAAACTTCTTTACAAAGAAATGATAGTTAGAGCCTCTTTTTCTGTATTTATATTATAATTTACCTCGGCATTGCTCGTTTTTCTACTCCCAAAGTAAACTAGATAATCATTCCCATTTTCATCCTTTTGGTTGTAGAGTACTTCATAGTGTTGCATCTCGAGGCATCGATACCACAATGAATGGCTTGCTCTAACTGGAGTCTTTAAAACAAGTGAAGACAACATGGCTTCCTTTAGTTGTTCAAAAGCTTATGCGCCTTATTTCCTGTTTCATAAGTAACATACTTCTTCAAGAACTCGGTTAGTGGCTATGCAATCTTTGAGAAAATCTTGATGAACCTTCTATAAAGTAACCCACATGGGCTAAAAATGATCTCAACTTACTTCTAATAATAGAAAATAGTAATTCTTTGATTTTGAAACTTTATAAGGATCAAGTTGCATACCATCTTTGGATCTGACATGCCACTAACAAAATGCCTTTAGAACATCCAAAGACACACTTTGTAGGGTTTAGTGAGGCTTGTGCTTCATCTAACCTTTGAAATGTTGTCTCCATCTCAAAAGTGCAGATCCATAGATGTAAAAATCATCCATAAATACTTTGTGAAGTTCCCAATGTAGGGTTCAAACACCCTATTCATCAAACGTTGGAACATTTCTGAAACATTACACAACCCAAAAGGCATAACTCTATAAGCAAACATTCCCCAAGGAGTGGTGAACATGGTCTTCAGACTAATCTTTCTCCACTATACGAACTTAATTGTATCCGCTTATATCCATCAACTAAACTATAGTACTCCTAAATGGGGCTTACTTCATCTAAGATTTGATCGAGAATGGAAGAGGGTAATGATCCTTCTTTGTTGCCTTATTGAGCTTCCTATAATCAACACAAATGCGTAGCTTCCCATTCTTTTTTATTGAGATCACAATGGGAGAAACCCATTCTGAATTCTCCACACAAATATGAATCCTGCATCAAGTAACTTATCTATTTCTTCTTTTACAGTCTTGGAAAAATTAGGATTCATTCTATATGGCATTTACTTTATGGGCTTAGCACCATCTACCAGCTCAATAGAATGTTCTACCCAACTTACTTGATGGATTTCCTTGTAATCAAAAGTGAATAGGTGTATGTACCTTCGAAAGAGTTGGAGGTAGGATTCCTTCTCACTCTCCATCACAACATCACCAATCTTTATTTGTTGGAGACGATCATCAATTTCTTCTTCAGATAATTTTATGGGTTCATGAGTCGGTGTGACTAGAAGGATATCCATGACTAAAACATCAACCTCACTTTCTTCATCTATTGTCCACTTCATTGAGTACTAGAGTAATCGAGAGGATGTCCAATCATCGGTTTCATCACTTGAATACATACAGTTCTATCTTGTGATGCCAGGGATCACGTTTACTTTCACCCTTTCTCTACCATGTCCAAGTGTCATGAGGCTTTCATTCCGAAAGGTTTCTTGATGAACTCTCCCTTATCCATGGTCTTACCAACAACATTAGGTACGTCTGTCAGTACTATTTTTCATCACACAAAATCTACCACACATACATGAACACCCATAACAGATATTTCCACATTTGAAACAACACCTTACTGGATTAGTTTTTCCCTTATTTAATGACCTTAACATAAGTGTTGAGGGTGATCAATTTTAAACCTAACATATTCATTATAGACTCAAAGTCATTACATTAATCAGCGTAGCACCTCCATCAACTAAGACATCATGAATTGAAATACCATTACATAATACCTCAAACTTGTGGAGCATGAGGATGCGCCTCGCCTTCTCAAAAAAACAGGACCTCAACCTCCTTCCTTCGTTGAGCATTGAGTCCACTTCACAGCTCCGCCTCTTCTCATAAGACATAGTCAAGAGTTGACCATATGTAATATTTACTGGCCTTTTGGATAGATCTTCTAAGATGGAGTATGGTCCCTTGTCCACTGTGAAATAAGAAAAATCTTACACACCCAACTTTCTTCTCCTACATGTTTCTTACTAGTTTCTCTTTTCATCTTCTTGGGATCATTTCCATCTTGGTTATATTTTTCTTTCTTTCTTTTTGTTACAAACACATCTACTTCATTATTTATGCTCTTATCTACTACATCAAAAGAATTCACAGAGGGTTTTCCTTTATCATTATCTCTTGTCTAGGATGTAGAAGCTCTATCTGAACAATTATACTTATAATGACCCTTTTATGACAACCATAACATACAACTTGAAATATTTCTTTTTGGATCTCTATCTCCTCCACTGAGAACTAAATTCTTTTCCTTGAAGAAGATTAATAGTTAACTAGACCATCTTTTGAGAAGATCTTCATACTCAAAGATGTACTAAGAGAAAGATTTGTGCTCATGAGAGTGGTTGTGGATTCTGGACCAAAGGTCTTTAAGTGTAAGGCTCTACTTTAGCAACAATTTATTTGGGCTCCTCTTCCATGCTTTCTTCTTTCCATTCTTGCAATATCCTTTGCTTGTTCAAAGGTAGTCGGGTAGTCATACTTCACTCGTTTTCGAATCTGCGGCTTCATCCCAAGAATGAAGTGCTTCTGGAGGAGATTATCCATGCCATTCATCAACCCATCCGCGCTAATTCTTCCTTCCAGATCTAGGCATCGAGCTTCCTCCTTAGCTCTAGAACATGAGCATGATAATCCCTTATCTTCTCCTTCTCTCCTTGGGATAGCTTTTTGATATCGATCATGAGATCTACATATTTCTGTTTTTCACCAAATTCTTCAAGAAAACTTTCTTAGTTAATAAATCCCATGATTTTTTCACATTATCACTCTAGTGTTTGAAACCACCTAAGGGCTAAACCATCTAAAAAGGTAGGAAAAATTCAGTCCATTGTTCCCTTCTTATAAGGCTATTACAAATACAAGATCGTTTAAACTCTTGAATGAAAGAGGAAGCATCTTTATTAGATTGGGCTGAAAAATAGGAATCTTCCCATTTTCAAAAGTAACCACAGGTGAAATACCAATGCAAAAAGTCAATCAACAAGACTTATGTGCACAAATAATTAGAATCACTATAATAGAAAATAGAAATGACCATGGTAAACTATGATAAAACTTGACTTCACTGAGTAAAAATTGACTTTATTATGATAAACACTATTCATAGTAATGTAGTGAAGTTATTGCGGTAAATACTATTCAAAGGTAAAAGTGAATTTACTACGGTAAATACTATTCACGGCAAAAAATGACTTTACCATGGTAACTACTATGCACAGTAAAAACAAGGTTACCCTCCAAATGTTTTCTGACTAAGTGGGAATATCTCTCCAGAAAATCCACCAATGAGGAATGGTCAGTGAAGGAACCAAATGTCATCACCAATCCAACTATGATAATTCTTTCACTGGAACTCCTCGTGCTATGATTATTTACTAATGCATGCCTGATTTTAGTTTAGTGGATGTAATTTGGAAACACAACAACAAACATAACACAAGAATACCATAGACTATGATAAGAAGGAATGATGATAAATCTGAAATATAAGTGTAAATTATAATATCAACATGAAATTGTTACAATCTCACCCATGAGGTACTTCAAGTGTTACTGACTTCACTTGCCTTCCAACCATAACTATGGGAGAAACTTCACAATTACAACTCTTAATGGCTTCTTTAACACACCTTCAAAATGATGGCTTCCTTTACACACGTACTCATATCAATATTTCTCACTACTTCCTTATGCTAAATGAGGGGGTGACCTCTCTATTTATAGAACTTCCAGTTTATCCATCTTATCTCTAAGATAGGATAAGAAATCTACTCGACGAATCATATTCCATACCTTAACTCTTATACATACATGTAAGCTTATCTTTTAAGATAAGATAAACCTTATCATTTCACATGGGTTCCACATTTTTAGACTTTTACAAATAAAATACACAAAATATTTATGACCTCACTCCTTGTCCTTATTACCAATATAATATTTCTAATTCCTAATCATGTAGACCCGACTTTGACATTTTAACATTACTGGACCACTTATAACAAATATTTACTTTTACCGCAACATTCCTATTGTACTTTTGACTATTACCATACTATATATTATTATGAAGGTGGCGTCATCTTGACACGTGAAGTACCATTATCTTCTATTGGATGTTACTACCGATTATACTTAACAACATCCTATTCCTAATACATACATTAATGAAATAGAAATTACGGAGGAAAATTTTAGTGTCGAACAAATCATGGCGAGTTCACACTCAAAACATGATGGTGATTTTTCTTGAAACATGGGTTTCTATATAAGAATTTGAGTTCCCTATCCATATGTTTTTGCACTTTGCGCCATACTTTATGGGTACATTGGTGTGCATTCTGAAATCACATTTGATTTTGAATTTTATAATCATTTAATTTTTTGGGAGCTTTAGAGCTCTTCGGAGTTTTAATCTTTTCTTTATAAAGAACATGTCTATATTTATTATAAGATAATGCTTGAATTTTCTAATCCAGAATTGAGAGAAGAATGTGGATCTTTAGAATTGATGAGAGGAAAGGTAGTAGGCTTTTCTACAATATTTGGTAGAAGAATAATGTGATGGATAAAAAGATATGGTCCAAGGATTGAAGAAGATGGGCTACTGGGAGGTGAGACATAGACAGAAGATGAAGGGCTACTAGGATGTGGCCCAAGAATAGAAGATGATGGACTAGCAGGGGGTGATCCATACATAGAAGACAAGGGTCTAGTGGGACATTCCCAAGAATATAAGATAGTGGACTACTCAAAAATGTCCCACAAATAGTAGAGGGAAGGCTACTAGAAGGTCACCCACACCTAGACGAAGATGAAGGGCTACTTGGTGTTGAACCCATAAGAGATTTTGATTGAGGAATTATGATAGACAAAGAGTGATTGGGTGATGAGAAGATAGGCCATGGATCAATGCAAGACCTAGGAGTTTCCTCACGTAATGAAGAATGTGAAGATGGAAGAATAAGAGGAGGATCAAGTTGCATGATTTGAGGCTCTTCTTTGTTTCTTGATAAAAGGAATCAACCTTTTCCTCACAATATGTGGGCGCATCGAAGTCTAAAGAGAATCCTTGTTCGTAATCTTCTAAAGGAATATCTTCATGTGCCCCTATAAATGCCCTGATTGTTTCTTCATTCTGAAAGAGGTCAATCGGTATGAGTTGTTGATCAACCATCAGGGGTTGATTGGAAGAAAGAGATCTAATTGGTGTGGAAGACTTAGAATATGTTTGATGATGATTGATAGAAGAAGATGACGTGAGGGACAAAGAAGATGTGGAGCTAGATGTCTCAGGAGTATAAGAAGGTGGTGTGGACCTACCTATATGATGTTATATCATTTGTAAACTAGTATGATTAATTTCAAATTCCGTATATTGTGACGAATGGGTCGATTTAGACATTTGACTAGAAGGACTTTGAGTCACATGAATCTTCAAATAAGGAAGACTTAGTGGGGGTGAATGATGAAGAAGGTCTTGCGAAGAAGGGGAGGACCGTGATTCAAGAATTGTATTAGATGTTTGATTGGAGAGATTTGGAGAATGGCTCAAGATCAAAATGCTTATTATCTTTCACTATTCAAAGCATGGTGCAAGAAGAAAGGTAAGAAGGAGGGTTCCTTATATAGCTTACATGAAGAGGCAAGGCTAGAAAATTGATGAATGTGGGATAAAGGTAAAGCAAGATTAAGAAATGGATAAGGTTGCTTTATAAAAGGTAATCTTGATTTAGAAGAGTTTAATTTGTCATTAGTAAGTCATGGGAGTTGGGGATGGGTGATTATATGTAGATGTAAGCTTATAGAAGCTAATTAGAGGAAAATTAGTATGATTTGCGGGATGTAAGAGAGGAATTTGATCCAATAAATGGTAATTTATTGATTTAGAGTTGCGAGTATAATTAATTAATAATAATTAATTAACCCAAGTAGAAGTGGATATTAATTAACGAAAGGTCATTAATTGACATATTTAATGATAGGAAGGCTAATTAATTAACAAAATGTCATTAATTAATGAATATGAAGAGGAATGTTGGATAATTAGCGGAAAAAGCACTAATTATTACAGAAATGATGAGAAAGAGGATAATTAGTGCAATCTTAGCATTAAAGGTTGCGTAAGTGGATTTTATGTGTCTACTGATAACTTATATACTTGATTTAGGACTTGTCGAGTTAGAGTTGCTGAATGGAACACGGTTTCCCAATTACTTCAATGAGAGTAGTGAAGCTCTACTATAAATAATTCTTCTTGGTCTTTGTAACAAGGCATATTGTCACTTAGGTTAGATTTCCTTAATGCATTCCCTTTATATGTGTTTCCTTTCATTGTTGTTATGTTTTGTCAATTTAGTTCAATGTTTTGTGTAATAAGCTTTCTTTGCACACCTGAAGTTGATTACTATGGAAGTTTTTCATGCATAGAGAAGCTTGCATACCATTAGTGTGGGGTTTATATACACGGTTCATTTCCAAGTTTGATTATCATTTGAAGATGGGTATGCATAAATAAAATTTTGTATGGGTGTTCTAGGGGAAAATGCGTGAGAAAAAGATTACTAATGATTAAATACCACTTATGGATGGATGCATAGTATAACGTGAGGTAGGGCTGCAATTGAAAACTACTTTTACAAGTTACTTTTCATACAAGGAGGTATGCAAGTAGAAGAAGCGCCAAAAGGTTATGATGGAAATGAGTAAGCCTTGAAAAGTTATTGAAATGATGAATTAATGTTGGGGGTGGTAGGTGGAGAGAAATAAATGTGATAAATTATTGAAAAATTATATAAGGATGTGCTACGAAATCATTTTTACCTTTGCATACAAGATATTTCAAGCAAGTTGAAGGTGAGTGAGCTAGCAAGATGGTGGTAAAGTGCGAGAGCTTTTGCAACTAGTTATATCTTGTCAAATTTGTGCATAGGATAGTCTTGCACTCCATTGGTGATGTGTTTGAGTGAAGCAGAGGCATGTGGGGAAGAGGATTGACATATAGGGTTTGGTTTCAAGCTAGGGCACACAAAGTTGGAATAATAGAGCTCGAGGTAGAAAAAACACACATTTTAGTTGATATGGCACCAAAAGAGCACTTGGAGCTGGTACAAGAGGAAAGAAGAAAAAGGAAGTAGAATTTGAGGTTGAAGATGCTCCTAAGAGTAGATTCTCGAAATGCAGTACCTAGAAGGGGTTCTCATGGGTTATGATTGGGATTCACACATTCGTCACTGCAAGGTCAATGATTACAACCACAGGAACAAGGATACTAAGGAAGAATTGGAGAAATTTCTTATGGTGAAGACCTCGAAGAGAACAACAGATGACATGGTGGTCTACGACGATGTGGGAAAGAAATTATTGAAGAAGGTAGGATTTTACAATTGTATGAGTTCCCATATTTTGGAAAACCTGAGAAGTTATACCAGTGGCTCATGATCAAATTCCATGAGGAATTCTTCTTTTTTTGCGCCAAATGAGGATCACCGTGTGCCTTTGATGGAATTTTGATAGGGCTAAGGAGTACGAGTGTTAAAATGAATAGTGACCTCACTGAAAAGGAGGCCATACAAAAGAAAAAGAAAGAGCTTGGATATACTAAAAGAGAGCGTGGGATGGACATCCCTAAATTGTATAAGTATCTAATCATTGAGCAAATAGCCCATCTCCTCACAAAGCTAAACAATCAAGAGCGTTGGTCTCAGGTAAACAAGGCTTGGCTTTATATTGCAAAGAAGATGACAGAAGGTATTGTATATAACCTATCAAATTTCATTCTCTGAGACAATTATTGAGGAAGCACGTGAAGCGAGAATATCGCTTTGGTGCTATACTTCGCCATTAGTCTTTGTTGAAACTAGAGTGTCCGATGGGCCAAAAGACAATATGTGGCATTTTCCTGTAGAGAAGAATTCCTTGCGTAAAGATTTTCCAACTATAATTTTGATGGATCAATGATTGGACCCTTCAAACAAAGTTCGGAAATGTGGTACGAGCACTTGTGCACCACATTTAAAGAAGAATGGAGGATACCTTAGGAGCTACCTTTGGTATTGGATAAACAAGTATAGTTTGTAGTGTACCAACACTTATGTATTGGGTGCTTCAGGATGAAGGATGGAAAATGGGGCCCTTGGTGTAAGCTTCCATACACCTTCACTTGCGTGCTACTTTCAAGCATATGTACATAGGTTCTCAAATGTGTGTTGGTTTTTGTTCAATGCTAACAAGGTAGATTGCAACTACCACACACTAAGGAAGTCTTACGTTTATCTAGGTAAGACTGCTTATATTGAAAGGTTGATTTCAGATGACATTAACATGAAGACTATTAGTTTGGCCATTCGAAATTTGGGTGTGTGTGTTATATATAATATTAACAATTTCAATCAATTTTGTTTGCAACATAAACAAGAAATCCATAAAGTTAAATATGAATTGGATATCTAAAAATTGTGTTGGCTAAAAATTGCTAAATTGATATCTACTTATTTTGTTATGATTTCTATTATTTTAGACATGTCGTCTAAAAATTGTGTTGGCAAAACAAATTCCAAATTGATATCTAATTATTTTGTTATTACTATTATTATTGTAGATGTATCGAAGAAAACATAAATAGTGATATTAAATATGTAGGAACTATTTACAACATCAATACAAATTGTAATCTATGAGGAGAGAATAGTGAGCCACAAGCTCCACTACCAAAATAAATACCATGAACAAGTAAATTTATTTAAAAGGTTTACAAATAAAATATAGCCACCATTCAAATTAAAAATCAATCGGATATTGACATGACTGAAATACATATAGGGCATCGTAGATTATGCAATCCAAGTAGAAGGCCACCTTATAAAAATAGAAATTATAAGATATATATAGAATAATCTATTAAACATTATAATATAATTCATCGTAACTTATTTTATGCACAAGTTATTTCTAATTATTTCTTTATTGGTGGGTGTAGTAAAGAAAACCACATATAGGTTAAATTTTTATTTTGGAAATATAATATATATGTAGAATAATCTATTAAAAACTCCAAAAAAAAAAATTTTTGTAACATATTTTATATACCACCAATTATTTGTAATTATTCCTTAATTAATGGATGTAATAAAAGGAAAAGACCTTACACATAAAAACAATCAATACATTTTTGAAATCACAATATTAACTCCTTAAAATAAATGTTGTACCATATTTACACATAAATAATTATGACTTTAAAATTCATAAAAATCACAAAATATTTAATTATTTCCCACATTCATATCACTTATTAAGTTCAATTACCTAAACTAGTGCATTAGTTTTTAACTCTCTTACATATGTTTCTAAGTTTTAACATTTAAATGTAAAACCCCCTCTTTTTCCATCATCAATAAACCCCACTATCCACTCACATTAATATTGAAAATTATGTGCACCTCCAACAACACAATAAAGAAACCCTAGTACAAACAATGTTAATTTACACCCATTAGAGTGTTAGGATCGAAACACGGATAAGTAATAAAATGGAATTAAAATAGAAATAATATAAGTAAGATATACCCAAGATTTACAAGATTCAACCCAAGATTTAACGTGGTTTTCCTTTATTCGATCAAGGAATACAATACAATTTTCTCTTTTCGTATTCTAAAAGAGTAAATCATCACACACAACACACACACACAGCACATTATATCCTATATATATATATATATATATGTATGTAGATATACACATATATATATCTATATCTATATCTATATATATGTATATATATGTATATATATAGGGAATATATAGATATACAATATCTATACATACTTATATACATATATATACATACATTATACATATATATAGTATGTATATGTACATATATACATATATATATATATATAATATGTGTGTATGTGTGTGTGTGTGTGTGTGTATGTGTGTGTGTGTATGTGTGTGTATATATATGTATGTGTGTAATTATGTGCACACACACATACATACATACATATATATATATATATATATATATGTATGTATATACCACACACACACACCATATATATATATATATATGGTATATATATATATATATATGCATATAAATAATATAAATACATAAAATACATACATACAATACATCTCATGTACATTAATACAGACAATTTTATTTTTATATATCCAACTTGGCACATTTTCTTGCCACAAACAACCTCCCAAAATCAAGGAAAATATAAATAATATGAAAATAAAAACAACAACTTCATCTATTAATAAGATAATGTTATTTTTATTCATGGCCAGACTGCTTTCCATCTTCAACAAAAATGCCACTTCATTTTGGGTTAGACTCCACTATCTTGCAATCTCACTAGACTTATACTCTGACCCACTATTATATCCTCAAATATTCTCTAACTCATTTCTCTTCTTCAAGATCAATCTTGAAGACCTACCGGCTTGAAAAACCTTCCAACTTCTCTTTTTTGTCACTTCCTTTGTCAATATATCGCAGGATTCTCGACTTGTATGGATCTTCTCCAACATCAATTGTCCATCCTCCAAAACTAATCTAATGAAGTGATACCTGAGTTGTATATGTTTGGTTCTCGAATGGAATGTTGAGTTCTTGGAAAGATGAATTTCACTTTGGCTATCACTTGAATAACATGTAATCCTCCTTCTTCTTTCCCAACTCTTCCATGAACCGCATCCATATCATCTTCTTTTCGCTTGCTTATGTAGTAGCAACATACTCCACCTCTGTAGTAGACAAGGCAACAATCTTCTACGTAGTTTAGAAATCTAGCTAATTATCATGCCACCAATAGTGAATACATAACCTATGGTGATCCTCCTACCATCCAAATCTCCAGCCATGTCTACATCAATATATTTGTTAAAGAAACCTTCCGACCCTCCATAGCAAGACAACTACCTACTATTGGTCCTCTCAAGTATCTGAGAATCCACTGGACTGCATTCCAATGCTCCTTCCTAGATTACTCATGTATCTGTTGACAACTCCCACTGCATGGGAAATGTTTGGTCTTGTGCATACCATAGCATACATCAAACTTCCAACTACTGAAGCATATGGAACTCTAGACATATATTCAATCTCTTCATATGTTTTAGGACACTATTCTTTACTCAACTTGAAGTGCCCTACCAATGGTGTACTTACTGGTTTTTCATCCTGCATTATAAACATATCCAACACCTTTTTCACATACTCTTCTTGAGACAAAGTCAGTATTTTACTCTTTCTGTCTCTATTGATTCTCATGCCAAGAATTTTCTTTTTGCACCTAAATCCTTCATGGAAAATGTATTGGCTAATTGTATCTTTAGCTCATTTATATCCTGCAAGTTTGAACCTACCACAAGCATGTCATCCATATACAACAACAAGATAATATAGGTGTCATTATCTAGTCTCTTAAAATAAACAAAGTGATCGGAATGGACATCTAGAGTAACCATGTTCTATCATGAACCTGTCAAATCTCAAATACCACTTCCTTGGAGCTTGCTTAAGGTCATAAAATCTCTTCTTCAATCTGCACACCAACCTCTCCTTCCCCGAATTCATATCCCCGTAGATGCTCCATATATATTTCTTCCTCCAAATCACCATGAAGAAATGAAATCTTTACATCTAATTGTTCAAGATACAAATCTTCCATAATGACAAAACTTAAAATAGTTCTAATGGAAATCATTTTAACAATAGGAGATAAATTTCATCAAATTCTATACCTTTTCCCCTGTGTAAATCCCTTCACAACCAGTCTTTCCTTGTACCTCTTTTTTTTGTCACCTCTTCTTCCTTTAACCTATAAACCCACTTGTTACTGCAATGCTCTCTTTCTTGCAGGCAAGTGAACCAAATCCCAAGTTTGGTTGTGATCCAAGGAGTCCATCTCCTCATCCATACCCTGCTCCCACTTTTTCGTGTTTCTACCTACATTGCTTCTTCAAAACTTTCTGGTTCTCCACCATTTGTCAATAAACAATAGTAAAGCTCATACGAAGATAATCGTGCAGGAGGTTTACTTACCCTAGTAGAACGTCTTACAAGATTTTCTAGATTTTGAGGCTCTTGTTGTTCTTGCTAATTTTGATCTACAGAATCAACATCGAATGTGCCAGGATTGATGCCAACTTGTTGATTTTCCAGTCCTTTGATCACTTCTCTATCTTTTATCTCATCAAGTGCTACATACTCAAACTTTTCCAGCTTCTTATCATGTAGTTGTTCCCTATACATAACCCTTTCATTGAAAATAATATCCCTACTCCTAATGATTTTCTTCTCATCCAAACTCCACAACTGGAATCCAAAATCATCAATGCCATATCCAATGAAATTAAATTTATTTGAATTAGCTTCTAGTTTGGTCCTATTCTCTTTATCAATATGCAAAAATGCCTCATAACCAAAAATTTCGAAAAGAATAGTTTACCTCCTTACCGGTCCAAGCCTCCTCTGGTACTCCACCTTCCAAAGCACTTGAAGGTCCTCTGTTTATCAAGTAAATAGTAGTATCTACAACATCCACCCAAAACTATAAGGAAAATCTAACATGCAATCTCATGCTCCTTGCATGCTCCATGATAGTCATGTTCATTCTTTCTGACACACCATTATGTTGTGGTGTTCTAGGAACTGTCTTCACCCTACGAATTCCATTATGTGAAAAATAGTTATTAAATTCATTATTGCAGTACTCTCCACCATTATCTGATCTAAGACACTTCAACTTCAAACATGTTTCATTCTCAACCAAATATTTCCACTTCTTGAAAGTATTAAATACATCAGATTTCTTCTTTATACAGTAAACACAAACCTTCCTAGTAGCATCATCAATAAAAGTAACATAATACATGAACCACCAAGAGAAGATACCTGAGTCGGTCCCCACACATTTGTATGAACAAGCTCTAACTTGTGATCCTTTTTGTTGATCCAAACTTGAGAAATCTCACGCACTTTTGTTTCCCATACACATAATGCTCACAAAATTCTAGGTCTATGTTTTCAAATCCGATAGCTTTCCCTATGAATGTAAAATCTTCATCCCCTTCTCACTCATATGGCCAAGTCTGTGATGCCACGAGTAGCTGTGTATATACATGTAGTAGCTAAAATAGAATATGGATCAGTCTTAACATGGATAAATACAAAGTACCTACTTTCTTACTTCTTGCTACCACAAGAGAACCCTTGGTAACTTTCCAAGAATATGTTGTAAATATAACTATACAACCCTCATCTCCTAATTGTCCCTACAGAAATTAGATTCCTCCTCAAGCTAGGAACATGCCTATGTTACCAAAATATTGTGTAACATTATTAAATAAATTGTAATATTATTAATAATGAGTTTATAGAACTCATATTAATAATATAGTTGTAATAGTTTAATTATTTGAGTGAGTTGTGAGAACAATTCACGTAGCTATTTTGTAGTGTGAGTGATCCTAGGGATGTTTGAGAGATATTAGGAGATAAGTTTGAGAGATTCATGGAGAGAGATATGAGGGATTGAAGATGAGTGTTGACTCCACCATTGTAGGAGATCAAACACTATATATGTAACCTCTATCAATATCAATTATCATCCCAAATGAATTCAAATTTCTATATTCTTGTTATTCGGTGTTGTTTATTATAGTTCATTTTTTATCAGTGGTATCAGAGCAGGTTACCTGTGTAGAAAATATATTTGTTATTTGTGTGCTCCTTTGCGAGTCATCCATGAGTGGCTCAACATTTTCTTTGTGATGTACTCCTACATATATGTGTATGTGGATCGATTCACATTACAAGTATTCACTTGACTATATAAAATAAGGCATATGGTATTCATATTTATCTATATTTGTTTGGTTGCATCTAAAAGTAGATCTCAGTTACTATATCAGCCGAGTTTGATGATATTGGTTTTGCATAGTTATGAGAATCAACCTATGAATTAGATCTTGCATTGGATCGGACTGTCCCGTTAGTGTTCAAATCCCGTGAATTGTAGAAATTTTTGCAGTGCATTTCATTCAAAGGAGTCATGTCAACAATTACTATCATGAGAGCTTGTTAAGGTGTCTGGATATGCAGACTCATCACAGTGAAGTTGGATCAGACACAGCCCCTGCCCATGCAATTCATTCTTCTCTCCATTGTTCAGTCCTGCGTGAGCTATCATACACCATATCTCTTCGGTATATCAACAGTCTGAGAATTTGGTTTTGAATAGAACAACTGTGATGGTTTTTTCATAAATGTGAGCTCTCCAAATGCATACGCCTCTCACATGTGCATCATCCAAGATTGAATTATCAAATTCGATACAAACTCAGCTACCTCTTGTACATGCTCACATCTCCTCGATTTGATGGATCCACTTTTGGCACCAATAACCCAGCGTACGTGTCATTTTTCATTCCATTCAAAGTGTCGTATAATGGTATTACTTGGGTATTTTTAAAGATATAGTTGTCTCTGTATTAGTAGTTTGGTTTTGTTTATTATCTTCACTTAGAAAGTCTTTTAAGCTTCAAAGTTCATTCGGTATTTTAGGTCTTTCAATAGTAATAAACATTTGTCTTGTTCAAGGTTTTGTAGTTTATATAGTCTTCTTTTTCAATAACTCGGTGGTTATGTATGTGTTACCGAATAATACATAGATTTTTAGTATTATTTCATTTCAAATCTCATTGTCGTTGTACTATTCAAGTTGTAAAAAACATTATGTATCATTGTGTCAAAATAGTGTCTATAGTTAAAAGGATAAAAAATTGAGTCATTGTTCATGTCGTCAAAGTTGTAGTAGTCCAGTCAAAAGTGTCAGAAAATAAGTTTTAAATGTCAAAAAAGAGTAAAATATTGTTAAAAAAATTGCCTCACGGATGCATTTTCGGTGTTACCTGACGTCCAATTTTGGGAGAATAAGATGAAAAATATTGCAGTTCTAATGATATTTTTGATGACTTCAAAGAAGGAAAATATGCCTAGCTTCGGGGGCTCCACCCCTCAACCCCACCTGTATGATAGGAGTGCACCCAAGGTGCTGCCCGGGACCTTGCAAGGGGTGTTGTCCCCTGACCCCGTTTGAGTTACCACCCCCAGACCCTTGCTTTGGAATTTTAGAACCAAAAAAATATTTGTGGGGAAGATGCATTGACAAAATGTGGTGCAAATTTGAGCTCCATGGTCCAATCTGCTGAGTAAGTATCGACAATCATTGGAGGATGGAGGCAATGGAGGATGGAGGTCAATCAACAACATCTCATCAGTCACCAATGATGGGGCTACATGAAGCTGTGGTGTGTGTGTGTGTGTGTGTGTGTGTGTGTGTGTGTGTGTGTGTGTGTGTGTGTGTTTCTTTTATTTCAGAGTTCCTATTTGAATAAGTGAAATGTTCACATTGAGGGGGGAAACTGGAACATGGTCTCAATGTTCAATTTTCCCTCTATTCAGTTTGTATTCAGTAAGTAGTGGTTCCTACATATTCCCTAAAGGAAAGACATAGTGGACAGATGAAAGCACAAAGGAAAAGCAACAACATGATATTTGGGTTTTTGGTTGTCTTGTAAAACCATCCTTTGTTTTAGGTTGTTGGTTGTCCTATAAAACCATCCTTTGTTTTAGGTTTTGGTTGTCCTGTAAAACCATCCTTTATTTCAAGTTGTTGGTTAACCTACAAAACCATCCAGATCATGAGCACGCATGGGTGGCAAGCTGTAGAATGAAGTGTGATTATTTTTTCTATATTGTCAACATTAGGGGAGTGTATATTGGGAATTAATAATGTTAACAATAAGGGAGTGAATGTTACCAAAATATTGTGTAACATTATTAAATAAATTGTAATATTATTAATAATGAGTTTATAGAACTCATATTAATAATATAGTTGTAATAGTTTAATTAATTGAGTGAGTTGTGAGAACAATTCACGTAGTTATTTTGTAGTGTGAGTGATCCTAGGGATGTTTGAGAGATATTAGGAGATAATTTTGAGAGATTCATGGAGAGAGATATGAGGGATTGAAGATGAGTGTTGAATCCACCATTGTAGGAGATCAAACACTATATATGTAACCTCTATCAATATCAATTATCATCCCGAATGAATTCAATTTTCTATATTCTTATTATTTGGTGTTGTTTATTATAGTTCATTTTTTATCAGCCTAACATTCTTCAACACCCAAGTGTTACCATTCTACAATTTAACATGAACACTTCCTTTTCCAACAATGTTACATGGCTCATCATCACCAAGATATACCTACCCAAAATTCCCTTGAACATAATCTTGAAAATATTGTCTATGAGGAGTTGCATGAAATGAAGCACCAAAATCTAAAACCCAAGATTCTAATTTACTATCTAAAGAAATAATAAGAGCATCTTGTAACACATCACCTACTATGTTTTCCTCTTTTCTCCCTTCTTGTTGATCTTTCCTTGATTTTAAAGACCAACAATCTTTCTTTGCATGTCCTGCTTTTCCACAATTCCAACATACCATCTTGCTTCTAGATTTAGATCTTCCCTTCTTAGACTTTCCATGGTGTCCAGACCATTTTCTTTTTCCTTCTCTCTTCCTCTATTCTCTACGCTCAAAGCATTACCAGATGACTCACCTATGATTTTTCATCTCATCTCTTCACTAAGAATCACACCAATAACATCATCAAACTTTAAAGTGTTTGAACTAAAACAAAATTACTCACACCATAACCTATTTATTCCAACTTTTAGGCAATGAGCACAAAATCAAAAGAGCCCTAACTTCATCATCAAAACTTACCCCTACTGGATCTTAATTGATTAGTAACCATGTTGAATTCATTTAAATGATCACTTACTTTGAATCATCATCCGACATGTTCATATTAAATAAATTTTTCATGAGATATACCTTATTGGAGGTTGAGGGTTTTTCATATAATTTACCCAAATTTTCCATTAGATCTACCATTGTCTTTTCCGTAGAAATATTGAAAGCTACCGTAGCTTCCAGGCACAACCGTATCGTTCCCAATGCCTTCCGATCAAGAACATCCCATTCTTCATCTTTCATAGCTGACGGCTTTAAAGCTTTCCCTTTCAATGGTAGATAAAGATCCTTCTGATATAGGTATTCCTCCACCTGCATCTTCCATAGTTGAAAGTTCTAGCCTTTAAACACGAGATGAGCAATAAAATGGAATTAAAATAGAAATAATATAAGCATGCAATCACAAGATAAACCCAAGATTTAACGTGGTTCACCCAATGTGGGCTACATCCACCAGAAACAAGCCAGCCTTTTCCTTTATTCAGTCTAGAGGAATACAATACAATTCTCTCTTTTTCATATTCTAAAGAGTAAATCCATGCACATATATATAACTTGTGCACCTCTTTGAAAAAAATTTCTTCAACCAAAAGAAACCTAAATATAGCATGCTTATAAATAAGACATGCATATAAATAAGATAAACATAAAAATAACAACTCTCGTCTATTAATAAGACAATGCTATTTTTATCCATGGCCATGCTTTCCTCCCAAAATCAAGGAAAAAGCAAACTGCCACTTCATCTTGTAGTTAGACTCCACATCTTCAACATAGAGTATTATCTTTTAGATTCATACTTGTTGTGATTTTATTAAACAATTTCATACTACTACTAAACCATGCACGCAATACATAAATCTTCTCTAAATGTTTATTGATTCATCCCAAAAAAATTGATGCCCGAGCTAATTTCATAGAAGGAAATACCTGCTCTTCTTCTTTCACATTTAGTCATAGGAGACATTTAGTGCTACATGCAGAGACATTTTATTTATATCTGTAATACATGGTACCTAATTTATATCTAGTAAACGGAAGAATGTTCTCTGCTTCGTCGGATGTTGCAGCGACTAGGTGAGACGTTGCAATGTTCAGGGAGTTGTCTCACTCTCTCTAACTATTGCTACTCTCCTTTCCTTCCCGCACACCAATAATTATCAAGACCGTAAGTTTCTTGGTCGAATAGTTTTTGAATGGCATCGCAGCACATCATTGATTCATTCTTGAAAGACCCTGACAGCACCTCGAATACGGCCTCTCCTCCTCCTCTTAAGAAATCCTTGCACTGATACAGTTGCCGGGGTCACATGACTGTTGTCGCCTCTGGTTGATCTCGCTCTCATCGCAGTCTGCCAATGTGAAGGGGGCCGAAGAGATGACAATTATAAGGGCTACCGCTAACAAACTCAAAACCAACTGCTTCTTCATTGTAATTGCTGATCACCGAGTATATATGACTATGGATGTCCTTTCAACGAAGCACGGAAAGACTGTATATATAACCAGGAGAGGAGTGATCGGGGTGGATACACATGCACACCATGCACGTGGGGCGTTTGGACGAGCAACACATATAGGAATATTTGAGGGAGGCAGATTAAAGTGTTACGCGGCATCGACATAGTGTAGTAGTTAGTAAGACGAGCTTCAACAAGTGTATTTTATTCCGGGTGTTGCGAAGACTATGTTTTCTTGGACATTGGCCTTTAAATCAACAATGATTAACATTTTTATTAATTTGGTTCTTAAAATCCTTTCTTGGATTTGTTTTATTACGCCGAGGCATTCCCTATTGAAATTGGCCTTGCTGATTCGACATAGTTCATAATATAGATGGTGGAGATTGAAATTTGAGATGATGTGTTGAAATCTAAGGGTAAACGATGAGTGCATCCGGAAAACCAATCAGACCTATCATTTCCCTCTGTATTTTTGTGGTGTTATTAATCACCTACCCACTAATGGCGAATGCAACAACTGCACCATCCACTCACCTTAAATAGTCCACACCATTCACCTTAAATACAGAGTTGCATTTGCATTCTAGATAAGTGTTGGCGAGAAAATTTGTCTTGTGGACAAATTGGTGGGTTTCAAGCCAACGCTATGGGAATCTAAGTCCCTCTGCTTGAAAGGTGCATCTTCCATATGTGCATACAAAAATGGTGGATTCCAATGGTGGCCTTTCGACCAGAGATCCAACAGGGACACTCCACTAACCCTATGGCAAAGCTAGCAATTTCTCACTAGAAAAGAACTTCATCTGAGAAGGGGAAAGGGAGTGAGAATGGAGGTAGGAGAAATTTATGTTGTGAGTAGAATATCATATGCCCACACACCTTAATTAAAAGTCTTGTTTATATGCATTTATAATTGGAAGAGAAATAAATCCACGGGAGAAGCTACAAGACCGAATGAAACTCATTGATCGCAAAGTACCAATTAATTCCTCAATCAAAAAGGCAAAAAATTCCTTCTTTTCTTATTGAAGCTTGGGCAGAGTTTATACATAGCTTGAGGATGGAATAAATTCGAGGAAGAAGAGAAGAATAGAACAAGTGTGGCATTTTTGTCTTTTTCCACAAAACTCAAAATCAATCGCTAACCCTTGGAATGACATTGAGAGGTCATTATATTCTTCGCATGAAACCGTTACAACATTACAAATCATTCATGCCTCTTCAAATTCCTTTATCATGAAGAATACGCTCATGGCGGCTAAAACCAAACCTTGCAAGCAACCATTACATTTGATTTGCGAGTTTAAATTTATACTTGTTGATTTGCTCCTCTAGCTTTGAATTTAGGTCATCCACGTGGCGGGAAGGGATTATAGCAGCTTATGGGGGAAGCCCTTTGCATTTTGTGATTTTTAGAGATTTGGAACTTTGGAACAAATTGGCCCGCAACCTTGCTTTGACTTTTCAACTAGGACACATGGCACATTTTGTTTGTAGGCGGGGTCACGGTTCTCTTCTCAACATTTTAACCTTTTTTGGAAAAAAGGCTCAAAACTCAAATTCCCCCATCGACCCTTACTCCGATTTGACTTTGGACATTTGGCATGTTGTTTGTTTGTAGGTGGGGTCATGGTTCTCTTCTCAACATTTTAACCTTTTTTGGAAAAAAGGCTCAAAAACTCAAATTCCCCCACCGGCCCGCTACTCTGATTTGACTTTTCAACGACGGGCCTTTCCTTTAACTTTTTCCCTATGGGCTCAAGCTTTGACTTTTTCCTGCGGGCTCAAGCTCTAACTTTTCCTTGGTAGCCTGATTGGGGCTGCGGGTTACTTTTTATTTTTGTCTTTTTACAAAAAGGCTCAAAGTCTTGAATTCCCCGATGGCCCGCTCGTCCACCT
The DNA here is from genome assembly GCA_018340775.1 of Taxus wallichiana var. yunnanensis. NCBI lineage: Eukaryota > Viridiplantae > Streptophyta > Pinopsida > Cupressales > Taxaceae > Taxus > Taxus wallichiana. Next base: position 1,045,722,546 of record CM031240.1, read on the forward strand.
TGACTTTTCAATGTCTTCCACCATGTGGCGATTTGGCGTTGAATTGGTAATTGACCTTTCCTACCCCAGAGTTGTGCCATTGCAACACATGGAGCCGTCCACTGAGCCTTCCATACTTAGCCAATTTTACCTTCATTTTGGACCTGGGACATGTGGAGAGCCCGCGCTCAATTGAAGACTACCCCCCGGAATTGCGCTTGGAATTGCGTCGTTGCGACATGTGGAGCCGTCTACTGAGTCTTTAAAGTATAATTGGACCACACCAATCAGGGAGACCCACGTATCATTGAGGAATGCTGAGGCAAAATTTGGCGGGAAAGAAACACCCATCGTTCCCGACTGTGGAAAAATACACAGAGGAAGAGAACTTCGTCATTTTGAGTCCAATTTTCGAATTTTCTTCATGAGCCAGAGGCATGAAGGAAAAACAATGATTCGACGACCTGGGCCATGGAACAAGTGAACCATTTTGATCAAAAATGGGAGGGGCAAAAGGATATTATGTGCACAGACCAGGAAGAGGAGGATTTCTAAAAACGAGTGACACGGAGGTTTAAACAGCTCAAGGGCACGATTTTTCTTGAATCTCAAACTTGCCTTAGACACCAACGAAGGGTGTGAGTTCAAAAAAAAATTGGATTTGGCAATGAAAATGCAGAGCTTTTTTCAGGAGACAACAATAAGTAAGTGTAATATCCCCGTTTGCAACCATGGATTGCAAAGCAGTAGCATTATTATTACTCGTTTTCATATTCATAATCGTGAAAGTAGTAGAGGCCAAGGGGCCCTTCTCCTATGTCCACGACGGAGAGATGAGAGACTACATTGTAGAATACAAGGCCGACTACAGACCCATCCCATTAGCTTCTCAGCCTGGTTCCATTTTCCAGATGATCTTCTTCAACACCACGCCCAATGCCTACACCCTCGCCATCCGCATGGGAAACCACAACAAAGTTGAGACCATGCGAATCGTATGGAGCGCCAACAGAAACTACACTGTCTCTGAGAAGAGCACTCTCAATTTCACAGCTGACAGAAATCTCGCGCTCATCCACGCAGATGACACCCTAGTTTGAGCGCGCCTGAAAGCAGTGATTGGCGAGCATCACCTTTCTCAGTGATCCCAAAGTGGAAAACGAATTCTGTCAAATGATGGAAATGTGCCTCGCCAATTTCACCGCTCTACCTGAACTGAGGGCACGGGAGCTCTGCAAACTCACTTCCGATGAAACCTTGACCGCTCTCTACGGCTTCAACTCTCCCAGATTCAATACTACCCTGTCTTTTGTAAGGCTGGATTGGGATGGAAATCTGAGAATGTATACTTACTCTCCCAATATGGAATAAAATACGTGGGACATCACATACGAGTGATTAAAATCTGGAGGAATTTCAGGGTGCGGGATGCCAAGGAAATGGGGCTCCTTGGAAATTTGCCAAGAGAGTCAATGTGTGGCCTGTCCTGAACCGCAAAGGCTCAAAGGGTGGACCAACAAGTGCACTCCTCCTCAGCTACCCGGCTGGAGAAAGACAAATGCCCGTGTTGATTTTTAAAATATTGTGGGAGCCGAGAATTCCACCAGCAAATTTGTTTTAGGAGTTGGGAAAATAAAGGTCGAAGAATGCAGAAAAATGTGTGTGGGTTACTGTAACTGCGCCGCCTTATTTTACTATGAGGAGTCATGGACATGCTTCCTCACACACACAGATTCTGTACACTCTGCAACAACTTGGTAACATCACACATCTTGTCTTTGTTAAGTACACAAAGAATGTTTACTTAATCATACCAATTACAGTAATGTGAAGCATTACATTATTTGCCACGCAAAGACAATAACAAGCTTGCAATCTAAATGAGTTTTTGCCTTCTCCAAATAGTAGTAGTTAAAAGTCATGTTTTTGTTGTAACGAAGCTCTTGCTTGATGTGAGTAAGTGTTTCACAAATGATGGAACTCATTATTTATGAAATAAAATCGCTTTTGTTGTACCTTGAAAAAAACATCTAACTTTATTGAGGACAAGATACTTAGATTTTATGTCTCTTGCAATCTACACTATTTGTTTTTAAGATCTCATTAACCCATGTTATTTGCTATTTTTATCTCATGATTAATTTATTTAAATTCTAACAATAAAAAAATTATCTTTATGTTGAAGGTGTTTCTCTATTGGAATGAGCCCGAATTGTTTGTGACGGAATACAAAAATCAACGATGGAGAGGGAGGATGCAGGACATGCGTTGAAATCCAACACTTATGTGCGTTGTTGTAAACTATCGTGCACCTCGAGAGTGGTGCTCCAAAGGCTCTTGTGCACATGACATAGGTGCTTAGAAGTAGAAGATTCACACCTCCACCAAAATCATCATAGTTTTTCCATATGACATTATTTATGCGGAACAAATCCATGGGTGGCACTTTCATTTCCCCCCACTCGGCAAGGTACTGTAACTGCTGCAATATCCTGTTAGATGACGCTACAGAGGAAATTATTTTAGCCTCTAAATCATGTTTAACATGACTGACTTGGGTAACCTCTTCTTTAGTATTCTCGGTCAAAGTTTTTGTGTTAGGAAATAAGGGATAAAATATGCAGAACAATCCCTCACGAGAATCGTAATGAGAAACTAATATGTAGAAAATATTATAGATCTCAAATAAAAGTTCGAATAAAATAACACAATACAAAGAGATAGTATTTAACGTGGTTCACCAAATTTGGGCTACATCCACCAAAATCACTTGCTCGTTGTATTACAAGCCACCACTCTCTCAATACAATACCCAAATCTGTTTGGAGCTATGCTCAATAAACTCTATAGAATTCACACCAATTCAAAACACATCTACAATGTTACCTTCTTCCTACTATATGCATAAAACCACATAAGTAGACAACTACTTAAGCATTTTTACAAAACCATGGGCCAAAACCGTCCCATAAACCTATGGGTCAAAAATACCGCCCATATGAGAAAAGCACATTTCCCAGTATATCGGGAACATTTGAAGGCAAAAAAAAAATTCTTGAGGGTTGCGCCCGGTCCCACGCTCGGGGCCCAACCCAACCACTGAACCCTAGCGAGACAACTATTGAAAGTGTATAGTACTCAAAGTCAGGGAAAACATGATTCGCACAGGGAGCTCGAGTCGAGGGCTGAAAAAAATACACTAGGCATACGAAAAACATATCATTAGTAAATTTTCACAAAAATAAAGTTTGGGAGAGTCTTACCTCCATTGAAAAAAAAACTTCCATCCTCCAAAACCCATGCTTTTGCTGCAAGAAATTGAGTTTGAAACCTGGATGCAACATAGATAACAACATTCATGACTAAATTTAACACAAAACTATAATCACTAAATATGCAATCCAACCAGCTCCATGAGGCCATTTTCAACTACAATTTCAATTGTTCCTCGTGGTTTCTTTCATCCTCCTTTCCTTCCCCAGTTTCCCTTCCTAGTTTGAGGAGTTTGTGGGAGATCTCACACAATTCCTCGTGTCGTCCAATTATTGCAGAATTAAGCTCTTTCACTTTTTATTTACTTCTCTGCAGAACACTATAAAATGGTAGACACGTGAGACAAAATACAATTAATGACATAAATTTGAGATAGAACACTAAATAATCAGATACATAAATATAAATATGCGGCATGTAATCAGAAGCTATCACCCGAAGAAGACGTTGTGGTTTCACCTTCAAATCCAATGCTAAGCATTCCATCAAAGAAAGGTGTTGGAACCCACTAGTCTGATCCATAGCATTTAATAGGGCATCCTATATCGTTTTCGAATGTAAATATCCACAAGCTTTTTTACATGTAAATACCACATTATTATGGTTTGTCTAACCGAACTCCTCTAATGGCCACATTCTCTCCACTGTCTCTCCAATGTCAAATGTTTATTTTTTGAGTTGTCCATTTCTAAATGTTTCCACTATTTGTCTGTTTCTTTTTAGGACAAACTCATTAAATTCAAACCGTATTATAAGGTATGGCACCCATTAAATTGGTTTGATTTGTTAGGTTTATTTTTAATATTTAATTACGTCAAAGCGTATATAGTTAGAATGTATATGAGTGGAGGTTAGCCAAGATTTGTTGTATTTCAAGAAATAAACGGAGCAGAGTAGGTTGATGTACATGCATTGAAATCTAAGTGTGGAAACTGGTCCATGTAGAGTCATTTCTGCCACATTCATTGTCCAATATAACCACAATTGATCGGGGAATGCAACAGTTATCACATTGATGACATAATACAATGGAGACGTTTAATATGGCAACTACATTTTCTTGGATTTGACATCATCAACGCTAATTACCCATTCACTTCTCTCGTCGACATAGAAGCAGTGAAAATGATTGCGCAGGAAGTGGGGAACCGGTGGAGGATGGATATGTTTCGATGATATGGGCACTTTGGTTGTTGGCATAATAGTTGGTTAACACGATGAGATCCCTCTCCACCACTAGTTCAAGCTTTTAGTGTGACGGAAAATCATAACATGGTATTAGAGCTAGGTAGTTAAGCATGCCCGACCTGGAGTAGTACTGGGATGGGTGACCTCTTGGGAAGTCTTGTGTCGTTTCCTTCCTAATGTTGTTGGACCTAATTTGGTGAATACATGGTGGGCCTAGGGCTCACGTTGATGCATCTAGTTCCATCGTGTGGGGGTGTGTTGGCATAGCAGCTGGTTGACACGATGATATCCCTCTCCACCACTAGTTCAAGATTTTGGTGTGACGATAAATCGTAACATGGTATATACATTACAATACAATGTGGTGTGCTATTATCATCTCGAGATCGCAACTTGAAACAATCTTCTTATCGTTAATTTTATGGTATCGAACTAGGTAGCTAAGTGTGCCCGAGCCGGAGTAGTATTGGGATGGGTGACCTCCTGGGTAGTCTTAGTGTCATTTCCTTCTAATGTTGTTAGACCTAATTTGGTGAATACATGGTGGGCCCAAGGCTCACGTGGTTGCATCTAGCTCCATCGTGTGGAGGTGTGTTGGCATAGTAGCTGGTTAACACGATGAGATCCCTCTCCACCACTAGTTCGAGCTTTTGGTGTGACAAGAATTGTAACATGGTATCGTAGTATTATGGATTATGATGGATTTCCATACATGGTATTTTAGTTCTTCTATTTTTCAAATCTAATGTGGTGTGCTATTATCATCTGAGATCACGGCTTGGAACAATCTTCTTATTGTTCCTTTCTCTAGCAAGGTATAACAAGGAAAATATTTATAGCGCATGGGAGGCTATTCACTTTTGCCTACCTAAGAATCATTTTGTTACTCACTACCAATGACATTCACCTCAAGCATAAGCTTAATAAGTCTAAAGAGGAGAAGCTTGTGATTTCCAAGGAGATGGTGACATATGTGTGTAGCCTCATATGTCCAGATTTACACTTCGGAGATAAGCTCGCCTTTCTCTAAGGCCGGGAAGAAATTTTAATTTTTATTTTGCTTATCTACATTATCTTGTAAATCAAAAAGAGAGAGAATACATTAGAATTAGTGGCAACATAACTTGTTCCTCACCGATTAGTATGGAATAAATTTAAAAAATTTATTGTGTTTTTTTCCTAAATTAAATTCATCTTTTCACTTACAACTTTAAAAATATGTAAGTTGCCCACATTTTATTTGTTAGTGGACCTCTAGGCACATTCTACACATTATTTTTAAAAATTTACAAAATGGGAGTCCATTACTAAACTTAATTTATTTTTCCCATTGTAATCATTTATGGCTTCCCGAAATTTGTGTAGTCGTATGTCATCGTATTTTCCCGATTCACAGAACTTATTTTGTACTCCATTTTGTCATGTAATTCCAATCCCACAATTTCTCTTTGAATTGATTTTGGCACATCTCTATCAAGTTTACTATCGTGAGATACGTGGAATGGAAATGTTAAGGCTCCTCTTTTTATGAAAATGTAAATTCATTTTGAACACTATCATATCATGTGCCAAAGCTCCATTTAGATTAGCAATCGTTGATGATTTGGTGAATCAAAATGTACTTGTGGATGGGGACAATGAGAGCTACAACAAAATATTGAACAATTGTCACACCACGTTCGGGTAGTTGGACGGCCGAGCTTCACATTGTTCCACATTTCTATGATATTCACATAATTCCCCCTTTCCTTTTTGCCATCCTCACACTTTTTCACTCTAACCCCTTCTTCTTCACCTCTCTTCCCCTCCCATTGTATCTCCTTTAAAATATCCCCTTCTAGGTTCCATCGTACATTTCACGTATGATTGCTAGCCATTAGTATTTTAAACATGAAATTTTGTTTCAATGTATTGAATTTTAAGGTTGATTGAAATTACTACCCATGAAATTTTAATTCAATATAGTGAATTTTAACGTTGATTAAAACTACTACCCTTTGATAAGGGTTAAAATTTTGAAAGAGAAAGAAATATTACCATATATAATTAATTTTTGGCTTCAAACAAAATCTTTACAAAGATTTTTATGGGAAACGTAGTTCTATATAAATGATAGTAGTAGTTTAACAATAATATCTTATTTCATGTCAATTGGAGTTGGTTATCATAGTTAAATAGTATAGGGTATGTCCAAGTTAGGAGGTAAAGAGATTACTTAAAAAATAGTGCTCTCAAAATTATTTAAATGTTTATGAAATAGTAGATTTCATTTAAAAATGTAAAATTGGACATCGTAAATCGAGATAAAAGAATAACATATTTAACAATCATGTTATCAATGTTAGGGTTCTTAAAATTTCGTTTGTTTTAAAATAAATTAGAGTAGGTGAAATAGAAGTGTACAAGAAAGACATAATTTTTAAAACTTAAAAATACACATAGAACAATTACAAAACCTTTAAAAGAAAAAAATTTGTTAAGTATTTATTAATATTTATGTGGTCTTTAGTTTTCAAATAAATGTTTTTAGTTAGTCATAGATATTATTATGCTTTGACGAATTGTGTACATCCTTGAAAAATTAATATCCTTTTCCAAAACCCTAATAACATAGCATTATTCACCCCTAAATATCTTCTTAAATTAGTAACCAAAAGCATCCATTAGATTCTTTGATTAATGACTAAGCACAATTTAGCTTGTAGCTATTTCTACCAAACTAAAGTTATTGATATAAAATATTTTATTAAATTACCGCGCTTAAAAATATGATAATTAGAGATAACTCATGGTTAACCATTGGTAAAATTCTTGAGAAACTCCATCGGGGTTTATCTATTACCCCTAAATTCATTTTAAATTTATACTCCAAGGAACAAATTTTCTCACTTAGCCATTTTTGAAAGCCATTTGATTGAAGTCAATGAAAAAATGTTAGTCTTTATACATTTTCTAATATTTATAACAACATGTGCATGTTATTGTCTTCATAGCTACCATAAGGATGTCTTTCCTTCACAATGTCTATATGGCCTCGTATGCCTTCGTGTTTCCAATTAGGTAGTATTTTTATGCTTTTGTTTATTCATTTATTTTTTGGATTATGTTTATTGAATATCATATTTTTTTAATAGGTAATACATTTATCTCTTTTGGTTTTCACTGTCTTCAACACATGGAGTAGAAATACTCAAAAATATCTTTAAAAATCATGATTTTTTTATGTTATTAGGATTATATTAATCTAAAATTATAGACATTATCCATGTTTTTTCAAGTGTGATATTTTTTGTGAATTCCATTTAGCATGAGATACATTGCATCGATTCTTTTTACCAATTCAGGAATGTGTTGTCGAACTCTCTAATGAGTATTTTTGTCAAGCAGTTAAATATTTCTATTTGATGCTCATAAAGGGTTTTTGATGCACATTTTGTCACGAGCTCCCACAAAACATGGATTTTAATCTCTCATTTTTATGAGTTCCAATTATTATACTCAACATGACCAAAATTAAATGAGATGTCAAATCAAAATCGTTATTGCTTCGTCTTGCAAATTAATTCAATTCCATCCTAAATTTGTGTTGCCACCTCAATTATCACTATTTGATCAAGTACAAACTTGGGAAACACATTTGAATGATTATAACATCCATCTACTCTAATGATTGTATAGTCATCATAATACCAAGATGTTCTTCTCTCAATGATTTTCATTTTCATTATGGATAAGATTCATGACATATGTCTTCCATAAATAACATTGTACGTAGTGGGATAAAATAGTTACATATCTTGTGAATATTTTTCCCATCCCTATAGTATTATAGGGAATTGTATGCCACATGGATGGGTTGATTTGAGGGACAAGTAGGGAAGCTATTATACTAGAAATCTAACATAGTGCATATTACATATACCAAGTAGGAAGCCATCTTAAATTTTTTATTTTGATCTTAACAAACCAATATCCATTTCTCTTGTAGATTTGAAGCAATTAAAAACTTCGGTGTGGTTTCTAGTCCTTGATAATCCGGCCTATTAATATAGGATCCCATGTTTGATCTATAATGTGCATTGTATTTCCACTAGATTCGAGTTAAGTAAATCCACCGACACTCTAATTACCTTGTTAAAGTGTAGAATGGAAACTTTCGGATTGTTGTCATCCTCAAAATCCTCTCTTTCGAAGTAAGTTTTGAAAAAAATTGAGTCATTACCATGGAGTATTGGATTGCATCGAGCCTGGTATTGTCTGCAGTTTTCCATTCCATGGAGAACAATCTGAAAGTCAAGTGTAATGGTGGATTTTTCCCCTTCTTTTTATTTCTTCTCACAGTCGGGAATGATAGGCGTATCCTCCTCGTCAATGTTTTCCCTAGCATCCATGGGTATTACGTGGATATCTCTGATTGGATGCGGCATGGCCATGTTTCAAGTGACAAAGCAAGCCTCCACGCATCGAAACAACACAACTCCAAGGTCAGGCCCATGGGATAGTCCTCAAATAAGCGTAGGCTTTCTGTGTGTCCTAAGTCCAAAATGAAGACATAACAAGCCTAAATTGGCTAAGTATGGAAGGTTTAGCAGACGACACCACGTGCCTCATCGGCACAACTTCAAGATTCAAAGCCAGGGATAGTTCTCAATGTTGCGCCATTCCTCCACATGTCCCAGGTCCAAAAGAGATAGAGCCAATTGCTTAAATTGACTAAGTATGAGCGGGTCGGTGGAAGCCTCCACATGCCTCAATAGCACAATTTTAGAAGTGAAACCAAAAGTTTGGTTTCCAAATGAGCACTAGCTCACCACGTGGTCAAAGTCAATGGAGAGACAAAGTTGGTCGTTGAAAAGTCCAGACCGGCGGAAGGAGCCACGTGTCAGCTCGATGCAATTTCAGGAGGCATATCCAAAGTGAAAACTCAAATGAGTGCCAGCTCTCCACGTGTCTAGAGGTCAACATAAGTCAGTGGGAAGTAAGCCCAAATCAGCTAAGTATAAAGAACCGGTGGAGCTCTCCACATGTCATCTTGGCATAATTTCAAAGGAAAAATCCAAGGGCAGGTTCCAAATGAGTGCCATCTCTCCACGTGTCTAGGGTCAGATATACAACCCCGCCAAACAAAAGGGAGAAATTCAAATATTAAGCCTGAATAGAAAGTCAAGGTGGGGAAGTGATCTGTCGGGCAATTTGAGAATTTGAGCCTTGTTTTCATTAAAGGAGCTTAAATTTAAAAAGTGACTTGTAACCCACCCATGCCTAGTAAAAATTCAAATATTAAGCCCACATCGAAGGTCAAAGCGAGAAGTGGGCTGACGGGGAAATTTGTGTTTTTGAGCCCACATTGAAAAGAGGTAAAATTGTAAAAGTAAATCACGACTGTCCCCACTCAAGTAAGGCCACGTGTCAAGACCATATCAAAAGTGGGTGGGCGAGCCAAAATGTTCCAAAGTGTTATTTCTCTAAAGGGCACAAAATGTAAAAGGCATCCGTAGGCCCGCTTTAGTTTAAATCTCTCCCATGTGGATAGCTCATATTCAAATTTTGCAGGGGCAGATTGAATGGTTGTGATTCAATGCGTCTAGTTTTGCTACTAGACATGGAAATGGCTGAGGCATTGGAGAGACTTAGATATCAGTTTCTCGAATCAGTTTTCATCATTTTTGTAACCAAATGTAACTGTTCTTGGAAACTATTTAATGGCTTCTCCATGTTGTTGTTTGGGTTGGATCCTGGTACTCTATAAAGTAATAGATTCAAGTAATCAATACGAAGTTTTCCCCTTTCTTCCTCTGCTTTTCTTCTTTCCGTGTCTAAAACTTGGGAATCATCAATCTTTTATGATAAGAAACTTTGTGTTCTTGTTTATATGATTTCTAGAACTTTGTGTCTTTGGAATTATACTGGTTATGAAAGCGAATGATTCTATTCTGCATCTCCCTGGTTCAATATGTATAAGGTGATACTCTACCATCTATATCTCCTAAAGGTATTGTTATGTTCTTCCTTCCTCATCTCCTTAATTCTTCCATCCTTTCATATTGATGATCTTTGGGCATAAAACATTTCAAAGGATCAAGAATCCACACTTTGAAAGTTGTACATTTGTATATAAGTTTGTTGCTTGCTTTCAATAAGGGAACCTCTCCCATTAAAGAGGAGGGACTTGTTGTCCCCTAATTGTGGTTTGTTAAAAGGATCATTTTAAAAACCCAACACGGATCAATTTTCTTCTTCAATCCATTAAAATATTCGATGGACTTGGCTAACCAATCATTCCATATATCCATCTTTTTCATAAAACAATTTTCATTGCTCTCTCATCATAAATCGTATTGGCCTTGGCAAGTAATATAGCTCCCTAAAAGCATTTTTTCACCAGGAAATTGTTTGCACACTAGAATATAGGGATCCATACTACATTGTATAATTAGTAGATACATGTTAGAATAAGTCTTTGCAAGTAAAAATTCAAGGTTGGCCACAACCTTATGAATTCCTAAATCTCTTATTATGTATAAGTCCTCATAGTATTGAGCATCTCCATTACTCCATGATCTATATTTATTTGTACATTGTTCATACAAATTCATTACTTCATAATAAATTGTATTGTAATAGGTCAAATGTTTCAATAATTGTTGAGAGTAAAGGGTGTCCATGAATTCTAGTCTAGTTGTAGTTGAGTATTCTCCCATAAGCAATTTGCAAGTCACCGTAATGATTAAGAAATACATACTTTGCATTTTGTAGTTGTCTGATTACATTTTAAATTCATGCTCTCTTTGTAAACATGTCTTATATAATTCCCTTTACAGTGCTTGGAACTCGACTTGATTAGTGCAATGGCGACCATTTAAACTTAAGAAATACTCAAATTTTGTTTAATTCACAAATGAGATATCTTTACTCTTTTTATCCTAAATTTTTTTTCCTTGAGCCATGTTGATTCGTTTGCAATTATCTTTAATCGTGTCTCATGATTTTCTCAAATTTAAGCACCATACGCGTGTTCAACTATTATAAATTCTATGTTTTCCCTATGTTGTAATCCTTAAGCTTTGTTTAACTCAAATTTGAATCTCTGCCTCATATTTGTATCATCCTTCTTGAATCAAATGTCTTGCATTGGAGCGATGTGTTAGATGTGATGATATATGGTAAATGATTTGATAGATGTTAGATGATGATAAAATGTACAATACAATTTACAAGCACAACCTAATCAAATCTAACTAATACAACACAATTATTTACAAGTATGTGAGATAAAATGAATCCAATGTGGATGCATAACAATTGTTAAACTAAGAAAATGAATTCAATCTAACGCACACAACACATGTAATACCATCAAATCTAACTAATACAACACTAGTATGAACAAGTATGTAAAAAGGAATACAATTCCATAGTTAAGTAATACTCAACCAAAGTAAGCAATTGAATTGATTTAATACACACAACAACCAAAAATGCAAAGCAATCGAAACTAATGAAAATATTACAAATATGAACAAGTATGCAAGATAAAAATGAACTAAATGCAATAGTTAAGTAATACTCAACTTAAGAAAATGAAGTCAATTTAAAGCACACAACATGGAAAGGAAATGTAATCAAAACTCTACAAACTGACAACTAAAAGTAAGCAAATCACTACTTTGTTTTTACGGGACGTTTTGATTCATTTTCTACTATTTTTGGTGTCATCTCGAGATAACTTTTTCAAGGCTACTATTCACATTTTTTTGGGGTTTCCTTGAGACAATGTTATGTTGTTTTGTGTAGCATCATCCTCGTTAGGGTTTTTTTCAATGTTTAGGAGTTTTCCAATATTTTGAATGTTTTTGTGTTTTTGAAAGTTTTTTGAAGCTATGTATAGGAAAAGAAGCATGGATGCCCCAACAATGTGGGAATATACAGAGGCAGAATTCCATGCAAGTATGTTTAGGAAGGTGTAGATGTGAAAGTTCCCCCAGCGTTTAGATGGGAATATACAAAAAGTAACTCCTTCACATATATGCAAGAATGGATCAGCCGGATCAAGGCCATGGAAGACAGATGCAAAAGGATACTCAACCTAAGCAACCTAACCCTAAACCAGGGTAAGTGTACTCCATTTCAGATATGAGAAGTGCTTAGGAATAATGAATCCTCCCAAGGTGTTGGAAACCGGTTTTCACCTGAGGACTTGTCCAAAGCACCATAGTTGCATGGTTTTCACTCTTGGACTACCTATTTTTTCTTTGCTAGTTTTCTTGATTTTTTGATATTTTTTCTTATTTTTGCTTTCTTTTCTAAGTAACTTATTATTCAAGCATAGAATCACTTGAGATGAATTTCATTCATTGGTTCCTTTAATTCTTCTCCATTTGAGTGAGCCAATTTGTAAGCCCCTGATCCATATTTCTCAGTGACCACATAAGGTCCTAACTAGTTAGCCTCAAATTTGCCTTTCTTTTCTATCTTTAACAATATTTTTCTAGTTCTCCTTCAAAACAAGATCACCTACCTCAAATTGACGAGGTATGATTTGTTTTTGTATCCTCTTGAGACCCGATTCTGATAAACTTTCAAGTGATTGAGGGCTCTCATTCTCTTTTCATCCAATAGCTCTAATTCTATCAAAGCGAGCAACTCTGTAGTCTTCATCTTTGTCTAGATAATCTCTAAGGGATATTCTCAAGGAAGGAAGCTCAATTTCCAGAGGAAAATGGCCTCAGTTCCATAGACTAGTGAGTAAGGGGTGGCACCAGTAGGAGTGTGAATGGAAGTTCTATAGGCCTAGAGGGCGGGATGGATTTGTAAGTGCCAATTGCACCTACTTTACTTACCATTTTCTCCATGATGCAAACAAGGGTTTTATTAGTGGCTTTTGTTTGTCCATTACCTTGAGGGTAATAGGGGGTAGATCATTTTAAATAGATGTGGAAGCATTGACATAAGGATTTTACCATTTTGTTCTTGAAATACTTACCATTATTTTCTACAATGGCGAGAGGAATGTTGTAATGAACAGATGAGGTGATTCATGATGAATTTGGATATTTTTGCACCCGTGACATATGTGAGAGGCACTTTCTCTACCCATTTGGTAAAGTACTCGGTGGCAGTAATGATGTGGGTATGACCATCTGATAATGTAGGAGTGAGCTTCCCTATGAGATCCAACCCCCATTTTGAGAACGGCCATGGCATTGTTATTGGCTATAGATTTTTGTTGGTGCATGGATTATGTTTCCATACTTCTAGCATAGTTCACACTTCTTAACATGTTGACAACAATATGCTTCCATTGTAGGCCAATAGTAACCCATTCTCAGTAGTTTTTAGCTAGTATCATCCCACTTGTATGTGCTCCGTAGACTCCTTCATGTGCTTCCTTGATTGTCAGAACTGATTCAACCATATCAAGACAACACGTAAATTCCCATCATAGCCTCTATGGTAGAGGGTGCCTCCTAAAAGGGTATAATGAGATATTCAGTGAATGAGGGCTTTCTTGTTAGTATGGGTAATGTCTAGAGGGAAGGTGTTGTCTTTGAGGTAGGTGTAGATGGAATCATACCAGGGTGAAAGAGGACCAATGACTTCACACACCAAACATGATTCTCGACATGTCATATGTGGGTTCACACAGATGTTCAATGAAAAATAGCATGTTCTTCATCTTTGGTTGCATTTTAAGTAGTGCCCTAATCATAGCCATAACATCTACTTGACTTGTTCTATACCCGTGGCATTTGTTCAAAGGTTACCCACACAAAGTACTCCTTTAATGTCTCAATCATATTTTTATATGGGATGAGCTTCTCATCTTTAACTTTTACTCATCATTGACTTGTTTGATGATAAGTTACGAATCACCCATGACCTTAAGTTGTCTGATATCCCATCGAATGGAAATTTTCAAACCTACAATGAGTGCTTCATATTCAGCTATGTTGTTTGTACATGAGAAGCCTATTCAAAATGCATGTGGAATAAAATCCCCTATTGGAGTGATGAGAACCACACTAGCCCTTGCACCATGATAGTTGAATGACCCATCAAATTGCATTTTCCATATGTTGGATTCTTCAATGTACAATGTAGATGCGTCTGATAGATCTAGACACAATGGTTCTGTCTCTCGGTAGGGGAGATTTAGCCATTTGATCTATAAGCACTTGTCCCTTAAGTAAATTTTCGTTGAAAAACTCAATGTCAAATTCACTTAGGAGGATGATCCAATTAGCCATCCATCTTGTAAGTGCGGGTTTTGATAAAAGGTATTTGAGAGGGTCAACTTTGGAAATTATTTTAGTTTTGTTGTTAAGGAGATAGTGGTGTAGCTTCTAGAAAGTAAATACCACTATTAGGCATGCCTTTTCTATTTGAGGGTAGTTCAAATCATAGGAAATTAAGGTTCGGCTCAGGTAATACACAACTCATTCTTTGTGGTTTAGGTCGTATTGGGAAAGTAGTGCACCAATAGCACATTGGGTAGTTGAGATATATAATAGGAGAGGTTCACCTGGGGTAGGTGGCATGAGAACTAGGGGATGGGTTAGATATTTCTTGAGTATTTCAAAATATTTATTCAAGACCCTAGTTGAAAGTCACATCTTTCTTCAAAAGATGTGTAAAGGGATGACACTTATCTACAAGTTGTGATATAAATCAGCGGATTGCCTAGATTTTTCCTTGTAAACTACATAGTTGTTTGAGATTCTTGGGTGGTGGAATTTTAGTGATAGCTGCAAAATTCATGGGATCTAACTCAATCCCTCTCCTAGAAATGATGAAGCCCAAGATTTTTCCAAATAGTACGCCGAAGATGCACTTTTTAAGGTTCAAACAAACCTTGTAGTCTCTGAAGGCATTGAAAGATACATCGTAATACTTTTGGGTGTTCTTCTCTAGTTCTAGATTTAGCCAAAATATCATCCACATAGTCTTCCATGATGTCATTCATCAAGTCATGGAAGATAATAGTCATGGCTCTTTGGTAAGTGGCTCCTGCATTTTTTAGACCAAAGGGCATCACTTGGTAATATAACGTTCCCCAAGGGGTTGTGAATGCAATCTTGTGTTGATCTTCTTCTACAATCTTAATATGATTGTATCTTGAAAATCCATCCATGAGGGACAACATCTCATACCCAGTAGTTGAATCGACAATCATGTCGATATTTGGTAAAGGGAAGTCATCTTTAGGGCATGCTTTATTGATATCCCTGAAATCCGTGCAAATGTAGATTCCTGCTGGCTTCTTTTGGACATGCACAATATTTGATATCCATTCAAAGTAATCTATTGATCTAATGAAACCTATTTCTAATAGATTTTATAGTTCTTCTTTTACCAAGAGTGCGACATGTGGGTGCATCTTCCTTAACTTTTGTTTAATAGTTTGGCATTTGGGTACACCACAAGGTTATGCACAACTAGGGTTGGGTCCAAACCTGGCATATCTACGTAAGACCATGTGAATATGTCTATGAATTCCTTTAACAACTCCACAAATGTCTTTTGTTCTTGTGTTGAGAGTGAAGCCCCTAGTTTTACCATTTTAGGATCCTCCTCTGACCCAATATTGACATCAATAGTCTCTTCAACCAACATTTTGGACATATCTTCCATGCAGGTAGGATCAAGGGGAAGAGTAGAATCCACTTCAACAGGTGGATCAAATAGAGTTGTATCTTTGTATGGGTCAACTATTGGCTCCATTGGCTCTTCCTTTTGTTTATCCACAAGTGCCTCAAAGAGGTTTTCACTATGGGATTTGAGCTCTTTCTTTTTGCAAGGCTTTTCTATGGTACTTTTTCCCTTGCTTGTTATTTTCTTGTTTAGATACCACACATTTCCGCCTCTTCCCCAAAATATGCACATGCATCTAATTTGATGAAGAAACCTTTCTTTTGATCACTAATTGTAATGGCATCTCTGATACCCATGAATTTTACTATGGCTTCTTCATTTTCGAAGAAATAAATCAGAATATGAAGTCGAGGTTGGGATACACAAGGGTGATTTGAGAGTTAGTTTGGGGATTGGACTGAGATAGGGTAAAGATAGTGGAATCTAGGAACATGTTAGTAGAAGCAAGATATTCGTAGATACTACAATGGGAATCTGTGTCACTATCCAAATGAAGCGAATCAGTTTCAATGTCCGAGGAAGTATTGTCAATTTCAGAGGGTGGAAGATTATGACTTTTCACACCAAGGACATGCTTGTTATATTTCCTAGGGGATTAAAAAAAGTTCCAGTCTACCTTATGCATTTGGTCCACACCCAAATCCCTGATACCCCATGACATGCATCATTCTATGTGCTTTGGCATACTATGGAGCTTCATTACATGAAGCTTTCATTCCTTCTAGTGTTCAATTTGGAGGGTCACTTAGCATCTTCTCATCTGATAGAATACCATGAGGAGCAAACCTCTCAAAGGGACTACCACATGTTTTTGTAAATTAGAAGTCAGGTCTACCACATGTCTTAGGTGAGAGTGATAGGTCAGACACTAAGAGGGCCTATTGAATATTGAAATATTCTATTATACCATACAATCCCACCTTCATTTCCCATGAAGCAAAGGGATTCAGTGATGAAGAAGGGTCTTTAACCACAACTTGTAGCATGTTAGGATCAACTCTAGCTTTGAAAGCTTCTATTTGTAATGGGACAACAATGTTCACTGAAGGACAGTCATATGCTGATCTGGAGAAGCTATGTAGCACTCTACAATGTGCAAATGGTTCAAGATCTCCACAAATAGTAACTAGGTGCCCTCCATTATACAATTTAATGCATTGATGGTAGGTAGAAGGAACTACTTGCATGACATGGATCCATGGTCGACCTAGAAGCATGTTGTATGGAAGATCTAGCTCAAGAACATGGAATTTTGTATCATGTTTTATCAGCCCTACTTCCATAGGTATCACTATAGTGCCAGCTGACTCTTGTTCCTCATTTTCATATGTTGTAATGGTTATTACATGAGAATCCAACTCTATGTCTTTATATCCCAACTGTCTAACTAACTTCAAGGTGCAAATATTCAATCCAGATCCATTATCCACAAGCACTCTCTTAATCTTCCTATGAGTAACAACTACCTCAATGTATAGGGGTAGGTTATGGGTAGGATTATTATGTGGGATTTTGCACTAGTCAAAGAAGATGGATTCATCAAGCTCAAGATGTGTAACCATTTCTTGGAGGTGTAAAGGATCAACTTCTGTGGACACTCCCGACCCTTGAAGGGTTTTATAAAGAATGTCTTTATGGGCATTTGATATCTTGAGCAAGTCTAATATTGAAATCTTAGCAAGATTTTTCTCAAGTTGATCTATCAAATCATATTAATTCTCCTAAGGTCAAGATAAGGGAACAATGTTCAAAGGGGCCTCTGGTATTTCTACACATGCACATCATGTTGCGACGACACAATCATTGTTAATGATCCTAATGGTATTGACTTGCTCATTAGATGAATGAATACAACCTATTAATGAATCAAAATGATTATCGTCTTGGGTGTATACATAGTTCGTAGTCCTATAATTATCATATGATTGACCCGGATCCAGCTTCTTTGTTTCTTGTTTCTTATGATTAGGGAAGGGTTGTTTGAATATTCCCATCTTGATATTTGGTCCTTGTCCTAATTTAGGGGAATCTACTTCAATTTTACCATCTTTGATGAGGTCTTGAATGAAGTGTTTCAACTTTAAACACTTGTCTATTTTGTGTCCTTTTACACGATGGAAATCACAATAATCATGATCCCTGTACCACCCTGGTTTGGGCGCATCATCTGTGTATGGTACCATGGTTAGATATTGCACCATGTTTACTACCTCTAGTTGTCTCAAAATGGTAGACAATGAATCGGTGAGGGGAGTAAACACTCGCCTTTGAATTGGACCTTGAATAGGTCCTTTCATTAATTTGAGGATAGGACCACTTTGTACTACTTGAGCCATTTGAAACGTTTGGACTCGTTTAGAGTCCATGATGTCATTGCCCATAACATTTTTGTTTCTGTTAAAGAATTTGGGATTCTCCATCATTTTTGAGTTTTGTTGATCCTTAGAATATGCTTTAATCATTCCTTTTTCTATTAAATCATTTTTGACTTGGCTTCCCTTCTCGTAACTTATTCAAAGTTAGAGACGTAATGCATTTACAAATGAAACACGATATCTGGGTTTAAATTTGGAATGAAGATACTTACTAACTATTTTTAGGAACTGTGAGATGGATGCGGCTTGTTATACCTCGCCATCGGTGCAAGAAGCCATGAAAGTTTTCATTGGATATTTGTTTTGTGCTAAAAAACTCTAGCATGGTGATTTCGTTCTGTATGTTAAACGATAAATGATGTATGAAATTTTCCGCCATTACGGGCCATGTGACTATAGACCCCTTTGGTAAATGTATGAACCACTCTAGTGCTTGTCCTCCTAAGCTTTAGGAAATAGACGTAGGAGGTAGTTGTTGTTATAGGCCACCTCTTGGTAGGCCATGTAAAAGTTCTTTGATATGATCACGAGGATCACCTTTGCCTTTGTATTTGTCAAATTTTGGGCAGTCAAACTTTTTTGGAAATGGTAATAGCAACATGTCCCTGTCGAAAGGATAGGGGCATAACTCCTTGTATTGATACTTCTTGTTGTGGCCTACATTACTTTCTTGAAGTGTGGTAAGCATAGTTTTCATGGACTGCAACTCTTGTGTAAGAAGTTGATCCTTTGTAGGAGAAGGTGGTCTATATAGGAGACTTGGTTTTGAAATATCTTCTTCTCAAGGCATAGTATAAAATTCACTAGCCTTAGTTTTGAGTGGTTCATGTCATGTACCCTTACTCATGTTCTTTCTTACCAAAGAAGCTAAGTGATGAGGGTCATCAATCCTCTTCATTAATAATGTCAATCCAAGGCTGGTGTCCAATGGTTGTATGCAATAAGAGAAAAAGATATTTGGAAAACAAATCCTTTAAACACAATCCAAACTTGCATAAAATAAATCACACATGCAGAAATGGAAAGGCACACTTGCAGAAATGAAATTTCTGAATTAAAAACAAATGAAAAATAAATAAGATACCTACAGTTCACAAAAGAAATTATATGGAAAGAAGGATTACATAACATAAAATCAGAAATTCACAACAAAAGGAAAACTACAGAATAAAGAAATGAACATAAAACATTGATCCATCTTCCTTGGAATGAGTGGCTAGCTCATTCCTTGGAAGAGGACTTAATTCATACTTTCAAATTTAATTCAAAACCTGCAGAATAATTTCACTCAGAAGATTGGTGAGAAAGAACAGGTATACATTTCTTTTTAGAAAAAAAAATTACATATAAGAGTGTGGAAGGTTGCATTTATAATTCATGCATCCAACCAACTTCTTATTTTGGGGAATACAATCTGATCTTATCTTTATTCCAATCCTAACAACTAAGATCTCCATCTCCACAAAATATGGAGAGAGAGATATTATTTGAGTCAAAGTCTTATCTCGTTATTTTAGGAGGATTTGCTCCCAAATTTTATCCTTTCTTTTTTATAACAAGAATCAAAATGATTTTATTCTCCTACTTTATTAGAAAGAGGTTTTTCCTCAAAAAATTACTTTGACCAAATACCTCTCCTAGATTTTCCATTTGAATTTTCTATTACTGATTGTGGAACTTCTGGTGCTCGTCTGATACACTTTTCCTTGGATTGAAGCTCACTAAAAGTTAGATTTATATTTATTGGTAAAACATGTAACAAATATGAATGAGGTTTTTGTTAAACACATTTCTATGAACAAAAACCTCTCTAGTTTTCCATTTGACTTTTTGTTTCTTATTATGGAACGTCTGGTACTGCCTAATACAATTTTTTTCCTTAGACTGCAGCTCACTAAAACTTAGATTTCTCTTTATTGGTAAAACTTATAGAAAATTTGAATGAGGTTTTTGTAAACACATTTCTATGAAAAAACCTCTCTCATTTTTTACATTTAATTTTTCTGCTTCTCACAATTCCTCATTTTATGCAAGTTTTGAAACTAAAATTGTCATTTCGTTGATGCAATTTCCATAACTAAAACAAGCATGCCATTGATGCAAGTTCCGAACTAAAGATGTCATTCCATAGTGTTCTAAAATTATAACTTTCATTCCATTGATGCAAGTTCTAGAACTAAAACTATCATTCTGTTGATGCAAGTTCCAAAACTAAAACTGCAAATTTCGGAACTAAAATTGTCTTTCTGTAGCTAACTCCAATTGTTTCAGGGCTAACTTAAAACAGCTTATAACTTTTGCACAGGATCTCAGATTGAGATGATTCTTTTTTTTGAACTTGTATAATCTTTTGAGATGAATCTGGATATGAAATCATATTTAAATTTAGATATAATATTCATGATCAATTCTACTTTTCCCAAAACTGGTATTATCTTTCCTTTATGGCTGCATACACAAGACTTCGCATATTTCCTAAATAATCAATAGGATTATTCAACAAAATAGATAACAAAACCTTCTAAAGAATGAACAAGATATATATCCTATATTCCATTTCAAGCAAACTATAAGTTCCAAGATTACATTTAAATCCACTTTCAAAGGTAACTTTGGAAGGACAAAATAATGGTAATTTATGGCCAATTTATGGCCTCATCACTAAGTTTTCTAATTGTTTTCTAAGGGTTTGATTTTGGTTTTTTATAGTAACTTCGTCGTTTTGCTGATTTTCTTCCTCGTTGTTTTGATGAAGAGGTAGTTCTTCATGCTCACTTTCTACCCTAACCCGATGATGCATTTTACGAGGTGGTGGTTGAGAACCACTTCTTTGTCTTGATGGGTCATTCTTTATGTTGGTACTAGAGGTAGAAGTGTTTCATCCCTCAATGTCATCATTAGTGAGAAGTGGTCTTTGTGTTTCTTCATCTTTTCTATTAGCATCTTGGTTAGAGACTCCTTGTTCTTGTGGAACAAGAATCGATCCGAAAATAACCAGATTATTACTACCTGATCTCGGACCCTTGTAGGCTTTAATTATTTACCGATAATTTACTCCTTTTAAGTAATCAATTTAAAATAATGCAAGACAATAATGACAATTGCACACAGATTGATTACGGAGTTCGGCAATTGCCTACGTCTCCGGTTCATGATCGAACTGTTCCACTAGTCAAAACTTGTAAGTTACAATAGTACTTTCACAAGAAAACCTAATGGAATTTTACTTGCCTATCAGTACACCAAACCTTCGGACGACAAGGGTGAAAAATAGCACCCGACTTCCACCTTCTTGATGCACAATCTCCTTCGGCTATGATCGGCCTTCCCGATGCAAACAATGCGAAGCTAGCACTCCGGTTGACAATCCAGATTTGCAGTAATTGGTGTGGCGCTATGGGCCTAATGGGTAGTTTACAATTTACTCCCAATCACAAATATTTCATCTAATATTGCCTAAAATAATAGGCTAATAGACAATACCTCACACATCCCACAAATAAGCTTAACAAATAATAAGCTTGAGTTGTGTCTCCACCGTTCCACGCTTTAGCAATGAGCTTCTCAAGTGCGGCGGTGTGTAATGTCCATTACAATAGAATGGGTTCCCTTTTTATACAATTTTAGGGCCTCAAATAATGCACTTGCATATTATCCCTTAGGCTAAAAATACCATAGCCCGTAGCATAGAATTTGGGATAAATTTTCCAATTTAACGGATTGCATAGGAAATATCCCAATTTGGGCGGCATTTGCATTTTTAATGGGATTAACTCCCAAGTTTGATGCTGCTGCACTTTAAAATGGGTTAAAAATCCCATGTTTGGCACAAATAAGGTAATTTAGGCTTTATTAAGCCTTTCCATGCGCCAATGAAGTGGTCAATGACCACGTTGGGCTTATAACCGCCCCCTACCACCGCTTACCACCTTCTTCCACGTGGAAACATATGTTTGGCGGCTGTGTAGGAGTTAATATTAATGTATACACATTAATATATATATGTGGCATTGGCATATATGCGCGCCATTTGGAAAGTGGACTTACCAATATAATTTCGACCCCTCTAATGTGGTATGAAATAATTAACTCGGTAATCCTGTAGTCCACTTGTCGTCTCCCGATAGGAAAATCGAGCGAATTCGGCCAGTGTTGGCAAGCCACGTGTCACGCATGCACGATTGGTCCAATATTGACCAGTTGACCAGAGTTGACTTTCCCATTGACCGAACATTGACCAAACATATCTAGAGCTCCCGATGTCCGCTTGTCGCATCCTCACGATAATTGGAAAGCTCTCGAGATGATCTTCTGTGACACCCATTTAGAGATGTTTAGGGAACTTTAAAATGATCCCCGATCACACCTCCCCACTAGGAAAGCTTTTTGTCCCAAAAAGCTTCCATACCGTCTCGAATCTGAAAAACTCTATCGCCACCTCGGAAGTGCTTAGTAGTAGACCGTTGGGTCTTCTCCTCCAACCTTCTCACTTTGACAACTCGATCCGATCCTGGGACTTGTGGGTTATGGGCCCATGACACTTCCGCTGCGCCACTCTGATATCTGAAGAAGACCTCCATGCCTCCGCTTTATGGTGCTAAGTTTCTGAATGAAACCTCAACGCTCCTTCATGCAGTGCTAAGCTTCTTGATATCTGACAACAAGGATCTTCTTTTACTCTATAACACAGCTCCTAACTCTGAGTTGATTCTCAGAATTTGAACTGGTTTGAAGGAACTCCATGTTACGTAGAGCTTTGATTGATCCGATGTCAGTGATGGACAATGCCTTGTCCCTTTACAGACCTCAACGCCTCTGATGCATGATGCTAAGCCTCTTTCAAGACCTCGAGCCTCCGATGCACGATGCTAAGTCATTGCCAGCACCTCAACGCCTCCGATGCATGATGCTAAGCCTCTTTCAAGACCTCGAGCCTCCAATGCACGATGCTAAGTCTGTTACAGACCTCAACGCCTCCGATGCATGATGCTAAGCCTCTTTCAAGACTTCGAGCCTCCAATGCATGATGTTAAGTCTTGTGTAGACCTCAACGCCTCCGATGCATGATGCTAAGCCTCTTTCAAGACCTCGAGCCTCCAATGCATGATGCTAAGTCTCTGTAGACCTCAATGCCTCCGATGCATGATGCTAAGCCTCTTTCAAGACCTCGAGCCTCCGATGCACGATGCTAAGTCTTTTATTTGGAGCATTAATCAAATTTCCTAAGTAAGAAAATCCACCGAGTATTGTAAACCTTTCTCTCAAAGATTTTCTCACAATATCTCGATCTCCAAACTTAATACTCATATGATCCATCAATCTGAATTATGCAATATATAATTGAAAAATTGTTGACTTACCCATTTCAAAGGACTTTCACTTTCAGGTATTACCTGGTCCTGGGTTGACTTGTCAACTAGTGGTGGAGTAGAAACTTCCTCTGCCTTTGCAATAGGCCTCCATTCCATCTTTGGCTTGCCATTACTCTGATGGCGAGATGGATGCAGTTTCAACAATTTTCCACCCGATGCCCATTCCTCTGGCAATGAGCACAAAAATTCCTCTTAATCTCCTTCTTCTGGGATGAGGAACTCTTTTTGCCATTTCTCGACTCTGCATGACGAGATTGGTCTTTCTCCACTGCATTGCAATGTGGATTGACTTCATTTGTCTCCTCCCTGCGTAACAATGACTAAACAAGGAAAATATACTGCATTTTATGGTGTTAGCAAAATCACCAAAATAATTGCCCTCTGGGGGTCTTACTAATGCAAGTATAACAGTACAAACATTGCCCAGAATTGGGTCTTTAACTAATGTGCCATGTCTGGTTAGATGTATACAAATGTTGCCCTCAAAGGGGTCTTACCAATACATTCTACCTAACACAATAGTTTATGGTTTTATCTGCATATGAGATACAATGGATTCATCCAAATAGAAATGCGAGAAAATTACTGAGTATGTTAAACCTGTCTCTCAGTCTATCCCACCAATCTGGAAATCCAGAAGTACAAGCCAATGCCATCCCTATCAAAGAAACCTGTACTGATTAACCTGCTCCATACCAACTTGCTTCGAAGATTAGTAAGTTTGCAGGTGTCGATTACCAGCTCTGATACCAAACATGATCCGAAAATAACCAGATTATTACTACCTGATCTCGGACCCTTGTAGGCTTTAATTATTTGCCGATAATTTACTCCTTTTAAGTAATCAATTTAAAATAATGCAAGACAATAATGAAAATTGTACACAGATTGATTACGGAGTTCGCATTGCCTACGCCTCATGGGTTCGTGATCGAACCGCTCCACTAGTCAAAACTTGTAAGTTATAATAGTACTTTCACAAGAAAACCTAATGGAATTTTACTTGCCTATCGCACACCAAACCTTCTTCGACGACAAGGGTGAAAAATAGCACCCGACTTCCACCTTCTTGATGCACAGTCTCCTTCACCGTGATCGGCCTTCCCGACGCAAACAATGCGAAGCTAGCACTCCGGTCGACAATCCAGGATTTGCAAGTAATTGGTGTGGCACTATGGGCCTATTGGGTAGTTTACAATTTACTCCCAATCACAAATATTTCATCTAATATTGCCTAAAATAATAGGCCAATAGACAATACCTGTTGACACATCCCACAAATAAGCTTAACAAATAATAAGCTTGAGTTGTGTCTCCACCGTTCCGCGCTCTAGCAATGAGCTTCTCCGTTGCGCCGGTGTGTAATGTGTGTCCATTACAATAGAATGGGTTCCCTTTTTATACAATTTTAGGGCCCTCAAATAATGCACTTGCATATTATCCCTTAGGCTAAAAATACCATAGCCCGTAGATAGAATTGGGATAAATTTTCCAATTTAACGGATTGCGTAGGAAATATCCCAATTTGGGCGGCATTTGCATTTTTAATGGGATTAACTCCCAAGTTTGGCACGGCTGCACTTTAAAATGGGTTAAAAATCCCATGTTTGGCGCGGCTAAGGTAATTTAGGCTTTATTAAGCCTTTCCATGCGCCAATGAAGTGGTCAATGACCACGTTGGGCTTATAACCACCCCCCCTACCACCACTTACCACCTTCTTCCACGTGGAAACATATGTTTGGCGGCTGTGTAGGAGTTAATATTAATGTATACACATTAATATATATATGTGGCATTGGCATATATGCGCGCCATTTGGAAAGTGGACTTACCAATATAATTTCGACCCCTCTAATGTGGTATGAAATAATTAACTCGGTAATCCTGTAGTCCACTTGTCATCTCCCGATAGGAAAATCGAGCGAATTCGACGAGTGTTGGCAAGCCACGTGTCACAGTGCAATTCGGTCCAATATTGACCAGTTGACCAGAGTTGACTTTCCCATTGACCGAACTTTGACCGAACATATCTAGAGCTCCCGATGTCCGTTTGTCGCATTCTCACAGTCGTTGGAAAGCTCTCGAGATGATCTTCTGCATTGACACCATTTAGAGATGTTTAGGGAACTTTCAGAAATGATCCCCTGATCAATAACACCTAACACTAGAACATGTACAAGTACTAGATCTCTATTTTTAAATAGGAAGTCATCTAATTAGGACACATCAACGTTGTCAATGTCTTTGAAAGAATCACTATCATCTCTATTATGATCTACTAATTCATCCATTTGTTTCACTTCGAAGAATAAGGGACCTAAGTTGTGTCCTAGAAAAGGGTTTATCTCATGCCTTTTGGAATCCATTTCTGTAATATGAACCATTGCAAGTGTTTGTTTACACAAGGTTTTGTTTAATGTATTCAAGAGTATAAAAACCTAGGTGTCTTTATGTAACATTTTTTTCCTACAGTTTCAAAGTGTGTCAATAAATGGACCAAAGGAACAAGGATTCAATCAAGTTATATGTAACAATCATGTAATTTTTTCTCGTAAATCAATCAATCAAGCAATGATACTACACCCTACGTGAATGTTTTGCAAATGTAGTTAGATATTTTTAGATGATTAACTCAGTGATAATACTTAGGTCAAGTTCAAAAATGAACAAGGCATAAGAATTAGCGAAAGGTTAATGTGATCCCCAATTAAAGGATACTAAGGTGATCTTAGAGCCAAGCAAGACCCACAACCTTAAATAAAATAGAAGTTACCCATGCAAGCCACGTAATAATATTACGAGGGTACGTTACCCAAGCTCTATGAGAAAGCGAGGTATTAGTACCACAAGTAATATCAATACAATGCCTAACAAAGTAATCAACACCTTTTCAAGATATAGGTAAATTTTGAACACTCAACTATGTCAAATTATTCTAAGGATTTTTAATGATGTGGGCAACGTAACATCACAATATGGACACTTAGATCATGTTCACAAGAAACAATGACGTAAGTATCAAAATTGTGGCATGATGATGCAAACAACACAACAATTCAAAGGAGAATAAAAGATGACACAAACCTAACTATAATGATGATCTTGAAATCAAGATCAAGTGGCTATCAAGATGTAAAAATGTACCCACACATTTTATACATTTAACAACTCAGTCGTAAACATGGATGAGCATAAATGAACATAAAAATGGTGAACACAATCTATTGATAACTCTTGCAAAATATGCCTTCCCTTGTCCCAAATGGGCAACAAGAATGCAAAGGTGTAGACCAAGTGGTGGTGAAACAAGCTAGCACAACTTTGGCAGAGTTTCACCTTGCCTTAGGGCAAGTGAAGAACTAAGAAAAAGTGGTACATTGCAAGTTTCATGATGAATATCACTAGACTCCAACTTCGATGGGCTCTCCCCTTGTTCGTCTAACAAGGTTTTGACCCCAAAGAAGTTAGTGTTTTGTGATGGCTCTTGACTTGATGATGGACTAGTAAAGTGGGCTCCAAGAAAATATGTCTTCCCTAAGTATTTCACTCATCTAAGTGCCACAATTTTATCTATTTCAAGCTCAATTTTCCAAGAAATTTGCAATGACTAATCTTGGTTTATCTCAGATTTACTTTACCCCCTTCAAATACATTGATAAATGAATGCATTCATGTTTATTCTTGTTGGGGTCATGATATGGATAAATTTGAATCTAACTCACAAAAGTAAAATCTAGTCAAGTGGGTGTGCGGATAACTTCATGTTTCATCCATGAGGTTACTCAACGATGGACTACATTAGGGTTCCTAGAACCACCCCAAGTTTTATAGTTTAAGGCGTTATGCCAAAGTGGTTATGTTATAGATGAGTGGATAAGGACGTACCCTTTTCTGGACCTACATATACAATGTGTTGAATGTGGTGTATTTTTTATCTTTTTAGACTTAGTGAGGTTTTGCACACGTTTGGGAAACCTACATCAAACACATTAGTATTATTTATCCTTCAATTCTTTGACACACATTTTTGTCCTACATAATGAGATTAGTAATTCTCCAATAACATCATATAAAGGGGATAAGATGTTGCTTTTGATTTCCCATATCATCCTAGGATGCAAGGAAAGAGCATACACAACAAAATATCTCACTCAATCTTTGCAAAAATGGAAAATACTTAAGTAAATCATGAAAAATGAGTTCCTTTTAGCCAACTTTGAAGTTATTTCCATTTAAAAACTTAATTGAAGTGTTTAGAAATCATAAAGAAGGTATTTGAAACATTTTTTATTCCCAAGATCACCAAGAAGGTGCGAGGGAAGAGCATATGCATTTCAAAAACATCTACTAATGAAAATGCAACACTTAACTAAGTTAACACAAATATACGATCAAAAGAACATGCAAACTACTATTAGAAACCTATAAGAATGTTAGAAAAAACCCAAATATCAATTATGTAACTTGTGACAAAGATTAAATTCTAATAAGTGATGTGATGTTTGTGGGAACTTTTGATGTGTAAGTGCGGATTTGGGTATATATGCATGCCCTTTATGGTAAGTACGCAGTCTCTGTGAAAATGACAAGGTATTTATGTCTATGTGTCAAGAATAATGCATGCATGGATTTTTAGCATGTATGCACCACATAATATGTGTATGGGGGATTTTTGATGCATGCACGTGGGTTCGGACAAGTATGTGGCTCTGTTCTATTAACAGGTCAAAGGACACTTTTACCCGTAAGTGTAATGTGTACACGCCCTTTTTATATGTGTGTGGAATTTTAAAGAGTTACACAACCTCTTTCATGTGTATGCACCCCTCTCTAATGTCTACGCATGGCCCTGAAAAATCATAGAAAATCATGAGATCCAAAATTTTAGAAATGCAACGGCTTTGATTTCTAACTTTGCATGAAAAAGGGACATTTACCCCACCCAAAGCTAGAAAACCAATCAAAGCTAAGCTATTTAACCCTAAAAAGCATGAAGAAAGGTTAGAAATTGAAAGAAAGATTGAAAAACTTCTTAAAAGACCATGGAAAAGGTCCCACCGGGACGCTCCAAATGTGTTAAGGAAAATGTGGAAAACTATGAGAAGTAGACTAACATCTAGTAGCCTAAAGTTTGTACCAAATTATTCAATAACCATCACGATAACAGGTAAGAAAATAAAATTCAAAAGCATGCATTATGAATCAAACAAGTAACATACTATGTTTACTCTACTCTTTAGAAAGCTTAATAAAAATGAACCTAATTAGACTCTAAGAAATAAAGTAGATTTATTGTTTTCTCAAAATATGAAGAGATCTCTCTAAGATGATTTATTAGATCATGCTTAGATAACTCTTACTAATCTAAAATGAAGGAAAGATGCAAGATGAATCTATTTCAATGGTGGATGGATCAAGGTCAAATGAATTATAGCTTGGCCAAAGTGCAAATGAGATCTTCAAGCTTGATATTCAAATTGTTTGTAAAAACAAGGTGTAAAGTTGAAAGGAGGGGTGAACCCTCTATTTATAGGTTTTGGTTTGGAAGAAATGTTAAAATATAGTGCATGTGGGACAAATGAATAAGCCAAAATAGATCTTTTGGAATTCAAAGTACCTTTTCGACTATATTAGAAGTTGATTAACCTTTTAGGATTGATTAGGACTCTAAACAAGATTAGGAATCCTTATGAGAGTTTCTAGAGGAATTTGGATTAGATTTTAGAAGCGGTGGAAGCGGAGAAAGCCAATTATAAGTCTCATTAGTTAAATATGAGATAGAAGACTCAATAAACATGAAACTAGTTGATTAAGGGGAAAATCACCCATCAAGTTGTCATAAAATGACATCCCGAGTGAGGAATATCACCCATCACCCATCAACTAGAGCATGAATTGGCACGAAAAAAATTCAAATTGTGCTCTATTTTTTTAGATGAGTTATTTTTTCAATTTCCTATGCACCTTCATTATGGGAAATATGGAGTCTAAAGAATGGATTTTTGTATTTTTCTTTGCAAAAATATGGTGCTGAGATCCAAAAGAGATGGTGGAATGAATTAGAGTGAGAAATAATGGAGAATGAATCTATAAAATGTTTTCCAAAGTTTCGGTGCAAACAAAGGAATGTAGGGAAATGAGCAAAAATCAATGTAATGGGTGTAAATAAAGGGAAAATGGGTGTAAATAAATGTTCCTCATACCTAGAGTGACACTTGTCACACATGCAGAGTAGGTGAGGGAGCTAGTCAAATTGGTCAAAGGGGCTATATGGAGTCATCGAGGTCACATGGAGTGACCATGAAGTATAAGGGGGGAGGGGAACCATTTTTGTCCCCATTTTTCCCTTGGAAATTTTTAATGGGATCACAAAAATTTCCTTAGCCTCATGCTGCCACGTAGCACCCAAAAAAATTGACTAAGTATCAAACATGTACCTTGGACGGCAACTTGAAACAGACATATCTTGAGCTCCCATATGACATTTTCCACACTTCTTTATATGAATTTAACTTTAAATGAACTTTTGAGAAGGATGGGATGGGTACCATGCCTTTATTAGGCATGAAAACTTCTCCAAAATCTCCTTTTGTCTCATGATCACCAATTATACATGGAAATAATGACTTACCTAGAAAAATGCATGGGGTTTAGGATGGATATCATTTTACCAATTGTAGATGACTGAAAAATATTTCCATTTAAAAAAATTTGGCTCATAAATAATTCCAGATCCCATAATCACCTCTTGAAGTTCAAGTGCTCTTTTTTGATACAAGCTCCTTTGGCCTAAAAAATCCACTTTTGATGAACTAGCTCCAAAATATTCTTGAATCAGGTGTACAATTATTCTAGATCATGAATAAACCTCCTTGATGAATATGGGCCTTTGATATAGCTTCGGATATTATGCACTTGTCTTAGAAAGGCTGATGATAGCCCTTCCTAAGCTTGCTTGAAAACCCACTTTTAGAGATACTACTCCTAAAGTACTTAAATGATCTTTTTCTTCCTAAATCACCTATAGGGAAGGATGAAACACACATATGAACCATTGGAAGGATAGGATAGGACTTATATAGGGAATAGGTTTACCCGGTAGGGTGTTCGGAAAGATATACAATACAAAATATTCGACACTAGGGTATAGTTGTCATGTTTTCAAGTGAATTTTTCTTATGCAAAATTACAGGACAAAATTTGGCTCTAGCTTGGGGACATGTTGTGGATCAAGCAAAAGTGAGGACATGACATGAGAAATCCCATAATATCAATTTACAAACCGAACCAGTGCCTTATCCATTGGGCTTCATAGAGTCGTTTATAACAGATAGCTAAAAGGAGTACACACACATGATAAAAGGGAACACACAATGACACAAAACACGTGAAAGGAAAGAACACGTAGAAAATAGAAAGGAAAACACAAACCTAAATCACCTATGGTATAATGTGGGGACAACCCGCTTTCACTAAAGTACTTTTCCTTTTTAGAGGTTACCTCTAAAGAGGTAACACTAAATGATGATGTTCCATAAAAGTCATTGACCGGTTCAAGAAAGTAGCTTCCTTTCCTCAAATGCTTATGAAATCCATGTGCTTTCATGACTACTTGTATACTTGGGAGGGGTGAGCCTACATGGTCTCTTTAATGTTTGGATTTTCACTCGTAAATTACATTGCCTTTAATTTCTTTTTGAATCATTTTCGAATACCAATTGTCTTTCATGTTCACCCACATTTCTGATTTCTCATTTAGCATTTCATTAATGTCCCAGGTCATATTTTTGTTTGAATAGCTTGGATATCTTGATTTTTATTCTTTCCTCTATTCATGCATATTGAAAACCTTTTCTCCAGAGGCCTCAAATTTATCTATCTCATTATGAGGTGTTTGGAAATAGAGTGAGGGATTAGACATAACCTCATACCTATCTTGTATGGCCATGGCATGAGTCAAGAGGTTGAGACTCATCTCAGGATCTTATGTACCTTCTGTGGCTTCCAAGATTTCTTGTAGGGACCCCTTCTTTAAAATTTCCAAAATCTCACTTTTATCCTCATTCAAAGAATCTTCATTTTAAATTTCAAGGGAGCCACTTAGAGGAATTTCTACATCATCCTAAATCTCATTACATTTTACCAATTCATTTTTGTGGGGAGTCTCCTCTCTGGTGGGATCAAGGACCTTTTCTCCAATATTTCCCATAGATAAATACTCCTCTTTTTTGAATGGGAAAGAGAAAACTTCAATCTCATCATCACACCCATTAATCATTGTTACAAGAGGTACATCATATTTTTCACCTAGTCTTATTTCACCACAACCAAAATTCAAATTGGTTGAGGATGTAAAATTAGCTTCATATTTATCTTGCAAATCCATGGCTCACATCAATAGTTCAAGACTCAACTGAGGATTTTCCATTTCTTCCATATCTCTTAGGATTTCTTGAATAGATTCTTTATTTGGAACTACAAAAATCTCACCCTTACATTCATTCAGAGAATCCTCTTTCTAAAATTCAAGACAACCATTTGGAGGAATTGCTTCATCATCCCAAGGCTCACTATATTCCACTACTTATTTTCCAAGGGGAGCCTTGACTTCAAGGACCTAAGGATTATTTTCTTCAAAAATTTTCACCATAGAAAGAATCTTCTTCTTCAAATGGAAAGGAGAAAACTTCATTTTCATCATTACCTCCATCTCTCATAGGCTCATGAGAGGGACATTGTATTTTTCATCTTGTTTTATCTCATCATGAAAAACCCTCAAATTGGTTAAGGATTCTAAATTGGATTCACACTTTTCCTATAGATCCATAGCTTGCATCAGGAGTTCAAGACTGAGCTTAGGGTCTTCTTTTTCTTCTACAGGTTTAGAAGTTCTTGCACATATTGTTCTTTCAAAAAAATTGAGAGCTCATCATAAGTTAGCTTTGTCTCTTCTTCATGAATGACATGATCAAGAGAAACTTCATCTTTAAATGGGAATGAGAACATCTCCTCATCATGGGTAAGCACATAATCTAATTTCTCCACTTAAAAATCATCAAGAACCACTTCCTCTTCTTCATGGCTCGCATTATTTGGTAATTCAGGGGCCATCCTCTTACAAATCAAAGTTTCTCAACACCTCCTCAAGATCCATACCCCTTTGGAAAGGGATACTCAGTCCTATCAAAATGGTAATCTCATATTCCTCCTCGGTTGTCACAAAATGATTCATCTTCCTGCTTTATCTTGATATAGGATGTTGCCTCCGAGGATTTCTTGACATTTGTACTATATATCTCATATTTTTCATAGGAAGAAAATTATCCATATCTCCTTTAAATTTTATGGTTTGGAAGACCAATTCATCAATATTTTCCCTCCTAATTCTCGGTAGATGATTCAACCTAACAACATTCCAAATGTAGCCAGGATGTCTGATACCAAGATAGTCATTGACACCTTCTTTTCTAGAAATTTGGTAAGAGTCACTTGTGCATCTTTGACCTTCCCCAAGAGTGATAATTTTGAATCCATGGATTAATAAGATCCATGGGGTGATTCATGGTGAGTTTGAGAGCATTGGCGACCTTCACAGGCATTACATTGTCAGAGGCACCTAAATCTATTATGTAATTATTCAATCTATATTATTTAATGAGAAGGGAGACATAAAAAGGGTCAGCCCTATTATTCTTTGATGTGCTCATCACAAACATATTATGTGAGGAATTGTAGGTGGATTTTATAATAGGCCTTTAGAGCTAGGGTCACAGTATTAGGATTTGAATTACCACACCGATATGATGGAAAAACTTCTCTAATTGTTCACAATGATTCTGCAGAGATATTCGATTTGGAAATATTCTCCTTAGTCTTGTTCATATGTTTTATGATATCAAAAGGATCGGATACAAATAGGGGATTTGGAGACACTACTTTTGGAGTTATGATAGGATTAGAGGTAGGAGTAGATGTTTAGGAGAAAGAATTTGATTTTGTAGGCATTTTGGAGCTTTTGAGGACTAGGTTTCATAGTAGTAGAATTGGATTTAGAAGGGGCCTTGGAAGACTTACTTGGAATAACAGAAACCTCTTGCTTTCCATGGGATCAGATTTCTCCAATGTAGACTCTATGGGGGTTTAAATGGAGATCCTTGACTAATTATTTTTTTTGGTAGAGTCGCCACATGAGGATATTAAAACTCATTCTTCTTCACGGTATTGGAGGAATAATATCCTTTTTGAGACTGAGAAAATGTGAACACCACACATGAAAAACTAGGTGCATATTTTTCATCATCTTCATCACCTCCATAATATTAAAAAATATGATTTCTGCATCATTCTCAAGGTCTTTAATATCTAGAGATCATCTCTTTTCAATTTCTTGTTTAAACCTTTCTTCATTTTCTTAAGTTTTCAGTAGCTTGCATTAATGGGTAGGGCCTCCAAGACAATCCTTTGGGGTGCTCCTGCAATCTAATTTTTGTTATGACCTTGATGGGTATCTCATTGGAAAACCTTCCTCTTTAGTATTGTCATTTCATTTACTAATCTATGCAATATTGGATCAATTTTATCATCTTTAGGATGTTGGGATTTATCTTTTCTTGAGGAATTCATGATTTTCTTGACATGATGAGGTCATCCTCAACTTTAATGGCCATTATTTGTGCTTGTAAAATATCCCTTGGTTGAACCCTCTAGAGAAAGAATCCTACCTCCAAAATTTGTGTATTTATGAAGAATCTTTTTACGTTGTTATCAAAGGGTGCATATTCAAGATGTATCCTTTTGAGTAACTTGTTATAACAAGATACAAAGTCCCTCATAGTCTCATTAGATTCCTTCTTCATTTGAGCCAGCTAGACCAAGAGATCCTAACAATATTTAGTTGATTTGAATCTTTCTTCAAAACTAGTTTTGATGTCTTCTCGGTTAGTGATGGATCTAGCTAGTAAGAGATAGAACCATCTTGTTTCCTTGGCTTGAAGTGAATCACAAAAATTATCACACCAACATCCTTATGTTTGATTCCAAGAATTCCATAAGATGTGGTGATGGAAGAGATGTGTTCTTTAGGAAGTTGTGTTCCCTCACCTTTGAACTTTGGAATGTTCTTGCAAGATCTGTTGGTAGATTATAAAGAGGTGGTGTGAGACCAAATGGGTCATTATTCCTTCCCATGGAATAATGGGTTGAGGTCTTTCTCTTTCTTCATCCACCATTATTTCTTCTACTTTACCTTCTACAAATTCTTCTTCTTCTCCCAATAATTCTTTTGGTTCTCATTCCTCTCCACCAGGGAATTCAATGTTTAATGGTGGTTGAAATATGGGGTAATTTGTAGGAGTATCAATAGGGTTTTGAATAGGATTTCCATGGGTACCACTCGAAGAGTTAGATGGAGATGAAGCTTGAGAGAAAAATTAGGGGTTATCTTTGATCTTTTCTTGTTGATTTTTCAAAGCCTCAAAAGTAAGATCAACAACTCCTCCTCTTAGCCTATTCAACCTAGTATATCTCCTTTCAAATAGTTTTAGGAATATATTACAATAGGGAATATGAAGGAAAACTATGTAATATGAATAGCCATTCACAAGGATCAACAATGGGTTTTGAGCAATGGATTTCAATCAACTTTTTTTTTTTATTATGGGAATTTTTTTTTTTTTAATATTTTCTTATGATCGTATTTTGGGTACAAATTATTGCCAAGTCTTCCCCATGGTGGGTGTCAAAAATTATTGGTGAGAAAAATTTTCGGGTGGACAAATTGATGGATATACGTCAACATACCTAGGAATCTAGGTCCCTCTACTTGGGTGGTGTAACTCCACTTATTATGCGTGTGTGAAATTGAAATATATGGTGGCCTAATGACCAGGGGATTCGACAAGGAAACTCCAATGACCCCGCAAAAAATATTGAAATTGCTTGTAAGAGAGGAATTTTCTTAGAGAGTGGGAAATGGAGTGGGAAAAGAGAGGGAGGATTAATATTGTAGGTAGAAAATAAGATGCCTACAACCATTAATCAGATTACTTCAACACACATAGATATAGAAGAAAAAAAAACTTTACAATTTGCAACAAGATGAGGTAAGATCAAGAACACAAAGTTTTAATAATATTCTCATCAAAAAGGCATGAAACTCCTTCTTTCTTCATTGATGCTTTGGAAAAATTGTACATAGTTAGAAATAGAAGAACATAGAGAATGGAACTAGAAGAAATAGCTATCTCCTTTTCTTTACTTCAAGTGATAATCTCTCTTGAGCTTACAAAATTGACAACCCTTTGAAATGAGGGTTTCATTATAATTTATAGAACCTTGGAAGAATCTTCACCTAGCCCCCACATAACCTTTCATATGTCTTAGACAACTTGTGACTTTTTGTATTCTTAGGAGTAGAATTAAGTCCCCTTTTATGATTTAAGGGTGACTTATTACATTACAAATTAAATTCACATTTAAATAAATAAGACAGAAAAAAAATACAACCCCGATGAATAAATTGAACATGAGAGAGAAAAAAGGGGGGAGAAGAGAGAGAGAGAGAGAGAGAAAGAAGAGAGAGAGAACTATGTTGATGAAGATGTTGCCTCTAACTATTTTGCCTCATTGTCAGACCGATCCGATGAAATTCTACAATGCAATAAAATCTGGATATTCAAACTTTTACACCATAAGAAACCACCTTTGGATGATGCATGAACACCTTGAACTAAGTGTTTAGAAACATTTTTGAATGATCACCTTCTTGATGACCACAGTGGACATTGCTCACTTAGGTCCACTTTGAAGCAATTGAGGATATAACCAATATCTTATGTTTTATGCTACATGGCCACACTTTTGTATCGATCGAAATATTAGATTAAGTGCATTTTAAACTCTTTTTCCTTGTTAGTGATGACCATAATCCCCTCCTTGTACATGATGCACAAACAACTTGCATTGTAGAATTAGTGCTTAAAGACAACGTTGAGATTTCCTAATGTATTAATTCTAGATGACTTATGGGGAATTCTTGTGATGATCCGTTATGACACTCGCCTCTATTTTGTTGGAAAATTTTGATCCATGGAATGATGCACCTACTCACATGAGTGATGAGTACATCATTGAAACAATGAAGGATTCCTCATTCTACAAAATGAAACAATTTTTCCAAGCCATGAAACACCACCATTTCTTCATGACTGATTACACATGTGGAATGAGAAACTGGAACAACTTGTGAACTTGAATTTCATGGTTTTGGAGACACTTCCTTGTACCTGAAAGGGGGAGTTTACTATTTTTAGAAAGTGAAAATTTCTCACCCCTTTTGACTTTGATCACTTTGATTCTCCTTCTGGTTGCTTCTTGTGCACAATGCCTTTACCGAAATTGTTCACTATGAGACCTTACTAAAAATAGTAAGTGCCCATATAGGAGGCTTACTACTTTTAGAAATGGGATTTTTGGGTGTCAAATTTTGATGAAAATGGTTTTTCTGATATGGGTTTTTGTTTTTGTTACACCTCTGAAATTTTGGCTCAACCCAAGCTCAATAACAAGAGATATTAAATTTTAAAATTTTGGTGCGGGGAAACTAGGGTTTTCTTGCTGCAAAAAAATTATGTTGTGCATGAAAATCAAGCGTCTGGGTTTTTCCAGCCTCTCGAGAATGTAAAATAATGTAAAATATTTTATGTTAAGCGTGCTCTAGTTTTTTTAGATATGTCATCTTTTTATTTCCCATGCACCTTCATTATGGAGCAAAAATGGAGCCTAGATCATGGAGTTTTGTGCTTTCCTTTGAAAAATATGGTTTTGATATCCAAGGTAGATGGTGGAATGAATGGGAGTGAGAAAAAATGGAGAAGGAATTTAGGAAAAAAATCCGAGTTAAGGTGCAAATGGAGGAATGTGGGGAAATGAGGAAAAAAAGATGAAGTGTCATATTTATAATGTGAGCAATCAAGAGGAGGTGGAGGGGAACATTTATTTTCCCCCATTTTCCCCTTGTAAATGTAAAATAGGGGCACAAAAGTGTTCCTTATCCCTATGATGACACTTTTCATGCATGCATTCGATGAGAGGAATGGAGGGGGCTTGAAATAAGCACCTAGAGGTCATTTTTTGGTCGTATTATGAACTTGAAGGAGGAAAGGGGGGACACATTTTTTCTCCCTTATTCCCTTTTAAAGGGACAATGGGTGCAAAAAAATTCACCTCATCCCTAGAGTGACACTTGTCACATATGCGGGAGTAGTTGAAGGAGCTAGTCAACTTAGTCAAAGGGGCTATATGGAGTCATCGGGGTCACATGGAGTGGCCATGAAGCCTAATGGGGAGGGGAACCATTTTTTCCCAGTTTTCCCTTGAAATGTGAAATGGGGGCATAAAATACACCTTAGCCTCATGTTGCTACTTAGCACCCAAGAAAATTGACTAAGTAACAAACATGTACCTTAGCCAAAGAACTTGAAATGGACATATCTTGAGCTCTTAGATGACCTTTTCCACACTTATTTATATGAATTTGACTATAAATTAACTTTTGATAAGAATTGAAGGGGGTCCCATTTATTTATTCTTCCAAAACCTTCTCAAAAACCTCCTTTTTCTCGGGATCGCTAATGCCAGTTGTGCATGGAAAGAATAAGTTTCTTAGAAAACTCCGTGGGGTTTAGGATTGATATGATTTTTCCACCATGTAGAGGCCTAAAAATTATTTCCATTTATATTTATTTTTCTCATAACTCATTCTATATCTCCTAGAATCACCTCTTTAAGTTCAGGTGCTCTTTCACGATACAAGCTTCTTCGGCCTCAAAATTCACTTTTAATGAACTCGCTTTCAAAACCTCATAATCTTTCCCGAATCTTCCTGAATTAGTTGCACAATGATCATGGCTCTTCAATACACATCCCTGATGAATTTAGGTATTTTAGATGGCTCCGGATATTATGCACTTTTCTTAGAAAGTTTGATGATAGCCCTTCCTAAGCTTGCTTGAAAACCCATTTTTAGATATGTTTCTCCCAAGTAGTTGAATGATCTTTTCTTTCTAAAACACCTATATGGAAGGATGACACACACACGTGGACCATTAGAAGGACAAGATAGGAATGATATGGGGAATAGGAAGACTTGGGAGGGTGTATAGAAAGGTATACAATAGAAAAAAATTGACACTTGGGTATGGTTGTCATGTTTTCAATTTAATTTTTCATAAACAAAAACATAGGAAAACACATTGCCTTTGAAAATTTTGATCACATATGTTTTCTTCATAAAATTCTTAAAAACATTACGTGTTAATAATTTCCATAATTTTTCTTATTATAGGTATACCCTTGTGAAATATTTCTTTCCACAAATGAGATAAGACCATATCTCTAATAAGAATCTCAAATCCACTTCTAATTTCAAATGAAAAATGCATGTACCATATCTTCGTATTTCATAACTAATTTTGAACTTTTGTTTAAATTTCTCCATGTATTTTTAAAAACCCTCTACTTCAACTCTTCTCTATTATTTTTATGTTAATTCTAAAACTCTTTGTATCCT
The DNA here is from genome assembly GCA_018340775.1 of Taxus wallichiana var. yunnanensis. NCBI lineage: Eukaryota > Viridiplantae > Streptophyta > Pinopsida > Cupressales > Taxaceae > Taxus > Taxus wallichiana. The sequence goes on from CM031240.1 coordinate 1,045,761,954, forward strand.
TATGGATTAGTTCCATACACAACTATGATAAGTTATTCCTATGCTTTAAATAACCGAGTTGTAAGAGAGATAATATTATACTAGTACCAAGTATGATATTCATATCTTAACCCCTTACCAAACATGATTAAAGATAACACAATAAATTAGATAAGTTTAGTCTTTTTACAACTTTTTTTGTAAAACTACCCTTTAGGCTTGTAGCCCTTCCAAACAACAAATCTTGCGGTTAGATAATATTTATAAGGTTTGTAATAAAACCAAAAAAAATTCCGACACCCTTTATCTCCACCAAGAGTTTTAAGTTCTTACATAAACCTTAACATCTCTCGAATTTTCCATAACACATTCTTTAAGGCTTAATTAACCCTTAATTACCTCAAACCTTATAGATCACGGAGATATATGAAGAGTTACCAAATTCTAAAATTTATTCCGAATTCCCTTTTTATATTTATTTCTCCACACAAAAATTTAGGACTCACCTCACTCAAGCTTTCAGCCCTTCAAATTGTTACCTCAATTTTCTTGGAATTAGTCCTCTTAGGCTCCTATAGGCCCATTTTCAAATTTTCATGAATTAGGAAAAATAAAAAAAATTTAACCCCGAAACTTGAAAATATGTAACTATAACCTATCAATATGTTTTCTACAAAAATCTAGATATTGAAACAAATTTTAAAGCCCTCAAACACGGTTTTTACCTTAAACCCTAGGTTGAGTTTTATAACGATCCGAGTAGGATAAACACCTCATGATATCCAAATTACTCAATTTTATGACTTAAAATTTTTCTTATAGCTAATTTTTATCCCCTTAACCTTAATGAGAAATTAGTATAAGGAAGGAATGTGGAAAACTTCAAACACCTTTCTAAAATCACCTACTTGAGCGAGAAAAACATGATTCTTGATATTCTCAAGAGAAAATTAAATAAAACAAAGCACACTCACCTTCAATCATACATAATATCCTCGTAAGCATTTCCATATAATCTACTACATCTTTTCCATCCAATAAATTCATTCAATTTCAAGAAAAAAAGTGCTTATATCATGATTTTGATAAAAACTACACAATAATAAAACACCAAATATTATAATTTAGAAATTAAATTCATTCGGGATAAATTTACATAGATGGAGAATACATTTTATAGTGTTTGATCTCCTACAAAGGTGGATTCAAAATTCATCTTCAATCCCTCATATCTCTCCATGAATCTCTCAGATTTATCCCTAGGATATCTCTCTCATCCCTTTATTATCTCACACACCAAAATAGCTACATGAGTTGTTCTCACAACTCACCCAAATACTAATACTAACTATTACAACTATATTATTAATATGAGTTCTATAAACTCATTATTAATAATATTACAATTTATTAATAATGTCACAATATATTTGTAACATTCACTCCCCTATTGTTAACATTATTAATTCCCAATATACACTCCCCTAATGTTGACATTATAGAAACAACAATCACACTTCCTTCTGTAGCTTGTTGCCCATGCGTGCTCATGATCTAGATGGTTTTGTAGGTCAACCAACAACCTAAAATAAAGGATGGTTTTATAGGAAAACCAACAACCTAAAACAAAGGATGGTTTTACAGACAACCAACAACCCAAATATCATGTTGTTGCTTTTCCTTTGTGCTTTCGTCTATCCACTATGTCTTTCCTTCAGGGAATCATGTAGGAACCACTACTTACTAAATAAAAAAAATAGAGGGAAAATTGAACATTGAGACCATGTTCCAGTTCCCCCTCAATGTGAACATTTCACTTATTCAAATAGAACTCTAAATCATACTACAAATCTAAAATAAAAGAAAACACACACACACACACACACACACACACACACACCACCACATCTTCGTGTGGCCCCATCATTGGTGACTGATGAGAGGTTGTTGATTGACCTCCAGCCTCTGTTTCCTCCGTCCTCTAGAATAATGCACTCTTTACTTAATACAAGAAGTCTTCATCACTTTGTTGAGCATTTGTTTCCTCATTATCAGAGTGGGTAGACTTCATATCCCAATCACTTTCTTCATCTCTGTTTTCAGAAATGAAGGCTTTATCCTTCAATTTACCATCAAGTAAATCTTGTGCTCTTTTCTTACAATACATAATACCATGTCCAGGAGCATTACAATAGTGATAAAGAAATTTTCGTGGACCTTGGGAGGTTGATTTTTGTTTAAAAGAAGGCTTGAATCTTCCTTTAGCATATGATTTATTTCTACCATACATTGCAGTTTCTTCTAGATCAATCTTCTTGGTTCTATTTTCTTCTTCTATCAGAGAAGAAATTAAATCCTCTAGACTCGGATTTATTTTTCTCAAAGTGAATACCATATTAGAATAACTAGGAGGCATGTTACTAAGTAATATTGCTTTTTCATCATCATCAAGCACATCAACTTTGATTCCAGCTAATTGATTTGAAATAGAACGAAACTTACTTGATATGTTCTATAGCTTTGAAGGGTTGGTGGTGTAGGTTCTAGGATTATGGCTTATCACATCCACCTCTATGCAAATTTGTCATATGTATAGCACCGATGATCAAGATTCCAACAAAATACAGTTGATAGAATGATATCTCCTTGACATCATGAAAGAGGAGAACCATGTGGAGAGCTTGGATTAAAAGCTATGAGCAGGATGATGAATTGTGTAGTTCAGTCCAAAGAATAAGATAGATAATTATCTTTGTATTGGAAAACCATATCCTTTTCTCATCAAAACATTTCCTTCATCTTTTGCAATGACGTCTCGAATCCTTACATGTGAAAATCTCGTGATATGTGCCATCTAGATTGCAATGATGTTACATTCATGGTAAGAGATCTACTGAGTTGTTATTTCTTTTGCAGACGTCTTACAGATAAAGTCACATAAGGCATGAACCGATTCATTGACTTCAAGAAATTTCAGAGGATTGTGGTATAAATGTCCGTCAAATGGCGTTAACTTCAACGATGCTCCTCAAACCTTTACACAAAGGTGGACATCCATACTCTGAGAAAATTGGATGGTTGTTTAATGAGGCTATAATAATGGAAGAAACGTGGTGCAAGGAAGATAAATTCAAATTGATCCACACATGGGCTAATGAAAACATACATCAAAGATTCCTTGCATTGAAATTTTCTCATTTCTCTATCATAAACCAGCTCGGATACCACTGATAAAAACTACACAATAATAAAACACTTTGAATATTATAATTTAGAAATAAAATTCATTTGGGATAAATTTACATAGATGGAGAATACATTTTATAGTGTTTGATCTCCTTCAAAGGTGGGGTCAAACTTCATCTTCAATCCCTTATATCTCTCTATGAATCTCTCAATCTTATCCCTAAGATATCTCTCTCATGCCTTTATTATCTCACACACCAAAACAGCTACGTGAGTTGTTCTCACAACTCACCAAAATACTAATACTAACTATTATAGCTATATTATTAATATGAAGAAGACATTTCTAACATGAAAAAATAGAGTCATATCTTTATTTCTCTTGATTTATCCATCAATTTCTTCTGGAACACAATTGTTTTCTCCCGTAAAAGCATGTAACTATCTCTTTTTCAAGTTCTCCTTCCCTTTTTCATATCATCTCTCGATTGTAACTATTTTTTTTTTTTAATGATATATCCAAAACAAAGGAAAGAGGTGTTTGATCACATTTTTGAACATTTTCACCAATGTTTACCATTAGAGCCACTAGTGACATGTAAAGATACCTAGCTCACCCAACCTAACCATCAAGATTTCTAACATTTACTTAAAAGCCAAAATTTCCCAATACAAGTTTAAAATTAAAATTTCACTTTTGACGGGAAAGTGATAAACCTTATAAAATTTAAAAACTAGAACTCTTAGATTCTTAGAAAATATTCCTAAGCCCTTATAACACACACCTAGGATGGTCATAACCAAAATCTTTCTAATCTAACTTATTTAAGTTGGTTCTCTTTTATCAAAACATCTAAGTAAATCTTCAATACTTCTATTTACTACCTTTATATATCCGTATGTATGTGGATTGTATGCATGAAATATTTAGCAATGTAAGTAAATTTAAAACTAGCACCTAGTAGCTTCAATATAATTCTAAAATAAACGTATGCATCATCATGCTAAGAGCTTAAGCAAAGATAACCTATCAACATTTCTACATTAAACATGAAATGAACATTTCAAGCTAATATGCTAAACAAATTAACTTCTATCTCTTATTGAATTCTAAAATAAGATGAGATTAAACCTATGTAGATCTCTAGCAATCAAAGAGTTGATTATGTGCTTGAAATCCCAAGGTTTCTAAGAATGGATTCTTGTCAAATCATGGCTACAAGACCATTTGACATATCTCCATATGACTTCAAAACTTAGGTGGATGAATACACGAAATGGAGAAGGTGAGCTCTTATAATGGAAGAATTCTCAAAGATTATAAATGGCTATAGTGTATGTATTATGCTCATTTAGGAATGTAGATGTAAATAGAAAGGTAGGAGGAGGGCTCCTTATAAAGCCCAATGCATATAAGAATATCTACATCCCTCTTCATGTGGGATAAATGGAGAGGTTGGGTTAGTTGTGGATAAGGAAGGTTTAGAAAGGGGTTGAGTCAACCTTAGGAGAGTTTAGTTTGTCCTTTAGTGATCCATGGGGTTTGAGGGGCTTTATTAATTAACCAAAGTGATTAATTAATAGGTGTGAAAGCTTATAGAAACTTTTTCGAGGAATAATTAGCATTATTTAGACTATGAGAGGGATTTTACTCAAATAAATGATGATTTATTAATTAAATAGAAGAGAGAATTAATTAATTAAGAATAATTAATTATTCCGATAGAAAAGAGGTATTAATTAATTAGAAATAATTAATTAATGGAGATAGAAAGGAGAGCTTAATTAATTAGAAATAATTAATTAATGTAGATAGAAATGGGAGCTTAATTAACTAGAAATAATTAATGAATATAGATAGAAAGGGGAGTTGATTAACGGAAGGTCGTTAATTGGTGTATTTATTGGATAGAATGGGTAATTAACTAGCGTAATGTAGATAATTAATGACGATAGAATAGAAAGTGTGCCATATTGACGATATGTCGTCAATTTGTGGGAAAGAGGATAATTAGTGCAATTTAAGTATTTAAATTGCTCAGGGTTAAATTATAGGTGTCTACATTTGCCCCTCTTTGGGGTGGCGTAAGTGACACCACTTTAAATATAGTAGATAGATAAATTTTGAAAGTGTAGAAGTAAAATTAGTATAAGTGAGAGATTCCCGTTGAGTGTCGATGGGGTGATGAGAGAAGGTGATCAACAATCAAAAAGGTGAGAGAAAGGAAATAGAAGAATGGGCAGGAGCAGGATGTCCCAAGTGAATAAGAAGAATAGTGTTGATAGGAGAATGATGTAGAGGAGGAATGAAGATGGAAAGAAAAGAGAAAGCTTTTATCTAGTGTATTGTAACAACTTTATTGTCATCATATTGCCAAATATCTATGTCATCGGTCCTTATTAAAAATATAAGCATACGACAAAAGTAGAATGACATGAAAATCCATACTATGAACAATTGTCCATTGCTGAAAATACCAACTCCATGCAACATACAAAATGCAATGCAATACAAGAAATTAAATGATGCCTAACTCCTTGCAACATACATAATGAAATACAATACGAGAAAGTAAACAAGCTATCCTAATAGAGAAACATAACATAATATTTTTGTTATCAAGCTTTGATTCCGACTTATGCGAATTAATGACAAAGATTAAAGATGGTGCCCCAAGGATACATGCAAGGGGAATAACGGAGGACACTTGGGTCATATGAAAATTAATCATGCACTATGAAACAGTACAAAACAACTCATTGTGCCCCAGAGTATAGACATAGTAAGCAAACCATCTTTGTTGATAGAGGTAGATCAAGATGATCCACGAGTCACGCGCAAGAATAAGTGAGAACCAAAGAGTGATGTTTTGTAGGATGATTTATATTTATTTTTTTAGAAACGTATTTGAATGATTTTATTTTGAAAGTTTTTTGAAACTATGTGCAGGAAGAAAACGAAGTGTGGATTCCCCCAACGATAGATGGGATGTACAAGGGAAGAATTCCACACATACGAGAAAGTGAAGATGTGACATGCCCCAACAATTAGGTGGGAGTATTCAAATAAAAATCTTCACACGTAAAAGGGGATCAAGACTAATATATAAAATAGGTTCAATCATGAAGGAGAAAGAATGCCCCCAACATAAGCTAGCCAAGAAACACATGAGAGAAAGGAAGTAGAAAATTATCTTATTAAAAGGAGACAAAAGTTACCACAAACATGGAAAAGAGGACATCTGATACACATGGATGTTCTAATGATTTTTGAAGAATAGAGGATGCTATGAAAATATTTAGAAGGTGTTTGATGAAAAAGTGATTAGTGCATTGCACAAATCATGAGACAAGACATGCACTAAAGCAAGAGTTTAAACAAGGTCCAAAAAGTAACACTTGGTAACATAATAATCATGTTTACTCATCAAGATCCCATGTGTGCACGTGGAAATGAATTACCACTTGAAGGAAAGAGCTGATAGATAGTAAGTGAAGAAACTAGCCAATGTGTAGGAATGATTTATTTTGAAAGGTGATTTGTGAATGGATTGTGGAAGGAGAGTCATACATTGCTCCACTGCCAGCTAGGCATTCATATCCCCGACGAAGATGCATTTGATTCTAATCACAACATTTCCTATTTCCATTTAGGCGTCCATAGCCTCGTAGATATTATTGGAAATACCCCAGAGAAATTTATATATCAATTTGTTTTTTCTTTTAGCTTTTGCTTTTTGATTGATTGATTTTGATTCTTTTTCTTTACGAAAACTTATTTTAGCTCTCTTGTTTGACAAGGGGTTAAGAACCATTGATGGCTTGATGGAAGGATGTGGAAGTGATTGTGATGATGACATTGGATAGTGTAAAAACAAATGCCCAAAAGTTCTTCACAAAAAGTTTATTAGATGAGAATTGTGATAAGATCTCTAAGAGGTCAGTTGTTCTTTAATTTACCAAGGTTATTAAAGACCAAGGTCAAATGGATACCATAGATATAAATGTCACAAAATGTGTGTGAATAAGCTAACCACAATAACATCGAAGGGATAAAAATGGTGGATGACTTGCAAAGGAATATGAAAGAAAGGGAAGAAAGAACATCCATGCATATGTAATACCTGATTGCAATGTTTGATCTTTGTACCTTTGATTTTGTTTTTGTAATGTTTTAATGTTTTCTCATTTTTTTGTATTTTTGAACTGTTTTATGACTTTTTGATGGTTATCAAAATGAAACATGTCAGTCTGCGTGATATGATCCAACAACTATGTTTGTGATTTCTTTGATAAGAGAGATTAAGCATGTTTTTTTATCAAGAGTAATATTATCCCCGATCTCGATGATTGTGGTGAGTTCACACTCAACAAATGACTGTGATTTGTTTTGAAACATGGGTTTTGTATGTGGGATCTTGAGTTCCATATCCATAGGTTTTTACACTTTACGCCATACTTGATGGGTACGTTAGTGTGCATTCTAGAATCACGTTTGATTTTGAATTTTATAATCATTTGAGTTGTTGGGAGCTTTGGAGATCTTCGGTGTTTTGGTATTAGCTTGGTAAAAAAAATTTCTAGGTTTCTTATAAGTTAATGCTTGACTTGTCTGATCTCGGGAAGTGGGAGAAGAACGTGGACGTTTAGAATTGATATGAGAAATGATGATGATCTTTCCACAATCATTGGTAGAAGGAGAATGTGATGGATGAAAATGATATGGTCCAATAATTGAAGAAGATGGGCTACCAGGAGGTGAGCCACAGATAGAAGATGGAAGGCTACTTGGATATGGCCCCAGTATATAGGAAAAGAGGCTACTAGGAGGTGACCCAAGAATAGAAGAAGAAGGGCTACTAGGATGTGACCCATAGATGTAATATGATGGGCTACTAGGATGTGGCCCAAGAATAGAATATGATGGACTACCCAGGGGTGACCCATACATAGAATACAAGGGGCTAGTTAGACATACCCCAAGAATAGAAGATAGTGGACTACGTGAAAATGTCCCACAAATAGTAGAGGGATGGCTATTATAAGGTGACCCACACCTAGACGAAGATGAAGGGATACTTGGTGTTGACCCTATAAGAGATTGTGATTGAGGAATTTTGATAGATAGATAATACTTAGGTGATGAGAAGATAGGCCATGGATCAATGCAAGACTCAGGAGTTTCATCACATAATGAATAATGTGAAGATGGAAGAATAAGAAGAGGATCATGTGACATGATCTCGAGGATCTTCCTTCATTTCTTGATAAAAATAATCAACCTTTTCCTCACAATATGAGGACACATCAAAGTCTAAATAGAATCCTTACTCGTAATCTTCTAAAGGAATATCTTCATGTGCCCCTATAAATGCCTAATTATTTTTCATTATGAAATAAATCAATTTATATGAGTTGTTGATCGACCACCAAGGGTTTATTGGAAGAAAGAGGTTCACTTGGTGTGGAATACTTAGAATATTTTTTATGATGATTGATAGAAGAAGATGATGTGGGGGACAAAGAAGATGTGTAGCTAGATGTATCAGGAGTAGAAGAAGGTCATGTGGACCTACCTATACGATGGTATATCATATGTAAACTAGTAGGATTAATTCCAAAGTCTACACATTATGATGCATGGGTCAATTCAAAATTTTGACTAGAAGTAATTTGAGTCACACGAATCTTCAAAGAAGGAAGACTTCATAGGGGTGATTGATGAAGAAGGTCCTGCAAAGAAGGGGAGGACCATGATTCAAGAATCACATTGGATGAATAATAATAAGGGTCCTATAAAGAAATAGAGGACCGTAATTCAAGAATTATATTAGATGTTTGATTGGAGGGATTTGGAGTCGTGTGTATCTTCAAAGGAAGAAGACATCATTGAGGTGAATGATAAAAGGGGTCATGTGAAGAAAGGGAGGACCACAACGTAGGAGTCATATTAAATGTATGATGAAGAGGGTCCTACGAAGATAGGGAGGACCACGACGTAGGAGTTGCATTAGATGAATGATGAAGATAATTTGTGGCGACACAAATATTTAGAGGAGGAGAATGTTGTTTAGGTGACTGATAATAGAGGTCCTACAAAGAAGGGGAGGACCATGACTTAGGAGTCAAATTAGATGAATTCGAATAGTAGTTTGGATCTGAATCATCAAAAGAGTCAGAGGAAATATTTGGATTGGAATCCTTAGAAGAAGAAGAAATGTTTGGATTAGAATCAGAAGAAGGGTGGGGGGAACTCGAATAATAATTTGGATCAAAATTTTCCAAACCATACCACCAACTATGAGATGAAGGTGGGGAACAGGTTACCCAAATGGGTTCTCTAGCATGAAGAACCAATTGAGGTTTGGTCATGATGGGAATCTTTTGATGTGAACACCAAAAATTTGATTCCTTATTGCTATATGTATAAGGGACCTTACGATAATCAGTCATTGTTGGCATGTGTTGGGTTCAAAGGTCTAGACCTAGATTGTATGATCAAACATTTTCAAAGTGAAGAAGGTTCCATGTTGATTTGGGCAGCATAACGACAACCAACTAGACATTTCATAAATATGGGGATTCCTTTATGATTCTCCAAAAGGGAAGCTAAGGAAAACATACATCATGATGACTCAGGGATTAAATGCCAAAGGATCGATCAAAATTTTAGCAACATAAAGGATACAAAGAAAAGATTTCCAATGTTCAATTGATGCAAAAGTTTCTTGACAGGAAATATTTATGCTAAGGTTTGAAAGATATGTTCAAAAATGGCCATGAACTTAGGCAAAAACAAGAAGATCAATAGGATCAAAGACCCAAAGGATTGTCCTAGAAATGAGTTTATAAGGAAGATAAACACAAGGAACAATCATGCAAGTTCAAAACACAAAGCCAAATTAATGACCAAAGAATAATGAATGATAAAGAATCAATGGATCAAAGTGATTTTCTAAATGGATAAGTCGATGTGACAAATGAGACACAATCACGCAAAGTCGTTGGTAAACCAATTAGTCAAATGGAGTACTTCCTAAATATGTTTTCAAAAAGGTAGGTGGTGTCGTATGATGATTAACAAAATGTCCCTACTTATGTCGAGTTCAAAGAAATGAACAATTCATAAGTAATAACAAGAAGTTAACGCGACCTCCAAAAAAATTATACTAGAAGCAAGCCCAAATTCAATCAAGACCTATATCCCAAAAGGTGTCAGTTACGATTATGAGTGACACAAAAATTTCACTAGGATATGCTAACCAAAATTTATGAGAAAGTAAGGTATTAATATCAAGATGATATTGATATAACACGCACAAGTGGTAACACTTAACACTCTTCAAAATCGAGGTAATAATTGAAATCAAACTAAAGTGATAGTATACCTAGGAATTGTTAAAGTGTATATAGCGTAACCTTACAATATAGATATTTAGGTCAATTTTACAAGAAACAAGATGTAAATACCAAAATTGTAGTGACACGATATAAACAAGATAACCGTTCAAAGGAGAATCAAAGTGATGAACCAAGCCTAACTACGATGATGATCTTGACTTGGGTATCAAGATCAAAAAGGCTACCAATGATATAAAAATGTCTCCACACACTTTAGACATTTAACAACCCATCTAAAACACGAGATGGGTATAAATAGATAAAAAAGTGGTGAATACAATCAATTAGCAACACGAGGGTAGTCACTTCTCTCTTAATCAACAAAGTGTCAAAAGAAAGTGAAGGAAGTAGATCAATTGGGATGAAAAATGTTGGCCTCACTTCGCCAGAGTTTCGCCTCACCTTAGGGAAAGTGAAAAACTAAGAAAAATTAATGCTTCACATGTTTCATGATGAACAATAGCTCTCAACTCAAATTGGCTTTGATGTGGTCCAAGTGGGCTCGTCAAAGATAGCTTCCTGGGTGGTTCACTCAACTAGGTGTCACAATTCATCTAAGAGGCGGGCATGATTTACCAAGAAAAGTCACACTAACTAATTCTTGGAGTATCTCATCTTTTCCCCCTTCAAGCACAGTGGGAAATAAATGTGTCCATCGTGTATTCTTAATAGGGTTGCAATACGAAAATATTGCAACGCTAAATCTCACAAATGGTAATACTAGTCAAGTGGGTTGTGTAAAGCACTTCCCATTTCATCCACAAGGTTCCCTCTTGTGTGGACTACTTTGGGGTTCCTAGGACCACCCCCATTTTTTAGCTTAAGGCTTATGCAAAAGGGTTATGTCCTAGTTTGAGCGGACGGGGCTAACCTTATCTGAACCTACAAATATAGTGTGTTGATTGTGGTGTGTTTCTTATCTTTTTAAATTGGACGTGGTTTGCTTGAACACCTTTTGGCAACCTGCATAGAAACTGTATTAGTAGTTTAATTTTGTTTCAATGCCACCTTTTCTTTGAAAAGTGTTTTTGTTTTTGCTCAAAGGATTAGAATTTTTGCAAAAACACAAAAGAGGATAAAACATCATTTCTGATTCTCAAGATCATCCTAAGACGTAAGAGAAGATCATGCGCGGCATAGAATCCAACTATGAAATCAAAAATCAAAAAACTTAGTTCAAATGAAATATTTGTTCATTTTAACCAACTTTGACATTCATTCTTTTAAGAACAAGCATTTTTCAAAACAAAAGAGACATAGAAATCATTTCTAATTCCCAAGATCACCTAAAAGGTGCGAGGGAAGAGCATACATGACTCTAATCTCATGATTAAACATGAAATGTTCATTACCATTTTAAACAAGTCAAATTACCATCAAACATGTAAAAACACCCTACAAAATAGAAGTTAGATTCAAAATAAAACTTGCAAGGTGTTAGAACATCAAAGACCAAATTTTCCAAAGCATTTAGACATGTTAGAAATGAGTAGTTTACTAAAAATGAAAACCTTAAATTTTTGGTAACTCAAAACCCCAAATTTATGTTTCCATTGCGTAGTTCACTTCAATACCTTTCCAATGCAACAAAAATGGATTCGTTTGAGTTTGGGAGAAAAATTTATGGCCTCTAGAAGATTGCTAATGAACATAGTTCAATGTGTGTGCGCCATGAAGGTATAAAATATATGACAAGTATGTGTGTGCTACCCAAGATATATATGCCTAGCATATGGGTTCATGTAATAACCGACAAAAAGTAAAGTACTACAGTGGTGTGTGCACTAACATAATGGTGCATGCGTTACCTTTAGTGTGCATGTGTTAGGATGTGTGTGCACGTGCTAGGATTTATGTGCCTACACTAGGATTTGTGTGCCTACGCTAGAATTTGTGTTCCTATGCTAGGATTTGTGTGCCTGTGCTAGGATTTGTGTGCCTACACTCAACTTTTGGTGTGTGCACTCCTGTGTAAAAAAACTAGTGAGAGTTATGCCTGCACACACATAATGATGTGTGCGCTCCCTTTCCTGGTGATGTCAAAAATACGTCATTTTAACATAAACAACTTCAAAAAGGTCAAATTTTTGATATGTTAGCTTAAAATTGACAACAACCCATCAAAATTAAACCCCTAAACAAGACTCAACACATGGAAAGTTAGCAAAATCATAAGAAATTTAACATTATTTCACACATGTGCATATCAAGGGTTAGCCAAATATTGAAATAACAACAAAAATTGAACTATAATGCTAAGGGACTAAGGACCCGTCCCACCGGGCGTGCCATATGTATGCATGAAATAGTTAGCAATGTAAGTAAAGTTGAAACTAACACCTAGTAGCTTCAATACAATGCTAAAATAAACCTATGCATCATCATGCTAAGAGCTTAAGCAAAGCTAACCTATCAACATTTCTACATTAAACATGAAATGAACATTTCAAGCTAATATGCTAAACAAATTAACTTCTATCTCTTATTGAATGCTAAAATAAGATGAGATTGAACCTATGTAGATCTCTAGCAATCAAAGAGTTGATTATGTGCTTGAAATCCCAAGGTTTCTAATAATGAAGTCTTGTCAAATCATGGCTACAAGACCATTTGACATATCTCCATATGACTTCAAAACTTGGGTGGATGAATACAAGAAATGGAGAAGGCAAGCTCTTCTAATGAAAGAATGTTCAAAGATGATAAATGGCTATATTGTATGCTCTATGTTCATTTATGAATGTAGGTGTAAATAGAAAGGTAGGAGGAGACCTCCTTATTTATCCGAATGGATAAAATAATCTCTACATCCCTCTTCATGTGGGATAAATGGAGAGGTTGGGTTAGTTGTGGATAATGAAGGTTTAGAAAGGGTTGATTCAACCTTATGAGAGTTTAGTTTGTCCTTTAGTGATCCATGGGGTTTGATGGGATTTATTAATTAACCAAAGTGATTAATTAAATGGTGTGCAAGCTTATAGAAACTTTTTCAGAAATAATCAGCATGATTTAGACCATGAGAGGGATTTTAATCAAATAAATGACGATTTATTGATAAAATAGAAGAGAGAATTAATTAATTAAGAATAATTAATTAATCCAGATAGAAAGGGGTATTAATTAATTAGAAATAATTAATTAATGTAGATAAACGAGGAGCTTAATTGATTAGAAATAATTAATTAATGTAGATAGAAATGGGAGCTTAATTAATTAGAAATAATTAATTAATCTAGATAGAAAGGGGAGTTGATTAACGGAAGGTCGTTAATTGGTGTATTTGTTGGATAGAAGGGTTAATTAACTAGCGTAATGTAGCTAATTAGCGACGATAGAATAGAAAGTGTGCCATTTTTACAATATGTCATCAATTTGCGGGAAAGAGGATAATTAGCACAATTTAAGTTTTTAAATTGCTTGAGTTAAATTATAGGTTTCTACGATGACATGTTATACTAAATTCAAACTTAATATTTAGGCTCTTACACAATTTCATTTAAAATGAACAAAATTTGTATTCCTATCCAACGTATGTTTTCACAACAATCCATTAGCATTGTAATATCCTTGTATAAGTAATTTGGGATATAATTCTCATCACTAGTCTTCTTAAACAATTAAATGTTCCATATTAATAAATATTTCCACCAAAACAAAGATGACATAAAATATTCTTTGTCCTAGGTAAACCCAAGATACAATACATGATTATATCCTCATATGACCTCCCTTGTATATAAAGTGTTGAGTACAACCCTATGTTTTTATATCTTCATTTTTCCAAATGATATATCTTAAATTTCTATATAAATTTATACACATCCACTCTCAACCTCGCCTACAAGTAATGTTGCAAAAATGATCTACCTACCTAAATTTGGTAACTTAACTACACTTCTCACTAATCTCCCACATATTTAAGTGATTTTATGGTTTATATAGAATATTTTATTTTCATTTTCTTTTGATGGTGTGCATAGAGGTTTTGGAAGGCATGTAGTCATGACAAAAACATCCTCTTCATCTAATTTCATTTATTTAATGTTTATCTTATTTTCCTCCCTACATGTCCTACACAATCATCTTTGGGGCACTTCAAATCCATTTTCAAATGGAAATTTGTATTGAGGTGGAATGTTTATTTTAATTTTTTTGTAATTCCTTTTTGGGCATGTTCTTAACTTGTCAAGAGTAAAAAAACATGCACAAGTAGCCTTTTATAGTTTTGATCTCTTAGTTGTGTTAGAACTCATGTTAGGGACATGTCTAGATTTTCATGGCATCATGATCATGTGTCACGATAAATTTTAATCTCTCATAAGAATATAGGAGAAATGATAAAATGTATAAGTATTCATGTTTTCTTGAAATTTTTAAATGACAAGATCAACTATGGCTAATCCCATCGTTATGTTTTAGACAAGGTTAACCAGTGGTCAATCCTATTAGCCTAAATAAAAATAATCCCACAATCACTTTGAGTAATGGGATGTGAAGTATTTTTATATATTTATGTTTCTATGATTAAGTGGATAAAATTTTATGCCTACTTAACTTTTACAAAATGTCAAAATGATTAATTCTTGTAAGAAAGGTTGAAGGTAGGAAATATTGTATCACACCACATGGTGCAATCCTATATACTCGTTACCTTAAGATTGATTTAAAATAAAGAGAAAAAATGGATAGGAAAAATAATATCCAAAACTCCATAAACAATTATATGAATCCATGTGTACCAATCATTAGCTACCATGTGGACCAATCATGGGTTATCGCGCATTAGAATGAATTCAATGAAGATAAGAACAAAAATGAGAAGATAATGGCCTACAAGCATGGACTAGTGCCATGTGGAACCATTTAGAGGTAAAACATTTGAAAATTAAAAGGATTTAGGATTCATAAGATAGATGAGATAGGAAAGAGGTGGTCAAATCCTTGAATCTCATAGCTAACAAAATATTGATATGTGGCACCAATCATGGGTTACCACATAGTACCAAAGTGAGAGGTTGTTGGCTATTTTGAAGGTGTATATTGAGAAGAGAAGTATCCAATGACAAAAATACCATATCCATATGGGAAAAAAATTAATATTCAAAATGGGATAGCTAATGAAGGGTTAAAGCATGACACTAATAAAATTAAGAGTAGAGATCCCATAACCAATAAGAAATAGAGATAGTGGTAGATGAAACTACTAGATTAATATTGATGGCCTCATAACTTCCATAGTCATTTTTTCCAAAATATATTTTAGACAATGAGGAGTAAACACATGGAACCAAGATTAGATCCTTCCATCTAACCCAAAGAGGAAAACATAGATATCGATATAGTTTTACATTATTTTTTCCTCCAAGTATCAAACAAGTGTAAATGGAATATATTTGTAATTTGGCCATATATTTTTAATAAGGAAACCAAATCAAGATATATTGGATTCATTATAAATATATCAAGAAATGATATTGAATGGGAAACACATTAGGCCCTAATGCTCTATATTATTTATGAAAATTGCATTCAAGGTTCTTAGAGGCCATTTTCACATAAAATCTAGGGTAGATTCGAGCTCTATAGAAATGGTTTCTTGATCCCAACACCTCGATAAATTTTTCAGGCCTACTCTACATCAATTCACCACCCATTTTTAAGGGATTTGAGATATGAAATTCCTTTTGAAAAAGGATTTTATAGTTACGAGTTAGATTCTTGTCTGCAACCTCATTTGAGTGGGTTGTTTGGCTTTAAAAGTTACATTTTTCCCTATTCTCTCCTCTTCCCCTTAAAATATACATTATTCCATTACAAATATTATCTCTCTCTCTCGGATGTAAGGATATTATAATATTTAGAGTTAAATACTCTTTAAGGAGTTATACTTTGTTTCTCAAACTACAATTTTTCTATTTTCTCTCTCATGTATGTATTAGATTGTGAAAAATTTAAAGATAAATATAAGTTCTTTCAACATAAATTTTTATTTATATTTAATTATATTTATAAGTTGATAGAATGTATTTTGTGTCTTATTTATAGGATTTGGATTCCTTGTTTTATCAAAACCAAGGGAGAGTGAAGACAATTTCTCAAGTGCATTACTAAATGTTGTTTCATATTTCTCCTTCTCCCTTTTCCTCATTCAAGTTTAAATAAAGAATAATATTTGGGTTAATAAAGGGATTTTATTATTTGGGTGTAAGAGAAATATTCATCTACAATAATACTTCAAGGATCCCCAATGTCTCACACTTGGAATCATTTCATACCGATTTATGATTTCTTTAGGGTGCACATTTTCGTACCAACCAATAAATATCTTCTATGTGTGCTAAATTTTTATTCAATATTAAATTCTCTACCAATATACCTATAGACACTAAAATTAGGTCACACTCCCCTTTGGTCCCTCGATGAATAAACACCCTTCATCACATTCACCTAGCCATGACCCCCTTCACCCCACTAATATTAATTTAATTAATTTAATTAAATTAATTAATTATCCTCACTATATCTATTATTTAAATATCTTATTTTAAATAATATCCACACATACAGTTCACTTAGACACCTCACCAAGCCAACTCAACCTAAGACCTGTTCTTAGTAAGTTGCCATAACTAACTAAAACTTACCCAAACCCTAAAAATCAATGCCTACATTCCCTCTAACCACATTCCCGCATGCTTACAAGAATCTCCCATTATAATCCACGGGTTAATGACATGAGATCTGAGGAAATCAAGAAGATCTCCCTAGTTTAGTAAACCTAGGAAATCCTGCCTTGACCAATGCGGTCACGCCCCACCCTAACCATCGCCGCTAAGCCGTAACCACCATCGGTTACCCTTTTAACCCCAAAACAACTTTATTCTCAAGGTTGGAAGTTGGAAGCAAAAGAGGTTGGTGAGCATTATCACATCTCATAGAGATAACACATCTTCAGAGAGTGAATTCCAACGAGACCATGCAAGGAGGGAGACCAAACATCTTTTCCTGCATAGCCATCCCAGCCACGATCTGATCTAACCAAGCAAAGAGGAATGTACATGCATCCCATGCAAAAGATTTCTTTCCGCTGGTGATCACTTGCAACCTTCAAACCTCTCATCAACACCTCCATCCCTCACTCACAGGCATTCAAGACGGAATCCAAGTAAGTATAACGTCATACTTTTCTGGTTTATTTCATTTCATCATCATTTTATCATCTATTGTTTACCTAGCCACCTATTGACCTTCTCCAACATTTCCACCTCTATATACCCATTAAAGCCTCACCAAAGCTATTCACCCAATACCTCATCCCGACCAACCAAATTCCTTTGTGCAATCACAAAGGAGACCTAAAGCTTGTTCTGTGACATTCCCAGATTTCACAGTAACCGGCACCGGTCACACCTAACTGCCGTTAGTTACCCTTGACCGACATTAGTCTCTATATTTTCCCACACATCCTAGAACAAAGACCTACCCACTTAATTTCATCTCACCCTCATCCACCTGTGATCTACCCGAGACCTCTGTCAAACCTGCAGAACCCAGAACCAATCATTTGACCTTTGGATTCTATTCTAGCTTAGCTTGTTAGATTAGATCTATTTCTTATTGTGTTTTAAGTGAGATACCTAAATCATTTCAAATTACAATAGGATTTACTTTGTTTACAACATTAAATTGTTTAAAATTGGGTCGACAGCATTTAGGAAGTATCACACTTCTGGATCTAAGCATACGCCAGTGCTTCACTTTGCCCATATTGTTTAATTCCTTCTTGTGGTCTTACTTTGCATTACAGGTAGTTCCTCCTAGCCAAAAGGAAGCTCTCACAATCAGTTGTGGATTCGGAAGTCATACGCACATAAAAACCCATCAACCAACATTTGAATAGGTATTCCTCCTACACCCGTTACCCTATCTATTTTGTCAACACTTCAAAGAAACGATCTAAGAAAAAAGTGAAACATTTTGGCACGCCCGGTGGGACCCATCCAGGGTTCCTTGCATTTCATTCATTCCTAGGAAAATTTGTGTGTTTGTTTCCCTTCTGAAAAGTGTACACACTAATTTTCTTGCTTGATAACCTACCTCTTCTTTCTATTTGCTCTAAAGGAAACTTTTCTTTTGGTGTAATTAAAAAGAATCATTTCTTCATGTTTTCTGCATTGTAGTGAAAGAGCATCCCTCTTCCTCTTCATTTTATTGTGTCATCCAATTTCACATTTTGATTTGGGCTTAAAAATAAGTGCATTCCATTCTGATTTATTGCATTAGCTCACATTAATTGAGGGAAACCTATACGCTAGAAGTCATGCCCAGCTGATGGTTGACAAACGAATCATAGAAAAGCACTTCTTTCCTTTTCTCTTTCTCTAAGTCTTACCAAACCTCACAAAAATTCAAAATACATACATTCTTAAACAACATCCTACTTGGAAGAAGTTGTAGGTGATCACATGATCATGGCATAGTGGGCACCCATCTCACTGCTCTGTCGAGTCATACTTCAGAGTGAAGCCCGCCCCCACCATAACATACCTGAAACCTCACCTTTTAGATCTCCTTCTTTGTAGGAAGCCATCCTCACCAAAAACTCTATTTCACAATTCATGTGTCAGTCCCTAAATAGCATAAGCTAAACAAACATAATAGAAAAGGCACTCCTAGGATCACATTTTCTTAGTGTTTCTGCTTGGCTTGCGTTTTGAGGTGAGAGATCATGTTCTTCACTTTTTTGTTCATCCTTGCATGCTCCTCATCACAACTGGTGTATTCCAAATTCACCTGAGTGTTCCTGGGCCATATCATCATCATTCTCAGAATTCTAGGTCTGATTCTACATCATATTTTAATTCACAACCAATTTTCTTTCATCATTGTTTCAATTTCACAAAGAATTGTCGCTAGTTGCTTCCTCGACCGTCGCTTTCGGTTATACCCAACCAACGTCGTTCCAGGTCCTTTTGCTAACCTACTCAAAAGGACATTTTCATTCATTTTTTCCACTTTTCATAGTCCCTGTCACATCATTATGATTCCCATTGATGTTGTAAACATCATCAAATTTGGCATACCTGTCAGATTTTACCTTATGCCTTGTTGTTCACTCACTGTCCATTTTCTATAGTAACCGGCAGTGGTTACCCCTGACCGCGGTTTTTCTCTGTTCACATTCTAGCCACCATTTGGTACTTAATCTACTTTTTGTCGCCAGATTCACCTGTTCTATTGTTCTCTATGTCATTTACAAAGAAGCAACCCTACTTGATCAGTACTAGTTCACATGGTGCTGACCCAAAGACAAGCAAGCGCACTCGTATTTCACACTAGTTGTCAACCACTCCCACCTAGTCCTTCACCACCTTCCATTTTATCACCAGCCATGGATCCCATCTAGCCTATTACTATTGCTACTAGAGATGAAGAGTTCGCACGACTCCTTGACCAAAACCTTGCCGCCTTTATAGTTTTACCTTTCCCACTCATCCACTCGAGATGCCTCAGGTTAGTTGATATATGGCATGCCCGTATCTATCCCCCGACTCTCACACCCACTCCCGCATTGGCCCCATCTGGCTCCGTGCTACCCGCATCTACCTTACCCCTAGTCATTTCATAGTTAGTTCCTATACTGCTATGACTACGCCACGTCTCATTACCCCCATGGCGCCTGCATATTACATCCAGTACCCTCGACAACTACCCCGAACACAATCTCATCCCCCTAATGTCTCACATATACTCGTAGCTACATTACCACCTCTAGTGTTGGTGACCCCTACCCATTTCGAACGTGGTCATTTCTATTCCATAATCATTAGCCCCTATTACCACTAGGGTTACCACGACCCTTCCACCCCCATATACATACTATCAACAACCTCCTGTTTCCTCCATTATTCACTCAGGGTATGTACCCCCTGTTTCACTTCCTTCTTCCCAATCAACCTACATGGCAGCACCATACACTGGAGTGCCACCCCCATTATATGCCCAAAACCAACCCTCTCATGCTACAGGAGGCATCCAATCATCACAACCCACCAACAACCTAATTAAATTGATGTTGGACAAAATGCGATATTTAGAGGCATCGGTTTTCCGGCTCCCGCAACACTCTCACCTATGAAGAGATTTGTAACGAGCCCATTCACCCATCAATTCCTATCCATTCATACCCCGCTTCATTGGGAAATGCCTAAATTCAATTGTTTCAATAGCAAAAAGAAGACCCAGCAGCATTTTCATTTGTTCAAACATGGGTGTTATCTGATCGCTCATGATGATGCCTTGCTTTTAAGAACCTTTCCCATGTCCCTCACTGACTGCATTAGATTGGTATAGTGGGTTACCTAAACACTCTATATTCTCATTCAATCAGGTAGCCCAAGCCTTCTTGGATCATTTCTCTATCAATATCGTCAAGAAGGTTACCATGACCGATCTATATTCCACACGTCAGTATGAGGACGAATCTATCACAGATTTTGTTGCTCACTAGTGTAGCCTGATCAACCAACTTACCTTCCAACTGCCACAAACATGAACTCATCGAGCTCTTCACACGGGCTTGTGCTAGGCATATCTCACTAACCTTGTAGGTCCAAACCTTCCGAACATTCGATGAAGCATTCACTATGGCATGAAAGTTAGAGATTCGGCCATCAAAGAGAAGAAAATCTAATTACGCAATAAGAATTCGGCATTCAAGTCAAATGATACCTCTTCTTCTTCCAAACCAAAAACAATTATTTAAAAGCTAAGGGCACTACTAATGCAGTGGTACTTAAGGCTGGCCCAGCTCATTCATCAAATCAAGCTACCCCCTCATCTAATCTCTCACCTGTCCAGACTTTTCAATTCAGATGAGAGCAGCGGAAATATACCCCAATCGGGGAGCCTTACTCTTCTGTCTTAGAAAATCTTATCAAAGCCAGAGCCATCACCCTTCCACCTATAAAACCACACACTGGTTTTGACCCTGCTCACCCCATGCCCGCATGGTATAAAGAACATGATTTCTGTAACTATCATCGAGTAAAGGGTCATAGTGACGACAACTACATCACTTTCAAAAATATTGTCCAAGAAATGCTCGAGAAAGGTGAGTTAACCATGGATAATCCTAATGCACCTACCAACAAAACCTACATATCTTCAAGAAACCATTTCCTAACCATGCCCCTTCATCTGATCAAACCGGTGAGACCTCCACTCATGATACCCATACCCGCGAGGTTCACGCTATCTTTAATGACACACCTGTCACCTCCCAATTACCCCATATTCCTTCCATAGAGGAGATCCTAGCCCAAAATCCTCCTTCCGTGTCGAACCAACCTCCCATGTTCCTTCACCAATAGAGGAACACCTTTCATCTCCTTCATCACCTACGGAGGAATCTTTTGCTAACATTGAGACCATCTCACCCCTGGCTTCACCACTTAGAGAGCCTTTAGCTATAGTACCTCCTCCACCCATAGAGGAGCACCCATCATCTCCACCGCCTATCATAGACCTAGTTGAGATACCTTTTCCCCTTGCGAGCATTCTCCATCAGCCACCCAAAATCCTATAGACCTACTTTCGGCTCTCTTACCCACGAAAGCTGAAGCTAGCCAATTCCCCTGTCTCTAAGACACATTTTACGGGAATTTCCATTAGGTCCTCACCAACTCCACCTACAGACGTTCTATTCTCATGTTTGGTTGATCACTTAGATTATGTGGATAGGGCTCTACTATGGGGGCGCTTTTACTCCTCGTCTCAACACAGATGCAAAGATCCCTTATTGATACCTCCACAATCTACCCAAAAACATTTCGACCAATCAAACCAAACCCAACCACCTCTATCACAACCCCTTCCATGACACTTGTTATAGCTCAAACCACACCCTTACCCATAACTCAACCTACACCTAAACCCAAACCCATACCTACAACATTTGCTTCGACTAAACCCATTACCACTTTAGGGGTCACCCCGACCACCAGCCTTACTCATCCACCTATCAAACTGGATTTAGCTACATCCTCCAAAGTCAACACCATACCTACTCTGACACCCAAATAGAAGCACCAAACCCATAGAACTCATACCCCACTGCACCAATCACACCTGCACCTGTCCCATCCGTCTTAGGATCTCAACTTCCCCACATGGTCAAGAAACCTCCACCCATCGATAAACCAAAAACACAATAGCCCATTCCTTCCTCACAAACCTCTGACCTACCCAAACACCCAACTTACACCACCTACACCTACAACCTCTTTACCACCCATACCTCCGATACCCTCAGCTATTGCTTCACTACCCACTACACTTCAGTCGCTATCTCGTGCACCTCAAGCACGACCTACATCATCTACCTTCACAACACCCTCGTTATCCTTGTGGGTAACTCACCCTCTTCCTCCATCAGCTTTTCCTTCTAGACCTCATACACCCACATCACCTTTACCCAAGAAGGTGCAACCCAAAAAAAAACTCCACTACCCCACAATAAGGTAGTCAAAATGACCACACACCCTCCTACCCGTCCATCTACTATACCCATACCTAAACAAACACGACCAACACCTAAAACCACACCAGCACCCAAACCCATGGCTCGACCCCCTCCTCTTCTAAAGACCATTCCTCAACAATCACCTACACCTACACCCAAACCCACATTTACTTCCCATTGTGATCCACTAGCAGGGTCTTATGCCAAAATTTTAACCAACCTCCTGGAGACCTCTGTCATCACATTACCACCACTCAGACCTTACGACCCCCTCAAACCCAAGCCAAAAGGGTTTGACGATACTAAAATTTACGCATACCATCGTGTGTCAGGACATGATGTGGAGAACTGCAAGGCCTTGAAAGTCGTCCTTATCTAATTGTGTCCACCAAAATCAACTTTGATGATGATGACCTTCTCAACGAGGATCCTGCTTCACCAACACCCATTCCCACACTTCCCACTCAACGACCACAACCTCCACCCTCACCTCTCCTAGAGCCATCCCCAAGATTTCAAATTAACATGGTTTGCATTAGAGAACTTTCCATGCCACCACCCAAATGTCGTTGTGCACCCAACCGACTTCACAGGGTTTTTCTCCTCCCAGTAGGTAGTTTCCCGTCGTGTCATTATACCACTCACCCTACACCTTCTCTATTTTCCAACTCCCCTTAGATCAACATGATACACATCACTACATGTGCTCAGAAGGATAAGGGAAAAGAAAAGGCAACTGACCCACCAACCAATCCTATACCCAACATACCATCTGCACCCATACCTAAAATAACTATTTGCGGCCCCACGTACCCCATTTCTAATGGCATCACACATCGCACCATGCTCAAACAATTACACCAATCACCCCTCAAAATGTCCTTATATGACCTCATCCAAACCTTGGAATCCCATTGTCAAGCTCTCATGGAGGTTCTTCAATCAATTGAGGTTTTACCTAATGACCCTACACTTGTAGCCTCCATTATCACACCCCATCATGTAGCCTCTCTCACCAAATTACCACCTTCATCTTCACCCCACCTTGTTCACCAAGTGGCCTCCCTTAGCTTCTCAAAGGAAGAGATCGCGCCACACCAAAATGATGACCCGGACCCAACCCTCTTCATCTTTGTCCACATCGATGACATACGGGTACGCCATGTGATGATTGATGGGGGCACTAACATTAACATCATTTCATCCCATGCATTCGCTCAAATGTGCATACCTAACAATTGCATGCATAAACACCCGGTCATGTTGCATTCATTCAATGATGCTATCACCTCTACACTAGGCACCATCATCCTCCACATTCACGTGGGCCCCGCATTGTTCCCGAATTGTTTTACATTTTGGAGGGGGAATTCCAATATAACATGTTGCTTGGTAGACCCTAGATCCATGTCATGGGTTGTGTTCCTTCCACTTTGCATCGTTGTGTAAAGTTTGAACACAAAGGACACACCTATACCATTCCAACTGACCCATCACCTTTTAAAACATGCAACATGCTTTACCGACCTAATGATGTGCTCATACCTATCAAGTCGTCTACCTCCATGACCACTACTACTTCACCTACACCTCCACCTACCAATACAAACGCTGCTTCTACCGCACATACCTCCTCCATTCCTACCGCTGCCATAACCTCCATGGCTGACCCGTTAGCTTCCCAATCTATTAACCCCACCTCCACATCGACCTCCGATACATTATCCATACCAGCTACCTACATACCAACCACTGATCCCTTGGAAGGTGTTTTTCAATGCCTCACTCTAGGGGAGTACCACCTATATAGTGTCAACACATTTCTTACTCCACAAGAGTATGGAAGCCTTCACCAACACCCTCGCTATGATCACCATATAGGAGAACGTCTCCTTTATGGTCCTCCCCACCTTCGTACTAGTCTCACCTATGGGGGACTTGATACAACCACTTACACACCTGAACCACCATCACAAACCCACCCATTTTCCATTGACTTCCAATCACTTACCAATCGCTGTTTTGCCCACACCTTCTTGCACCACTGTGCATGGAAGGTTTTGGTTTTGGATTTTATGAGCAAGGCTGCCATACCGTTATTCCATGTACCACCCACAAACATAATGACCATAGTGGTATCGGCTTCCCGAACCACCTACCAAACAGCCCACATTGAACTCATTAAGGACACTAGCCCTTCTCCACCTTCTTCACCCGCTCCACCTTCATCACCACCTTCACCAACGAGTCGATGGATCCTGAATCTATCCCTCCTAACTTTTTTTTTTCATAAACACCATTTCCTTGGGGCCTCTGACTTATAAACGCAAGGGTGAGGCCCCTTCCTCTTCCCCTTCTTGTATCCTCGAAATGATCGATGATGAAAAACCTTTAACCAATGTCGGGATGATGAATCCATACTCACCTACCTTAGTTTAGAAGACTCATATATTCATCGGTCGTTACCCTCTGAGACGTAAACCATGTTGAATGAATTGACTATCGAGATCAACATTCATACTCAGGACAACCTGCACATCCTAAGATTGAACAATCTTTAGATGCTGCTAAACAAGAAGCCATCACTTCTTTTCTCAGAGATCATAACCATGCTTTCACTTGGTCTTATGAATAAATGCCTGGTATTGACCCCACCATATTGGTCCACAATATCGTAACCATTCCTAATCCCAAACCCATTAAAAAAAAGCCGAGGAAAATGCATCCTCATATTTCTCTTCTCACAAAGAAGAACTTCAAAGTGCCTTCTTTCCATTTCCTTCATCTTACCCATTGATTATCCTTGTTGAATTTCTAAGATTGTCCCCATTACTAAAGCAATAAGGGGACTCCGCATTTGCATGGACTTCCATGACCTCAACCTAGCATGCCCGAAGGACAACTTTCCCTTACCCGATTGATCGGTTGGTTGACCTCACCACCGGTCATGAGATGTTATCACTCATGGATGGCTTCTCGGGTTATAACCAAATATTTCTTTCCTCGGAAGATCTACATAAAACCTCTGCTATCGAGTCATGCCTTTTGGCCTTAAAATTCCAAAGTGCCACATATCGGTGGGTTATGATTTACATCTTCCATGACATCATGCATCGCATATGGGAAGATTACGTGGATGATCTCTTGGCCAAATCTACACGTCGCTTAGAGCACCTTACCATCCTCAAAACCATATTTGACTACCTCATTAAATATTGTGTCCACCTTCAACCTAAGAAGTGTGTCGTCTCGGTTCTCTCGAGAAAACTCCTAAGATTTATCATTTCCCTCCGTGGTATAGAAGTTGAACCTGCTAAAGTCAAGGCCATTCTGGAAATGCCTCCGCCCACTAACCTTAAACAACTCCATAGCCTGCAAGGTAAGTTACAGTCTATTTGCCATTTCATTTCACAATTATCGGATCGGTGCCAACTGTTTCATCATCTGCTCAAGAAGGATGTCTCCTTTAAATGGGATGATGATTGTCACAAAGCTTTTGAGGCCTTAAAACAATACCTTCTCCAACCACCTGTACTTATCCCACCTAAAGATGATCAACCTTTTTATCTATACATATCCACTACCAATCACTCCTTGGGAGCCATGCTCACTCATCACGATGAACAACATAGGGAGCAGTAGTTTATTATATCATCCATACTCTTTGGACTACGAAACCTAATACACCCATACTAAAAATTTTTTTCTTAGCCCTAGTTTTTGTTGCCACCAAACTCTGTCATTACCTACTCAACCACAAAACCTATGTTGTGACCAACACCGACCCCTTACACTTCATGTACGCCAAACCTTATCAAAATCAGCATGCCGCACGATGGCTTATGCTTTTATCTAATCTTGACCTCGAATTCATTCATCAAAAGTCCATAAAGGGCCAAGCTATCGCTGACCAATTGGTGATGCACCTATTTCTGGGATCAACCCTCTAATTTTGACTTTCTAGATGAGTCGATTGCTACCCTTTCCCTAGATGAACCTCCTTATCAAATGACACTCTTTTTTATGGTTCCAAGTGTCAGTGTGGGGGTGGGGCTAGTATTATCCTCATTCCTCTTAATGGAGAACCCATGCCTTTGTATTTCAAACTAGATTTTGAATGCACCAACAATATTGTCGAATACGAAGCACTCATACTAGGTCTCCAAGCCGCCTATGCCCTAGATGTTAAATCAATCAACATCTTTGGTGATTCTCAATTGGTCGTAAACCAAGTCAATGGTATGTACCAATTTCATAACAAGATACTTCAAAAGTATAAACATCATGTAGACATACTTTTGACCACCTTTGATTGTTACACCCTTCAAACCATCCCATGTTCCACCAACAAATTTATAGATACCATGGCCTACTTAGCTTCCCAAATACCCGCTTCACCCACCGATTCAAAAATCTTTGTCACCGTACAACACCTCCATTCACCTTCTTATTTACCTCATGATGTTTACTTGATCGAAACCAATACCCCTGACCTGAGTGACCTTTGGTATAAACAATATTCCAACTACCTTTCTCTCTCCATCTTACCTCCTGATCTCACCCATAATGGACAACGTGCCTTCCTTAAAAATGTCTCCGTTATGTTATCCTGGGAGGACTCCTCTATAAGCACGGCTTTGATGGTATTCTCTTACGATGCCTCACAAGTTCTGAAATTCCTTATACCATTAAGGAAGTTCATGATGTCATATGTGGAGGTCACTTCAGTGGCCTTCTTTGCATTGCTAAGCGTATTCTTCATCTAGGCTATTACATGCCGACCCTTAACCATGATTGTTGTGACTATGTCAAACATTGTGTAAAATGCCAACAACATTCCAATATTCATCATACACCCAGTCATGCCTTACAAGTTGCTCGTGACCTTTGGCCCTTCTCTCAATGGGGTTTGGATCTTGTTGGAGAAATCAATCCTCATTCTTCCCAACACCATCAATGGATCATCACTACTACCGAATACTACACAAAATGGGTAGAAGCCATCCCACTCATTTCCACGAAAGCTGAGAAAATATGTGAGTTCATTAACCACCACATCATTTGTCATTTTGGTGTTCCTCATCGCCTCATCACTAACAATGGAAAACAATTCAAAAACAAAACATTGCAAAAACTTTGCGACGCCTTGGACATTCAAATTTTAGTTTCTCATCACCCTACTACCCAAAACCAATGGCCAAGCCAAATCCACTAACAAAACCCTCAACAAAATTCTCATGAAAGTGGTTGATGATATTGGGAAGGATTGGCATACGCACATTCCTTTTTCCCTGTGGGCATACCGCACTAGTATTTGCACTTCCACTGCGGCCACACCCTTTTCTCTGGTCTACGGTACAGAGGCTGTTCTACCTCTCGAAGTCCAAATCCCCTCACTTTATATTTCTCTCCATGACATGCTCACTGATGATGAATTTCATCAGGACCATTTAACACAACTAGAGTTATTAGATGAATGTTGTCTTAACGCTCTGGATCACCTTCAAGTTTACCAACAATGTATCAAACGTGCCTATGAAAAATGTGTTCACAAATGAACCTTCCAAGTCGGTGACCTTGTCCTGAAAGAAAATCAACACGTAACCAAAGCAGAAAAAAGTAAACGGGGAAAATTTGCTCCTAATTGGCTTGGACCATACATCGTGACTCATACCTATGGATCAGGTGCTTATCGTTTATCTTCTCTCGATGGTAAACCCGAGCCTGAGCCCCTAAATGCCTTGCATCTTTGACCATTCTATTGTTGACTCATTGTCCTACCTCACCCTTTGTCTCTCTCCAAGCTCATCCCTTGAGCACTACCTACTCCATACACCTCCCTAATGATTAAACCAGAATCATGTGAGTACCCGTCACTTGTTATCTTCCCTTGAATATGTGTACCATGGTGCTGCACATAGCATGATTCTCATGGATACTTTTCATCTACCTTTAGATGAGATCCCATGGTCGTTTCACCTTGACCTTTGAACAAGAGTCCTATCTTTCACCTTGGTCTTGTCCATGACTGCAAAGACCCCACAATGGGACCAAACTCCTTGAGTCAAACTTCAAATAAAAAAGATGACTCCCTCAAAAGGACATCTTCCTCTCGACCAATTGTTGTTATAAATAGACTTCTCCCACGAAGGACAGCTATGTAAAAGCTCTTAAAAATGAGAGCAACCAAAGCTTCCCACATCGATCAGCTTCACAAAGACCTCAAGGAGTTCAATTTTTCCCATATAGACTTCCCGCATCGATCAGTCTATCTCAACTATAAGTCAAAACAAAAACTTTTTAGTCATGGACTTTCCCATTGTGACCTAGGACCTCTTCACCCCTTCACCCTTCACCCTACTTTTCACCCTGTGAACCATGCCCACTCTCATTTCCTACTTGCCTCAAGGGACTTCTTGGAACTTAGACATTTGGTGATCATGTGACTACTTTTCATCATAGAACATGTCAATCGTGCAATGTCTTTAGGGTCTTATGTTCATCACCTCCTCCAAGGTATGATCTACTCGGTATGATCCTACCCAATCAGGTGGCTTTATTTCCCCCTTTTATCTTTTAACCATCTTTGTTTACGTTTTGATTACCTTATACAGGACTTGGTCCTACTTTTGGGTAATCTCCTTCTTTTACCTATAATCCACCCACACCTAACAAACCTAAACCCACAACATGCCCAAACACCTACCGACTCATTTTCACACCTTCTCATTTTCTTCCCTAGCTTATGGGAGAACTACATCGACCTGAGGTCCCTTTTCATCGGGACTATGTAGGTAGCACTCCGAGGGCATGGGGCCCTTGGAGGTTAGCTTGGCCATTCTCTACCCTAAAAATTCATCAACCATGCCTAACTCACCATTTACACCATATCTCACTTAGTCTCCCTTTTATATACAAAATTGGAAATTAAGTCACATACATAACAATTTACTACATATCTTATACATTTATTACGCCTAGCCAAACCTAACTCAGCCATGCCTAACCAAACCTAACTCAACCATGCCTAATCAACCTGACTCAATCCATGCCTATAACATGACTCAACCATGCCTAACCAACCTGACTCAATCCATGCCTATAACCTGACTCAACCATGCCTAAATCAACCTGACTTAATCCATGCCTATAACCTAACTCAACCATGCCTATAACCTAACTCAACCATGCCTAAATTGACCTAACTCGATCCATGCCTAAACCAGACCTAACTCCACCATGCCTAACTCACCTAATTTCCATCCATATCAAAACAATAAATCCATATCTCATCTAACACAAGCCATAAATCCAATATCTCATAAACACATCAACACATCACAAAATACCATGTATCTCATCATATAAATCAATAAATGTGTATCTCAATATACATGCCTATCTCATCATGACCATCATCTCAAAATGTCGCACGTAGGCCGATATACAATACAAAATGTCATCGACACGCAGCCGGTCTCATATATACAAAAATAATGAATCAATACAACTATCTTCAGCACACATGCTAGCATATATATCAAAACATAACTAATATACATAAAAATCAGGTGACTACATATTAGGCATCTCGTAGGATGTCCTACATCTCTCTCATGTCATCTGTACCCTCGGCCTCTTATGTCCCTGTTGGCACCTCACCTAGAGCTAGTCATCGTCGTGTGTTGGTAGCCTCTCCCTGATCGGGCCTCGAAGCTCACTAACCTCCTGTGCTCTCCACACTATGAGTGTGGGATCTTGTCCTCTCACTGGATGCCTATTGTACCATGTACTCGGCATAGGATATGAAATCTATCCCACCTCCATAAGCTGGTCCTGATAGTATCTCGACTCACCTAGGGCATCCCGTAACCTAGATATAGGCATGATCTATGGTGGTCCCATAGGTCTCAGCCCTTGTACCTACCTTGCAGCAACCTACCATGTGCCTACTTGTGAATTGGGACCTACTCCCGGTGCCTGTGGTGGTACCCCTACCCCTGTGCCTATATTGGGCTGTAAAGGCCCCAATCTATGCCTAGGATGTGGCCAACTAGCCCTATAAACCTACCACTTGAGCTTGTAAGGCTGCCACCTGACCATCCCCGACCATCTCCATCTCCTCCATCTTCCATTTGGGCCTGTAGATTAGCTACGTGTACGCGTAACTCTGCTACCTTCGCCTCAGAGCCCTCTAGCTGGTCTTTATAATATACCCACTAGGTAATCAACGTAACTATATGCCTTTTTGTAGGGTGTCTCTCTGCACTGTAATGGTCGTTAGGTCTCAGCTTGCCCGGGGTGGTGGTATGGCTCATGTAAGTGCCACCCACCACTACCTGTATCTGCTCTATACATCTGGCGCATCTATCCACCGATCCACTTGTTGATCCTCCTCCCCTGTGGCACTGTAGGCTATGGTAGAGGTAAGGGCCTCTCCACGTCATCTCTCCAATACTATGGGAAGGGTGGAGGAATGTCTGTAAAGAGCCCCGAACTACCGTCGGAATCTATCTACCGAGATCATCTCATCCTCCCTGGCACAACGACCCTGTATCCACCTCTCTAGCTAGAGCTCAGCTAGCTCCTCATACATATTCCTATATGAGGGGAATCCCACATATGGCCTCTAGATAATGTCCACTTCGGACAAACCCTCCAAGAATGCTTTGCGAAAAATGGGCCACATCATGTGTCAGCCTATCCGATCTCCTCTCTCCTATCACCGGTACCCATCTCATGTATCCCACCCACACAAATCTAGGTGGGAATGCATCTGCTCAAGGCATCCCTATAGGTCACACACACACTATGTGCTCATATGCCCAGTAGTGTAGTATAAATGTACAAACAGGGGTAAACTGCACAACCGCCCATATGCCCATAGCTCTCTGTATAGCTGCACTAAGAATACTGGTGCCCAGGAAAAGTGTGTCTCATGCACCATCATATCGTGGAGTACCCCCATCAGTGATCGGGAAAGCATCCACCCTTTGCATCTAGCAGTGCATAACAGCACATTGCCTCCATCAACAAAACCACTAGCCTCATCTCATCTGGATGCGCTAGGTACATCTCTCCATAGCTCAAACTAGCACTATGAAATCTCAGATCAACCGCTCCCTCACCAAAAAAGTCCCAATCAACTCCTCTGAGGTCTCGGAGGAGATAGAATACACTGGGCACCCAATATGGGTAGCCATAAAATCCGAACACGTCCTCTAGGGTGATAGTCATCTCACCCGTCGGAAGGTGGAACATGTTGGTCGGGGATCCCATCTATCGATGAGCACGACCATCAAGTTGGGCTGCCAAACAACATGTCGGTAGTGACAAATCCCACTCAAGCCCACTGCCTCCACATGTTGGAGCTCCAAAGGGGTCACTATGCCACGCAATGTCACCAGTAGAGGTGGAACCCTGTCCCGCATATGTAACTGCGCTCTCCCCTGCATCTAATCCAAGCACGACATTAATCCACATTTACCATGACCATATTCACCAATTATCATTACCCTCCACCCTATTTTCACTCTACCCATCTCAACTACCTAGCCCACATCACTTTTGGACCCTTGTGCCTAAAATCTCGACCGGTGCCGATTCATCCTAACCGACTCCGGTCACCCTTAAACTAGCATCGGTCACCTGTTTGGTGACCGATACCGGTTCACCTTTACCAACCATGGTTACCATGTAACCGGCATCGGTCACCTATTTGGTGACCGCTACCGGTTTTACCTAACCGATGTCAGCCAACCTTGACCGACACCGATCACTATCACGGAAAATCCCGACTTCCCAAAACCCCCATTTTCTAAAATCACCCCCTTTCCCTTTTACCCCACCTACAATGACCTAAAACTACTCCTGGACCTCTACCCACCCCACCTATACCATTTACTACCCTTCCCCTCCCTATTTTAGCATGTTATTCCCCCATACCCAAATTTTATTTTTACCCACCCACAAAAAAAAAAAACCCACAAAAACCTAAAATAATAATTATCCAAACCTCTAATCTATCCAATTAACAATGTAGAGTTGGGCGCTTACCTCGTCACACTACCGCCGTCTCGGTGGCACACATCTGCTTCGCTATGCTTGGTGGCCCACGAGATCCCTCTCCAGGCATTTTCCATACCCGAATAACTACTTGCAACCTCCACCCAATCAAATCTCTCACCCTGATCCCATGGACCTGCTACTCACCAACCCAACCCTCGTCCAATCACACTGCCAACTCACTTTGTCCCATTTCCTTTGGACACTTTTCTCTCTTTTCTCTCTTTTTTGTCATTTTCTCACTTCACAAATAACAAATGAATAATAAAAACGTGGATTTTTTGTTTTTATAACCAACCTGACCTAACCGACGTCGGTTACCCTTGACCGACATCGATCGCGTGCCCTACCTCACCGTTGTCGGTTTTCCTATACCAACGTCAATTTTCCATGACCACCGCCATCGGTCATCCTCACCTACACATTGCCCTCAATTAAGCCCCTTTTACCCCACCCCTCACCCTGATCCTTTACCCAACCCATTTACCTTACCTTTCCTAACCTCCTCATTTACTACCTCCATTTTTCCTCCTTTGGGGACTCATTATTTTACCCCTACCTTGGCCTTACCCGCACCATGACCTTGATATTTGGACCTAGACCATTACTAGTGACCTTTGACCTCATGTGTTCGCTATACCTTACAGACTATTATTACATGTGTTGATTGACCGATGACCCTACCTAGCCTATTTCTATGACCATTTATCCTAACCCTACCTTTCATGTACCGAACATACCTAAACATTCTGCACCTAACCTACATTGTGCTTCCGACCATATCCTATACCTTGGATACCGGATTCACTTCCACCTTGTTTGGATAAACCAATCAACCTTAGACGATGTAGAGTTGGTTTGCTCTTCAACCCAGTAGTGTGCTGCAGCTTTATTTGTGTATGTGTGTTTGATCATTATTGCTACCTTTGACCTGCACCCATTACCTAGATTTCTCGAGTAGACCTTTAACCCTTTCTCCCTCGTACCCACCCGCCTCTTCCTCCCATTTACCTTTTATCAAACCACTCACCGATTCTCCCTTCGCCTAATCAGGTTCCTAGTTTGAAGGGATCACCTTCACCCACACATGGGGTAACCACATCTTATTTTTGTTAGCATTGCTTACCAATACAAGCTACGCAAAAAAAGGGGCAAAATGTAGACACTAAAATTAGGTCACATTCCCTTTTGGTCCCTCAATGAATAAACACCCTTCATCACATTCACTAGCCATGACCCCCTTCACCCCACTAATATTAATTTAATTTATTTAATTTAAATTAATTAATTATCCTCACTATATCTATTATTTAAATATCTTATTTTAAATAATATCCACACATACAGTTCACTTAGACACCTCACCAAGCCAACTCAACCTAAGACCTGTTCTTAGTAAGTTGCCATAACTAACTAAGACTTACCCAAACCCTAAAAATCAATGCCTACATTCCCTCTAACCACATTCCTGCATGCTTACAAGAAGCTCCTATTCTAATCCGCGGGTTAATGACATGAGATCGAGGAAATCAAGAGGATCTCCCTAGTTTAGTAAACCTAGGAAATCCCACCTTGACCGATGCCGGTTACCCCTAACCATCATCGGTTAAGCCGGAACCGCCGTCGGTTACCCTTTTAACCCCAAAACAACTTTATTCTCAAGGTTGAAAGTTGGAAGCAAAAGAGTTTGGTGAGCATTATCACATCTCAGAGATATAACACATCTTCAAAGAGTGAATTCCAACGAGACCATGCATGCAAGGAAGGAGACCAAACATCTTTTCCTGCACAACCATCCCAACCATGATCTGATCTAACCAAGCAAAGAGGAATGCACATACAGCCCATGCAGAAGCTTTCCTTCAATTGGTGATCACTTGCAACCTTCAAACCTCTCATCAACACCTCCATCCCTCACTCACAGGAATTCAGGACCGTAATCCAAGTAAGTATAATGTCATACTTTTCTGGTTTATTTCATTTCATCATCATTTTATCATCTATTGTTTACCTAACCACCTATTGACCTTCTCCAACATTTCCACCTCCATATACCCATTAAAGCCTCGCCAAATCCTACCCCAGTCACCCAATACCTCATCCTCGACCAACCAAAGTCCTTTGTGCAATCACAAAGGAGACCTAAAGCTTGTTCTGTGACATTCCTAAATTTCACAATAACTGCACCGGTCACACTTGACCGTCGCCGTCGGTTACCCTTGACCGACATCGGTCTCTGTATTTTCCCACACAGCCTAAAATAGAGACCTACCCACTTAATTTCATCTCACCCTCATCCACCTGTGATCTACCCGAGACCTCTGTCAAACCTGCAGAACCCATAACCAATCATTTGACCTTTGGATTCTATTCTAGCTTAGCTTGTTAGATTAGATCTATTTCTTATTGTGTTTTAAGTGAGATACCTAAATCATTTCAAATTACAATAGGATTTACTTTTTTACAAAGATTAAATTGTTTAAAACAATGGATTGACAACCATCTAGGAAGTATCACACTTCCCGGATCTAGCATATGCTAGGCAGTTCACTACCCATATTGTTTAATTCCTTCTTGTGGTCTTGCTTTACATTGCAGGTAGTTCCTCCTAGCCAAAAGGAAGCTCTCACAGATCAGTTGTGGATTCGAATTCATACACGCACAATAACCCATCAACCAACATTTGAACATGTATTCCTCCTACGCCTGTTACCCTATCTGTTTTGTCAACACTTCAAAGAAACGATCTAAAAAAGGTGAAACAATACAATTGTATTATCCTTGACTAAATCATCTCGCATTGATCCATTTAGAATGTACATTTGTATGCCTTTGAAAAATAGGCCTTCTTATATAAAAGAGTATAACCAAGACATCCTATTAACACCTATAGGTGTTGCATTTATGATTCTCATACTTTGTTGAAGTCTTAATCCTATGCCTATAGCTCTTTGAGGATCTAAAATTCATAAATTACACTCTTATCTTTTTCAAATACATTTTCCGTTCTCGACATATCCAAAACCCTATAAGATGTTTTTTTATGTTTCAACACAAATGGCTATCCTTCTAGGTACTTTAACCACTCCATATGCCTCTAATTCTTTTTCCCTTAATTTTTGATGAATTTTAATTCCTAATGATCTATAAAAAATTAAAAAACCTTAAAAATTATTAGTGCATCCATTTCTTGAGAAATTTTACAATTACATTTAGAACTCCCGACGACATATACTATACTTATTATTTACATTATTCAATTTTTCGTAAAATAAGATACCAAAGTTTCTCTCTTTACTTAATACTACACTAATGTCTATACCACCAACATCACAATTTTACTTGACTAATTTTACAAACTCAAGTAATTCCAATAATGGTTGTTCATCCATATTCCTCTTTAGTTCTTGGAATATTCCTCATTAGTTCTTGAAAACTTATTGTTGTGGATGTTATATAGCAAAAAGTTCATCATATACACTCATATGCCCTTTATGGTAGATGCACATGTTCCACTAAAACTCCTAATGAAATTGTAGTAAAATATTACCAACCCATGATAATTACATTATCTTAAAGAAATAATTTGTGATGACAATTCAACTATTGTGTATAGCCTACTAAGAATCCATTTTTAAGCTTTCATGGTAAATCAAAACACATAAATACATAAGATCTTCCTTCATGATCACATTTATAACAACTTATCCTCTGATAACCACTACAAGACTTATATTATATGGATCACATTTTCTTTGCATGTCTTGGTGAATATAAAAATATCATCAAGGTACATAGTAAAAAAATTCAAAAAAAAATTAAAGACACTATTCATTAACCTAGTCAAGGGAATCAATGCACTTCTCAATCCAAATCACATTCTTTAGTCACTCATGCAATCCTTGTTACATTTTAAATGCAATCTCCCAATCATCACCTAGTCTTTTGTAAATATGATGATATTCACTCTTCAAAGACATATTGATGAAGTAATCCATGTTAGCTAATGGTAACATGTGATGGTGATCTCATTCATTTCTTTATAATATTTACACATATTCTACTCATCCTTTTTTCGTTTTAGATCTAATGATATTATGCGTAAAAACATACTCTCTCTAGGAAGTACCCTATCCAAATAATTCTAATATTATTATTATATATTTTTATTTATCATGTGGTGCAATACTTTATGCTACATATTTTTAAACTAGATCTCGGGATTAAATATATGTGGTGACATATATTTCTCATAGGAAATAACCATTTTGGAAACTAGATCAAAACATTTTCCAAATACTCTCTCAACATGTATTATTTCACCTAACATGACATTATTTCATATCTCATTTCCATTATACCTTCACTCTCCCTTTACGAGGGGATTCAATATTAGAGATAAACATGAACGATTATAGTTTACCTCACTTATGAATTTCTACTTGAAAGCAATGGAGTCTTTAATCGTTTCTACAATACCTAATTTTATTCACTTATTGGGTTTATGGTTTGTTCCTTTTCATCCTTCATTACCTTATATATTTTTCACATCCATCATGTTTCACCTTCTTATTAGAATACCATTCTTTCAAAGTAGCACGTGACATGCATCAATAGGCATAATTTTACTTTTAACTTCATCCTAATATCTCCCTAACTAGAACATGACCGAACATTGCGTAGTCACCAATAGTTTGTGTGCCTTATGTAACCATAAATTTTTTTATAGATTAGGATGTGTAATCATATCCAAACCTGAGTTATCTACTATCTATTGGGAATCTAATATTTTTTTCTTCTATTTTCTACTTTGAACTTGAAACCGTTGGAAATAAGGTGTCTCAACCTTGTTTGGTTTATTCAATCAATATTTTCTTACAGTTGTTTTGCATTGTCAGTGCTCTAAAAATAGAAATAGGAGTTGTCAAAATATTCCCATATGATAGTATATCATGGAAGGACTATTTTTAGAGATATTATGACAAATTTTATGACATCTATAAGGGTCAAAAATAGGGAGAATATTGTGGACGTGAGAGCCTAATTTTAGACCAAAATATTTCTCTTTAATGCTATCCACCTCATGAGAGGTTTGGCACATGGTTTTGTAAACCATAGATGGTTTCTTGTATAACCAAAGGTCTATAAATTTAAGGCTTGGAGAAGCAATTGATGTGGTGAGCTTTGCAAGTACTGTAAATTTGGAATCCTCCTAGAATTGTTTATGGTGATACTCCTATAAGAAACTTGCTCTGCAAGTGTATGCAATCTTGTTATTAGATTTGAAATACATTGAGTGGGATTTTGGAGTGTGGGGTTTTTTATCTGAAAGGATTTTCCCCATGTATATCTGGTGTTTGTGTTCTTGTTATGAATATGTTGCTGATATTTCTGTAACTGTTTTACTATGTTGAAAGTTTTGCATAATATCTCTCCTCAAGATTAGCATAGGAAGTTGTTCCATTACTCTTAATTTCCTATCAAGTGGTATCAGAGCCTGATCACCTTTGGTTTCAGTTGTGGGTTGTTGGGTTTTTTGTGCTAATCTAGGTTTGAGTGGGAGCTTGTGCAGAGAATACTTTGTTATCTGGTTGCAGATATTTTTCAAATGGCAAGCACATCTGGGAGGATTGACATAGAGAAGTTTTATGGCACAAACTTTGAAATTTGGAAGCTAAAGATGGAAGATCTATTGGTTGATCGAGATTTATGGGATGCGGTGGATGAGAAGGTCCATATGCCTACAGATCTAGTTTTGGCTACAAAATATGATGTAATGGATAGAAAAGCTAAAGGTCTTATTAGACTATGTCTTGTAGATTTGATCCTGATAAATTTCCATGAAGAATCCACTTCGGAGAAGCTTTGGAAAAATTTGGGTGAGATATACCAAGCTAAGTCTCTAGTAAATAATATTTTCTTGAGGAAGAAGTTGTATTCCTTGAGAATGGAAGAAGGTGGAAAAATATCTGAGCATCTGGAAACATTCAATATGTTGGTGACTCAGTTGAGCTCGGTTGGAGTTAAGATGGATGAAGAAGAAAGGTGCCAAACTATGTTGGTTTCATTGCCAGACTCATGGGACAACCTAGTCATGGCCATTGGGAGCACTTCAGTCACTCTGAAGATGGAGGATGTTGTTGGTTCTCTACTCTCCGAAGAGATGAGAAGGAAGGTATCTCTGAACACCAAAGAGGCTTTGAGTGTTTGAGGAAGAAAAAAAGAATGAGGAAAAGATGAGAAGAAGCGTGGCCATTCCAAGAATAAGGGGAGATCAAAATCCCCTGGTAAGTCCAAAGCGATATGCTGGAACTGTGGAAAATCTAGACACTTCCGAAGGGAATGCAAAGAAGAAAAGAAAAAGAAAAAGAAGAAGCATGATTCTAATTCTGAGTCCAAAAGGAAGATGGAGATGCCTTTATTGCAGCTTTGGCCACTCGTGTAGGTGATAATGCATGGTTGATAGACTCAAGTGCATCTTTCCACATGACCCCTAACAAAAACTGGTTTAGTAAGTATGAAAACTATGATGGTGGTAAGGTGTATTTGGGTGATAATTCTTTCCTTGAAATTGTTGGTCATGGTAGTATTCAGGTGAAATTTTCTGATGGTAGAATTAGAAGATTTGATGGTGTCTTGCATATCCCAGGACTAGTTAGAAATTTTTTTATCTGTTAGCAAGATAATATGTGCGGGTGT
The DNA here is from genome assembly GCA_018340775.1 of Taxus wallichiana var. yunnanensis. Taxonomy (NCBI): domain Eukaryota; kingdom Viridiplantae; phylum Streptophyta; class Pinopsida; order Cupressales; family Taxaceae; genus Taxus; species Taxus wallichiana. The sequence continues at coordinate 1,045,801,807 of CM031240.1, forward strand.
GCATGTACAGTTTTACAAGAAGGTGTGAAAATGGTGAGAGGTGCTATGGTGATAGTAAGAGGAAGTAGATTGGGTACATTGTACCAACTTGATGCATGCATAGTTGAGTGCAATAGCACTTCGGATAAAACTAAGCCAATAACTATTTCAATGAAAAAGGAGAGGGTTTCCTCCTCTGTAAATGGTCATGGCTTTTGGGTACCCAAGGGTGCTCTGTCTACCGAATCAAAATTACTGAGAAGACCATGTTATGGCACCAAAGGCTTGGCCACATTGGAGAGAAGGGTTTAAAAGCCCTAAAAAATAAGAACCTCATTGAGGGGTTGAATGATTGTAATCTAGAGTTTTATTTCTGTGAGCATTGTATTTATGGCAAACAAAACCGCATTCAGTTTTACTCGTCTACTCATAAGTCTTCATGTATCTTGGATCTAATCCATTCGGATGTATTTGGTCCTATTAAGGTTACTTCTATTGCTAAATCAGTTTATTATGTTACTTTCATTGATGATTTTAGTAGGAGAACATGGGTATATTTTTTAAAGAGTAAATCTGAAGTTTTTAGTCGTTTCAAGGAATTTAAGGCTATGGTTGAAACTCAAACTGAAAAAAATTAAGTGTTTGAGATCTAATAATGGCGGTGAGTACTGTTCTGCAGACTTTGACAGATTTTGTACAGATTGCGGGATTAAAAGACAAAAGACAACTTTGTATTCTCCGGAGCATAATGGAGTTGCAGAAAGAATGAATAGAATGTTGATGGAGAAGGCTAGGAGCATGTTGATTGGAGCTGGTCTAGAAAAGAGGTTTTGGGATGAAGCTATTACCACTGCTTGCTATTTGATAAATAGATCTCCTACATCAGCGCTTGTTGATAAAACGCCAATGGAGGCGTGGTCGGGGAAAAAGCCTTCAATTAGACATCTGAGAGTTTTTGGCTATGAGGCATATGCACATGTGCCTAAGGAGAAGAGAACAAAGTTGGATTCTAAGGCTGTCAAATGTATCTTCATCGGATATGGCTATGGTGTGAAAGGATACAAGCTTTGGGATCCTGTTGCATAAAAAGGTAATATACTCCAAAAGTGTTATTTTTAGAGAGATTAAATCTTTCCTGTTAATTTTCAGCCAGAACAACATAAATAAAATGAACAAAAAAAGGATGTGGTTCAACTTCCTTCTACACCTGAGAAAGTTGAATCGAGACCCCAAAATAGACAAGAAGTTGAGGAGAGCTCACCAAGCTCTAAATCTTCAGAAGAGGAAGAAGAGGAGGAATCTCCCTCAACTTGTTCGAAAGTCTATAAGGCAAAGGAAACCACCTAAAAGGTATGGGTATTCTCCTGATGATTGGAAGTGTATATTTTCTTTGAGTACTAACATTGATGAACCGAGATCTATACAAGAGGCTTTGGGTATGAATGATGCAAAGTCCTGGAAAATAGCCATGGATGAAGAGATGGCAGCCCTTAAAAAGAATGATACATGGGACCTTGTACCATTTCCTGAAGGTCGAAACATGTTAGATGTAAATGGGTGTTTAAGAAAAAGATTGGTTCAGATGGAAATGTTGAAAAGTATAAGGCACGGTTGGTTACGAAGGGTTACTCTCAAGTTGAGGGTATTGATTATGGTGAGATATTCTCTCTTGTTGCTAAAATGACATCCATTCAGTTTTTATTATCTATTGTAGCAGCTTATGACCTAAAGGTTAAACAAATGGATGTGAAAATTGCTTTCCTTCATGGTGATTTGGAGGAAGAAATTTATATGACACAGCCAGAGCACTACATGGTGAAAGGTAAAATCAAGATGGTTTATAAGTTAAAGAAATCCCTATATGGCCTTAAACAAAGTCCTAGGATGTGGTACCAGAAGTTTGATTCATATGTGTTGAGTTTGGGGTTTGTGTGGTCTAAATTTGATCACTGTGTATATTTTAAATCTGATGGTGATTGTTTCTTGGTAATTACTTTATATGTTGATGACATGTTGTTTATTGGGAAAGGAAAAGGTTTGATTATAGAATTGAAATCTCAGCTCTCTGTGAAATTTGAAATGAAATATCTTGGTGCAGCAAAACACACACTTGGGATGGAGATTAGAAGAGATCATGAGAACAGAAAGCTAAGGCTTGGCTAGAGTAAGTATGTTTGTTCTGTTTTTACAAAGGTTCAACATGCGGGATTGTAAACCACTTTGTGTTCTATTACTTTGGGAACGAAGCTCTCCATTTCAAAATGTCCTTCATCCCCATCGAAGATGGAAGAAATGAGCAGAGTGCCTTACTAGAGTGCAGTTGGAAGCTTAATGTATGCTATGGTCTGTACAAGACCAGACATTTCCCAAGTAGTGGGAGTTCTTTCTTATTTTATGTCTAATCCTAGAAGATTGCATTGGGATGTAGTTAAGAGGGTCTTCAGATATTTGTGGGGTACATCAGAGTACTCTATATGTTTTCATGGAAGAGGAGATCAACATTCCCTATGTATTCATGGTTTTGTGGATTTAGATTGGGCCGGTGATGTCGATAGTAGAAGATCCACCAGTGCATATGTGTTTACTCTTAATGGTGGTGCAATTAGTTGGATGAGCAAGTGACAGGTTGTGGTCGCTTTGTCCACTACTGAGGTAGAGTACATGGCAGCTACTCATGCCTATAAAGAAGCCATTTGGCTAAAGCATTTGTGTTCAGATATTGGATTGAAACAGGGCACAGTTACAATGTATTGTGACAGTCAGAGCACAATCTGCCTTGCGAAGAACCCAAATTTTCATGCCAGGACCAAACACATTGATGTTCAGTATCACTTCATGAGAGATATGGTCGAGGATGGTAGGGTGAAGCTGGAAAAGGTAGAGATAGTTGCGAATGTTGCAGATGCATTAACTAAGCCCATGAGCATAGAAAAATTTAGGTGGTGTTTCAGTCTATGGGCCTCTCGGCCCCTAACAGTTGATCCATGATGGTATCTTTCCCTTGACCCTTACAAGGTATTCGACAAGTGGGAGATTGTTGGAAATAAGGTGTCTCAACCTTGTTTGGTTTATTCAATCAATATTTTCTTACAATCGTTTCGCATTGTCAGTGCTCTAAAAATAGAAATAGGAGTTGTCAAAAGATTCCCATATGATAGTATATCATGGAAGGACTATTTTTAGAGATATTATGACAGATTTTATGACATCTATAAGGGTCAAAAATAGGGGAGAATATTGTGGACGTGAGAGCCTAATTTTAGACCGAAATCTTTCTCTTTAATGCTATCCACCTCATGAGAGGTTTGACACATGGTTTTGTAAACCATAGATGGTTTCTTGTATAACCGAAGGTCTATAAATTGAAGGCTTGGAGAAGCAATTGATGTGGTGAGCTTTGCAAGTACTGTAAAGTTGGAATCCTCCTAGAATTGTTTCTGGTGATACTCCTGTAAGAAACTTGCTCTGCAAGTGTATGTAATCTTGTTATTAGATTTGAAATACATTGAGTGGGCTTTTTGGGGTTTTTTTATCCGAAAGGATTTTCCCACGTATATCCGGTGTTTGTGTTCTTGTTATGAATATGTTGCTTTGATATTTCAAACTGTTTTACTATGTTGAAAGTTTTGCATAATATCTCTCCTCAAGATTAGCGTAGGAAGTTATTCTATTACTCTTAATTTCCTATCGAAACATTACATCTTGAATTAAATAACATTGTAAAACACTTTTTCTATATTTAAGACCAAATTCTTATTTTTTAGTCTTGAAAACACATTCTTAACCATCAATTCATCTCCCATTCTTTGGTATTCTTCAAGGATTGACATATTATATTTACTAATTTTCACAATGTACACACTCGCATTGTTCCTCTTACCATCATTTTGGGTGTATAGGAAATTTAAATCTTTATGCCTTATTTCTCCACACTTAGACCATGTTCCATTGAATTTATGACCTCTTCAACATCCAATAGATCCTCTTCACCTAGATGTATTTCCTACTCCTCTAGATTTATATTTATTATGTGACATTGAGTTATCCTCACCTTTATGATTTATAAATTATTTTCTTGTACTCATACTTGAATACTCATAATATTTCTACAATTATGTTATGTAATAGTTGGGAGATAATGTATTCAAAATTTTAAAATAACTCGGGGTCTCTAACCTTGGCTTACTCCACATCCTTCTAATCACATGAAAAACCTTATATTTTGGTCCTTTATCTTACAAAACATATTATTCATTCAAATCTTACACTCTTTATTGTGTATGTTTTATTCCATCATCATTATGATTTTTCACATCATATTGATGTTGTGCACATTATATAGCCTCTACTTATCCTTGTATAGATCGCATTAGCTATCCCAACTTCCAAGTCTTGTTTTCTTGTATCTATGACCTCTTTCAATATTCCCTCTATGTTCCATTATGATTTCTTAAAATTTAGTATTCATGACCCGCAAAATGTTTACAAATTTGTCTAAACAATATTCTTGTTGGAATATGTCAATGATGATTTTATACCTACACTCAAAAATGTGGAAAACTACTAATGTGTTTTATGTATTACTCACACCTCTTGCCCAATAATCGCATTGCATAAGATGTCTAAAAGTGTTTTCTACACATGGTCAAAACTTCACAAAACTGCCAATATCCACCATACTTTAATTCAGAAGTAAATAAAACCTTTCTTTGATAAAAATGATGTAGAAATAGTTAGGGAGCCTAATGAAGAGTCTCCTTACAAAACCTATCCCCATGAGTTTCATGATGTGTACGTGTGCACGCACACACACATATTTGTGTGTGTATGTGTCTATATATTGTTCCATATTTTTTATGGTGATTTTGTTTGCGGTCCATAACTCGTCCTTACCTTGTGTAATTTAGAGATGATGTGTTTTATTTCCCAATGTTGTATTTGTTTGATGAATCGATGGTGGAGGTGTTTTCATGTCCAGAATGTATATTATGGCTTATAAATTTGGCTCTGTGTGTGTGTGTGTGTGTGTGTGTGTGTGTGTGTGTGTGTGTGTGTGTTTCTATATATATACGCATGCATACATTGTATATATATGTAAGTGTGTATATATGTGTTGTGTGTGTGTGTGTGTCTATATTGTTTCGTGATTTGGTTTGTGTCCCATAACTCAACATCACCTTGTGTAGTTTAGAGATAATATGTTTTGTTTCCAAGTGTTTTGTTACATTGACGAATCATTGGTGGAGGTTTTTTCTTAGCTAGGAATATATATTATGGGTCATAATTTGGTTCCACACACACACACACACATAACACATACAAAAACACAACATACACACAAAGAGGTTTTGAATAGATGATCTATATTGTTCATGGTGATTTGGTTTGTGGTCCATAATTCAACCTTACATTGTGCAATTTAGAGATGATTTGCTTTTTTCTAGTGATTTTTGCTTTGACGAATAATTGGCGGAGGTGTTTTCATGGATATGAATATATATTATGGGTCATAATTTAGTTGTAGTTGGGATTAATGTTGTCGATTTCTATGAATTATATTTCATATTTGTAGTCACTAAAAATTGGACCGTCTAAAACATTTCCATTTCAAATTCATTATGTTAAAATTGGCCCCAAAATGAATTTTGAGTTTAAATTCTTCATCGAAACAAAATACACTTCTATTAAATTGATCCCTCTTTTCCAAATTTGATAACATTAGTGCACATCAAGGCTTGAATTCAAAGCATGTATTAATAAATTATGAAGGAATTAGTTCAAACACCAAAAATTATTCAAATTGCTTAAAAGAAGTGATGAGGCAAGTGAGATTTTAAAACTTAAAAAAAGTAATTATTATAATAAATATTTCTTCTTCCCATGCAAGATGTTAAAAGGAGATGGAGATATTATTTGGGTATGTGGAAATTACGTTCCAAGGTGACAATGCATCTTCCAAATCGGTCATGAAAGGAACTTAAGGAACAGTTCAGTTACTCCATCAGTTCTCCAAAGACCCATTTCACCCGATCACCCGTCAATATGCCATTAATTTTTTAATAAAGGTAGTAATGCTTTATTTTTCTCTGGTTCTCGTGTTCCTTCTCTCTTCCAATTTTACGATGGAAGTGATTGCTCATCGGTGAAGTCAGTCTTGATTGGAACTAATTGAACAGTTTCAAATTTCCACTACTTCCCCGAGATCCTGAAGTTTATAGCAATTAACCTTATTTCATTTCCTTCCTTGCTCTAGAGTCGTCTTCGCAGTCTCTTCTTTATCAACCGCTTTTCTACACAGGCTTAAGATCTGAGTAAATATGACGGGGACACCAACACAGATTGTAGTTCTTCCTTATAAAACAATATTCAGTGTAAGCCAAGGTAAAATTCAGAGCTCTAAAAGAGTAAATTGAGTTCTGAAGATGATGGAAAATACACAGTCAAATTACTTAAGAGTTAAAAATTACATTGGTTGGAGCCATGTAACAGGCCGAGGTAAGGTTGCATGTCCTACAAAATAAATTCACATGGTAGCAGCAATGTTAGCTCCAACAAGAAAGTCAAAAAATATAGGAAAGGGGTGGTTACTTGTATGTTTGAGTGGTTTATAGAGAAGGCCATCAAGGTAATTATGCTTTCTCAAGAGGAAGCAGTGCACGGCGCCTTGGGCACAAGTTTGTAGGTACAGAGTAGATTTTGTTGAAGGAACGGGTATTGAAATCCATGGGAGGCTCATCTAGAGGTTGAGAAAATCATTGGCAGAGACGGTGGTTTTGTTGCTCTGGGTATTCCATTCACTCCAAGAGCGAAGCGCGTGTTAGAACTTGCGCTCGATAACTTTGACATAACTACATAGGATATGAACGCTTACTTTTAGGGTTGTTGCGTAAGGGTGAGGGTGTTGCGGCTGGAACGCCTTAACTTGCCGGTGTGTTCCAACACCCGGTGACGTGGCAAGGTGTGGGTTCCCCCTGTGGTCAACTGTTTAACTAACGGTGAATAACTTCTGTCAATTGCTCCGTTAATTTGTATTGCCCGGAAAAGTTTTCCAGCCGTATTAATTGATATTGTTTGAAGTCTTTGTCACGAACTAACTCGTACCTCCAAAGATCTAATAACTTAAAAACTGCTCAATTAAAGAATTAAATCCAATGAAAATTGGCGGAGAAATGACAGGGTGAGCAACAATGGAATTTATGGTTGCAAATAGCTCTTTTTGACATGTTTTTAGAGAATCAACCAGAGCAGCCGATAGGATAGCAAAAGAGGAACTGATAAGTTGCAGGATAAGAAGATGTAAAGCAGATTGTCAATCAAGGAAACATGCAAACTAAGTCCCATTGACAGATTAGAAGCTTTGGCACTGCAGATATTAGTTTTTTCACGTAAAAGGCAGGGACTCCATCAAATTTATTGAATGTAATTCCCTAAACTTTTATCTACCTGCAGTTTCTCTTTCACATGATTGCCAGTAAGTATATTGATATGAATGGTGATTATTTTGATATTTGCTTCTTCCAGTTCAGTTATCCTCTCACAGCATCAATGTGTTTATGGAAATTTGGGTATTGGAAATTTTATTGGTGTTTATGGAAATTTGGGATTTTGTAGCTGTATTGGAAATTTTATTGGTGTTTATGGAAATTTGGGATTTTGTAGCTGCATTGGAAATTTTATTGCCTGCAGTTTCACCTTCACTTGATTGAAGATTTTGGTATGGAAGTTCAACACCATGGCATTGGTAGTTATGAAAATTCCATTGGGTCTACCTCAACATATAATGACATGACTGCTCAAATGGAGCCACCCTTGTTGGCTTCCTGTTATTCTCAAAATATGCATATCTGTAATAATCTTAGGCTCTGTTGTCACAAGGCTTATGCGCATTTCATTCACGATTGATATTGGGATTTCAAGGCCTAATATAAACTTCCTGTTTATTGCCCCTAGGTACTTAAATTTCCCCCATGTTTTTACATGCAACTCATATAGCTAACAGATGGTGTCTGTCTCACTCTCTATATGAAACAATTTTATTGTGAATGGAAGGGGCCCCAAAAAGATCTCCTACTGTTATCCACAAAAAAATACTTCGGACCATTCTAGCATTTTATTTTTCTATCACTTCTTTTATTGTTTTTTTCATTTCTTTTTATTGTTTAATAGAATTTCATGGACATTCAGGGAATATCCCCTCAAAGCAAGAGCCCCAATGTACTTTACAAATTCAGTCTAGGTGGGCTCTATGTTCATTGTGAAATACACCTGTTGCAGCTTGAGCATATGTTATCCCTTGTTCTTTCAGGCAGACAATTTTTAGATTCTCCGTACGTATAAGAGTTCTACTCTGATCAAATGAAAGTTATAAATGCTAAATAAGAAATTACGCCTAGTTAAAGGGCAGGGCATTTTCTTTTCATTGAATAACATCTCTGAAAGGATTGGAGAAACCCTTAGCTTGAATTGTCTCCATGTACAAGTACTTATTCTCTCTTTACTATTGTAGGTTGATCGCATTTTCATCTTGAAATTGCATCCTTAGCCCACCGAACAATTTTTCATTTTCTTTAACCAAGAAGTTACCGATTTGTAATTGCAGTTGAAGCTTCATTTGTTGACTAATTTCGTTAATTATCTTAAACTCTTCATTTTTCAAAGTAAATGCCTCTCGCTACTATTGAATTCCTCCCCTGAAGTATGTGATCTTGTTCGTTGTGGTTTTGCAAAATTTGAGTCAAGAGGACTCCTCATTTACAGTTGTGTGATGAGGGCTTGGCTTTGAGTTACAAATAAAAATATTTGTTTGCCTTGTCATTGTCTGTCACAGGGAATATCCTGTTTTTCATATACTCTGTATGTATTTGAGAAAAATACTTGTTGTCCAAGTTAAATTTATTCAAAATTAAACATCATTTAAGGGTTTTTCCTCCATGAGTCCACGTGTTTCCCACTTGCTTTCTAATTCAAAGGGTGTTAACTAATGCAATTGAATTACATTCTTGGACATGGACTGGACTAAATGTTGCAATACCGCTTTCCTTATCCGAATGTTGCCGATACATTGCATTTCGCAACCAAGAATTGCATTTGTGTAATCCTATTTATTTAATTACATTTTTAAATTCTAAAATTTAATGTGTGTAACTATCTTCTTTCTTGTTTGTTTTGTAGATGGGTTCAAAGTGGAAGTCTCTATTATCTCTTCCAGTGCATAATCCCCACCGGAGAGTTTTCTTCCAAGGAATTGGATTGGAGCGAGGTGGAGTACAACTTATGTAGTGAGAAGGATATTGTTGCATGGATACAAAGAGATCGCATAGATGATTTCCTAAGGGGTGAATGTAAGAGACCAAGGTATCCCACCACATTTCACATCCAGGACAATACATACAATCATGAGCCATACGATCTCCAAAAATTTAGGATCAATAGATCTCTTCAATACATAATGTAAGTATAATGTTTTGTAATATATGTTTTTAAATATTTGATTTGGAATATTTTTATAACTTGATTTATACATGTGTAATATAGTTACTGGAGTACGTATGGCCCCGATGATTATAGGCCTCAAGATGAAGCACATTATGACATTTCTAAGGTTCCAAAGGTTGGTCGAATAGTCAACTTTGACCGTAAGCATTTGCGACGTGGATGTCAATGCCATTTTTCCATCCATGTGTTGATGAAGCTACAAGATCGAGCTTTGATTACATATAACAAGATGGACCATAGATATCATGAGGGAAAATTTTGCCATGGGAAAGAGACTGATGACTTTAGGGGTAGTCATTGTTCTTTGGCTCCACACATAAGTGGCGCATTGAAGGATTGGGTAGAGAGTTTGCTATTATTGGGCTTGACCCCTGAACTTGTTCACAAAAATCATCGTCACATGGTCCATGAGAAACTCACATTATTCAATGGTCAAACGGAGCGGGATGATTTCTTGACCAAAGATGATATTCGCAATATTGAGGGAAAGATGAAAGAAGCAAGAATACAAATTTGAGCTCAATGATGCAGACAGTGTTAGAACATTTGCCACCAAAAATCCTCAAAAGGTATTTGTGTATGAAGAATTTATTAAAATAGGAATGGAAGAGCATCCATTTGTGTTAGGCCTCCAACTTCCTTTCTAGCGTGAGTGGATGTTGAAGTATGCACACAATAGTATACTTTCAATGGATTCCACATATGGGACAAATGCACAAAAGGTACTTGCAGATATGTTTATTTGAAACTATGTAGTTTTTATAATATAAAACTTAACATTTTTCTTGTCTTATGCAATTCATGTTATACACTATTCTTGCATTTGATAATATGCATAATGGGCTTCCTGTTGCGTGGGTATTGATGTCGAGGACTATTGTTCCCAAATTAACATTGTGGATGCATAAGTTGGTGGTTAGTGCGCATTGTCACATGTTGGAATGGAAACCAAATGATTTCATGGTGGATGATGCTCGTGCTGAAATTGTTGCTATTAGGTAAGTGAGACTCATGTATATCATAAATATTGCTTATTGTCATTGAAAACAATGTTTTAGCTACTAAATTTTCTCTTCCCTATTATTTTGGCATTGTGAGTGTAGGGAAGTGTTTCAATGTGAGGTATACCTCTGTAGTTGGCACGTGAGGAGAGCATGGCTCAAAAACTTGATTGCAAAGGTGAAGGATGTTGAAACAAGGCAAGCAATGTTTACAAGCCTAGGTGAAATTATGCACAAGTCTCCTACTGAGGAGGCAGCAATTCATGATGCGAACATGTTCATAGAAAAATATGCAGCTCAAGAATCATTCATCACATATTGGAAAGATCAATGGGCCCACCGTATTGGCATGTGGGCAAGGTGTTTGCATACAATGCCACATGTAGGTCAAGAGACAAATGCTGCCATAGAAGTATATCACTCTCATTTGAAGCACATGTTTCTAAATGAAATACGAGTTTGCACCCATCGCAGAGTGGATTGGTTGGTGACTAAGTTAGTGACGGTTGTATTTGTTTACTATTGGTGGACCCAAATGTGTAAGGAGAATGGATTTTATAGGAACTTCAAGCTTGAGCAATTAGAGAACAATTCATGGATGAAATCTCTATGCATCTCAGATGGTGACATGAAGTTCTCTAAATTTTACCTTGATGTGGCATGGGTCAAGAGCCAAAGCAAGGAAGAGAAATATTACAAGGTCTATAACATGGATCACTCTTTTTGCATTATGTGAATGCATGTGGGCAGCCCAAGGCCATGTGTGCAAGCATATATTGAAAGTTGCTGATTTGAGAAAGAGAATGGGAATGTAACTTTCTTCCAAAAGAAATGTTTCATTTTCTTCAACAAATCATGCTTCTACCCATGTAAGTGTTATTTTTGTATTGTTTTTTACCATCCCTTACTTTGTTGAATCTATTAATGGTTTTCATAGGGTTATTAACAAGCATCCTTTTGTGGCTTATTCGGGATGAAGCTAATAACAATTTTGTTGACCTCATCAATGATAATGTTGGGTATGATTATGCCAATGACAATGTTGGTAATACTAGTGTAAACCAAAATGTTGTTGGTGATGTGAATAATCCCAATGATCCCCAAATTGTAAAGATCCGCAAATTGTTAGACACAACTCTTCTTTCTTTACCAGTTCAAAGGAGAAGTCTTAATTTCCTTGAGAAGGTGGTGGAAGATGCTTGTAAAAATTTTGAGCACAATCAATCTTCAATAATGGCGTGGTTTCTCAACCCCATGCACAACCTTTTGAACGTGTAAAAGATAATTATGGGACCTCTCTAAAACGTACAATAGATTTTGTTGAGAATATGGCAATTCATAGGCATGCACCACCAACAAATGAACATGTTGAATTCCCTCCCAGACGTAAAGGGCGATCAAAGCATGTTACATTTCAGGAGGACTTGGATAAAGTAGCTACAAGAGGTGTAGTACAACAGTAGTAAAAATATTGCAAGGACTCCTTTGCTATCCCATTTTTGTAAAGACATTTGGTCTTATAAATACAAATTCAAATCTTTGTTGGGCATTAATATTATGTTTTACAAATTATATTGTAATGCTTTTTGTGTCCCATTTTTTAATTCTTAATGTTTCTCAAGAGTGTAAGCACCTCATAACAGTGAACAATTTGTTAAATTGTCAAGGATATGTTTTTCATATAGTGGCCAATTCACTTGTTGTATTACTTAGAATACTTTTGATTAATCATATACAAGAAACACCATCCACTTTACACTGATGTTTGAAATTTGTATCCCCTATCCATTAGACCAAATGTTTCATAATGCATCTTGTGCCCACAAATGGGTCCACAAACATTTTATTAATATCAAATAAGATAAAATACAAAAGGGTGCCTAAATGTCGTTAACCCTTGACTATCAGAGGTTTGTTTGCAATCAAAGAAGCATTTGGTAACATGAGGGTTGTATTCCCCCAGTTGAATTGAGGAATCCTACTTTATCAGTTATGACACATGTAATTTGACAAGGGAATATCTTATTTCAGCGAAGGTTCCTTGTTGCTTGCATATACCAAAAACTACCAAGTGTCAATAAAATGTCAGAAACACATAATACAAAATTTAGAATAGCTAAAGCAAGGCCTTCCATTGATAAGTAAAGGAAGATGGAAAATTTATTACCGAGCTCTGGTGGAAGCAACACAATCTTCAACATGAGCAAAGAAGGCCCAACTTGCATTGGTTCATCCACATAATGAGCACAATGTAGCCATAAGCAACACGTTGTATGTAGCATGAAAGGAAATGATATTTTGTAAAATATAAGTTGTATATATCTAGTCAACAAAAAGTGATGAAATTGTTATCCAACCGTGTACACAAGAATGAGAAAGATATCAACATTTGTATTGCTGCTTTGCAAATTAATAAGATGCAAATTGTCATAATTTTTTCAATATTTAAGGTAGAGATATCGATATTTATGTTGAAAATTTTTAAGTTAGAAATGCTGATATTTATATAATTCAATTATTACCAATTAAAAGAAAATAACCAACCTCAAAATAGAGTTTGGGTTTGACATGCCCCGAGAATAGTAAAAACTATACACACCATCCTGCCACATTTACACTCCCGTGCATCATTCAAAGGCCAAATATCCATTGTGTCACTGGTTTGTTTGCACGTCAAAATTAGGACATAATCTGGAAATCAATTAGCCTTATTCACTTGCATCTCACCATGAAGAAACATTGCAACATTAAGCATCTTACAAAGAGCCTTTGGGATTTTGAATCTTCAGTCTTCCAATTCAGTCATACCATTTCCTTATCTACTTTCTTTGGTCAATTTCCTTTTGGAATCTCATTCAATGAGTTTTTCATGCCCTATAATCAGGCATAACTTTAGTTCTCCAATGAAGGAATCAAGTTATGTCAAGTTGTTAGTGATATGTGACATGTTTGTAATGGCTCCATTTATAGTAACCTATAAGACATAACACAAATAAATACATATAATATTGTGCATACAATGCACACTTGATAAAGAAAACCAATTCAATTCGCATACAAATGGAAAAAATGATATATGGGAGAAAGGCAAACAAAGAAGTTATTCAGGACAACTAGGAAGATACTGATATTTATTGTGTTTTTAAAAAGATTTATAATAAGTTTATGATATCTGAAATTAGTTTCTCAACAAGAATAATTGATAATTATGATAGCCTATCAACACAATCGTGAAGCTTTTTATTCCTTTTTGGGAAGGCATAGTGACCACAACAACAATCTTGGTTCATGACTCCAAGAATTGTTGAGTTCGGAAGCATAAAACGAAAAAAAATGGTTAGCAAAGAAAATTTGGAGTGTGGTTGACATGAATATGGAGATGATGTAAAGTTGTTAAACTAGAAAAAATAAGCTTTTAGTGATTTCTCACGGTACATTATAGTGTCTTTTAGTATCAACTGGGTAGCTGGTGATGTAAATTATGTAGCACATGCTTTTGATAGGAATGTCTATGTTAGATACATTTCTACAATGCATAGCAATAGAAAAAGGAATAATATGCTTTTAAAATGTGCCCCGCTCATAAAACATCCGTTCAGACATTCTTCTCACTAGTTTAAACCCGACAATCATTCAATTGAGCATGTGTTGGGAAATCACCATCCAAGGACCCTTTACTTGCAATACCTGCGATTGGAATGTATTGTGCTTTTCATTTCACTTATATTGCATGGACCTACTCTGTTTTGCTCTTATTTGTGAGTCAATGTTTTTAATATGTACATGCCATATGTTGAATTGTAATCTATTTCTGTGAATCTACTCCTGCGATATTGTAAGTTCATCACTAAATGCAACTTGAATGCAACCAATTGAAGTTGATTAGTCATATATTCAGTATTCTTCTCTTCATTTCACTTATATTGTGTGGATCTTCCCTAATCCACTCTTATTTGTGAGTTATTATTGTTAACCTATTGTAAAACATAGTACGCCATTTATCATGATTCATAAGGAATCCAACTTGAATAAAATTTGGTCAGCTAGAAATACAGAGAGTGTGTAATCCTGATATTGAATTATGCGCATGAAAAATCTAATTGCATGGTTTGGATTAGAGATATAAAAGATAACGTAAATATGCTTCCATGAAATGCCTGAGAAAGGGTGGCAATCATCAAACACCAACCACATTATCATCAACGTGAAGGTGTACATTCTAGGGAAAGGGTGTTGGAGCATGTATTAACAAATTTCAAAGATGAAATCTAGGAGGTCCAATTTCACAAGGAGGTCATGAAGTTGATTAATCAACATGAAATTATAATTTGCTTCCTAGCTCTTCAAAAACTTAGCAATATCAAATTAACGATTGTCTAGCCATTATATAGGTTTGTTTTATACAATAGTCTTTGGCACATTTGTGATTAGACAAGGTACTCCATGATTTATAATTAGTTAAGTGCCTGCAAACGTTTTGAATTCCTCGGCTCTAACAATATACTCCACCACATGCTAATGTATGGAATCAAATGAAACATAAATGCTAACATAAAAATCAATAGAAGCACTACAACTAGAATGATTTATTTCTATATACCCGTTTTATCTCGATAGTTAGCTTGTGATATTGGTAAAGCAAGGGGCTGCTGCTGATACATTGTTATCACAACTGTTAAATTGAGATACATACTGGTCAAAAGTGTCAAAACAGAGAATCCTGAAGTGATGGTGTTGATGGCTATGGTAACCCAAACATAGCAATGAAGGAAGATTACGGTAAACACCTGACATGACCTCTGTGATGTACAAAGTGGAGTGGTTTCAACCATTACCTCAATGTGCACCTATGACTATTCAAAGAAAGAAGGCAAATAGGTATGAAGAACTCAAAAGCACATCATATGGTTAAGCCGACAGACCTAAGCATAGAAGCCGAGAAGTTCAAGCAAGAAGTCAGGACTTGTGGATATTGAGTGAGGTGACATCGAAACATAGCTCGTGCAAACAAGGTAAATGAAGAAAAAGCTTGACATATGGAGGAGGCCTGTGAAAGTAGGTACACAGAGCCGAGGTGTATAAGTCCTATTTCCAAATAAAGCAAAGAGGATTTACAAAATATCAATCAGATGTGTTTTACCATGAGATGATATTGCTAGTGGTAAAGGTATTTTCATGAGGATCCGACAACCCAGAGAAATGAGAAACTGGACACACAAGCTGACTCTTATATCAAGACCATGCAAAACAGACAATGAAAATATGAAGCCTGCATGAAACAACAAAGAACCGGCGGTGATGCTTGTGCAATAAGTGATAAAGATGAGCCATCCTGAATGGATATTGACACATATGTGGAAGGGTATCCAGATTTCCATGACTATTTAAACCCATCGATGAGTGAACAAAAGACAACCTTACAGATAACGAGACTTAAACCTCAGACTCATAGAGATAAATGAAGTGATAAAAATGTAGCTACAATGTTGGGAAGATCAATGTAAAAAACTTAATCCAAAGATAATTCGATCAAAATCATGTATATTGGTGCTAAATTGAATGGACTCGACAAGTGATTATATGTACAGCAAGTTAGTTCAAGGTGAATGACCCAAACAACTCTTATATGATATACTCTGCTGCATTAATAAAAATAAAAATAAAAACCCCAAAATTACAGACCATAACCAAATTTAAGAGAGAGAGGGTGTAGCTTACCGTGCAACAACATGGTCCATCTCCTCGAAGAAACTATCCTCCCCAGCCCCGAATTGCATTTGCTTGAAAGTTTCTAAAGCCTGTTCAACAAATCTATTTTGTGCATAGCCTGCAATCATTTCTGTCTTTGGGAACACATTTCATTGAGGCATTCTGTCAAATAGTTCAAGTGCTGTTTATGCTTCCACATTTTGCATACATGTCTACCAGAGCAGTTGCAACTACAATTTTTGATGAAATTCCATGCCCTGTTCCAAACCTTTATACTTTATACTTTATACAATTACATGTGTATCCTTTATACTTTTATGGATGTCCATGCCCTGTTCCGAACCTCCCATTTTGGCACAGGCTGAGAGGATGCTGGCAAAAGTTGTGGAATCTGGCTTTACACCTGCCAATTGCATTTGCTTTAAAGTTTCTAAAGTCTTTTCAACAAATCTAATTTGTGCATATCCTGCCATCATGGCATTCTATGAGACCACATTTCTTTGAGGAATTCTATCAAACAGTTCACCTACGTTTCCAACAAATGCATTTTCTGCATATCCTACAGTCATTGGGGTTCAGGAGAACATATTTCTTTGTGGTATTCCATCAAACACTTCACTTGCTTTGTCCATGATCCTGCATTTTGAATACATGTTTACCAGGGCAGTTGCAACTCCAGCATCTGACACAATTTCTCTATTCTTTTTGCTTTGATGAATGTTCATACCCTGTTTCAAACCTCCCGTTTTGCACAGGCTGGAAGTACTCTGCCAAATGTAAACTGATCGGGTTGGGGACCTGTTTGTTGTACACGGTGAAACAGTGGGACTGCCTAATCAGGATACCCATATCTTCTGTACGCTGCAAAATCATATGCCATGACAGTGCGTGCAAACAACAAATACACTTCCATTATGCTGAGCAGTGAAGAAGAAAATATCAAAATGCATACAAGAAGTTCATTGCGGAGCATGGCATGGAGCAGGGTGTTTGATAGGCGCTGCTGGGCGGGAGGATTTTGAAAAAATAATTAAATGATCGAGGCCGAGCTGAGATCTGTTGGGATCCGTCAGATGTCGGAAACAGTGCAGGCGTCGGAGAGTTAACGGAGATGAGCGGGTGACGGAGGAGAAGCCCCGTTAGCTGGGCGTTAGGAGTCAACTGCCAGGTTGGCAGTCTACGCTGAACGTACCGGCAAGATACGTTCAGCGGTTGCGGCTCGTGTGCTTAAGAAACTTGGAGCTGACCCCTATAATATTCCTACCCAAGTAATTCCGATGGTTGGTGAAAGATTGAGATCTGGTGGTGCAGGAAGTGTCACAGCTGAAATACTCGAAAGATGTGAAATAGGACGACTTTTCTTGTATGATTATGACACAGGGAATTAGCAAACATGAATCGTCTTTTCTTCTGGCAAGAACAAATTTGTATGACCCTTGCAAGTATTTATCGAGAGTTTGAAAAACTAATTATCTGAATCCACTACAGATAGACAGAGTGCAGTTGATTTGGTTTCAAGTTGTGTGGATAACTATGAGGCTTGCGTGGTTGCGAACCAGGCTCGCATTGAGCTAAACTAAACATGGATGGAATCAGGTGTTTCAGAAGATGATGTATCTGGGCATATTTAGTTGCTGATTCTAGGGGAAACAACTTGCTTTGCATGTTCTCCACCCCTGGAGTAGACGACAGTACACTTAAGTGTGAAGGAGTATATGCAACTTCATTACCCACTACAATGGGCATGGTGGCTGGTATTATGGTTCATAATAATCTTAAATACTTGCTACATCTTGGTCAAGTTTCCAAGTACTTGGGATATAGTGACCTTAAGGATTTTTGCCAACCATGGAGATGTTACCAAATCCCCAATGTTTTAATTCAGTTTGTCAAGAGCGTCAGCAAGAATACATCCAGAATAAACCAGCGAGAGATGTTGCAATAAAGGTTAGGGGAAAAGCAGGGGAAGATGCTGCGTATAATCTTCCTGTCCACAATGATAATGAATGGAGTATAAGAATTCTTGATGAATACAAAATATGAAGATTGCGAAGTATATGATTGAGGATTCTCATTGCTCAACTTTCCAAAGTCGTTTTAGAAGAACATCATGCTTTTCCTCGATGAAAGGTAGATTGTATCAAGTAACATAAATTTATAGTCCATGCAATTCCATATCCCATCCAACAATGTATTTCTCCAAATCCTCCTCTGTTAGTGACTTCATTAGTGGCCTGATATCAAGAGTATTTGGGATTTATTCGCAGCAAGTTGTTACACAAATGATTACTAGAGTCGTGATGTTTTTGAAAACTTTGGGGAATCCTTTACTTATCCCATGCAGCGTGTGGAGCAGATATGCATTGAGTGAGTTTTGAGCTCTGAATAATTGCAAATCTATGCCCTGACATCAAGGCCGAATTAAAAATGAGGACTGCCCTAGGCAATAATTTGAGTGGATGCCCTTCTCACAATTTTAGTTAATATTTTTTCCATCAAATAAATAAATAAAGGACAACTACATTCTCATATTTTAAAATTTGCATCATAGGATCATAATAAATAAAAACTAACAGAAACCACTATACATAAAGAATAAAAATATCATATAAAATCATCATAAAAGAATGTGAAATATTCCGTGGATTGAAAGAATTAATTGTAGGAGAGACTCAAAATACATGTTTTTTTATACAAAGTTGCTTGCAAATTCGATTTATGAATATCAAGTAGGTGATGGGACTCAAACTTGAACATAGCCCCATTTTTTCATGTAGCAATAAAAATAATTATGTATCTCCCATGTTTTTTGAAGAGTGGTATTTGGACTAGACCTACCAATTCCTCCATTATAACAATAATAGACATTTCCCACAAAAATAGAATTAGAGAATTAAATATTTCTTTACTTCAATTATATCCACCCCTATTGGCTACACAAGTGACATTACCAAAAAAATTATTTTTATTATAAATATTACACACTTAAATAATTTTGTGCTACATCAAAGAATGGGTAACAATACCAACAAAATCATATGAGCTTAAAAATATGTCATTTTTACTTGTACAAATATTATAGTACCTTTTTATTTTGTATGTGTGAAATTTATGTCACCATATAATAATATCAATAAATTAATTACTATTGAATCTTCGTAAATTATTTTAATGTTAAGTTCTAAAAATAATCGTTAATAAGGGAAATATTTATATTTAGGCGCCCCCTAATTTCAGCGCCCTAGGCAGTTGCCTAGTTTGCCTAAGACTTAATGCCCCCTTGCCCGACATTGCAAAGGAGGTCGAAGTTTCATCACTTATAAGTTATAGTAAGGAAGAAAGTACATGCATGGAGCAAATGGGTCCTAATTTCTACCTTGAAGGTCCTTTTCAAAGAATGAAGTGTTTAAGTCTAATTTTCTTTTATTTTCAAGCTTATACATGTAGAAGAATTTTGAGACAAGCTCATTGATGTTCACGGAATTCGGAAGTTTGAGATAGAAATCCAAGCCAACTTGGTCATGGGGATTGGTATCATCCATTAAGTAGGGTAGATGGCATTCTCTCTATTACAAATGACAAAGATGCTACAATATATTTTATTAATTTTCTCATCAAATTAATTAAATATTACATTTGTATAAGTTATGATGTAAACTCAAGTTGAGTCAACTTGAGAACCAAGGTTAGAAATGGGATAGGTTAGGTAGTTTTATAACTATTTTTGGGAGTATAATGCCTATACAAGGTTGTATTGTAATTGTAAAAGCGGGGCTTTCTCACCAACATTTTTAAGAACTATTTTATCCGTCTATTATGTTGCATGAGTAAGTTTGCGTACATAGAATTTTCCTCATGAATACAATTCATTTTCCATTACTATGTTAATGATTCTCGCCATTACAAAATCTGCTATTTTGTTTTTGGTTTATTTGTTAATGTTGCTCCTTCTTCATATTGTGATTGATGCTCAGGTGATCGAGACTTTGTGCTAGATATTATGGTACGTGGACTTTGTGCCATATCCGCATATTCTCGAAAGATATTAAGACTTTATCCTTCCCATATTTTGTTCATGTGAGTCACATTCCACATCACGTGGCGAGTCATCTCACTTAGGTGAGGTCATAGCTCTAGGTGTCATAGGGGTTATGATAGATTCCTTACACATCAAGATATCATCATATGGGAGTTACTTTCCATTACGAGAATGTAACTCCCCTTCTCCACTTGAGGAGGTATGATTGATTGAACTTGGGGTTACACAACACCCCTATTTGTACCCCTTCCCTTTTCAGATCTACATGGTGGAATGAAAGAGTTCATTGAAATTTGACCTTTTTCCAATCTTGCATGCACATTTTCATGAATGATGCTCGCTCCCCATGGAACCTTATCACGTTACTGGAGTGCAACTCATTGATGTTCGCATTATCCCGCAAATCCTCATGTTGGCACATTTTCACTTTCTCCGCCATGGTATCGAGCACATGTTGTTGGGATCCCCGCTACTCACCATCTACCATTGCACTCTTGCTCTTTGTTCATGATTTTTTAGGTTTTGTGTGTAAACATCTTAATGGATATTCCATTTGTGCATTGAATGCATTGATTTGGTCTCTTTTCGTTGAAAATATTGTTTGTGGTTGCTAGTTCATGTTTTTAGCGTCGTGGCTTTCCGAGGTTTGCGTATGTTGCTTTAGAGGTTTACTTGTTGTTTCGGGTTGCATATCAAGTTTTAAAGGTGCTAGTTTTGAGGTTTTTAAAGGCTTGTGGAAGCTATTGTTTTTTCCTAGCTTGGCCCCAACTCATCGAGTTGGCTCCACTTTGCCCCTTTGGCTCAACTTTCCTCTCGCCTCGTGTATTGATCCTACTCATGGGTAAGTGTACCAAGTTGGTGTACCAAGTTGGGGGGCCAAAAGGGGGTCTTAAGTGGACACTTTTTTCTGAAAAATAAAAAACTTCAACTTAAATGACTTATTTGAGATAGTTACACTCAAAATTTGAAGATATTATAAGAACATAAATTGCAGTATTTCGAGTCTAGTTTCTAACCTACTATTTTTTTAAATGGTTAAGTGTAAGTGGGTTAAATATCTAAAATGTCAATAGGTGCTCCTTTTTTTTGTAAAAAAACATAGTAGATAGTTAGTCGTGCCCCCCCCATTTTTTTAGCACTATTTAGTATTTTTAAAAACCCTTTGGTAGAAAGATAGATAGGAGCATCTAGTTTGGGATAGAATTTTTTTTAGATTTTTTAAGTGAGTATTTATTTTATTTTATTTTTCAAGTACAAAGATTTTGAAAATAAAAAAATAGCGGATAGCCGATCATGCCCCCTAACTACCTCAAAATAATTGAAAAATATTTTATTTTGAATATGTATAAAATTAGGCCTAGTTTGGGAATGTATTTTTTTTTCAATTTGGAGAAGTGAAAAAAAGATACATGACAAAAGATAAGTGTTTACAATCACTAAAAATAGAGGTATAAAAGACATAGTTTGAAATAAATATAAATGGAAACCTTAGAATAGTCGAAAAAAATATTTAAAAGTACATATTTAGAAAGAGGATAGTTTTCTTGACGTTGTAGGAAAAATTTTAAGAAAGATAGAACACATTTTTGTAGGATTTAGCATGGTGGAAGGTGAGTTTTTACATATTTTGTCAAAAACACGCAGGTTGTTGTTTTGTTATAGGTCTAAGGCACAGTTTGGGAAACCAAAGCAATACCAAGCCTGTAAATTCTTGGTTTGGGGGCATAATATAGGGAACCCACACACGTTAAAATGTGTATGCATTATAACTTGTATGTGTTTTGTGGATTATAGGTAACATATGTGTTTTTTTAGTACGCTTATATTTACCAAAATAAATGAAAACTCATACTTTAATTTTTTTAGTAAATATAAGAAATTAGGGTCACTCTGCACCTTATGGAACTAGTCTCACAGCTCCATGAGTCACGGTTTAGGATATAGTTTTTTATACTCTAATTTGGTCAATACAAAGGTAATTTTTCAGGATTTCAATGATTCAGCCTAAAGCTTTTAGCATTTAAATTCTACAATCAATGTCTATTTTGGCTACAAATATAGTCATTTTTTAGGTTTTGGGGACTTTTGGATTGTTTACTAGCATTTGTAGGACTCCTAGATGTGTCAAAATTATATTTTACAAACCTCATAACTCTCGAAGGAAACAACAGCTGCTTAAATATATACACTCATGAAATGCCTTATAATACATAACAAATCAAAACACATGTGTTGGACATAGTGTCATTGGTGTTGTCATTGATGATGCACCTAGAATTCTCAGATAACACCTAGTTGTGTTGGTACATCACTCAAAGACAGATGAGCACTCACCCAAAGCACGCCAAGGTACTAGGTCCCTCTTTAGGGTTGTTGTAGCAGGATGGTAGCATTGTGGAATGATAAAGACATATATTTAGAAACTAATCCACCATTACACAGTGATACCGAACCAGATCTATAAAAGCATGCGTTTACGTATAAATCATCAAGAAATCAATAGTATGTAATGATAACACATAGAAGACACTTTGGTTTGGACAATATTCTTCATATTTTAAACATGAAAATGAAACAAAAGCTGGATACAATAATAGTCATGCGCGCATGGATCTATTACAATTATCCAGTCTCATGCACTTCATGAATCTCTAGCCCTTTTACACCACTGTCTATCAACTAGGTGGTTCATCTAATATATAGGGTGGGGAACTTTCCCTTCACCGCTAACTATGCCAAAAATAGGTCGCATGCTAATAATAGCCATGCATCGTTTACAATTATAGCCATACATGCAAGTATGCTATCTATAGATCACTTACAGTTAACTTAGAGTGATGAATCTAATCTTGGATTACTTCCATGCAAGAGTGCTTCGATATGATCCTCGAAATATAGACAAAGCGTGGCACGCAAGTCTCGGCATCACTTTGTGTGTTCCACGCTAGCCTCTGAAAATAGACGATCTACAAGATCGGCTAAGTCCCGAAAGTTTTTCTTTGCACCTCCACGCGCGACACCTTCCTATTCCTTCGCGCCTTCAATCCCATCCTATTTTTCCACGCAGACTCTGTGTGTGAGTTCTGCTAAGTGTTTTACCTAACCAACATTACCCCATACTAATCTCATTGTCACCCCGACAATGGTGATGTCCACAACTGGGTAAAGAATGGTTGAAATACAGAATGTTGAATGAATCTTTACACAAAGAATAGAAAATAATTTAAAGAATCAAAGAATTATTCAGGCCTCAAGCTCCTCCATTTCTTTCTGAAGTATCATCTCTGGATACTCCTCCTTTATGTCTGCTTCTAAGTTCTCCCACTCCGTTAATGCCTTTCCTGCTTTCTCTAGAACATCCACAATGATAGATTCCAGCTCCTCCTGAGTTAGTTTCCCTTGCTCATTCTGGATTACAAGCATTATGCTTGACATAGATGTATGCATCCCTTCCAGCACATCCATCTTCTGAGCAATGAGCTTTCCAAGTTCATCTAACCTCTCTTTATGCGGTGCCTGTGCCGCAACCAATGCCTCGTGCTTCTGTTTTACCATAGTTAGTCGTTCAGCGCGGCCTAGCATGTCATCCTTCATGGCCTTTTGCACCTCATTGTCTTCTGTCAGTGTCTTTACCCTTATTAGTGCATCTAGAGCTATGCATATCATCAAGGCATGATCAGCTTTCTTTAGCTCCTCTTGGAGTGCTTGTAGTAGGCCCTCATATGTAGCAATCTTCCTTGCTACTGTAGCCTGTGCTTTTCCTACCTCTTCTACTGGGTCCTTGGGCTGTTCTGGTATACACACCTTTTCATCCTCCAATACTAATTTTATCATTGTCTTTACGTAGTGCATCACAGAAGGAAATTATTTTGGTACTTGTGATTCCAAATGCGGGTGTACCTTTAGGACATCATCTCCAATTTCCTCCGCCATACTAACAAAAGTGTCATATTTCCTTTTGTTCGATCCCTCTCTGTACTAAATGTGCTATTTCCACATTCTTCACCTTTAGCTCCTTTGTAAGCGCTTTAATTGTAGCATATTTGTCAATGTTCCTTCTAGCTACCTCAGTAGATACTTTTACCAATGCATTGCTTACCTGCTCATCCATCATAATAGTTGGTTTAATTGTCATGTGTCGGGCTTCTGGTGTCTTTTTCAATTGCCTAGACGCACATGATTCTTCACAGACATCAAAATCTGGTTCATCCATATGTGTATGCATCGACCATGAAAGTTGTTTTCGTGTTCACAACGTCACTTTGTTCTCATCCATAAGCGCCCATCCAATAAATCCTTTGACACAACGGTGCTCTGGAACCAAGCATGAACAATCTTCTCCTGGTCCTCTACATAACCCATAGTATGCACCCTTACGTCCTCACTTGTCCGACAGGACCTTGGCCCTTTTAAAATGGCAACATCAAGGTTAGGAATACTGGTCATGCCATCATCCCTACCTTGTGTAGCTTCGATAACTCCCTTTCTTCCTCTCTGCTCAATTTTTGCTCCTCGTTCTGAGGCTCCTCTTCTACCCTATGATGGATTAGAGATGGAAGTGCTTTCTCCTCAGACTCTCTTGCTTCTTCATCTAGCTTGAGCTTTCTTCTTTTCTTCTTCTCCTTAGGTTCCTTTACCGGTGAGAGTCGTGGTGACTTCCTTGTTGTCTGCTGGGCTTCCCCTTACGACCTTGTGCACTTGAACACCTTTTTGAACCGTTGGTCTCCCTGCGCTACCTCAGTATTTTCTTCTCCTTGTGAAGCCGTCGCACGCTCCTCCTCCTATCTGCCAGATGGTTGCTTCCTCTTGCGCACCAAACCACTGCTATCCTCATGCTCTTCATCCTCTTCCTCGTCGCTGCATGGGTTTAGAAGGCCTAGGACTGGGATGTTTTCCATAGTGTGCTTCCCCTTTGGTGGCCCTGGGAGTGTGAACTCGTTCTCTACATACTTATTATTCTCCATATTTGGTTTAAGTTGGAGATATATGAGCACGGCCCCGATATCCCCAATAACAAGTGTTTCTGGTTTGATATTCAAAATATTTGAGATCATATTCTCGTTGTAAGCATTCTTCCCGAATATCCATACTTCTTTCGCAAGGTGTGGTATTTACAATCCACCTTGTCTGCATTAAACACTAACCTCCTTGTATCAGTGAATCGATGAACAAAAGCCTAGAAATAGTGCATTGTGAACGTGTATGGTAGTTTGCACCAAGGGCTCCACGATCCATCCACCATTGGAAAATGTGCAATGCAAAAGTGCTTTGGTAAACAACAAATTGAGCCTACTTCCCCAATACCGAGGGCAACTCCTTTGGTATGCACCACTCCTCTTCAAAAGCCACGTGGAGCCTGTCATACCACATCTCTGCTCTCTCCTTTACCTCATCCATCATAGACCCCTTGCATAGATACTTGCTTGAATCTTTCACTTGAGACTTGTTATTCATGGGGTATTCCCATATATTTTCTTTCAGGCCATCCGGTACTCCAATCTCCATGAATACTAAAGAAATTAAGATGAAACCAAAACTTATCTTACTTCCTGTGCATGCTTCCTCTACTATTTTTTCTGCAATGAAGCCGACAATGTTGTAAATAACCCCTTCTGACATGCGCTTTGCCACATGCAGCCACATTGAGTTTACTTGTGACCAACGATCTTGGTCATTCAATTTCGTAACCAGTGCACTACTAATTTTACTACTGAGCAATCATGTACTTTATCGATGTCCATCCCGCGGTCCTTTCTAGTATCCCAACACTTTGTGTGTTTCTAAAATGGAAACCTTGTCAGTTAGGTCATTTTTAATGTCCTCACCCGTCGCCTTCAAGCCTGTTACCATGGAAATTAACATGGGTGTTAGTCTTACCCTTCGTCCTGTAAAATAGAAGAAGTCCTCATGGACTCGGCTCATCAGCCACCTGTATAATGGTGCATATTTCCCGAAGTATGGGAGCTCATATATTTGGTAAACACCAATCCTTTTCAATAACTTCTCCCCTACGTCATCATGTATTGGCATCCCATCACCGATTACTTCTCCGTTTGGGAGTTAAGTAAATCATCCAACTTCTTTTGATTGTCCTTGGTTTGATGGTTGTACTCGCTTATTTTTATCTGTCGTATGTGGGAATCCCATTCCTGGCCCACAATTACTTCTTCAGGATAATGCATCTCTGAAAAATTGATCTCAGGATTCATCTCTTCCTCCTCTTCCACTACTACCTTCTTCTTTCCTTTTGATGTTGTTGCTTCCTTCTTTGGATCCATTCTTCCCTTTGTGTTGTATTTCTACACCTTCTTCTGTAATTCTTAAATGGTTTACTTCAAACCCTTACCCGATTCAACCGTGCCCTAGATTGTAATTGCGAAATTACGTGCCCTAGCTCTGCTTTCTGTCAATCTGCTTCATTCAAACCCTTCTCCTACGGGGATACAAGCTTCTCCAATACATAGATCTACCTTCCATGCTTGGTTTCACCCTCTTCGCACCTTGAATCACTTACTCAACTCTTCACACTTAGCTCTTCATCAAATTCTTGTAGTTGCAAGGGTAGAAATGAATTCGCATCCCATCCTTATATAGATTTTCAATTTTTTTGATGCATTAATTGCTCCACCTACCAAATATTTCTCATTTATTGCTCAATTTTGTCATTTTCGTGTGGTACATCTTCACACCACCACTATAACCTTCTAGTATTCCTTCCTACCTTCTAGTCGCATACTTTTCTTCGTTGTACAGCTCTAGCGCCCGAGAACCTCATCACTTTGCACCTTCTCCTGGTAGTTATCATGGCTATCGCTTACCTCGCGTTATATTTTTCCTTCATTCATCTCCATCCTTGGTTACTTTTGAGAAGAAATCCTTTGTAATTCACCTTTAGTAGCTCACTTCCTCAACATCTACAAACATTATACCTGAAGTCCCCAACGATCCACCCCATACTAAAAGTATGTGCAGTCCTCCGCACATCAACATGCTTCATGTTGTAGTTACCTTATGTTGGTTTGAAAATCATTAGTTAGACAGTCATGGGAAACAGCCAACCAGCGGTGTAGTAGGGCATAGCCCCTCTTTGAGACAAAGAAAGCGGCTGGTTTACTTCTATTCTATCAAGCGGAATCATGTGCAAATCTACACTATTCTAACTTCCGGGGGTTTGGGATCTCATCCCAAGAGAGGTAGTTTCGACTACGAACAAAAAGGTAGGGAGGAAGGAATGGAGGAAGGATATATCTCGAAGGGAGAAAAGAAATGAATTTCAAGATGGAAAGGTCGAAGATTTATGCTTTGGCCTCAGTAATAAAGAGCCAAACTTACTTGCATAAACAAACAAAGAAATACTTGATGAACATATGATGATAATAAGAAGGAATCCATAGAATGGAAACATAGATCTAACTTAAGAAAGATCTGATGCAAATAACACATATATTAAGCACAAAGTATGAACATATATATTAATATCTCTTCACATTACAAAGGAAGCACAAAGTCTTTATCTCTTCACTTCTTTTTCATACAAAAATATCCACACCTGGAATACAACAAGTATTCCAAGTATTTATAGAAGGAGAATAAGGAAGAAGAAAAAAACAAGTAACCACTATTCACAAAATATCTTACAAGATATTTACCAAAATATCCAAAAAGTCAAAAGGCAAGTTTTTGGATGGCAACATCCCATGATGCAACATGGATGATGTCATCGTAAATGCCAACATACTTTTTAAATATTTTTTACAAAATTGATCAAAGCGTACACATGAGGAGAAACTACTCCTCATCATCTCTTGGCTTAAACGGAGTGTCTTGCTTCTGATCAGGAGAGGCGATGTGACACTGAGCTCGGTATTCCATAAACTTGTTGATCATTGTCTAAAGTTGATTATGATCTGGACCCTTGAAATGGTCGCCAATGACTTCACAAGTTTCTTTTTCATTCTTGAGCTTGTCGGTAGCCGGTGTACTCTTCGCATGCCTCAATCAAGAATCCAATGAAATCACGGAAAGCTAGAAGGTTATTGATTGATTCTCGGTCAAAAGTGACCTCTGGCGCCAAACCTTGGGTTGTGATAGCCTTGAAGAGCTGGATTGTATCGTCTGCCTCCTCAAGGTGAACGATTCACTGAGCATCCCTAGAGACATCTTTGTAACCATCTGCTCCATGTTGTATTTTGCATCCAGGGCTTCGTCCTTGATTTTATCTATCCTCTCCAGGATATACTCCATTGATCGACCCGGTAATCTAATGCAACAAGAGCTTTATTATGTGCCCGCGGGTGATCAATGATGCTGAAATTTAATAGGTCGTCAACTGAGCAGTCGACCATTGCTTGGAATGTTTCATGTTGCAATCTGGCATTGTCCAACTCCTCGGAGAGGGATCCTGCTACTGCTTGTAGCTCCTTATTTTCCTGATCTATATCCTGGTAAGGCCACTGTGAATTTCTTGATCATTTCCTCACTATCTCTGAGGATTCACTCTATCCAGGAGGACATTTCCGCGCCTTGTTCACCAATCTTGGCATATTCATTTATCTTGTCCTGACTAAGAACTTCAGTAGGTTCGGCGGTAGTTACAGGTGGAGCATTGCCCATTCTCTGCAATGCTTGGAGGAGATGTTTGTTTTGCTCCTTGAGTATTCTCTTCTCCTCTTTTGCTTCTTGTAGCTTCTTGCAAAGGGTGTCTACTATAGACAAAGCCTCTCCTTGTAGGCTTTCAGATGAGGTTCCCATCGTGACTTGGGTCACTGTAAAGTCTGTAGGAGACAGATCTTTCTTCTCTTTGGTGGGATCTGGATATGCAATCTCCATGACTCTCTCTCTAAAACGCTCTTAGAGAAGTGAGTTATAGCTTTCTGCTTCTTGGGTCCCTTCTTCAGAATGACAGAGAAGTCCATGGGTGCTATGGGAACCTTTCTCTTGTGTTGATCCAGATGGTCAAAGATCCAGCTTGGACTTATGGGAGAGGGAGTAGAGGGAATGGAAGAAGAAACGGAGTGAAAGGGGAAGCAACTAAAGACGTCGTAGTGAAGAACGTTGAGACACTTGGTGGTGGCATCGACAAGGAGTCCAACACGCTGCTGCTTGTGGGGCCTAGAGTTACTACAAGGGAAGAAAAGGACATGGAGGTGGAAGGGATCTGTAATTGGATGGAGGGAACACTAGGCGATAGATCCGTGAGAGAGGAGAAGATGGAAGAGGTGGGAGATGGAAGGGAGGAAGGGAGAGAAGAAGAAACATCCATAGGAATAGATGCTTCAACGACAAGGGGAGGAGAAGGAGTGGAAGAAGGAATGGTGGGTACCTTAGTAGTTGTAGCTATGATAACATCCTAGGTGGATGTATCATTGAAACTTTGGTGGTCTCTTCTTCTTTACTTGGAGAAACCAGGTCGACCACTTGTTTCTCAGAAGTAGTAGGAGGACTTTGAGGAGTTTCTTCCTATTTGTTTGGTTCTCCCTCCTTATCTTTTCCTTTTCCTTTTAGCACCTGGGCCATTCTTGGAGGCACTCTACCTGAAGGAGAAGTAGTAAAATCTACCCCGAGGTAGGTGAGACCATTATTTTTGCACCAATATTTAGTGCACTACAATGTGGGCTTAACCCTTTCCTGAATGGTCTTTGGTGCCTTGGCTCTGTCAATCTTTGTGAACGGCCAATCGTCCCCATCCGTTTCAGGTAAACTTGATCAATTTCTTGATCAGGTTCTTGGAATCCTTTTGGAACGATGACTACGCCATAATGGACGATTTCCTCCAGAGCCAGCCGGGAGTGATCCTTTCGCCTTATGTCTATTTCATGTTTCAGGTCGATGTAGATGTCCTCAATCTCAGGAATATGGATGGGATCAATTATTTCCCTTGGGAGGAAACTCCGGTAGTCGAAGGTAGGCCTAGTTGGGAAGTTGTTCTTTAGATTCAGCAATTCAAGCTTGGCATACATTTCTTGTGCTTTGGCCAGTGTGGTGCAGGTGTATCAGCCCACTGTAAAGGGAATGGAGTTTCTCCCTTCTTTCTCTTCATGCATTTCTCATGGTATGTGATCAGTTTCCTTGACAACTCCAAGAGAATCAGCTTGGCCCTGCATACCTTGGTAGCTTTGTCGGTTCACCCTCAAAATTCACTACTCTAAGATATGTGAATGTGGGGAACTATGTGAACAATGCTCCCCATTTCTTTGTGGCAGCAATCACACTCGGGCTGGTCCGACCATGTCTCATATTCAGCCTCAATAGGCAGATCACCTCATAGAAGAAGGCGTCGTTGATTTTTGAGAACTGGGGGATGTTGTTCTCGAGCCTTAGCTCTGGGTAGAATTCATATATTTTGACCTGGGGCCATACCCCATTTTGAGCTAGGCCTGTGAAATCTCTCGTTGATGTTGCAGCATATACAACGTAGGAATTCATATAGAACTTCCCAGTTGTTAGGACCTGTTAGCTGTTGAGAGATGGTGTCGCTAATGATTTCCCCCCCAAAATGCTGATTAGGAACATTCTTGCTCATGGTCTCTAAGTACCTCAACATCCATTTATGGAAATAATGGGCATCAGGAAGCCCAAATATTCTATTCAGGAAGGTGATTGTATCACTCAGTTCCTCATTGAAGTCACTGCGGTGGATGGTCTAGTGGCCATCTCGCTCACCGGCTTTTTTCTTAAGATAGATCTCATTCATCATTTGCATGCATTTGTCCTCATTGTCGTCCCATGCCTTCTTGTAGTCTTCTAGGCTAATGGTGACATATTGCTGTGATGAGGAATGCCCAGGGTTATTTCAAAATGATGAGCTGTTAGGTCAATGATTGTCTTTCCTTCCTTATCTTCGACACATCTTGTGTCCTTGTTATAGCAATGGGAAACCAACATGATAAATTCATTGTTCACAGCACTTACTAGTAGCCTAGCTATAAAGTGCAATCCACTGCCCACTAGTTTGTTCATCCAGGGGCCACTAGTAGCATGGTTGGTTCTCACCCATAAGTCTTCCATATCAATGTGCCCAAGCTCAGAGTCTTTGATGTCGAGATCACTCTCTGCGTATGAGTCAGGCATCCTGAATTTTGATATTTGTACTTCATCTCTTGTTTTGTCAACTTAGCTTTACCTTTAGACTTGGTTGGCTTTTTGCTTGATGAAGACATGTGTGAGCTCAAGGATGGCTATTGTTGTTCTGCAAGGAGAATCAAGGAGGTCCAACACAGAAGAGCCATGTCAACCGTCATGTTATTCATAATGAAATCTTGCAAAAATAAGAATGAGCAATTATAAGGCTTAGGGTGCAAGGCACAAGTTCACAACATGTTGCAGAGGCTTAAAAGGTTGGGTGCACTTTTGGGGATGTCAACATGTAAAAAGGTGCACTAGTGTTGATAGGAGAAAAGTGCGCCAAGGTTGTAAAGGGAAATTTTTGAAAGGTGTTGCATGACGGAGGTAGTGCGAGGGAAAAGTGCAGGGCGCGGGTTTACAACATACAACATGCCATGTTGATGTCAAGGAATGTGTGCCTGCGCCTTAGGAAATTTGCTTTAGCTGGGCACTGAAAAGGATGGTGTTGCATGGCTTTTAAGTGTGCCCAAGGCGTAATTTTGGAATATGCTGCAAAGGAAATCAATGCACCAAAGGGGAAAACGCTTGGCACGGTCTTGAAGGACACAACATCCTATGTTGATGTTGTCCAGGATGCGCCTGCGCCCTTACAAAAGTTGCTAAGTGTTATTATACTGGCGTAGGTTAGGGATATGTTATAAGCGAGGACAGACGCCAAGGCACGACTGTGGGGGTTGTAACATGTAAAAATAGTGCGTGAGGTTTTTAGTGATTTCTTTGCAATTTCCTAGATTTCTTCTCTTTTTGGTTTTTTCAAATGGTAAAGAGAGGTTTTGCAACAAGATAATAAGCGGGAAAAAGCCTTAGGTTTTTTTAGAGGCAGGGGCCTTCCGGATTTACAGATCTGGAAGGAGGGGAAAAGGGGTTTCCAGATGGTTATGGATTGTTAGGTTTTTAATTTTTAGAATTAACCTTTTTAAATTTATAACAACCCTAAAACCTAACAATAACCAAGAAACAAAATCCATAACAACAAGAAGGATGATAGATGCCACTTACCCAGTTTTATAAAGGATGAAGGACGAAGGATGACGTTGGGGTCCACAAGCTCGAAAAACGGCACATGGGGATGACAAGGATAGCTGACAGACGTAGAGAAATACTTTTCACAATTTTCAATTCATGAAAATGACAGGTGTTGAGCGCCTATATTATAGAAAATTTGGCATTTATTATTCCACCCACCTTCTTTGGCGCAATTTCTAGAGTGTCGACATGGGTGCAAATGCGCCTTGGCACAATTTAATTGGTGTCGACATAAAGTTTTTAGCACCTTAAGCGCATATTTCCTGATGTCAACATGATTTCTCTAGCGCCTAAGGGAATTTGCTTTGCGCACATTTTGGTATGTTGACATACCACTTCTCACGCCTTAGCACACATTCTAGGCGCATGTTTACTGATGTTGACATGTAACTTTTAGCACCTTAGGGGTGCAACTTTATTGATGTTGGCATGTCATTTTCTGTGCCAAAGGGTTTTCAAAGGGGCACATATTTCATGATGTTGACACAACATTTCTTGCACCCAGTTCAAAAAGGCACAATTTTTGGAATGTTGACACCCCAAAAACCGTGGCCGACTCTAAAGAAGCTAAAAATGGCTAAGTTCTAAAACTTGTTTTTCGAAAGGGAGTTTTAGGCCATTTTGAACGTTGTCAGACTTCTTCGGGGACCAAAATGGAATTTTTGTATGGTTACCTACAAAATTTCCCTTGTCAATTTTATAGGACAACAGCTTCATGCGTGCAAGCGCGCTTATTACACAAAAACAAGAACTAAATTGACAGAGCATAGAGATGATGAAAGAAACACATTAAGGAAATGCAAAAAAGGAAACCTAATCTATCTGGCAAAAATGCCTTATTACAAACACCAAGAAGATTTATTTATAGTAGGGCTTCAACCTACTCCCGTTAAAGTAACCAGGAAGCCGTGTTCCATCAATTGCTTCTAACTAGCAAGCACCTGATTCAAGTATGTGAGTTATAACATACAACCCCAACCAATGCACCTTGAGCTTCCCTAGATGGCGTAAAACCATAGAATCATACAGAAGTACCATTTTTTTGACCGCAAGTTTCTTATCCCTGATATGCCTATCATGTCATGCTTTCTGGCGTGCTTTCTCCTATTTTTGACTCCAACGTGCTATGGCCCGACGCTCATCCAGTTGAACCATGTTCTCAATCTGTTCTTCCAAATCTTGCTCATCAGCTAGACCTCCAGCACATGTAATGCACAACGAAGGTAACATGAATTCTATAGGAAGGACAACTTCTGCGCCAAACACCAACTGAAAAGGTGTGGCTTTGTTCAATCTCTTATATGTTGTTCGGTAGGCCCAAAGAACAACAAATACTTTGTCATCCCAATCTTTTCATCCCACATCACAAATCTTGGTCAATGTGTGGCTCAAAATCTTGTTGAAAGCCTCAGTAGTTCCATTTGCCTAAGGGTGATAGGGTGTAGTCTTGTGGTGGGCAACCATAAACTCATCTAACAGAAGTCGATTGTCTCATTTAGAAAATGGGTGCCCCTATCACTGGTTAAACTTAAAGGACAACCATACCTAGTAAGGACATTTTCCCATAAGAACCTTGTTGCTGTAGCCACTATACAGTCCTTCGTAGGAGCTGCTTCTGCCCATCTTGTAAGATAATCTGTATAAGTAATATATAGTGTGATCCAGTCCTACACGCAACTGGTGAAATAGGCCCTACAAAGTCTATCACCCATTTCTCAAAGGGTTCTGTACTTGTAATTGGTCGTAAAGGCATCTCATCCCTCTATCCTGGTCGACCTAGATGCTTGACAATGGTCACATGCCTTACAATACTCCTTACAATCCTTATACAATGTTTCCCACCACAAACCAACAAGTAGGATCTTTCGCGATGTAGCATCACCTGCGTAGTGGCCACCGTAATACCACCATGGGCTTCCTCCATTATATCCTTTCGTTCATGCTCTAATACACAACAACATAACACCTCATCTCTGCCTATCTTGTATAAATCACCACTGATTAACATGAATGGTGTCGTGCATATAGCAAGTTGCTTTTTCTCCAAGGACCGCATGCCTTCTGGTGCCATCCCCATCCTTAGGAAGACAAAAATGTCCTCTAATTCCATTGGCGTGCATTGTAACCTATACAACTGCATCAGGCATGGTCTCTTCTATTGTTTGTGCTTCTTCACCTGATTGAACTCTAGACAAGTGATCCGGTCCAGAATTACTTTTCCCTAGTTTTACCACAACTGTAAAGTCAAACTCTTGAAATAAGAGCATCCATCTACATATGCACCCTTGTAAGATAGGCTTGTTCACCAAATAATTCAATGTCATATGATCTGTATAAAACACAAAAGGTGTGGCCAATAGATATTGTCAAAATTTGTGCAAGGCATATATCATGGACTGTCATCACCAATCCGGCACTATGATAATTCTTCACGGGAACTCCTCGTGCTATGATTATTTACTAATGCACAACCTTTATTTTGGTGGATGTAATCTGAAACAACATAACACAAGAATACCATCGACTATGATAAGACGGAATGATGAAAAATCTGAAATATCAAAGTAAATTATAATATTAACATGAAACTGCGTACAATCTCACCCATGAGGTACTTCAAGTGTTATTGACTTCACTTGCCTTTCACCAAGACTATGGGAGAAACTTTACAATTACACCTC
The DNA here is from genome assembly GCA_018340775.1 of Taxus wallichiana var. yunnanensis. Lineage (NCBI taxonomy): Eukaryota > Viridiplantae > Streptophyta > Pinopsida > Cupressales > Taxaceae > Taxus > Taxus wallichiana. Next base: position 1,045,836,861 of record CM031240.1, read on the forward strand.
TTAATGGCTTCTTCAACACACCTTTAAACTGATGGCTTCCTTTGCACACTTCCTACAATATTTCTCACTACTTCCTTCTATGCTAAATGAGGGGGGTGACCTCTCTATTTATAGAACTTCCAGGCTTATCCATCTTATCTCTAAGATAGGATAAGAAATCCACTCTGACGAATCATATTCCATACCTTAACTCTTATTTGTACATGTAAGCTTATCTTTTAAGATAAGATAAACCTTATCATTTTACATGGGTTCCACATTTTTAGACTTTTTACAAATAAAATACACAAAATATTTATGACCTCACTCCTTGTCCTTATTACCAATATAATATTTCTAATTCCTAATCATGTAGACCCTACTTCTCTAATTACCAAAACTTTGACATTTTAACATTACCGGACCACTTACGACAAATATTTACTTTTTACAACATTCCTATTGTACTTTGACTATTACTGATACTCCACATTATTGGCGGCACCGTACTGACGGCGCTGTTATCTTCTATCAGATGCTACTACTAATTATACTTAACAACATCCTATTCCTAATACATACATTAATGAAATAGAAATTACGGAGGAAAATTTTAGTGTCGACATCTTCCCCTTCCTAGCTTCTACTCCGTCCTCGAGTAGACTATTCAGTGCTTGGAAAATCTTCAACTTGTCGTGGTTGACCCATTTCGTAATGGGAGTGCCATCTAATTCCTCCATTCGACGCATTACCATTTTCATGCATAGCTGCTATTTTGTAGGGCCCCATCCATTTTAGAAGAAATTTTCTCTGTCTTCTTTTTTTGTATCTCTGAATCATCTACTAGAACCAAGTCATTCACATGAAATGGAGACCAACGGATCTTTTGATCAAAGTATTCCTTCTGCTTCATTTTCTTCTTATGGCTTGTATCCTTTGCTATTTCCCTCATTTCCTCTAGAAAATGAAGATGTACCAACCTTTCTTTTACTGAATCACTTTCATCCATCCTTTCATTTTTCATAACTCTCACAGTGGGAATATCAAACTCAATAGGAAGAACTGGATCAATGCCATAGGCCAACTGAAATGGAGAGTATCTTGTTGCTGACTTTGATGTTGCCCTATATGCCCACAATGCTGCATGAATCCTTTTATCCCATTTATGTACCTGCAAGGCTGCATCTTTTGCTAAAATTTGACACAACACAAAATTTGTTCGTTCCACCTGTCCATTTGTGCTTGGCTTGTATGTTGTTGCCTTCCTGTGCTTGATAGAAAACTTATTGACTAGGGCTTCTACCACCTCATTAATGAAGTGGCTTCTTTGATCTATTACAATTTCTAATGGACAACCAAATCACGGTGACAATGCGTTTATATATGAACCTTGCCACTTCATCCATGGAAGTCATTTTCAATGGCCTAGCTTCAACCCACTTGGTTAAATAATGTGGCAACTACAATATACTTATTTTGGTGTGAGGTAGTTGGAAGTGGACCTCTGATGTCTATTCCCCACTTTTCAAAGGGACCAAGTGGAAGAATAGGGCATAATGGAGTGATGAAGTCTTACGGTTACCATGTGTTTGACAAATATCACATGTCTTACAATAATTATAACAATCTTTAAAAAGAGTGGGCCGGTGATAACTGCGCATCCAAGATCCTTCTTGCTTTGTAAGTTGTCTAGAGAAGTGCCCTCCACATGTACCATTGTGGAATTCTTCTAGCAGCCTTCCTTCCCTTGATCACGTCCAATCGCCTCTTGTACTTATCCATCGTGTCCTATTCAAATAATACTCCATGTAGAATAGAATATGGACGATCGGCTTGAGTAATCTTTCTCTTAGTCTTTGCATTGGCACCATCGGAAAATTGAATTCATTCGAGATAATTCCAAATATCTATGTATTCACTAGGGATTGTGTCAAGGGATAACAATGCTGCATCGGGAAATCATCATCATCACAAGATGATCCTAAACCATCATAGGCTCGAGAGAGTGCATCTGCATTGACATGCTTCTTTCCTGGCCTATCTATAATATCAAATTCAAATTCTTGTAGCAAAATTATCCATCTTGCTATCCTCCCTGATGGGTTAGGATTATTTACAATATATTTTAGAGCCTGATGATCTGTTACAACTAGAAATTTTTGCCCTAGCAAGTAATTTCTAAACTTCTTTACAGCAAAAATGATAGCCAAAGCCTCTTTTTCAGTTACAGTATAATTTACCTCAGCACTGCTCATTTGTCTGCTCCCAAAGTAAATTAGATGTTCATTCCCATTTTCATCCTTTTGGCTCAAAGTACTTCCTAGTGCTGCATCTGAGGCATCAGTGTACACAATGAATGGCTTGCTCCAATCTGGATTCTTCAAAATAGGTGAAGACACCAGGGCTTCCTTCAGTTGTCCAAAAGCTTCATGCACCTTATTTCCTTTGAAATATTGTCTCCATCTCAGTGCGGTCGTCCCAACTTGCTCCCATAGATGCAAAAATCATCCGAAATACTCGATGAAGGTCCCAATGTAGGGTTCGAACACACTATTCATCAAATGCTTTGGAATGTTGCTTTGGCATTACACAACCCAAAAGGCATAACTCTATAAGCAAACGTTCCCCAAGGAGTGGTGAACGTGGTCTTCACCGATCTTTCTCGCTATACGAACTTGGTTATAGCCGTTATATCCATCAAAGAAAAACTATAGCAATCCTAGCCCTACTTCGTCCAAGATCTGATCTGAAAATGGAAGAGGGTAATGATCCTTCTTTGTTACCTTATTGAGCTTCCTGTAATCAACACAAATGCATAACTTCCCATTCTTTTTTATTGAGATCACAATGGGAGAAACCCATTCTGAATTCTCCATAGCAAATATGAATCCTGCATCAAGCAACTTATCTATTTCTTCTTTTACATTCTTGGAAAAATTAGGATTCATTCTATATGGCATTTTCTTTATGGGCTTAGCACCATCTACCAGCTCAATAGAATGTTCTACCCAACTTACTTGACGGAGTTCCTTGTAATCAAAAGTGAATATGTGTATGTACCTTCGAAAGAGCTGGAGGTAGGATTCCTTCTCACTCTCCATCACAGCATCACCAATCTTTATTTGTTGGAGACGATCATCAACTTCTTCTTCAGATAATTTTATGGGGTCATGAGTTGGTGTGACTGGAAGGATATCCATGACTGAAACATCCACCTCGCTTTCTTCATCTTCAGTGTCCACTTCACTGGTACTAGAGTAATCAGAGGATGTCCAATCATCAATTTCATCACTTAAGTCCACGAGTTCGCCTTATGATTTCGAGGATCACGTTTATCTTCACCCTCTCTCTACCACGTCCAAGTGTCATGAAACCTTCATTCCAGGTAGTTTCTTGCATGAACTCTCCTTAGCCATGGTCTTCCCAACACATTGGGTGCAATTGCATACCATTTTTCATCACCTGAAAGTCTACCACACATACAACACCCATAACAGATATTGCCACATTTGAAACTACACCTTCTGGTTTAGTTTTTCCTTTATTTAATGACCTTAACATAAGTGTTGAAGGGCGATCAATTTTTAAACCCAACATATTCATTACAGACTCGGTCATTACATTAACTGCAGCACCTCCATCAACTAAGACATCATGAATTGAAATACCATTACATAATACCTCAGCTTGTGGAGCATAGGGATCTGCCTCTGCCTCCAAAATAGGGACCTCAACCTCCTTTCTTCATCGAGCATTGAGTCCACTTCGCAGCTCCCGCCTCTTCTCCGAAGACATAGCCAAGAGTTGACCATATGTAATATTTGCAGGCCTTTTGGACAAATCTTCCAAGATGGAGTATGGTCCTTACCCCTGTGAAATCAGAAAATCCTGCACACCCAACTTTCTTCTCCTATGTTTCTTACTAGTTTCTCCTTTCATCTTCTTAGGATCATTTCCATCTTGATTATCTTTTTCTTTCTTTCTTTTTGTTACAAACACATCTACTTCATTATTTCTGCTCTTATCTACTACATCAAAAGAATTCACAGGTGCTTTTCCTTTATCATTATCTCCTTTACCAGATGTAGAAGCTCTATCTGGACAATTATACTTATAATGACCCTTTTATAACAACCATAACATACAACTTCGAAATATTTCTTTTTGGACCTCTATCTCCTCCCGAGAACTAAATTCTTTTCCTTGAAGAAGATTGATAGTTAAGCTCGACCCATCTTTTTGAGTAGATCTTCATACTCAGTAGATGTACTAGGAGAAATATTTGTGCTCACCGGGAGTGGTTGTGGATTCTGGACCAAAGGTGCTGGTGTAGGCTCTACTTTAGCAACAATTTCTTTGGGCTCCTCTTTCATGCTTTCTTCTTGCCTTCTTGCAATCTCCTTTGCTTGTTCAATGGTAGTTGGGCGGTCATACTTCACTCATTGTCTGATCTCTGGCTTCATCCCAAGAATGAAGTGCTTACAGAGGAGATTATCCACACCATTCATCAACCCATCCGCTAATCCTTCCTTCCGGATCTGGGCATCGAGCTTCCTCCTTAGCTCTAGAACACGAGCATGATAATCTCTTATCTTCTCCTTCTCTCCTTGGGCTAGCTTTGTGATCTCGATCATGAGATCTGCATATTTCTGTTGCTCACCAAATTCTTCAAGAAAACTTTCAGTTAATAAATCCCATGAGTTTTTTACATTTTCACCTAGTGTTTCAAACCACCTAAGTGCTGAACCATCCAAAAAGGTAGGAAAAAATTCAGTCCATTGTTCCCTTCTTATAAGGCCATTACAAATACAAGATCGTTTAAACTCTTGAATGAAAGAGGAAGCATCTTCATTAGATCGAGCTGAAAAAACATGAATCTTTCCCATTTCCAAAAGCAACCACCGTGAAATACCAACCCACAAGTACAATCAACAAGAATTATGTGCACAAATAATTGGAATCACTATACTAGAAAGTGACTTTACACCTTTCTACAGTAAAATAGAAATGACCACGGTAAACTATGGTAAAACTTGACTTATCACGGTAAAACCGACTTTCTTGTGGTAAACACTATTCACGGTAAAAGTGAAGTTGCTACGGTAAATACTATTCATGGTAAAAGTGACTTTACTTGTGATAAATACTATTCACAGCAAAATGACTTTATCATGGTAACTACTATTCACAGAAAATGACTTTACCATGGTAACTACTATACCTGCACGTAAAAAAATAAGGTTACCCTCCAATTGATTTTTGACTAAGTGGGAATATCTCTCCAGAAAATCCACCAATGAGGAATGGTCCCGGCAATGGAACCAAAATGTCATCACCAATCCGGCACTATGATAATTCTTCACCGGGAACTCCTCGTGCTATGATTATTTACTAATGCACTGACCTTTAGTTTGGTGGATGTAATCTGAAACAACATAACACAAGAATACCATCGACTATGATAAGACGGAATGATGACAAATCTGAAATATCAAAGTAAATTATAATATTAACATGAAACTATTACAATCTCACCCATGAGGTACTTCAAGTGTTATTGACTTCACTTGCCTTTCACCAAGACTATGGGAGAAACTTTACAATTACACCTCTTAACGGCTTCTTCAACACACCTTTAAACTGATGGCTTCCTTTGCACACTTCCTACAATATTTCTCACTACTTCCTTCTATGCTAAATGAGGGGGGTGGCCTCTCTATTTATAGAACTTCCAGGCTTATCCATCTTATCTCTAAGATAGGATAAGAAATCCACTCTGACGAATCATATTTCATACCTTAACTCTTATCTCGTACATGTAAGCTTATCTTTTAAGATAAGATAAACCTTATCATTTTACATGGGTTCCACATTTTTAGACTTTTTACAAATAAAATACACAAAATATTTATGACCTCACTCCTTGTCCTTATTACCAATATAATATTTCTAATTCCTAATCATGTAGACCCTACTTCTCTAATTACCCAAACTTTGACATTTTAACATTACCGGACCACTTACGACAAATATTTACTTTTTACAACATTCCTATTGTACTTTGACTTTATTCTTACTACCGTACTCCACATTATTGGCGGCACCGTACTGACGGTGCCGTTATCTTCTATCAGACGCTACTACTAATTATACTTAACAACATCCTATTCCTAATACATACATTAATGAAATAGAAATTACGGAGGAAAATTTTAGTGTCGACAGACAAGGCCTCGCGCTCTGTAGTGCTATAATTCTGTTTGGTAGGGGTCAACTTCCTAATAGCAAAATAAATGGGATGATCAACTATACCTTCTCTAGGTTAAGCTAAGACAACACCAATGGTTGTCTTGAGGGCGTCCACGTGAACATGAAAAGGTTTATCCCATGAAGGAAAGCACAAGATAGGCACGGTAGTAAGTTTCTTCTTCAATATCTCAAACGCTTGTACTGCGACTCCTCAATAGAATGTACCTTTCCCCTTGAGCAATTCTTCCAAGGGTGTGGCAACTTTTGCATACCCTTTTATAAACTTCCTGTAATACCCTGTATGACCCAAAAATCCGTGCACCTCTCTCTGACTGGAGGGCACTTTCAAGCCTAAAATGACCGCAACTTTAGCTAGATCAACCAACAACCCTTCTTTGTAGATGATGTGTCCTAAAAGTATTCCAAAGGGAGTAGTAAATATGCACTTATTAATGTTCAATGAGATACTCAACTGTCTACATCTTTCAAACATTAAGCGCAGATTGTCACAATGATCCTTAATTATCCCATAAACGGTCCAATCATCAAGATAGACCGTAAGAAGTTGTGAATAAAATCCTTAAATGCTTGTACCACTATCCTTGAGAATACAACAGGTGCATTCTTCAATCCAAAGGGCATCATAGTATAGGCAAAGCTTCCCCATTCAGTAGTGAAGGTGGTCTTTTCTTGATCTTCCAGGGCAATCCTAACCTGATGATACCCTGAGAACCCATCTGTAAATGAATATATCTCGTGCCCAGCCACTCCTAATATTTCCTCTATGAATGGCGTAGGAAAGGGATCTGTAACACATGCTGCATTCAAATCTCTATAATCAACACAAATTTGAATCCTACCATCCTTTTTGATACTTATCACCATAGGACTAACCCATTCTGACTCATCCAATGGTCGAATGATCCCAGATTTCAACATCTTGTCAATTTCCTCCTTTACTTTCTCATGCAAATTGGGATTCATTCGATAAGGTCACTTCCTAATAGGGTGCACACCTTCCTTGAGCTTTATCTTCATTTCTCCAAGTGATTTATGCATGCCTTTAAGTTCATGGTATCCTCTTGGGAATAAGTCCTCATAGTCTCTAAGTAACTCTATGATCTTTTCCACTTCTGATTCTGACCAGTAATCCCCAATTATCACCTCCTTAGGTTCAGCTTCATGCCTATATTTACCTTTGTTGTCTTCATAGGTTCATGATATGCGCGTGCATCTACATCCGCACTGGCTAACACTTCACGTGCTCCATGTGAATGATCCACTTCCAAGTGCTCAACTTCCTCATCATCAATTATGTAAACCAACTTCCCCTTGTCTTTTTCCAGAGAAGCGTGCTCAAGTAGTATGATATCATCTACTTCATCCTCAAAACGTGCCCCTATCTCTGTCTCACCAAATAATTCCTGAATAAGTTCTTCCACTTTCCCATTGTCTCCCACTATTAAGCACTTGATAAAGCTTAAAGCCTTGTTCACTGTGGGTTTAGATGAGAAGAAGTCAAAATTTTGGATCATCCCTGTAGTCAAATTTTACCAATTTCCAGTGTCGCGATGTAATTCAACATATACATACCAAGCACGCGCACAACCTTGTAGAGTAGAATAAAACCGATGCACCCAAAGTGAGGGTGGTAATGCTTCCTGTCCTATTGTTTAGAATCTCTCACACTGTTGGATATGATGTTGAGCAGGTTGATCACCATGATAAGGGAAAATTTTTGTAGGTGCATTACTTCTTGAAAACCTGGTTGATAAGGTGGTCCCAATCTTTCCCCATTCTAAGAGATTATCCTTGTGGACCACCCACCAACGCGCTGTTGTCCCACCCAAAGTATATGACAACATATCTCATCTTTTAAGCTGGTCAACCTAGTTTGCTTCCATGGCCTATAAGAATCCATCCAAATCTTCGGATCTAGTATATCGGGGTACTGAGCAACCTATACATCGGACAGAGCGAAAACCCTTTTGCAAGCAACCACGCACTTAACTTTGTGCCCCACCAGTTCATAAGTGCCATGAGCCCAATTATCACAAGCAATACTGGTAGTATCGCTGATTGACTGAGAATATTCCCAATGAAGGATTCCTTCCTTAGATGGCTCATTGACCTCTGGGTCCCGAATAACACGTATATAGATTCTGTTCAAGTCCTCTTCACTCAAAGGTTCCACATATGGTATGGATTTCCCATCTGTCAATGGTATTATGACCCTTTCCTCCTTGTTCTCGAAGCTGATATACCCCTTGTTAAACCTCAAATCAGCATTGTTTGCATAACACCAAGGGCGCCCAAGCAAAGCTAGGAAGCTATCTGCTTCCGCAAGTGCTAACACTTTGAAGTCTCCTGTGAACTTGGCCCCTTGTATAGTGATAGATGCATCCTTCAAAACTCCTATGGGAGTAGCTTTTGTTCTGTTTTCCATGAACAATACATTAGATGAATGGGGTCTCCCCATTTGTACCCATGCATCCAATGTAAGTACATTCACTTCCACACCTGTGTCAATCAAAATATTGCTCAACAACCACCCATCCACAACAACATTCAAAGTGATCTCCTTGTCGTAGTCAATGCTATCGGGGGGAAGATTCGCATGAAGTATTTTTCTTCTAGTCTCAGTTCCCGCGTGCGGAGTATTCCCCTTCAACCAATTTCCTAATAAAGGAATAATATTCTCCTGGCGTAATGTTCTACATACCTCTCTGATGTCGTCAATATCAGATGGGGCCTTTTCTATATCCTTATGCTCCAATTTCTAAGACTGCTCTTTCAAACCCTGTATTTCACCTTGAAGGCTTCTAAGGACCTCCATAGTTTCCTGATAGACTTCTTTCTGATGAGCTAGATCTGGATACCTAGCATGCAAAACCTCCTCCCTAGTGATTTTCGCTTCTGATTGCAAGACCTCTCTCACACGTGCCACCTCAACTCGTGTGGTTATCTTGATTATTATTGCCTCAGGTTCTAGTGTTAACTTGGGCATCCACTGATTCTCTATTACACGCTGGATTCTAACCATCCCTATGCCTTTGTTTTCTTGCTTGTGCTGCTTACTGAGATGCTCATACAAGTTCGACACTCTTCATAACTACGCCCCTTTCCACAAAATGAACAGGAAATATTTTGTGGGCATTCGCACCTATAATGGTCAGGTGAGCCACATGTATAGCAAGTTCCTCAAGGGAATTTACCTCTTCCACTTCCTCACCTCGTCCTCCATATCTCCTTCAATATCCTCGTCCTCTTTCATGAACCCCTTCAAATATTCGACATTCCCGTCATAACGCGTTTGATTATAATCCCTATCCTAATGCTCATTCTTTCCTTTATAACTATCACCCACTCACCTATCGCACCCCAATATCAACGACATCATGGATCTAGCCAATCAGTCTACAATCTTTGGTACCTAAAATTTTTACAAAAATAGGATACATTCTTCCTGATCGCACATTGTAGTAGGGGGAAGTGACTAGTATCATGATTCAAATGACAAATCTCATAGTCTAACAAAGAGGCGAATGTACAGATCTGCAAGGGCAACTATCCTTGGTGTGGCCTTCCACTTCACAATCTATACACCAGATTCTGAGCATGTTTCATGAGCTGAGTTTTCCGATAATTTCTCTAACTGTTTTGCCATAGCTGCTATCTGAGCCTCCAAGAATGGACTAACTCTAGTGTCAATACTCCCAACTACCTCAGCGTGTAGGGCTACCTCCAATGCTTCACGTGGGTCGGTATAAGTTTTATGTGACAGTGCTCTTTGAAATGGAGTAATCAATCCCCTGAAAAACCATTATGCATGCTAACTTGCATGAATGTCATAGGAGAGTTTGGATAGAAGTGTTTTAAAATGGGCATCATACTCACGTACACTTTCAGTAGTGCCTTGTTTTATATCCTTAAGTACGCTTATAATCTTCTGCTCAAACTATGGGATATGGAACTCTTTTAAGAAAGCATCTTTCAATACTAGCATAATCAATACAAGTTTGATTGGGATTAAACTTCCTATACCAGTTGTGCGCGCACGTGCTGTAACGTAGTAGCAAATTGAATTGCCTTGTACTCAGAAGCCGTGATACCTTTCGCGCGCCACAATATTTCACACATATGAATGTGTTCAACAACATCCTCGATACCTCTATACTCTGGGAGATGAAGAGACATCTCCATATAAATGTTCTAGGGTTGCTGCGGGCCCTGACCACCCAACCTAGAACCTCCTTGGTTTCCTCTTCCTCCAAAACCACCCGAACCACCGAAACTAGAACTGCCCATAGCTCTTGATCCTCCTCCATAATTTGGAATAGGGCACGTAGATGCACTCCCCTATGTCTTGACAGTGGTACTATACTGGACCTCTGTAGTCTTTGAAGTAGTCCCGGGTTTGAGGTGAATCCTACACTCAGCGCACTCATATTCTATGCAAATGATGAGCCTGAAAATGTACCCCAAAAAATAATGAAGCTTTCTGTGCTGCCATTGATGTACTTGTTATCTGACTTATTTCTTCTCTTTCACTTCCTAAATGAAAACTTTGTTTACCTATTGTACTAGATACTAGAAAACCAAACGCAAGGGCTAGGTCAGCAGGTTGGCTTAGATGTGTGCCCGCGGTCCAGTCATATCTACTGGCGCACTTCCATGTGAGGCCAAAGAGGGTTCTCTATCAAGTTTTCCTAGATGGGGGAGTTCCTGATGCTTTAGCTCTTCTTCCTCCCCATGAGCCTCAAATCCTTCACGAGCCATCTCTCTCCACAACACCATCCATTCTGCAATTTCTTATTTCTTGCATAATTCCCTCTCACATGCCTCATCATACTTCAGCCGCCTCTCTTCCCTCTATTGTGTTGTTGTTAGGTCTTCCATCTTTCACCAATCCTGTTCCTTCCCCCGCGCGTGGATTTTTTAGCTGTCCATGGGTTTATCTTCCAAGTTCAATGTTACCATCAGTATTTTGATTGCCGATAGAATACCTTGCAAATATGTCCCTCTAGGATACCATAGGAACTGGAACTCCACTACCTCCGGGCACAAATAAGTTGAAATTTAATACTCTAGAATATAGTTGTTTAGAACACCGCGAAACTAGGTATCTACCGCGAAGTCCAGATCAGTTAGCATCATATAGTGTTTGAAATTCCTCCTGTGTCCAAACAAGTGTGTGATACCTCCAATTCCATTTAGACACGTATGTAGTCAACCACTCGTATAATTCTATGGGAAAGATAACAAAGAAGCTTTCATACAAACTGTCATACAAATTCTGCTCTACCCAAGTGTGTGCATTAAATCTAGATCCAGTGCTAAACCTTTGTGCGTATTCTTCCTCCAGATCGTGAATCCACTCTTCAACGCTCACCAAAGTTAGCTGGTATGTCTTCATCATGAACCATTATGAAAAAAACTAAAAAAGGTCCCGCAATGGAACCAATGATGTAGCCTAAAATTCTCGAAAAACACCTAGTCATGCGGCACATCACTCAAAGATAGGTGAGCACTCACCCAAAGTGCGCCAAGGTACCAGTCCTCTTTAGGGTTGTTGTAGCAGGATGGTAGCATTGTGGAATGATAAAGACATATATTTAGAAACTAATCCACCATTACACAGTGATACCGAACTAGATCTATAAAAGCATGCGTTTACATATAAATCATCAACAAATCAATAGTATGTAATGATAACACATAAAAGACACTTTGGTTCGAATAATATTCTTCATATTTTAAACATGACAATGAAACAGATGCTTGATACAATAATAGTCATGCTCGCATGGATCTCATTACAATTATCCATTCTCATGCACTTCATGAATCTCTAGCCCATTTACACCACTATCTATCAACTAGGTGGTTCATCTAATATATAGGGTGGGAACTTTCACTTCACTTTATAACTATGCCAAAAATAGGTCACACGCTAATAATAGCCACATGACATTTACAATTATATCCATACATGCAAGTATGCTATCTATAGATCACTTACAGTTTACTTAGAGTGATGAATCTAATCTTGGATTACTTCCATGCAAGAGTGCTTCGATATGATCCTCGAAATCTAGACAAAGCATGGTGCGCAAGTCTCGGCATCGCTTTGTGTGTTTCATATGCCATCCTCTGAAAATAGATGATCTACAAGATTGGCTAAGTCCCGAAAGTTTATCTTTGCACCTCTATGCACGACACCTTCCTATTCCTTCATGTCTTCAATCCCATCCTGTTTTTTCATGCGGACTCTGTGTGTGAGTTTTGCTAAGTGTTTTACCCGACCAACAATTGATGTTAAGTTTAATTGATGACAAAGGGTGTCGAGGTGGCATAGGAGTCAGCATGAGGTGTCAATCAACAAGAAACATGAATGTTGATTCATGGTGCCCGATTTTGAATCATGAAGTGTTGCATTGGTGAAGTGTTGGTTTGGAAACAAAATGGGTAGCTTCATTGTTTTGAAATTCTTCATGACACCTTCAAGCCTTAGAGAAAAATGGATGTCTCCAACATGTAGAATATTTACTTAGCTTTCCAATGCTTTTTTTTCTTCTAACTCCTTACAAAGCTCCTAGAATCTTCCAAAGAAGTTAGGTTTCACCATTAGAGTGTTTGTTCCCTACACCTAGAAAACCCGATGTTGAGCAGATAGTCCTTGAATGATCAAACCTTTCCTAAATATTCCTAAATTACCTTCAACACTTCCAAGATTCCCGACATCACCTCTGGATGCTTAATATATTTCCTAAACTCTCCCGAAGGGTGTTTTAATAGCTCTAGAATGGCCAAAATAACTAGCATGGAAATTGAAAATTTGAAGCATGACAACTAAGCCCTTAATTGAAAATAAGGCTTCTAAGTCATTGTGCATCCTTCCTCTGGTGATGCAGGAACATCTTGTTAATAATAAAATTTGGCTTTCTTAGGTGACTAGGGGTATCTTGGGTCCACTTGAGATGGTCATAGCTTGTACTAGTCCATTTGGACTCCACATGAAAGAATAAGGAGTTTCCCTCCAAATGTATAATTTGAATATTTGAACTAGCTCTAGGTATGTTATAGGCTTAGGTGTTAAGTGACACAATCCTCTCAGACCGAGATATTAGATTTGGAGGTTAGAGACTATTTTACAAAGCATTTTCACGTGTAAATATCTTGTTTTGGATTGTCTTCTTATCTATAATGGTGTTCAAGGCTTCATGGAACCCTCACAGTGTCCAGGGAATGGAAAATAGATAGAAAGACTTACTCAGACTAGACTATACCTTGTTTTAGAAGTTTAGTAGTATGTAGCATGAACATAATGATTCAATGGAATCCTTGAGTCTATTTTAGGGAATTAATCACAAGGACTTGGTGTTGCAAAAGTTAAGAAAAGGTAATAATCCATCTAAAGGAGGATTTCTTAAATTAAATTTGTGTGAACACAATCCTAACTATGTGTGCCCAATCTTAAGGGCCTAGAGTAGAACATTCATTGTAAAAGTTAATAATTATGCCTGGTAGAGTCCTTGATAAGTGTGGAGGAAGGTAATAAGAAGACCAAGAGTTTCAAAATCCCTAGTACATGTTAGAATAAGAATAAAAGAAAAGGAATGTGCAAATATAGTCTAACAATGTTAATGCCCAGTTTGAGGGCTAGGAAAGATGTAATTTTAGAAAAATAGTCTTTATTCCATTTTTTTGAAGTTGGTGGAGCCTCTAACAAGTTGGAGGAAGGCCTAAGGGCATTAAGGACTCATAAAATCAGGGCATAAGGACAGATTATTGAGTGGTTAGTAGGTAAAGGGAGCAATGTACAATCATGCTTATTTCTTGTGACTTTGTCAAGACCAACCTTCAAAAATAGTTTTCTTAGGAAAGAAACTCATAAGGAAGTTGTATCTATCATTGAGGGAGTGGTGTTATAATTTTTTGAATCCTTGAGGAACAAGGTAAAATCCTTATACAAATTTAATCAAGAAGACCTATTAACTGTCTTGCGCATAATTCCATAAAGAAGCCTAGAGAGAGTAAGGGTTTGTATGAAAATCCTTAAGTGAAAGAGGAAGAGTTGAGTGATTTGCATTAGTGATTAGGAGAGGGGTAAGCATAGTGAGATGAGTGAAAATAATATTGATTAAAATTCAAGGTGAAGGTGAAAAACAAAGTTGAGAAGATTGTTTAGAGCTTGAGCAAACAAGGAGTCTTAAAAAGCCAAAAGTTGAAAATCTAGCAAGATGATGGATAAATGAGTAATGGAGCATTGAGGTGTGCTTGAGTAAGGTGTATGGGTGTGTTGAAAGGTGGATGTAAGGATGAAATAGGTGGTAATCCATTAAACCCTTAATTTTTCTTTCAAACCCTAATTAGACCTACTTGAAACAAGGGAAAAGGAGAAAGTTGAATTGGGGAAGTTGTATTTTGAGTTGAAGTTATATAATGAGTTTTGCGTGCCCTAATAAGATCATTTAGTGTGTTTCATTGTGTAGGGAATAGTTTCTAGAAGGTGATTGATCAACTCATTTAGTTTTGATGAGAGATTACTTCCTCCGAAGGCCTAAAAAGGCCATTTTTGGCCATTTTGTAGCTAATTGAACACCCTTCAAATTTTTTTAGAGAAAATATAAAGCATCTAAGGGTGATTTCAGAGAGAATTGAAGATGTATAAGTAAATTTAGGAAATTTTAGGAAATAAAATCTCATTCAGAGAAATCTGTTTGAGACCAAGTTTTCGGGTGCAGGGAATGAAGCTAAAATGATGAAGGATGAATTCTCTGGATGATTCCAAGAGTTATGGAAATATTTAGGATGAAACAAAATAGGAATTGGAATGCTATTAGAATACTCTATAAGGTGGAATAATCAACATTGATTCAAGGCTTAAATATTTCTTTAGGTATTGCAAAACTCTACAGCTTCCCATCTCGATTAAAATGAAATAGGACGTAAATTCTGAGTTGCATGAAGAATTAGATTTTAGAATAGTTTCATTGATCATAAAATTTTATTTGTAGTGTTTCAGTGAAGTATGGAGGTCAAGAACATGTAACTCATCCTCAAATTTCATTCAAGGATTCATCCCCTATTTGGAGGAGGAAACCCATTTCCATGAGGAGAAACTTGAGAAAAAAGGTGTCCATGTACCATAAGCATGCTTACACCCGGTGTCATCTTGGTCAATAAATTGAATTGTGAAGGATTCATCATGTTCAAAGGTGAAATTTGGATCTCAAGGAGTGACTTAATGATCATCATATCCTGACTCTGTCATTGTACCCAAATCTCTCCAAAGAACAAGCTAAAATGAGCTAGTCATACCATTGAGGTATCCAGGACCATCATGTGTGAAGTATTAAGGCATCATATATCTCCATGAGATACATATGATAAAAAACATGTATGAGAATCGTGAATTTTATTCCATGAAAGGATGATTTTAGAGCCAGGAAAGGTGAGGGGATGATCTTTATATGGAGCACCATGTTTTTAAGAATTAGCAATCATTTGAGTTTAATTGATGCAATTCACTTGGTACCATTCATAAAAATTCATTAAACACCAAGTAGTGTGACCATGCCTTCAAGAGGAAGAACATTACAATCACCTCATTTTGGCCATTGGATATGAATCCCATTCAAGGAGAAATCCTCTATATACGAAATGAGGATCTCATTTTAGTAAGAAGTAGACAATCATCATAGAGTTGATTCACGGTCACTAAAGTGAATTATGGACTAGATTTTAAAATCCAATCCGAAGCTCAAAAAACCTATAAAACGACTATATGCTTTCCTAAAACAAAGACCGAATACAATATATATTCCCCGAAAGTTTTAGGTCCTTTTTGAAATCCTGAAAATGAGTAAGTACGAGACTATATTAGATTTTGAAAAACTATCTTCTAGATTATAACCGTCGAAGTTACTAGGACCACTTCCATCAAGTGCGAGTGACTCTAACTTATTATATTTACTAAAATACATTTAAAGAGTAAGATTCTTATACGTAATATTTATTGTAGTAAATATGGCTCCTTTGGGCACTTCCAAACTTCATACAAATAAAAATGTGTACGCATTATAATGTGTAAGTGATTTAGGCTCAGGAAATACCAAACCAAGAAAACTACAACACGTATGTGTTTTACCTAATTTCATATTTATGTCCACTTTTTGCCCCAATATTGGTGCACTTACCTCATCCATGTTGTCTACGACAACTCACCCGACTTCTACATGATTGGTCTTTATCCACTCGAACCTAGCTATGATGACTCTCCTTGGGACATCTTATTGTTATTTTCATTTCTCATCTTGTCTCCTTGCATCACATCCCCTCTTATAAACCACTTAAACAGGATGTCATAGCCTCGTTCTAACTACATTAGCTTCTTATTCCTTTCTAGTTTGCTTCTTTTAGCTCCCTGAATATCAATCCACTTTTTTATTGATTAAGCCCTTCGAAACCCTTCCCAAAACCCTAATTACTCTCTAAATGGGATTAATTAGTCTAACCTAGGTTAATTACCCTAAACATAGTCAAAACACACTTTGACTTGCTAAAAGTGCTTTTTGGACTTTAGCATTTGTCCCACATGCACCCAAATCTCCCATTTTCCCAAATAGAAAACTATAAATAGGGCTATACCCCTCCCTCATTTCTAAGAATTCTCTCTTCTTCCTAGCATAGATTATAGTATTTTGTTTAGGCTTTAGATTGTATTTCATTTTCTTCCATTGAGCTAGTAGCATTTTCTTTTGTATTTTATAGCACCAATATGGAGTAAAAGGGAAGATCCATTGGCCTTGAAGCCATTAATGGGGAGATCTCTTTCTCTTAAACACATAACTGAATGCTTAGATCCTCTTAGGTTCATTATTTCAAGCTTTCAAAGAATAGAGGTTAGCTTCATTTGCTTAGTTTGCTTGTTTACTTCAAATTAATGTATGCAAAGAAGAAAACCTTGCTCATTTCTTATCAGATGGTCCATTGATCAGTTTGCTAAAAGCCTTTGGGGTTTCTTTAGAGATTCTTACCCCAAATCCATGGCTTTTGCAACTTTTCATTGAACACATTTGGCACGCCCGGTGGGACACTTATGTCCATCCTCCATTAATGGAGGTCTTTTAGGTTCTTCAAAGTTCATTTTCAAGTTTTTGGGTCAAATCACTTGTTATTTCCTCATTTCTATTTCTAACACTAGATAAATGACCTTCATTTACATGTATTTTGGGTTTGATATAGAAATAGGACACTTTGACTAACAACTAACTTGTTTTCTCTTGAAAATTTGAAAATCCATGAGTTTTGTAGGTTTTTCACAAGGTGCGCATAGGTGTTAACAAGGGCATGTACATGTTGAAACCCTACAACATCTCCATCAAAATAGGCATGTACCTGTCTGACAGTCCTTATCATTTGCAAATTTTACCTCTATAGGATGGCGCACACGCATCTCCATCATCATGGGCCACGTGTATCCGCCTCTCTCTCGCAGCGTATACGTCAAGGCTTGACTATGTGAAAATTGTAAATTTTTGTCTCTCTCTAGGGATGCGCACGCATCTCCATCATCATCGGCCACGTATCCACCTCTCTGGCGCATGTATACATAAAATATGGTTTGAAATTTGTAAAAATTGAAAATTATCTATTTTTTTATTGGGCACGTACATACATTGTTTAAACCTAAGCATCCACGTTAATATGCAAGTGTCCTTGTAAGCTCCATGTTAGTTGCAAGCGTCTATGTTTTTTGTTTTTAATATACTGGGTTTCACTAATTTTTGTTTGCGGCAGTGTATACATTGAGTTGGGCATGTACCCATCGGTTAGGAAGCACTCGTGTCGGTTTGGGCACGCAGGTGTCTGTGTAAAGATTGAAAAATTTTCTATAAACTACAAAAACTTTTTTAATCTTTTTGCTACAGATTTCTAGGACTAACAAGTTAAAAACAAAGTTTTTCTTTGGTCTTTCGGTTTGCATAGTTAAGTGTTTTTGGTTTTTAGCTTAAAACTAAGTTTGTAAAAGTGCATGTATGCTCTCTCCTCACACCTTAAAAAGTGATCTTGGAGATCAAAAACACTTATACCAAACTTATATCAAATGCTCAAAAACACTTATTTTATAAAGGATAAAGTAAACTTTCATGTGATTTCAGTAGGATTTTTCACATTGCGTATGCTCTTCCTTCGCACCTTTTTGGCGATCTTAGGAATCAAAAGCAAAGTGTAAAGTTCTCTTTCTTGACATCAATCTACAAACTGGAAAATTACTAAAACTTGTTGTCTACAGGACCCAACACTTGTAGAAGAAAGACGTCAAAAAAAAACACAAAACTTCTAATACACGTGTTCTTACAGGTTGCCAAATGGTGTGCTACTTAAAACCACATTAAGTTAAGCAAGATAAAAAACACACCATATTCAAAACATTGTATTGCAGGTTTTGGAAAAGGGTACGTCCCTATCCACTCAACTGGAACATAACCCCTTTGGCATAACACCTTAAGCTATAACAATGGGGGTGGTTCCAGAACCCTAAAGTAGTCCACCACTTGTGTAACCTCGTGGATGAAATAGGAAGCGCTCCGCTTACCCACTTGACTAGTACGCCTTGTGAGATAGAGTTACCAAGTTGTCCATATGACGACCCTATGGAGAGCACACGTGGATGCACTAGTTATTGCCCTTTTGTGCTTGAAGGGGGTAAAGTAAAGCCGAGATACTCCCAAGATAGTCAAGGGACTATTTGGGTAAATCACGCTCGCTTAAGACAACTTTGTAACACCTAGTTGAGAGAACTTATTAAGGAGGCCATTCTATCTTGGAGCCCACTTTACTAGTCCATTGTTGCATCAAGCCATCACAAGTGACAACTCATTTGGAATCTAAACCTTGTTTTTCGAACAAGGAAAAGAACCCTTGTGAGTTTGATCTAAGTGTCTTTCATCACGAAACTAAACTACATCCCACTTTCACTTAGTTTTATTCTTGTCTTTGGATGAGGTGAAACTCTACCCAAGTGGCACTTGGTTTGTTTTCATCTTTTTATCTATACCCTTGCATTCTCACCACCCATTTTTTTGGGGTGAGAAAGGTGCATACCTTGCATTTTTATCAGAGATAGTGCTCACCACTTTTTTTGTCCATTTACGCCCATCCATGTTTGTGGTTGGGTTGTTAAACATCTAAAGTGTGTAGGTACACTTTTTTTCATATCTTTGATAAAATTCCTTCCATCTTGATTTCAAGATCATCTTCACCATTGTGAGTCCGGTTCATCTTTCATCTCTTCTTGAGTTGATAGTTTTGTTTGCATCCTAGATGCACAATCTTGGTACTTACATCATATTCTCATTTTTGAGAAAATGGTATAAGTCCCTTTATTACGTGGTTACACTGCTCACACATGATTAAAAACTCCTTGTTATACTTATCACTTGGTTTCAGTTTTGTCATCTAAGTCTTCTTGAAAAGTGTCGATAACGCCTTATATATATCGTAATAAGGTTGTCATGGTACTAACACCTTGCTTGCTTGGTTAATGTATCACGGTGACGTTGTTACACTATATCTATTCACGACTTCCATTTTTCAAAAGGTTTGGCTTTCATCGGCATTCAAACTAGTTTTAAGTATACCTTGTCGGGACTACATCAACATCACATCAGTACTTAGGCCTTGTTAGAATTCTAACTTGACCTACATATTGATACATCATTTCTTATCTATTTTTAGGGCATAGGCTTGGTAACAAAAAATTGAGTGATCATTACATTTAGGTGTGCATATGAGTGTTCCTTGATAAAAATGACTACATAACACTACATCTAGGATACACTGTGGTATAGTTCAAACATCACCTTGAATGGCTTGCAGAAAACCATACACTTAGGGTCATGCTAGCTACATACAAACATCTCTACTAGTAATGCCTAAAATCATAAAAATGGCAACCAAATCAAATGAGCATGATATAGGAGAAAACCCTTTCAAAACCTTCCCATTTAGTGGCAATAATTTAGCACCTCTCTTTTCTCAAGTCAAAGATACGAGGCATTAATTGATCATAGTGGAGAAGAGTCAGACTCTTCCGGAGAACAACAAGAGGTTAGACCTAAATAGATTTGATGAACTCCTATATTATAATAAAGATCAAGTACTCACAAGAGTCTTAGCATTAGGAGCTAAACTTCCACATGAGCGTGAAGAAGAAACAAAGGTCATTAACCCTAACCTAGGAGAATGAAGATTCATCTTAGACACAGATAACCCTTTTGATGTGGGATACACTTCCACTTCTGGGCAACATAAGGCCACTGTCAAAGGAGAACCATCACGAAAAACCTCACTATAAAGCTTCACGTAAAGTGAAAATTGAGCGTAAAGCTTCCCTCCTCCAAAATTTGATGAAGAAGAGGACCCCTGGTTGAGGAGGAGATCCTCCAAAAATAGATCTTGAAGTTGAGCTAGAAACTAGCAAACCTAGGCTCTTCAAGAAGAAACATATACAAAGAAAAGACAAAAACAAAAAAAACTTAGTGAGTTTCAATTTGATCCACACACAGACTATACCTTTAAGGTGACTTAGGTACAAAGACCAATGTCACCTACTAAGGAGCAAACTCATTCAGAAGAGTTAAAATCTATGAAAGATACACTTACTACATTACAACAGGGAAATGTAGGCCAAAATAGAAAATATTCATATGAAGAACTATGCCCTTACCCCTTTGATAAGGACATGTTACAACAACCTTTCCCAAAACACTTTACCATTCCCAAGTTTGATAAGTATAAGTGCAAAAGTGATCCTCGTGATCATATAAAATACTTTTACATGGCTTGCCAAGAGGTCGCATATAGCGATAATTTCTTAATACGACTTTTTCCTCGCAGCCTAGGAGCCGTGGGATTGGAATGGTTCTATAGCATACCCAAGGGCTCCATTACAACGTGGCCCACATTAGTGGAGAAATTTGTAAGGCATTACTCCTATAATATGGAAAGTGACATCACAATGAATGATCTATGCAATACAAAACAAAAACCCAATGAGACATTTGCAGGATTTTTACAATGATGGCATGGGTTAGCCAGTCATTTTCCTTGTGCATTACCAAAAAAATAGTTAGTGAGCATATTTGTTCCTAACTTAAACCTAAAATAGCCTTTCACTTACAAATGCATTGTGGCTCAAACTTCAAGAAGTCATAGAGAAAGGTAGTCAAATTGAGAAAGCCCTCATTGCCAAGGGAACACTTAAACCTGTCATTAAAAACAAACATGAAGCCAAATCCATAGAACAAACCTAAATTCTTCAATAAGAATAAACATGTTGTTGGTGATGGCATTACAGACTCCAAGAGAGTCCAAGCCATATAGACAGCCCACTTTTAAAGCTTTCACAAGGACCTCATCCCAAAGCACCTACAAAACAAACATTTACATCCTTAATGAGTCCTTATCTACCATCCTAAAACAATTGGATGATGCAAAAATGGTGGAATATCCAACTACAATGGTACCATACCCAGAGGATGCTCCAAAACTGGTTTGGTTCAAAGATCATGAATATTGTGACTTCCACCATGTTAAAGGACACAAAATGGATAGGTGTTTGAGACTACACCATTATATACAAGACCTCATCGAGGAAGGAAAGATCATTGTGGATTCTCCCCCTGAGTCTGGGAAAGGTCCAAATGAAAAAATGGGTATTTACAAGGAACCTTTTCCTAACCATGCGGATAAAAAGAAAAGGAAACCAGATCAAGGGAAAACCTCCAATGACTATAGGATTGTTGCCTATGTTTACCCTACAAATGATAGTCCTTATGATTCCCTCATTGGATGTATTAGCTCATCTAATGAACAGATCAACACCATTCAGATTTTAGAAAAGAGTTGTGTAGTAGGGACAAGACGTGCCCACTTAGTCATACCAGATCTGTGCCTATCCCTCAGAAGGTCAATATAATTTAATAGAGCAGTTAGAGAAAACACCTACTAGGATATCTATTCTTGATCTCCTCAAGATCTCTAATGCCCATAAGAACATATTGTATAAAACTTTGCAAAATTTAGGGGTTTCCACATAGATGTAGACCCCACTAAACCTTCAAGCCATGATTGCACCTAGACTCCAATGATCATATTACTTTTGATCATACTACAATCCCACATAACAACCCTAGAACATAACTTACCCTTGTATCTCGAAGTGGTGGTTACCCATCACAAAATCAAGAGAGTACTTGTAGATGGGGATCTGGTCTAAATATTTGCACTTTGAAGTTGGTTAAGCAGCTAGGCCATTCAGAAATAGAGTCTGGGGAGCTAAGACTATCACAATCACGGCATATGACAATGAAGAAAGAGAATCAATGGGGACTATAGTGGTTCCCATGGAGGTAGGACCAACGTGTCATGACACAACGTTCCATGTCCTTGACTTGGACCTTCCATACAACATGCTCTGGGGCACCCATGGATCCATGCCATGCAAGCTATTCCATCAAATTTTCATCAGTGCATCAAGTTATGTCATGAAGGTCAGGTGGTTACCATTTTGGGTGACCCGAAACCATTCACACATTGTAGGGCATTGCATAGTTTTTCTCATGCAGCTTATGAATGTCCTTCTACGGATGTAGTTGTCCCCTACAAACAGAGCTATGAAAAAATGAATAGATTCAGAGTCCCTCACGCCTTTCAATCAATAATTTCCTTCATTGGTCAACCCATTCACTTCATGGGAGGCAACATCAACAAAATATGGCCCAGATAAGCCATTTACTCTTGAACAGGCTTTGTTGATATCAAACTTATCAGTATCCCCCAGGAAAAGGGGTAAGCCTTATTTTCAGTTCAAGAGCACTCATGAGCAATGTCCTAAACCATTGGAAAAATTTTCCATAGTGGTCTCCTATCTGAGGAGAAAATGTTAGAAGATCCTACCAGCAGAGTGCTAGAAGGCACCATGGCTTCATGCAATCAAGCACCTCAGTACATCAAAGGTCCCCACATGATGTTTGTCATGGGCTATAGTGGGTTTGGATGTGGCATTAATGCACAAGGCCGGTTAGAGCCTATTCCCATCCCTCGTTTTAAGTCGATAAACATGGCCTTGGGATAAGGCCTCATAACACTCTACCTTCTGAGAATGATGCCACCTCTTCTGAACGTGAGGATGTTTCATCTCATTCTGATAGTGACGTAGATTCCCAATGTAGCCTCTACGAGGATCTTGCCTCCACGAACCTATTCCCAAATTCATCGGTCCTTACCTTATCCGAATCCATCCCCTTAAAAAATATCCAGTAGCCCTTGTATATCCTGAACTCATAGATTGGGATCAACAACTTCACGTGCCCTTGGATTTCTTTGAAAATGATGAGGCATTTGTGAGTTCATGGGACTCAGGGATTTATTCCAGGTTGGAGACCACAAGAAAGGATTTAAGATTCAACTAGACACATGTGCCTACTTTGGGAAGAAGCAGAGATGTGTGGATGGTTGAATAAGAAGGCTATAAATAAAGGTACATCTACTTTTGAGAAACTTGGAAAAAGGATAAACAAAATCTCATAGTGACAAACTCTTTGATAAACTCGTAGACAAACAAAATGAAGAGTCTAAAGATGAAGTGATTTATCCATTTAAAGATGATCATGAACTACCACAGGAGGTCGATCTTACTCTTCCCCTTGATCCTACATGGATGGAAGATGCTTCTAAAATGCTTGTTGAGGAAACAATCAACGTCAACATTGGCTCAGAGGAGCAACCTAGAATAATAAAGTTGGGAGCTTCACTCTCAGCTCAGGAACAAAAGACCTTTGTAGAGCTCTTAAAAGAATACGTGGACATATTCACATGGACATATGTAGATATGCCTAGTTTGGACCCAGAGCTAGTTGTGCACAACCTCATTGTGCACCCAGATGCCAAACCAATCAAGAAAAAGTTGAGAAAGATGCATCCTAAGGTGGCACTCCTTGTCAAAGAAGAATTGGAAAAGTTGTTAGCTACTGATTTTATTAAACCTATTGACTATTCGAAATGGATCTCTAACATAGTCCCAAATGAAAAAATCCTGTTGGCATAAGAATCTACACTGATTTCCATGACATTAACAAAGCATGTCCAAAAGATGATTTTCCCTACCTAACATTGACATGATAGTTGATTCCACATACTGGTTATGAAATGTTGTCCTTAATGGATGGATTTTCAGGTTATAACCAGATACAATTACGTAGAAGAAGATCAACATAAGACAACATTCATCACCCCTTGGGGAACATTTTTGCTACAAAGTCATGCCTTTCGGGCTCAAGAATGCTGGGGCTACTTATCAATGGGCCATGATAGTTATATTCCATGATATGATAAGTGACATCATGGAAGACTATGTTGATGACATCCTAGCAAAATCCAAGAGTAGAAGAGAACACCCTGGAGTATTGAGGCATATTTTTCAATGTCTACAAGACTATAAGGTTCACTTGAACCCTAAGAAATGTGTCTTCGGTGTTTTATCAAAAAACTCCTAGGGTTCATTGTTTCACAAAGAGGGATTGAAGTGGACCCTGCAAAGGTTACGGCTATCACAGAAATGCCACCACCTACCACTCTCAAGCAACTAAGGAGTCTACAAGGGAAAATTCAGGCAATCCATCACTTTATTTCACAACTTGCGGATAAGTGCCACCCCTTTACCCATTTTCTCAAGAAAGATGTCACATTCAATTGGGGACTGACTATCAAAAAGCCTTTGCATTACTCAAATAGTACTTGGCCAGCCCACCTGTACTCATGCCACCTACCCCAGGTGAACCTCTCCTCTTATACATTTCGCTACCCAGTTTTCTATTGGTGCATTACTTGCCCAATACAACTTAGACCATAAAGAGAGAGCAGTTTACTATCTCAACCACACCTTGATCACATATGAGTTGAATTACCCCAAATAGAAAAGGCCTGCTTAGTAGTTGTCTTCACATTCCAAAAGCTTCACCATTATCTCCTAAATAATAAAACCAAACTCATATCCAAAGTTGACCCTCTCAAGTACCTTTTATCCAAACCTACCCTCACAGGCCGAATGGCTAATTGGATCATTCTCCTGAGTGAATTTGATATCAAGTTTGTGAATCAAAAGTCTTTAAAAGGATAGGTACTGGCTGATCAGTTGGTAGAAGCTCCTCTCCCAGGAATGGAACCTTTGTGCTTAGATTTACTAGATGCATCTATGATGTATATTGAAGAATCCATAGAATGGCAGGTCCATTTTGATGGATCTTTTACCTTCCATGGATCCGGAGCAGGAGTGGTCCTCATCACTCCAACATAGGTGATGTCATACCACGAGCATTCCGGTTGGGATTCCCATGCACAAATAACATTACAGAGTATGAAGCACTCATCGCTGGCCTCAAGCTAGCTATTACATGGAACATCAGACAACTACGAGTCATTGGGGACTCTCAACTTATCATAAAATAGGTTAATGATGAGTACAAGGTTAAAGATGAGAAGCTTATTCCATATAAAAATATGGTTGAAACCTTGAAGGAATATTTCACACAGGTCATATTTGAACAAAAACCAAGGTCACATAATAGATCCATGAGATGCTTATGGCTACTATTGGGTCTCTCTTACGCATAACACCTGAAGAAAGTAAGATGCCTTTCTTTGTAGAGCATTTACAAGTGCCTGCATATGATATGCCAGAGTCATGTTTGGCATGTGAAGTTGTTGGTCCTTTATCCCCTTGGTATGACCCTATCTTTCAATACCTACAAGATGGCACTCTTCCACCAGACATCACCCATTCTAAAAAGAAATCCCTTATTCACCACATAGCCCATTATACCCTCCTAGGAGGCACCCTTTATCATCATGGCTATGATGGGAATCTACTTCACTGTTTGGATGTTGTTGATTCTATCCACGCCATTAAAGAAGTACATGGTGGTATTTGTGGAGCGCATACTAGCGGCATGGTCTTAGCTAAAAGCTATTGAGGGTAGGCTATTATTGGCCTACCATGGAATCTGATTGTTGTAACTTCATAAAGAAGTGTGAACTATGCCAAAAATATGGGAACTTAATACATGCACTAGCACAAGCCTTACAGCCTATTGCAACGCCTTGGCCATTCTCTAAATGGGGCCTGGATCTCATAGGGAAGCTCCATCCTTCTTCTTCAGATGGTCATACTCACATCATCACTACCACCAAATACTTTACCAAATGGGTAGAGGTTGTCCCTCTTACCTATGTCACCGGTGTGCATAGATTTCAAAATTCATCATGAACCATCTCATATGCCGTTACGGGATCCCTTCGGCCATTGTCACTGATAATGGTAAATCCTTCAAAAACAAAATGGTTAAAACCTTGTGTCAACGCTTCCATATCCAACTCAAGTGGTCTACCCCCTATTACCCTCAAGGTAATGGACAAGCAGAAGCCACTAATAAAACCCTTGTATGGATTATGGAGAAAATGGTCAGTAAAACCGGCCGTAATTGGCATCTACAGATACATCCCGCCCTCTGGGCCTATCGTACCTCCATCCACACTCCTACTTGGTGTGACCCCATATTCACTTGTCTATGGCACTGAAGCCATCATACCTTTGGAAGTGGAGCTTCCCTCCCTGAGAATATCTCTCAGAGACTATCTTGATAAAGATGAGGACTACAGAGTTGCTCGCTTAGCAGAGTTAGAACTATTAGATGAAAAGTGTATTAGAGCGCTCAATCACCTAAAAGTCTATCAGAACAGAGTGTCTAGAGGATATAACAAATGCATCATTCATCAGGGAATTTGATGTAGGAGATCTAGTTCTCAAAGAAAATCAGAAGAACACCATCAAAGACAGAGAAAGAAAGGAAATTTCGAGGCTAACTGGTTAGGTCCTTATGTAGTGATTGCAAAATATGGATCAGAGCCTACAAACTTGCATATTCAAATGGTGAAGAGCTTCCAGAACCTATGAATGCCATGCACCTCAAGTGGTTCTACGCTTAGGCATGATGAGAATATCAGATAAGAACTAAAAATTAGAAAAACAAAGAAAAAAAAGCAAAAAAAATGGAAAAATGAGAAAATAGTAAAGAAAAAGTAGGTCATCCACATGTGAAAACCATGCAATTGTGGCACAGTAGTGGACAAGTCTTTGAGTGAAAACCAGTTTTTGGCACTCAAGGAAGATTCACCGGATGCAAGTTACTCTTAGGTAGGATGGGACGGGTAATCATCACCACTTTTGGATATGACTTCCTTTGCTAGGTCTAGGAACCCTACTAGAGCCACCTTTTTCATACCATGATCTGGTTTATTTTCTCTTATATCTACATGAAGGACATTACCTTTGTATACTCCCATCTAACATTGAGCATACTTACACCATTATCACCTTCTCATACATACACGTGTGGCATTCTACCTTTTGTATATTCCCACATCACGCTGGGGGCATCCACGCTTCTTTGTTCTTGTACATTGCTTTCAGAACATGACCTTGGAAAATACAAAAACATTTGGAAAAAGATACACAAAAACCTAAACATCTGAAAATTTCCCTTTTTAGGGATAAAGCTACATTCATTTCACAACGTTATCTTAGGGAAACCTAGACAACAATGAAGACCGTAGCTATGAAAACTTATCTTTTTAGATAAACCCAAAAACATTAGAAAATATATCAATGTTGTCCCACAAAAACAAGGTAATGCTTTAATTGATTTTAGTTGTTGGTTTGTATAGTTTTGATGTGCTTAGTCTGTTGAATTGTTTGTTCTTTGAATAGGTTCATTTTCTTACCTTATATTGGATCTTGTGTGATTTGATTGTGTATGGCATTGCATTCATTTAGGAACTCTCATACTTGTGAAAAATTGTTGTAGGATTCTTTGTTTGTTATGTGCATCTATTAGAATTCATTTTACTTGCTTAGATTAGATACCATTTTAATCTCTTGTTAGCATTTGCATGTGTTTTTTTAGTTGTATTTTATTGTGTTGTTTGAATGTGTATATTTGTTTAGTTTTGTTAACTTTTGCTTGTGTGTTTTTGCACAATTGTTTGTTATCACATCTATCATCTATCATTTCATCACATTTCTAACATCATTCACTACATCATATATATACAAAAATGCTAAGTATTACATCATGCATGTATGCTAAGCTAATCATCACATATCGTATCATCAATGGGGGCAAGAGGGGTTGCGCATAATCACAAATCTATCCCCCACACCAATATCATCTAGTATCATCCCAAGTGCTAGAATAAAACTCGAAAGATCTCATAAATCTAAAAACATGTGGTGCTATCTGCAGATACATGATCAATATAAAAGCATGAAACATACACATTTCTAAATCTAAAGTATGTCACATACATAAAGGAAAGAGAAATCATACATCATAAATCAATCACAGTATGGTATATCAAAATGTCCATATATACATGTATAAATTGTCTAGGTCAGTGCTCAAAATATACATCATCGATATAATATGCCATCTAAAAGGGGCATGCATAAAAAGAATCGAGCCTTCATCAAGAGGCATCATCAAAACAATGGTACATACAACTATATATCAAAAATCGGCCTTCATAAGAGGCATGTATACAATACATCTATATAAAAAGAGAAGTAAAAGAGCTCAACCATAGCTCTCACCCTCACCGAGGCTCCCGGGTCCATGACCTGTCGATGGAAGAGTGGTGGCTGTGATGGACTGCACCAGGGGTACCACCCTACTGTCTGGATGGCTGTTGTCCAACCGGCTGCACTGGTATGGGATGCCTAATTGATCTAACTAAATGGCCTAATCTCCACAACCTTGAGCCTGACACACTCACATCTGACTGTTGAAATGATACCACTCGCTGCTCTATAGGGACTACCCTAAAGTAGGAAGTCCTATAGTACAAGGCCTCACCACCAGATCTCATAGCATCTCGTATCAAATCAACATCTCCAGAGGATGAGGGCTACCTGTAGGGCAGCATCGCTCACATGTCACCCTACCTATATCAACTGAGCCTATCTAGAGGCAAAAGCAACCTCTCGATCCCTATCTGCAATGATAACTCGCACTTGGGCTCATGCCTAATCCCTCTATATAATGTAACCCTATGATTGTGCCTATGCATGGTCCCTCTGAGCAACAACCATCTGCACTTGAGTCTGGGACTGGTGTAAAAGGCTCAATATCTGAGCACCTTGTGTGGCCATCTCATGAATCTAACTCTACCATAGAATACTATCGCTACCCTGGGTGGCCTGTGCTCTAGCTTGATCTCTCTC
This sequence comes from Taxus wallichiana var. yunnanensis, assembly GCA_018340775.1. Lineage (NCBI taxonomy): Eukaryota > Viridiplantae > Streptophyta > Pinopsida > Cupressales > Taxaceae > Taxus > Taxus wallichiana. The sequence goes on from CM031240.1 coordinate 1,045,866,436, forward strand.
AATTGTCAAAATCTACACCTGAGTATGTGCCTGATCTCACTCTGTTGTGAGGGCCTGTACTGTGCCCTAGCTACATCTCTCTCTCTACAGCCACCTATAACTCACACAAATGATTCTGCCAGTAACTACTGCTGGAGGAAAGCCAACTATCCACCACCACCCTCTAGAACATCAGGTGGTAGGCCCTACTCTGGAAGTACCTGCTGGAGAGGGGTGTAAATCCCACTTTGGAATGCCTACTGGGGGAAACTCTATATCAACTACCCTAAAACCTATCTCGGCCTAGGCCTGGGGCCCTATCCCTGAGGCTATTGCAATGTTGGACCCTATCCCCTGCCCCTGACATATCCATGTGCATCGGGCCCACCATCATCATCATCATCATCGCTCATCTCTCAGCACCACCAATAACTCCACCCTCGTCACCACTAGGAGGCCCCACTAGAGGGGCTCTCACACCGGCATTATACGCCACCTAAAATAGTCAAACGGCATGGAAGCACACCATGATACCATGGCCCATACTCAGGTGTAGTGCCCGGATCTCTAATCTGTCTCAGTGGCACCCACATAGTAGGTACCACCTGTCAAAAACTAGCCAGTGCTCTATCACGAGCAATCTGTGGACCCATATCAAAATGCTCTCAGGCCCTACGAGCATACCATCTATCTAGGCCCAGGAACATCCTGGGTAATGCCAAACTACCTCTGACACCGATCCACCCTATATAGCTCTCACATATAGCTGCGGCTGCCTAAGATAAAGTGCTCTACTGTGGTAGTGCCGAGCTCTAAACCATCCTCGGGCCACTAGAAATGTCTATAAGGCCTCCAAACCATGGAAATCTGTCGTAGCTCATCTAACTCACATTGATAGTGATATGCATCCCCCATGTATGGCACACATCATCCCCTTCTAAGACCCAACCCATCGTAGAAGGCTCCTCGGGAGCCTCAAACTCTCAAAACACCTAAGGGGTGACCAATGGAAATGTGGTCCCATGCCCAAATCTGTAGCAAGTGAGCTGGTCCTACCATCTTCTGACGGTAGTAGGTAATCAAGTGAAGGTCCCAGTATAGATGCACTAAAATACACTAACCCCAACAGTAGGTCTCTCCCTCCACCAAACCACGTATCACTCCAAGGAGGCCGAGCGGAAATGAAGCACCGTCTTGTCAGGGAGTAAGACTCCACTGACAAAGGCCATCATGTAGACCACTACTCGGTCTAACTCTAGGATCATCGATGCATCATGATAATCTAATGGACATCCCATGCCATGGTATCATCGGGATGCCAAACAAATCTACAATATATCACTGAATGTCGGTCCAGTGGCTCGTAGTCTCGATAAGCTACCCCTGAATCGGGACCCGCATAATGTGCCATACATCCTCTAGTGTAATAGTAATCTCCCCGGTCGGGAGGTGAAAGCACTAACTCTCGCTGTGCCATCGCTCTACTATGGCTGTCAAGAGGCCATGATCCAATGTAATATGTGGCATCTCGGCCACATGAGTCAATCCCATCACATATAGGAGGCTCTCCAGGGTCGCTCTATCGTCATCATCAAACTGAGCCTCTATCACTTACTAACCACCCATAGCACTCATGAGTCTAAGAATGGGTAATATACGCTACAAAATCAACACAAGTGTTAGGCACTTACCTATTTCTATCTATTTTTCTAAGGAAAAATAGCTTCTTTGAATCATCTAACTTACTAATTATTCCTTTCTTCTAAACTAATCTAGTCTAAATTCTTCTATACTTGGCTATTTTACTAGCCAGTTTGTTTATGCCTTCTTTCTAGCGCTTGTGTGCCTCCTTTGACGCATGCGCACCCTTTTCAATGCATACGTGCCCCTACCGATGTGTACATGCCCCCTCCACCTTTTCTCCATTCACCATCATCCACACAGAGCGCATACGTGCCCAATGTGATGCCTACGTGCCTACTATAATGCATGCAGCATGCACGTGTCTATCATGTTCCTTTTCAGATGGATGCGCACCCCTAACACCTAAGCCCTTGGCTCGATGCACGTGTGTGTGCGCATATCCGGCACGATTAATGGATGCGCGTGTCACATGTCCCTTTTTCATTTTTTTTTGACATGCATGTGTGTGCATACATACCCATCAAACCGACGCATACGCCCACACGCATGTGTCAAATTCACTCCTACCTACCCTAGAAAATCCCTAAAAATGTAATAAATGCATAAATTGACTAGGAGGGATAGGCCACTCACGTAAGGTCCATCCACTGGGTCCCGCATGAACTCTCGGATGTGATCCATGCACGTCTCGTCCTGCTCGTATTCTCACCATCTCACTCCAGGGTTTTCGCTCTCGCTCACGGTAAAAATTGCAAGAGCTCTGTAGAAATGAATTGGCCGTGATTGATTTACCAACCCCGGGTGGGTATATTAACCCGCCGTGATGCCCCTGAGGCATGTTTTCTCTCATGATCATTCTAGACCTTCTTCTATCCGTTGTGATAATTATTTTTGTATTAAAATAATTATTTTTACTAATTTTCACACGTTGGGGCTTTCCGTGCCGTCACGCTCAAATAATTTACGCTTTCGTGAACCTTTTCTTACTTTTTCATTTTTCATCTATTTTCCCCGTCCGTGTTAATTTATTTTAAATAAATTATAAACCTTATTTTCTTCTTGTGCTTTTTCTTTTTTTCTTGTGAATATATTTTTTCATCTATTTTTCCCCATCGTGATAATTTTAGAAGATTTAAAAGTCAAAAAATTAAAAAAATCAAAAAAATCAAAAAAAAAAAAAACAAAAACATTGAAATACTTCGAAAATGGCTCAAAATTGGTTAAACCAATCATCTACGGCTGAAATCTGTGTCTATTGCATGGCACTCATCCCAGATCTTGCTAACATTTTCAAATAGTTTGAAACAACGACTCACGCATCACCAAAATCTTCAATCACCTACACAAGCTATGTTGCTTACTTCATCTATACTTTGGGGCACTATCAGTTGCTTGGTACTATTTTCATCGTGCACATTACTTTTTCATGGGACCCAAGTGTCCTCCATCTTTCCCCTTACATAATACACCTTTCTTGGGGCATCATCCTTCTTCACCCTTGTCGTTTATCATAACATTTGGGACTACATCTTGATAACAAAATATTTGTGCAACTATCTTGAACGTTGTTGGTTTAAGTGTGTGTGATTGTACTTATTTCCCTGTTAGGTGATATTGTTTATTTCTCGTATTGCATTGCATTCGTGTATGTTGCATGGAGTTGGTCATTTCTAGCACAAGACATGGTTTTTGTATCTTGGCTTTTCATGTCATTTTACGCTTCTGTCGCATGCTCACATTTTAATAAGGACCGATGAGGAGGATCCTAAGCATTATGATGATAATATATTAATAGCAATTGATTTGTGGATAGCTCAATATCCCTCTTTCTTCTTGTTTCTCATCTTCTCTGTACACTTTTCTTTCTGTTGTTTTCTTTTTCGATCATTGATCGAGTTTCTTCGTCACCCCATCGACACTCGAGGGGGCATCCTTGTCCTTCATCCTATTAATTTTTCTTCTACCCCTTCAAAAATTTCTACTTATTTGTGTTTGTCTACTTTCTTTGAAGTGACGTAGCTTACGTCACCCCAAAGAGGGGCAAATGTAGACACCTGTAGTTTGATCAATGCACTATTACTCCTAATATTGCACTCCCTATTCTTCCCTTTCAAATTGATGACACACCACTAATTAGACCTATCTAACTCCCTTCTCACGACATCTTTTTGGTCATATTTCCTCTTATAAACCACTTAAATAGGTTGTCATAGCCTCGTTCTAACTACATTAGCTTCTTATTCCTTTCTAGTTTGCTTCTATTAGCTCCTGGAATATCAATCCACTTCGTTGGATTGATTAAGCCCTTCAGAAACCCTTCCCAGAACCCTAATTACTCTCTAAAAGAGATTAATTAGTCTAACCTAGGTTAATTACCCTAAACATAGTCAAACCTCACTTAGACTTGCTAAAAGTGCTTTTTGGACTTTAGCATTTGTCCCACATGCACCCAAATCTCCCATTTTCCCAAATAGAAAACTATAAATAGGGCTATACCCCCTCCCTCATTTTCTAAGAATTCTCTCTTCTTCCTAGCACAGATTATAGTATTTTGTTTAGGCTTTAGATTGTATTTCATTTTCTTCCATTGAGCTAGTAGCATTTGCTTTTGTATTTTATAGCACCAATATGGAGTAAAAGGGAAGATCCATTGGCCTCAAGCCATTAATGGGGATATCTCTTTCTCTTAAACACGTAATTGAATGCTTAGATCCTCTTAGATTGATTATTTCAAGCTTTCAAAGAATAGAGGTTAGCTTCATTTTCTTAGTTTGCTTGTTTACATCAACTTAGTGTATGCAAAGAAGAAAACCCTACTCATTTCTTATCGATGGTCCATTGATCAGTTTTTAAAAGCCTTTAGGGTTTCTTTAGATATTCTTACCCCAAATCCATGGCTTTTACAAATTTTCATTGAACACACTTACCTCATCTCATTAGCTCCACTTAGTGACGTCGACGTGTCACTCGTGAGCATATCACTCCACCTCACCAACCAATCCCATCTAACTCAAAGTGGTGTGCTAAACCCGTCCAACTCACTTATCTAGCTAAGGAGCTTAGCACTCTGCAGCTCGCCGAGTTGCCCCTCTACTTACCCCTTGAGTCTCTAGACCTTCCCTCTTCCCTTTATTTAATTTTTCAACATTTTTCCCCTTTTTTCACATTAACATGACACTAATTAAGGGAAAATTAAAAATTCATCATTATAGAAGACATTTTTTTCCAACATCCATATATAGGGTTACTTGGGTGATTTTGGGCCCTTTTAAGGCTAGCTTGTTATAGTGCTCTTCTTCACCTACGGCTATCGAGTGCATCCGCCACATCCTTGTGGAAAAAGAGTCTCTCCTTTTTGCTATGTGAGATGCATTCTCTCACATTGAGCAGTGTTTGTACCCTTGTGTTGTTTACGCCTGTTGATGCAAAATCACAAAGACACCCCAAATGTCCTAAGTTTGAAATGGGGCATTAAGTGTGATTGCACAAGGGGACCATCTCTCAAGTTGTGGGACTTGCAGACTTGAGATGCCCCTCTGGAGAAAGCTGGCTTCTACTTCCCGAATTATCTCGCCACAAGCTACTCTAGTGCAGGAAAACTATCTAATCCTAATCTAACCTTCCAAGGAGATAGGGAGAGAGAGAAATACATAAAAATAGAGCCTACACTAAGTGGTGATACACTAGAAAAGGAAGTGGCTGATCAAAAATCCAACTGCCTAAAGTGGAGAGAGGTGAGCAATGGAGAGGATGGACAGATGCATCACAGACAAAAGATAGATTTCACACAGAACACCGCTTCAAACTCATTAAACACAGCTCCCAAAACCTATAATAGACATCATAGATATGCACAATATACCCTGAAATGACGAGAGGTAAGAAGAGACAAAAAATAAGCAAAGGATGGATAAGATACATCACAAAATAGATTTTATTGCTCCATGAGTTCACACAGTACATCATCAGTGGGCAAGAGGCAAGAAAATGCCATTACAGAGCCAAGAGAGGAGGCTTAGACTCCACATTCTACCCTAAGGAAGAAAAGAGAGGGGGAAGGAGAGAAACAATGATCAACCCTTGAAAATTCCCCTCCTTTACAATATATAGAAGAATGAGAGAAGGAGAGATGGAAAATTTGAATCATGCTTCAACCACCCCTAGATATGCATTGAATTCACCTACTCCAACCACCCTAGAAAGCATTGAAATCCACCTGATACAATGATGGGCTTTACTACAAGACCCATGCCTCCATGCATTGTTCCCTATTGGGCAAGAAAGGAGGCCCATTCTTCATCATGGCGGTAGGTGTGAGACTTAACAGCCTTTCGAAAATGGCAGACTAAAACATAATGGTGGTGGGTGAGCTCCCAAGCACCGAGAGCTCTCTAAAATGTCCTTTCCCACCCAAAATCAAGCTCTTAGTTGAAAGATATGGTTGTTTGAAGATCAAGGTCGTGGGCTCACAATATTTAAAAGAGTCCATCCATGTAAGACCCATGTGGCAGCCTCATGCGCCTTGAAGATTCAGCCCCTTCTTCTCGCTCTTGAAGTTACACTGACCGACATGTGGTGGCTTCCATGGGCTCCTCTGTTTCCTTTGTATTCTTCCTAAGTCCTTCCCATTGGTGGAGACACTGTGCCCGACCTGAGACACGTGGAGGCTTCACACTCATTTGGAAACTGCCCCCAGATTTTACTTTTGAATTTGTGTGGATGAGACATGTGGAGGCCTCCGCAGCTTTTTTGAACTTTTCAACTACCAACCTTACCTTTTCGGACTCTGACCATGTGGTGGGTTGGCACTCATTTGGGGACTACCTTTTGGGTCGCGCCTTTGAAGTTGCGCCAAAGAGACACGTGGCACCTTTCGTGGCTCTGTTCTATTTCTTTATGTTTTGGCTAAGTCCCTTTTGTTTGGCGGGGCCATATATCTGACCCTGGACACATGGAGGCTCAACGCACATTTGGGGTCCGTCCTTGGGTCTCACTTTTGAAGTTGTGCCGATGAGGCACGTGGAGGCTTCTGCCAACCCTCTTATACTTAGTCAATCAAACAGTTGGATCTGTCCCTTTTCTGGACCTTTGACACGTGGAGGGATGGTGCACATTTGGGGTCTCTCTTTGGGCCACGCCTTCAAATTTTCGTCATTGAAGCACGTGGGTCTTTTTTTGGGCTGCTTATCCACGTGAATTTTCAATGATCGATAAGAACATTTCTTGATTTGACACACCATGTGGCAAAGGTTGGCCTTGGTACTTATTTGAGACTTGCCCTTGAATTTTACTTTTGGTGAAAAGACCCCTCAAGCTCAAAACTTTACTTTGGTAGAAAAACCTCTGCAACCCTGCAACTTCACAACTTTGCACTTGGCGAAAAAAATTTCGCAGAGGCTCCTAGGCCTGCACTTGAAAACTGCACCATTTTATGAAAAGTGAAAAAGTTCCAAAATGCCCCATGAGACCCTCCACCTACATTTACACTTGTGCACAATTTCCTCCACGTCCCCTTATATTTAGTTAGCAAAAGAAATCATCCTCGGGCCCATCGGCCCGCATTTTCCACTTAGCAAAAGAAATCCTTCTCGGGCTCGCAGCCCACAATTATAACTTGTGCCTTTTGCAAAAAGTGAAAAATGCCAAAATATCTCCCACCACCCCGCCAGTCCAATCTTCCCATTTGGCAAAAATTCTTCCCAAGGCCCATCGGCCCGCATTTGGCAAAATATCCTTCCCAGCCCGCGGCCCGCTATTTGCAAAATATGAGGAGTTAGAAGGACTTCTTTATATTTCTGGAAAGGGGAAGAAATTTCCTATCTGATGGAAATGATTTTAGGGGACCTTAAGTGATTAAAATATATAAAAATTCAGATTGAAGCACCAAAAGGGGGAAAATGGTGTTAGTTGACAAAAATAAGTGTGAGCTTATTTTGGTCAACAATTTGGCAACTCATGGGGATCACCTGCCTGCTAGGTGAAATGATTAGTTGCCTTGAAGCATCCATTGGGCATGGAGTCATGAATGATAGTCTAATAAACAAAAATCTGATCATAATCTCTAAAATTTGATCCCTGAGCCACTTGGAACACCACTGGAACTGGAGCTGATCTCACCAAATGCTACTTCCAATGTCTTGTGCATGAGAAACAAAACACCACAACACACTATGTACAAAACTAGAAATCATACACACCCCAAGTGGGATATGCAGAGTGTGCACAAGCACTTCTTCTGCTAAAAGAAAACCTAAACTAACCTAAACTTGCCAGAGAAAAGGGGCACTCAAAAAACCTCTAATGAAGGAAGGGAGGGAAAGTAGCTTCCCTTCCTCACAAATTGGACCATGTATATGATTTGGCATTGACATGGTCAATGAGTGAAAAATTGCCTTCCGATCTCCACCCTCCTCAAAGTATCAACAAACAAGATATACACCTCTCCCGGAGTTGTTCTACGCTTGGATCTAGAAGCATTTCTGACCTTGGTGCTTTGATACTCATCCTCATGCCCTAAGTGGCCATGACTAGTTTTTGCTTCTCCTTGGCTCCAATGAAGCCAGCTAGATACTGATTAGGGCATGGTCTGATCCAATGGATGTGCCCATTACTCTAAATTTTAACTCCAAGAATGGAGTCTTCTTGTAGACCTTCTTGGTGAATGGTGTGGAAGAGATGGGATCCTCATGCTCTTTTCCTTCCTCCTCCTTGAGAAGAACATGGAAGATTATGATCCTCCAACCTTGGTTCTAGAGGGCCGTTGTGAGATGCAGGATGTTGTCCTTAGATGTTATCCTCCGTGGCAGTGGAATCATGTGCTTGGAAGGCGATGATGGAGGAGAAAATGATGTGATCTCCTCGGGATCCTCTCCATCAAGACAATCCTCCAAGTTAGACAGATAATATTCCTCCTCATTGTCCTGTTGCGCATGTGTTTGACCTCCTCCATGGTTTCCTTTGATCTATGATTTTCTCACCATGGTTTCCCTCATCTTCAAACATGAATTTGAAAGCTCAAACTCTTCTTCGACATTAGATCTTGAAGGGGATGAAGTGGGAGGAATAAATGAAGGTTCTTCTGTGGCCTGCTCCACACTTGGAGCCTCTGAAACTACATGGTCCTCCTCCACAGCTGGAATGTACTCCTCTTCTTTTGGATTTGGAGTAGCTTCTTCTTCCCACACTTGTGTTGTAGCTGAAGCTTCCACCACTTGTGGCTTGACCTCAGCCTCCTCCATGGCTTAACCAACAAGGGAATATTTGTAATTCTGAATCTAAGAGCCAAGCTTACTAAGTTTTTGATCATTTCTTCTTTTCTTGGCTCTTCTTCTTGTTGCTCTCCTTGATTAGTTTTTGGTTCTCTCCCTGAAATGGAATTGGGAGAGTAGGAGGAGTTGTGGATGGGGTCTCCACTATTTGTTTGTTTATCTATAGTGGAGGTTACTTGGATCCTTTGGCTCTTGTGGAAGGGGGAAAAGAGTAGAAGAATTGAGGTGAGATGGAAGACTAGGGAATGGAGAAGGGAAATCAACACTTGGGGCAAGATGGGAAGCTTGGAAATTGAAGCTCAGGTTGAGATGGTGTAGCTTGGGGAATGGAGAGGAAATCACTAGATGATGGTGCAGACTTACCCATTGACAAGGCTCCCTGACACCAAGTTCATAGGCCTCTATCTCCTCATCCCACTCGCAAGTTGGGGAAACATCTCAATCATGAAGTCAAGCTTCTCCTGCGGGTGAATGTCTTGGAAAATGGCCAACCCATGGACAAGGTGCCCTACAACCAATCCTGAATGCTTTCATTTGTGTTGTAGCCCTTAAATGCACCATGCGTGCCTCCATTCTTTGAATCTTCTCCAAAAAACCAGCATTCTCCATGTAGTTTATTACCATTATATGTGTCCCCTTGTTCTTGATAAGCTCCATAGCCAAACAGTTTTGACACTGCTCATATGGGTAAGCATGATGATTGTGAATTTGATCATAATGCTTATCTGGAGGAGTTGAGAAATACATTGGAGGTGGATTGCATTGTTGTTGCTTGCAAAGTGTGAATTCCAAGATGGAAATGAAGTCATGATTGCACAACTTCATGGGATGGAATAAAATGAAAGATATGGAAGGAAAAATGGATGAAAATGGATGGAAGAAGTTATACAACTTAGAGGATGGGTTGTTGACCAGATGGAGTCACTAGATGTGTTTTGCATGTGCCTTAAAAGGTTGAATCTCACCAAGAACACATCAACTTGATGAAATGAAGTGGTAAGGTGCTTCAGACCTATCCCATTTGTGCGTACCAAAACTTTTTTGATGCAAAATCACACAAGACCCTGTTGAATGTCCTGAGTTTGAAATGGGGAATTTGGTGTGATTGAACAACATGGGACCATCTCTCAAGTCTGTGGGACTTGCGGACTTGAGATGGCCCTCCGAGAAAGCTGACTTCTTCTTCCTAAACTACCTAGCCACAAGCTACTCTAGTGTAGGAAAAACTATATCTAATCCTAATCTAACCTTCCAAGGAGATAGAGAGAGAGAAATACATAAAAATAGAGCCTACACTAAGCGGTGATACACCAAAAGGAAATGGCTGATCAAAATCCAATTGCTCAAAGTGGAGAGAGGTGAGAAATGGAGAGGATGGACAGATGCATCACAGACCAAAGATAGATTTCACATAGAACACCACTTCAAACCCATTAAATACAGCTCCCAGAACCTGCAATAGACATCATAGATATGCACAATATACCCTGTAATGATGAGAGGCAAGAAGAGACAATAAAATAAGCAAAGGATGGACAAGATGCATCACAAAATAGATTTTATTGCTCCATGAGTTCACACAATACATCATCAGTGGGCAAGAGGCAAGAAAATTCCATTACAGAGCCAAGAGAGGAGGCTTAGACTCCACATTATACCCTAAGGAATAAAGAGAGAGGGGGTAAGAGAGAAACAATGACCAACCTTTTGAAAATGCCCCTCCTTTACAATATATAGAAGAATGAGAGAGGGAAAAATTTGAATCTTGCTTCAACCACCCCTAGATATGCATTGAATTCACCTACTCCAACCACCCTAGAAAGCATTGAAATCCATCTAATACAATGATGGGATTTACTGCAAGACCCATGCCCTCCATGCATTGTTCCTTGCTGTGGGCAAGAAAGGAGGCCCATTCTTCATCATGGTAGTAGGTGGGAGACTTGATAGCATTGAAATGGCGGATTGAAACATAATGGTGGTAGGTGAGCTCCTGGCACCGAGAGCTCTCTAAAATTTCCTTTCCCACTCAAAACCGAGCTCCCAGTTGAAAGATATGTCTGTCTGAAGATCAAGATCATGAGATCACAATATTTAAAAGATTCCATCCATGCAAGACCCACGTGGCAACCTCGCATGCCTTGAATATTCAGCCCCTTCCTCTCGCTCTTGAAGTTGTGTCAGACTGACACATGGCGGCTTCTGTGGGCTCCTCTATTTCCTTTGTATTCTACCTAAGTCCTTCCCATTGGTGGAGACACTGTACCCGACCCGAGACACGTGGAGACCTTGTGCTCATTTGGAAGTTGCCCCTATATTTTTCTTTTGAAGTTGTGTGGATAAGACACGTGGAGGCCTCCGTAGGATTTTGGAATTTTCAACGGCTGACCTTACCTTTTCGGACTTTGACCACATGGCGGGTTGGCGCTCGTTTGGGGATTTCCTTTTGGGTTGCCCCTTTAAAGTTGCGCTAAAGAGACACGTTATACCTTCTGTGGCTCTGTTATATTTCTTTGTTTTTGGCTAAGTCCCTTTTGTTGTGCGGGGCCATATATCGACCCTGGACACGTGGAGGCTCAGTGCACATTTGGGGTCTATCCCTTGGGTCTCACTTCTGAAGTTGCACCGATGAGGCATGTGGAGGCTTCCACCAACCCTCTTATACTTAGTCGATTAAATGGCCGACTCTGTCCCTTTTCCGGACCTTGGACACGTGGAGGGTTAGGACACATTTTGGGTCTCTCTTTAGGCCACGCCTTTGAAGTTACATGGTTGAAGCATGTGGGTCCCATGCTCCTCTCGTGACTTTTCAATGGCTGATGAGACCATTTCCTGACTCCGACCATGTGGCGGGATGGTGCTTGTTTTTGAGACCTACCTGAATTTTTATTTTGGTGAAAATACCCCTCAAGCTCGAAAGTTTACTTTGGTAGAAAAACCTCCATGGCCCCGCAACTTCGCGACTTTGCACTTGGTGAAAAAAACTTCACAGGCTCGCGGGCCCGCACTTGAAAACTGTGCCATTTTGAAAAAAATTGCAAAAGTTCCAAAATCCCCCGCAAACCCACCGCCCTCGCATTTACACTTGAGAAAATTTCCTCCGTGTCCCCACATTTTCACTTAGCAAAAGAAATCATCCCGGGCCCGTCGGCCCGCATTTTCCAATTAGCAAAAGAAATCCTTCCTAGGCTCGTGGGCCCACAATTATAACTTGTGCATTTTACAAAAAGTGCAAAAATGCCAAAATATCTCCCGCCACCCTATCGGTCTCGCAATCTTCCCATTTGGCAAAAATTCTTCCCAGCCTGCTGTCCCCGCATTTGGCAAAATATCCTTCCCAGGCCCTGCCGGCCCACCATTTGCAAAATATGAGGAGTTAGAAGGACTTCTTTATATTTATGGAAAGGGGAAGAAATTTCCTATCTGATGGAAATGCTTTCAAGGGACCTTAAGTTCTTAAAATATATAAATTTTTGATTGAAGCACCAAAAGGGGGAAAATGGTGTTAGTTGACCAAAAATAAGTGTGAGCTTATTTTTGTCAACACACCCTTTATGCTTGATTACATGTAGTTCCTCTTCTTGTTACTAGGAATCATTATGGCCTCCACTCTTGCATGACTTGTCACCTACTACAAGGTGAGTGGTCAATTTTCCAACGTCACATGAACACACCTTATTATAATTATGCATTTTTTAAAAATGCCACAAACTGTGGGGTTATCATTGTTCTTGGGTGTTATATCATACGCATTCTCACCGATTCTAACATCTTACCACCTTGCTTGTATCCAAACACCCTATTCTTTTGCATCTTGTACTTCTTTCTTCCATATCATGGAGGATGTTTTTTCCAAACTTGAGCATGGCAGATCGCTTTTACATTCTCCGCCACTTCTTCTTGGGAGAGAGAACTATACATCATGGCGTGCTTTTATGGAATGTTACTTTACTCACAAGGGCCTTACTCCTTTCTACATGGGCTAGTTCCTGCACCCATTGATTATTTTCATCTTGAGGACTATCTCAACATGTGTGACCATGTTGTTGGTCACTTGATGTTGCATGTCTCTAGACCTCTCTGCCTTCACGTGGCAGACTCAGATCCTCCCCACACCATCTAAAACATCTTTCAATCCTTATTTGGAGACCCTTCACATATTGTTGTTGATGATATTGATACATTTATCTCCTCTTCTTCTTCATGTGATGAAAATTCCAATGACACATACTCGCTTGTTTCTATTCCTAGTGACGAGGATTGTGCTTCTAGTTTTGATGACGAGAGTACTACTGAGGACTCCTCTCCTCCTTTTCTAAGCCATATTCCAGAGTAAGTGGACACTCCTTCCTTCTCATCGACATCAGAAGTCTTGTTTCTATCCTTATACAATCATTACATCTACCTCTTTTCCACCTTCATTTTTGAGGCCCTTTCTAATCCTCCTCCTTCATGTGATTATTCATACTTGTTTGGCATCGCTCTTCTATTTGTTGAGCCACCTTCTTGGAAAAAGTAATTACTTAACTTGGTCATCTTTTTGCAGCTTCTAGGATAATTTTAGTGGCGAATATTCATAATATGGCAAAAATTTCATTTTAGGGAAATTTGAAAAGGAGATTTTTTTGAAGCGGGTCGGTGTCCTGTTTGCCTAAAATTTACATTATTTTTTTTTTGGGTCAGCTTCACCTACATTTGAAAACATATCCTATAAAAACCTAGGTGATTTTCTAGGTAGTATACTACGGTACTACCACCAGTACCTTACAAATACCATGAACTCGCATACTCTAAGCACCAGAGATTGATGATATGTGTCGATGCGTGACAAAGGGTCAGTTCTTGACGCGTGACAAGGATATAGTTGACGCGTGACAAGCGAGTGCACCGAGACACGTGATAAGGGGGTAAGTTGTTGACGCACGACAAGGAGGGTTTGTAGACGCATGAAAATGGGGTTATTTGTTGACGTGTGACACTGACGGATAGTTGACGCGTGACAAGGAGGTACTACAGATATTGACGCATAGTAGACGCACGACAAAGAGTTTGTTGATGTGTGACACAGATTTTTTTTTGATGTGTAAGTAGAGGCGAGGGCTGCAGATGCGTGATGGGAGATTTGTTGCAGGTAACGTCAACAAACCTCATTGACGTGTGTCAACAACCTTGTTGACGCACATCAATGAGATTTGTTGACGCGTGTCAATGAGGGTGTTATCGCCCCCGCACGTTTGTAGCCTTCTATCACACCACTTGAAAATCAGGTGAAAATTTTTCATACAACCTCCAAAAATTTCCCTTCCCGCGAAACCTGGTTCCGGGATATTCACTAGGTATTTTCCACCTCCGATTTCCAATAGGTCTCTTAAAATGAACCCTGGCGCTTTCTACTTGTGATGTAATATAGGGAGCTTTTCATCCTTCTATAGGTGTTTTGGAGGAGTTCTTCATCTCCTTTATTGGGATTGCCTCTTCTGGGACTCTTATCACTTCCACTTTTTTGGAGATCATCATTGATCCACCCTTGTTTGTGGATCCTCTTTTTTTTTTTTTTTCTGAGAGGTTTTTGCATTTTCGTAACTTATCTTGAGTATCCTTTTAGTGGATATTCCTCCTTCTCACTCCGGCAGTTCTTCTCTTGTGGCATTACCTTTGGTTCCTTGGCATTCATTTTCTATACCTATGTCACATTTCTATGGACCAGATTCGAGTTCTTTGTCTGCTGCTACCTTCGGTTTCTTTCACGGATTGTGTGGATTTCAAGACTCCATTTATTTCCTTCCTAAGGATAGGCACACATTTTAGTATGGGTAGTTTTTATTCAGTCCATTAGTTTAGGACCATGCCATGGACACTCTTCTTAGATACTTCCTAGAGTTGCAAAGTTCAAATCTATCTATGGCTTCTTCTATGTTCCTCGTGTCTCTCTTCTTCATCAAATTTATAGAAGGATTGGATTTGGAGGGTTGATGATATATGTTTAGCATAAGAACGAGTGAATAACTCGATCAACTCGGTTTGTGGGAGGGAGAAGGATAGTTGATTGATGATCCCTCGTCACTTGGTGACAAAATCAGAACATATTCATCTTCAAACTATTTCATAGCATAAAGATATGTAATGGAGATCCTAAGGGAAATATCGATGGAGAAATGTTCTAAGATCAACTCAACAAGTTATGAAAAAGAGAAGAGTGAATATTATGGGATATTGTTATACTAGTTAAGGGTGGGTCCTGCTAAGGACATGGGAAATGTCCTCAACATAAGGTCTTGGTCATGTGTGATGAGATATCATGCGTGACGAAAGTCCCTAATGTGTTGTTGTGGGTCCTCCTTACTATAGAATTTAATGAATTTTGGGAGTTCCCAGTGTGGGGGATAGGATTTAAAAGTTACTTGATGGGTGAATGGGTTCATTGAAAATATGTTCATAGGAAAGGGTTATTTTAGGACCCATGGTAGCAAATTCCAAACTTGTAATCCTATTCATAAGTATTTTCAAGGGGTTCTTTTGAGGTTGTTGTAAAATTTGAAGATGGTGAGCCATGTTGATTATAGATATGTGGATTGGATTATTGGTATAGATGATACGGTAACGAGACATTATAATCGATGAGGATTTCTTGTGGTAATGTTGTAGGGGTGCTAAGAGACCAAAGGTTGTGATGGTTCATTGTATTGATGAGGGATAGGAATGTATGTATTGATAATAGGTTGGGATGGATGTGGTATGTATTGAGAAGGGATGGTGCTATAAAATGAGAGAGGGGAAGTAGATACCTTCCTGTGAGAAGGGGTGAGTTCTAGTGATGGAAATCATATTAATGAGGGGTATAGTCATTGGGATAGACATGACTAGATTCTATATTGAGGATATATGTTGCATTGAAATGATGGGTTAAGATGTAATAAGAGGAATGAAAACCGAGCTTACAGGAGGTAGAGGAGAAGCATTAGAGGTCAGTGTGGATAGATATGGAAGGATATGTCGTCTCGTTCGTATGTGGAGTGACAAGATCGATGAAGGATCTGATGAAGGGAATGGTGACAACATTAAGGTCAAAACTAATGGCAGAGGTTGATGAATCGGGACTGATGTTTTTGACCCACTAGCAAAGAAGTAGGGATGAATTTTTTGGATGACAAGATCGTGATTGGGGTCAATGAGTCAGGAAGGATTGAATATAACAGCAATAATGGGAGGCCATTGTTGGATTTTTGGTTGTTAGTGGAAGACTCCTCGAGAAGCAAGATATGCATTAAGGGAAAATGGGTTAGAATCCCAATTTTCTATAAATAATGGATCACCACTCTTGATGAATCGTGGACCGGTGGATCTAGGATTTTAGGTGGCTAACCGGGTACTCAATAATTTGGGAGTTCTTCATCTCACACTGGAGGTGATTGAAATTTTTCAATTACGCCCGAGATCTCTTGAATGCGAGACTCAATATTATCAAGGGATTGTTAGAAACAGTTCTCATATCGTCAATGCTTTGTAGACGGGATTTTTTCTAGTTAAAACCATGAACTAAGCAAACAATCAATGAATAAAAATAAAATTTTTTGTTTAAAACAATTGTAAACAAGTCACACAAAAACTTTGATTATCTTGATTAATTTAAGAAAAGTGTGAAATGAGAAAAATGGTTGAAAGGGTACTAATATAAGGTTGTCTCGAGGCTATTTTTAGGTAAGTTTAAGGTCGAGTCCTCAATATACCAGAAATTAAATGAATCCCAAATATTTTTTGGTGTCGATGAGGCGTGATATTGAGGCCTACCCCACTTCACACATCCCGCAACAATAAGGGTGTCAATTGCTTAGCTGATATACCGCCTCCGCATTGTTTATACTCATCTAGAACACCGATTCGGCTTATCCTCTTGGTGATGAAATCTAAGAAGGTCCACCTATGAAGGTTTGTTTGAATGTAAATTTGATATAATATGTGATTTGGTTGTGTGTGAAGGGAGTTTCATGAATGTAATTATTTTAACTACTAATTAAGTTATGTAAACAAGCAAATATGAATGTTCATTTTAAGATAAAAAGGAAATGTTTAATTCAATAAGAACAAGGCACACAAAATGCAATGCTTAAAGAAAATGATGAAAGAAAAATAGCATACATGTGATCACTCTTTCCTTTTTAGTTTTGATTTTAATTTTTTAAGCATGTTTTTGAAACAAGAATAATGAAACGTTCCAAGCTGAAAGGTTAGATAATATGACAAGAAAAGAAATGAAAGATATGAAATCTAAATCAAAATGGGAGAAAATTTCTCACCGAGCATGCCGAATGTTTATGGTATCTTTTAGTTAGTTGTTATAATGTTAAAATAGAAAAAACTCTAAATAATAAAGAGTTTCCCGATACTTGTGTTGAAAAAGCGAAATGTCGGGATGATTGGATACGAAAAATGTAAAAGACTCCTCATTTCTCCAAGTGAGAAGATCTGCATAAAAAGACAACTAAACACATAAATATTAGATAAAGATATAATGAGTTACTCGAAAAGGCCAATCTCGTGGATCCAAAGGGCTTCCTTAAAGGGTGTCAACTCATGTTATAGAATCAAGTGATATAATATGATAAGATAAGACAATGATTTAAAACTCAAAAGGGATGAATATATTTTGCTTTGCGTTATAAGTGGCCCATGCTAGGCTATAGCAAGCTTAAAGTCCCGAAGTAATCAAACCATAACTTCTTCGTAGCTTCACATTCTTCATGTATGATCTTAAGTTAATCCTCGATACATTTGACTTCTAGTGTGAAGGAAATGGTGCACGAAATAAGATCATTTGTGATATCAAACCTGTTCCCACATGAAAGGCTGTTGGATGATTACAACGTGGTATATTCTTGTGATAGGATGTGATGAACCTAGAACAATCATCTACAAGGAATAAATCTTGCACGCCAACATATTAGATCAAAAATATTGCTAAAAATATGATAAATTATAGAAATGACTAAAAATATAGGGATTTGGATCGATGGCGATGAAGGATCAATGATGATCAAGGATAGATGGCGATCCGGGACAAAATATTTACTTTGATAAAAGTCAATAAAATGCATTATGATTAATACAAGATGGAGATTGAAAGTGTTAAGGTAAACTAGAAGGATTCTAGAAACATGTGAAGTTCAAAAAATAGAGAATCAGATGTATTTGAAGTATTGATGAAGGAAAAAGGG
Organism: Taxus wallichiana var. yunnanensis; assembly: GCA_018340775.1. NCBI lineage: Eukaryota > Viridiplantae > Streptophyta > Pinopsida > Cupressales > Taxaceae > Taxus > Taxus wallichiana. The sequence goes on from CM031240.1 coordinate 1,045,884,539, forward strand.
TTTAAAGGACCGATCAATAGTGATCGAGAATCGACAATGATCACTATCGAAATTGCAAATGTTTTATAACTTTGATAAGTAATTAAATGAGGGATTGATCATGGAGTGACTATGAAGTACAATGTAGATGATTGAATATAGAGTATAGTTAATGCAAAATATTATTGAAAATGCTACGCGAATACGTACTAACCTTGTTGGATGTTCTGAGGATGACATAGCTCTAAAAGGGTAACCGATGACTTGATAAGATTTCCTCAAGGATTGACAACATAGTGTTGATGTTTCCAATCATAGTGATATCATACAAAGGTGTAGAAATTAGATCCAAACCCGAGTCTTTGATTAACATGTTCTATGTGTAACTGTGAAAATGGGTAAGAGGGTGATTTAAGTAGAATTGATGGCATCCACAATGATCATTGGCGATCACGGATGGTCGTTGATTTTTCCAAGATATTACATATCGGGAATGAAAAGATGGAAAATGGTTTAAACCACTTACCATCTAAGGAACAAGGTTGTTTGATGAACGGTGGTAGGTTAGGAATATAGGTAGGAAGAGGTTAGGGAGTTAGGAATGGTAGGATAAATTAGGCTAGGTTGGTTTTAAGTAGTTAGGGGAGGGTAAATGAGGTTTTATGATGGTAACTTATAATGTACTTAGGATAGTGATGATGATGATAAATAATGATAATGTGCTTAATGTGCGTTGGTTCACCTAGGGGAGAAAAAGAGTTGTCTACAGGGAAGAGAGAATTTTTAAATAGTTCATAGGTGCTCTTGGTCTCACTATAACCCATACGATTAAAGGGGATGCAATATTTTTGTACATAAAATTTATTAATCATGGGAGTATGCATTTTTGTCTTGTAGAAAATCAAGAGACATTTTAATGATATATGAAAAATTATTTTTAGGATGAAATAATCAGTTCCAAATTCATGGTCGATATATTGTAATTTTCTCTCTCAACCAAACCAATATGAATGCAATTTTGAGTTTGCATGTATTAAGTTTTACAATTGAATATTTTGCATTCGATTCTTATTTTGGCACACAACACCATGTCATATGGCACTACCCATTTTAACATCCTAAATTAAGACTTCATAAAATAGGGGAATTTTTTATTTTTTTAACATAATCTTCACTGTTCTAAATTCACATAATTTAGAACAAACATTTCATTGTTAATCCATCACATAACAATAAACCATATGTAGCTACAATGAATCGATATAAAATAGATCTCTCATTTCATGACTCGGTGTTAACCGATCTCTCATGTTTCATTATGTTCATTTGTATACCAAGTATACTTTTGGTTCCTTCACCCCTTTAAGGGTCAATCAAGTGTTAATGTCTAAAAACCATGTCTGAGTATCTATTACCGATACTCATCTGATATCACCCAATCTTAGACCAGGTGACATAAGACAATGCAACCACCAGTTTCCAATACTTTGGCCAAATTTTAAAACATGTTTGTCATGTTTTTATTCCTAGATGGCATACTCGTCGAAAGGAATATGTATATCACCCCACTCAAAATTGTTATCTATTTTAGACTTCCTTGACTACTGTCAATCAATTATGTGTCTATGTTTCACACTAGATAGGGAAAAATCACATGAACTGGTGCAAATAGTAGACTTGTGGTGACTAAGGGTAAGTAAACATACTCAAATCGACTTACGTCAATTTAGGTGTGTTTATTCACCCTTGGTAAACATAAGTTGATGTCAACACTAGGCTATATTCCTATCACATTTTAGAGAAAAAAAGTGACATGAAATCCCACCTTATGATAGTTGTGTTAGAGGAGCTGAGTGGAATATTAAGGCATAGTAACTACTTCACAATATCCGCCTAATAACATGTGTCATTTGTGGGTACTATGTAGCAGCAACTATGTTGTGACAGTCCACTTAGTTCCAATAATGGAACTATCATACTTAACAAGATCATTAATTCTTTAAATTTAAGCTTATTATTTAGTTTATGTTTAATCATTAGGTGTCATGCCTAGTGATCAACTAGAACTTGTAATAGAACTCCAAAAAGTTGAATGTTTGCAGATCAAATCTTCCTTAAGTACATTGAGTTAATTATCAAGTTTTCCAAAGGTCCACTCAAAGACACTATTCCATCTTATTATATCATGTGTAGGACAACATTTGAGTATTACCTTAATATATAAAGCTATTAAGTATAACTCATATTTATACTACTTATATGTTGAGTGTGTGTGACTTTTATCAATTCACTTCATCTTTTCATAACCTTTTTCACCACTTCAATTACTTATACATTCGTTCACATTTTATCAAATTTATTTACTTGTCAAAATTTAGATATAAATATCAACATATGCCTAAGACTTGCTCATTAAGTCCATTACCACTTAATAAGTACATCCCTTTTCTTTCCATTTAAGGGCATATTATCTTATCTATGAATTCACAAAGTGTGTTACATATAGTATATTCCTTATAAAGTTCACAATGTCATTTCAATTTAAACATAAAAATTCATCTCTACATCTTATGAATAAGGTTCTGCATATCATCTATATGAATTCATATTCATTATTTATTTATTTCATTGACAAATGGACTTTATGTCTAGTCCTTCACATAATCAACAAAACAATCCCCATAGTGTCTACTAAGTCATGTATATGTAATACATAGGAATATTTAATTATAATAAAGGATCAAATTAAATTTATAACACATAATTCATTATGATAATTTGATCAGTAAGTTTAGAATTCATCTTTATTCCAATAAATTAAAAGTATCATTATAGATATATCAGTCTACAATAATCAACATGTTTCCAATTGTTTAGTATAAAAGGGGACATAGGCCATTTAAGTTTCAAAACATCATGCTTCTAGGAAATGATACAATAATCATGTAACTGAATTAGCTAACTTTTATTAGTAAAATAAATGCAACTTCCTATAAGTCTTCCTTCTTTCATGTTTCACAAAGTCCATCTACAAGATTGTTAGCATTTGTTAGTTCATACGAATTGAGCATGATAAGTACTAAATATTTAGAAAAGTATGCTCTATTTAATAATTTCATGAAAGGATCACTTTAAAATGAAATTATCCTAAAGTTCAAATAATATTATACATCTATTTAATAAGGCTCTATGAACTTCAAGAAATTATGAAAGTATTTCAAGCAATTACACCAAGTCAAACAAGATAATTTGAAAGCATACAATTAATCAAATTGATCAAAAAGTAAGGTACATGTATGTTATGATTGTAGTAATATGAGCCCATAATCTTATGACTACAATCATACATCTTACTATCTAAAGTTAATATAAATTTATTCGACGTGTGTGTGTGTGTGTGTGTGTGTGTGTGTGTGTGTGTGTGTGTGTGTGTGTGTGTGTGTGTGTGTGTGTGTGTGTGTGTAATAACAGATTAAGTAAATGACTTGTTGTAATAAAGTATCAAGATGGCGTAAGATGACAATCTTGTATATGCACATATGACTGAAATCAAATATCTCGCTAAATAAAGTTTATAAAACTATACTTGAATAAGTTAATAATAGTACATATATAAATAATCATACAATGAAACGATTGATATTAAAAGTTAAATATTAGCAAAGTTGACATTCATGTAAGCCATACATGTGCCACTCGCTATCATATAACATGTCAAATATGATTATTCAACTTCTTTAACCATAACTTTTTCATCCTAACAAAGCTATAAAAACCATATTTTAAACACTATAACTCACCATAACAAGTCAAGTGGTAATACTTAATGGAATTTCATACCAATTTCCAAATCTTGTAGTCCTAAGATTACATCCACTTCCAACAAAGACAGCTTAGGAAAGAAGATGTTCATCTCTAAATTATTCAAGTCCCGCATATAAGTAACAAGACTTAACTTCTAAATTTGAACATATAAATACTGAATAAATCAAACATTCCAATAAAATAAAACACCTCAACTTACATATATAATAACAACATCTTCATAGTCCTGAGCAAGACAAGATTAAATCAATGAAAGAAATCCCCTGAAGGTTCGAAGTAAACTCGAACTTCACCAATACCAATTTTAAAACCAACTACTCGATCAACCAACTATATTAGTTCCAAAATATATATATATATATAGTGATTATATCAAAATGGAAACAAAGTTACAAACCTCGATTAATGATAAAAACTACTTGGGATCCTTAAGGATATGTTATCATAAAAGGAACAACTTAGTCATAGTTAAGGGTGCCCTTAATGGACCCAAAGATATAAATCCCCAACACAACTATGGATTCCATGAGGGAACCCATTTTAGCATCCAAAACCGAACACACCCAGATGGTATCGACTCGGCCTTAAGTCTTAAGAAACACAACTAAATCACGAAGTACGATTGATAAAAATAACGAAAACCTTACCAAAGTTAATCACCGAGATAAATGCGAGGCACCCATAATATTGCAGAGTCGTATAACAACATAAAGCTCAAAATCCAAACGATGGAGTTCATAACCATCATTAAAAGCATATAGACAAGTTAAACCTGCTATGGACAATTAAACCATTTCCAAAATTTATACATCCACAAAGTACTCAAAAACAAACACTAAAAAAAAAAACAAGTGTACCACATCATACCCACGATCTCCATTTTAAAGAAAAAAAACATCCAAACTTAACTTGCTTTTCCTAGTGAACTGGGTTTCATCAATACCAAGTTTACTTGCTTAGGAAGCACCAAACGATCTAAATCAAGCATTCATAGAATAGTAAAATGACTCAAAGTAGCTATGCTCCAAATCTCAAGTTATAATCTAGATTACACTTCCAAGAAATACTTTAAAAAAATTCCAAACAGATTCAAACCACATTCAAATTTCCATCTAATAAGCAACCAAGATACTAAACACAACCAAGAACCAGAGAACAAATCCATAAGAGAGAAAATTTATTTTCTGGATTCCATTAAACAGAGTAGATAATTTAAAAGAGTTAAAGCCTATCATGCCTGGTAGAGCTCCCGTAAATCTTTTCCAAGCTCCCAAAGTTTCTTTCTGATCTCCCAAAAAAGATCTCACAAAAAATTGGCAACAAAACCATAGAAATCCCATTATTCCCTTTCTCCTCATTTTTAAAGACTTAACAATAATTATCTTCTTGTAAATCCTCCATGTGATGGAGAGGTCATAAATAAATTAGAAACTAACTAATGATTGAACCACAAAAGATCAACATGCAAATCCATATAGCTTGAAATACCCTATGAAAAATGAAAACCAACTCCAATGCCTTTTCCAAAACCATCTTGTTGTTTCGAGGTGGTTTTGCTTCCATGGAGACCATAAATACCATGGCAAACTGTTAGTTACCACCCAAAACCCACCAACCATTCATTCAAACTTAGCAATAACTAATAGTTAAAATAAACAATGCCAAATCTTTTAGCGAGCTAAAATAATGTGCATGCCAAAATAGACTAGGTCATTACCAAAGATAATGGTGCATGTCATTAAACACCCAATTTAATTCACTAAGTACTCCTAAGAAATGGTGTCACCACCTTTACCTTAACCCACCATTCCAAACAATGCCAACCATAGTTGTTCATAGGTTAGGTCTTAGGTTCATAGATAGGTTTTAGGTTCCCACTTAGTAATGTATCAACCTTAGCTTAGGTTGATAAAATAATTAATAAACACTAGGTTATTAATAATTCCATTAGTGTATAGTTGTCTTAGAATAGGTTAAGTTTAGGTCCCTTAATATTCAATAGGATCATCATCCTTAATAATAATCAAACTAAATAAAAATCAAGCAGCAGTGTGACTATATTAATAAGACGTCACAAAAATTATCACTTACCACCTTTCATAGGCTAGGGTAAGCCTTTAAGAAATTAAAATAACCCAATGCCATAATCAAATTTCCAAGGAGATCAAAATTATATGACTATGATAGTAAAATGCTACGAAGCAACTCTTGCAATTTAAAATCAATTACTTCCAAATAAGATAGTATGTCACTAATAATAATGAAGTCAACTAGACTTATAGAATATGATCGTAATAATATATCGATCAAAAGCATGCCTTGGATCACTGAAATTGATCCAAGGTGTCCTTTCTTCAAATGTAGATGTAATAATCTAGGGAACAAAAAATCATATCAAAACTTAGATTAACCGATTACCTATGTATCCTTCTGTCCCAAGAATCCGTGTTCTCTTTCCATAAGTCAAATTCACTTGGTTTATTTATAATTATTCAATGGAAATAATTATAAGTGTAACAATGTCACAAGAGTATTTAACAATGATTTCATAGATTTTGATATCATTACAAAAACATGATCTACCCGCTTCCTAAGAGCTCAAAACTCGTAATGCAAAATCGCGTGTCAACCTTTGTAAATTTCGGTCCAAGAAGCAAGTACAATTATCAACATGGCGGAGGAATTACATACCTCCCCTCTAAAAGTATCATTGTCCCGATGATTAACTTAGTCCACATTTTTTTTGAATAATATAGGCATAACTATAACTTATTCATCCATACAATTCCCAATCAATAAACAGAAATTTTACGAAATTCGAGTTTTCCCAACTCTTATTACAAAGATCATAAAGTTGTACAAAGACTTATTCAAAAGTTTTTGCCCAAAAATGGAAAAAATAAAGATAGTTTTTAAATAAAATATCCAATATCACATAAATCAGAAATTTTCTATTCAAAATAGATGAGGAAAAACAGTTTTCATATCCTCAAGATTCTCCCAAGTTGCACTTTCTTCATTAAACTGGTTCCATTGGACCTTGCATTATCTTATTTCACAAGAGCAACTTGTGAGTTTCCAGCACCCTTACAGGTTCAACCATGATTATTCCTGGGTCTTGGACCTGCAAAGAATTCTAATTCAATACATGTGACAAATCTGAAACATATTTCTTAAGAAAGGAAATATGAAAAACATCATGCATTTGTGCCAATGTGGGAGGTAATGTTAAATGATAGGCCATTGGCTGATGAATTCCACAATTTTGAAAGGTCCCACAAAATGAGGTGACAACTTAGTTTCTTTGCCAAAAGTAATTAAACTCTTTTTAGGCTTGACACGTAAATGACTTTTTCACCAAGTTCACATTTTCTATTGACCCTTTTCAAGTCTGCATAACATTTTTTCCTATCAGCAACTTCCTTTAATCATTCATGAATTGATTTCTCTTGTTTTTCCATTTTAGTAAGCATTTTCAGTCCAGCTTACCTCTATATTTTCTATATTATCCCAACTAACAGGGTTTTGCACTTTCTTCCATATAATGCTTCGAAAGGTGTCATTTTTAGAGAGGAATGGTAAGTGTTATTGTATGCAAATTCAACTAAAGGAAGGTATTCTTCCCATTTCTATTGTTGGTCCATATAGTACATACTCAACATATCTTCCATTACCTAATTAACTCTTTTTGTTTCCCCATCCATTTCCGAATGGTACACGGAACTAAAGTTCTGGCCATTCCTAAGGCTGCGTTAAAAGTTTTCTAAAAATGTGAGGTCATTCTTGGGTCTCTATCAAATATAATTAGGTCAGTTACTCCATGCAATCTAAAAATTTCATGAACAAATCTTTTTGCAAGAATAGGTGAATCATCTTTTAGATTTCCAGCAATGAAATGAGTTACTTTTGTTAATTTGTCAACGACAACTAAAATAACATCATGCTTATTTTTATACATAGGAAGCTCTTTGTAAAATCCATGCTTATTACCTACCATTTATACTTTGTGGAATGCTATGCAGTACAATAAACCAGCTTAGATGCATATGTTCAACTTTAACACGCTAACATTCTAGGTAATGAGATATGTAATAAATTATATCATTCTTCATCCATTTCCAAAAATATTTTTGTTTAACATCATCAAGCATTTTGTCACTCCTAATGTCCATAATAAGGTGAATTCTGAAATTCAATCATTAACTTCTTCCTTAACTCATTTTCCAAGGTTACACACTGTCATCACCAATCCGGCACTATAATAATTCTTCACCGGGAACTCCTCGTGCTATGATTATTTACTAATGCACAGCCTTTAGTTTGGTAGATGTAATCTGGAAAAAAAACAACAACATAACACAAGAATACCATCGACTATGATAAGACGGAATGATGACAAATCTGAAATATCAAAGTAAATTATAATATTAACATGAAATTGTTACAATCTCACCCATGAGGTACTTCAAGTGTTATTGACTTCACTTGACTTTCACCAAGACTATGGGAGAAACTTTACAATTACACCTCTTAATGGCTTCTTCAACACACCTTTAAACTGATGGCTTCCTTCGCACACTTCCTACAATATTTCTCACTACTTCCTTCTATGCTAAATGAGGGGGGTGGCCTCTCTATTTATAGAACTTCCAGGCTTATCCATCTTATCTCTAAGATAGGATAAGAAATCCACTCTGACGAATCATATTTCATACCTTAACTCTTATCTGTACATGTAAGCTTATCCTTTAAGATAAGATAAACCTTATCATTTTACATGGGTTCCACATTTTTAGACTTTTTACAAATAAAATACACAAAATATTTATGACCTCACTCCTTGTCCTTATTACCAATATAATATTTCTAATTCCTAATCATGTAGACCCTACTTCTCTAATTACCCAAACTTTGACATTTTAACATTACCGGACCACTTACGACAAATATTTACTTTTTACAACATTCCTATTGTACTTTGACTGTTACCGTACTCCACATTATTGGCGGCACCATACTGACGGCGCCGTTATCTTCTATCAGACGCTACTACTAATTATACTTAACAACATCATATTCCTAATACATACATTAATGAAATAGAAATTATGGAGGAAAATTTTAGTGTCGACATCTTCCCCCTTCCTAGCTTCTACTCCGTCCTCGAGTAGACTCTTCCCAGTGCTTGGAAAATCTTCAACTTGTCATGGTTGACCCATTTCGTAATAGGAGTGCCATCCAATTCCTCCACTCAGACGTTCCATTTTCATGCATAAATTTATGCTGCTATTTTGTAGGGCCCATCCATTTTGGAAGAAATTTTCTCTGTCTTCTTTTTTGTATCTCGGAATCATATACTAGAACCAAGTCATTCACATGAAATGGAGACCACCGGATCTTTTTATCAAAGTATTCCTTCTCGCTTCATTTTCTTCTTATGGCTTGTATCCTTTGCTATTTCTCTCATTTCCTCTAGCAAATGAAGATGTACCAACCTTTCTTTTATCTTGAATCACTTTCATCCATCCTTTCATTTTTCATAACTCTCACAAAGGGGAATATCAAACTCAATAGGAAGAATGGATCAATGCCATAGGCCAACCGAAATGTGGAGTATCTTGTTGCTAATTTGATGTTGCCCTATATGCCCACAATGCTGCATGAATCCTTTTATCCCATTTATGTACCTGCAAGGCTGCATCTTTTGCTAGAATTTGACACAACACAAAATTTGTTCGTTCCACCTGTCCATTTGTGCTTGGCTTGTATGTTGTTGCCTTCCTGTGCTTAATAGAAAACTTATTGACTAGGGCTTCTACCACCTCATTAATGAAGTGGCTTCCTTGATCTGTTACAATTTCTAATGGGCAACCAAATCTGGTGACAATGCGTTCACACATGAACGTTGCCACTTCATCCATGGAAGTTGTTTTCAATGGCCTAGCTTCAACCCACTTGGTTAAGTAATCTGTGGCAATTACAATATACTTATTTTGGCATGATGTAGTTGGAAGTGGACCTACAATGTCTATTCCCCACTTTTCAAAGGGACCAAGGGGAAGAATAGGACATAATGGAGCTGATGAAGTCTTACGGTTACCATGTGTTTGACAAATATCACATGTCTTACAATAATTATAACAATCTTTAAAAAGAATGGGCCAGTGATAACCTGCATCCAAGATCCTTCTTGGTGTAAGTTGTCTGCAGAAGTGCCCTCCACATGTACCATTGTGGAATTCTTCTAGCAGCCTTCCCTTGATCACGTTCAACCGCCTCTTGTACTGTCCATCAGGTCCTATTCGAAATAATACTCCATACAGAATAGAATATGGACGACTAGCTTGAGTAATCTTTCTCTTAGTCTTTGCATTGGCACCATCAGGAAACTTGAATTCATTCAGATAATTCCAAATATCTATGTATTCACTAGGGATTGTGTCAAGGATAACAATGCTGCATCGGGAAATAATCATCATCACAAGATGATCCTAAACCATCATAGGCTCGAGAGAGTGCATCTGCATTGACATGCTTCTTTCCCGGCCTATTTATAATATTAAATTCAAATTCTTGTAGCAAAATTATCCATCTTCGCTATCCTCCCCGATGGGTTAGGCTTATTTACAATATATTTTAGAGCCCGATGGTGCATTACAACTAGAAATTTTTGCCCTAGCAAGTAATTTCTAAACTTCTTTACAAAAAAATGATAGCCGAGCCTCTTTTTTCGATTCTGATATAATTTACCTCAAAGATCTTTGCTCATTTGTTTGCTCCCAAAGTAAATTAGATGTTCATTCCCATTTTCATCCTTTTGGCTTAAAGTACTTCCTAGTGCTGCATCCGAGGCATCAGTGTACATAATGAATGGCTTGCTTCAATCTGGATTCTTCAAAACAGTGAAGACACCGGGGCTTCCTTCATTGTCCAAAAGCTTCATGCGCCTTATTTCTGGTTCATAAGTAACATCCTTCTTCAAGAATCAAGTTAGTGGGTCATGCAATCTTTGAGAAATTCTTGATGAACCTTCTATAGTAACCCACATGGCCTAAAAATGATCTCAACTTACTTCTATTAATAGGAAATGGTAAATCTTTGATTTTTGAAACTTTATCGAGATTAGTACCATACCATCTTTGGATACAACATGCCCTAACAAAACGCCTTTAGAACATCCAAAGACACACTTTGTAGGGTTTAGTGAGGCTTGTGCTTCATCTAACCTTTGAAATGCTATCTCCATTTGGTGCGGTGGTCCAACTTGCTCCCATAGATGTAAAAATCATACGAAATACTCGATGATGGTCCCAATGTAGGGTTCGAATCTGTTAGGAAATATATCTTAGTGCTCCATTTGTATGTACGGGTGAATAATAATTACATGTGTAATTATTATTATGGTAAATTAGTGAAAGTACATTTACTATGTAAATGTAAATAGTAAATGTAAAATGTGGTTAGTATGTGGTAAGTTAGTAAGTTAGAATAATAAAACAATTAGTATTGTTTTATTATTATATTGGTGAGAGGTTGAAACCATATGGGTGTATGGTTGTATATGAAGACAAATGTTGTTGTAATGATTGTTATTTTACATCTCCTATATAATGGAGTGTAATAGTGAATGAATATAATAAAAATATAATATAGAGTTGTTGATTTCAATTATTGTCTGTAGCTATTTCATAGATTCTTTGTATTAGATCAGATTAATTTCTACATTTGGTACCAGAGCAGGTTAAATCTGTCTCGAAGATGATCTTGTAACTTTTGTTTTTGCGATCTGGGTTTCTCCAAAATTTTGTACGTGGAATGATCTATTATACGGGAAGCTACAGGAGAAATTTCAGAATAACCCAGTTCGTAGTTTGGGAGAAAAGTGCAATTTACTATACAGCACATTGATCACTGCTATTTTTTTGAAGAAATCAGAGAATCAAAGGTAATTCAAATCTACATTCAATTTTTTTTTGGATATTTAGATTCAATAAAATGGATATACCATTAGATGGGCTGAACTTCCATACATGGAGAGTAAAAATCCAGATGCAGTTAATGAATAAAAATCTATGGAGGATAGTAGATGGAAAAAAAAAAAACCTACAGATGTAAGCAAAATTGTAGAATGGGAAACTAGAGATGAAAAAATAACAGATAAAATTGACTATAACTATGAAGAATTTCTATACTAAGTGAAGTTCTTGGAGGAAGGAGGCACAGGAGGTTGGAGGTCATTCAGCGACCTCTCGTCAGTCACCAACGACGGGGCCGTATCAGCTATGGTGATTATTTTTAATACAGTGTGTTCCTGTTGTTTCTTTGTATTTTTGGCAGAGTGTTTGGTTGCAGTGTTCCTATTGTGGTTTTTAGAATAAATGAAATTTCACATTGAGGGGGGAACATGATCTCAATGTTCCATTTCTAGTTTTCTACATTTCTGGTATTTTCTATATATGAGCAGTAGATTTCAGTAGAATTTCCTATGTTATTCCCTGCAGTGAGATGTGATGAGGGCTAAGAATAATACTTGGCATATCATGATGTGGTTGTAGGTAAACCACTTGAAAACCTTCATTTTTGGTTTGTGGTACACCAGTTGTAAAACCACCATTTTCGGTTGTTGGTAAACCCTATGCAAAACCATCACCCTTTTGGTTTGTGGTACACCACTTGTAAAACCACCATTTTTCGGTTGTTGGTAAACCCTATGCAAAACCATCACCTTTTTGGTTTGTGGTAAACCAGTTGCAAAACCATCATTTTCGGTTTATGGTCAACCCTGTGAAAAACCATCTATTAGGTTTATGATCATCCTGTAAAATCATCAGATCATGAGCAGGTGCAAGTATAAGGCAGGTTTTCCCCATGTTCACACTAAGGGGGGGAATGTTAGGAAATATATCTTAGTGCTCCATTTGTATGTACGGGTGAATAATAATTACATGTGTAATTATTATTATGGTAAATTAGTGAAAGTACATTTACTATGTAAATGTAAATAGTAAATGTAAAATGTGGTTAGTATGTGGTAAGTTAGTAAGTTAGAATAATAAAACAATTAGTATTGTTTTATTATTATATTGGTGAGAGGTTGAAACCATATGGGTGTATGGTTGTATATGAAGACAAATGTTGTTGTAATGATTGTTATTTTACATCTCTTATATAATGGAGTGTAATAGTAAATGAATATAATAAAAATATAATTTAGAGTTGTTGATTTCAATTATTGTCATAGCTATTTCATAGATTCTTTGTATTAGATCGATTAATTTCTACACGAACACCCTATTCATCAAATGTTGGAATGTTCTTTGGAGCATTACACAACCCAAAAGGCATAACTCTATAAGCATACGTTCCCAAGGAGTGGTGAACGTGGTCTTGGTGATCTTTCTCTCGCTATACGAACTTGGTTGTCAGAAATGCTATATCCATCAAGCAAAACTATAGCACTCTGGCCGCCTACTTCGTCCAAGATCTAATCTGAAAATGGAAGAGGGTAATGATCCTTCTTTGTTGCCTTATTGAGCTTCCTGTAATCAACACAAATGCATAGCTTCCCATTCTTTTTTATTGATATCACAATGGGAGAAACCCATTCTGAATTCTCCACAGCAAATATGAATCCTGCATCAAACAACTTATCTATTTCTTCTTTTACAGTATTGGAAAAATTAGAATTCATTCTATATGGCATTTTCTTTATGGGCTTAGCACCATCTACCAACTCAATACAATGTTCTACCCAACTTACTTGACGGAGTTCCTTGTAATCAAAAGTGAATAGGTGTATGTACCTTGAAAGAGCCTGGAGGTAGGATTACTTCTCACTCTCCATCACAAACATCACCAATCTTTATTTGTTGGAGACGATCATCAACTTCTTCTTTAGATAATTTTATGGGTTCATGAGTTGGTGTGGACTGGAAGGATATCCATGACTGAAACATCCACCTCGCTTTCTTCATCTTCGAGTGTCCACTTCACTTGGTACTAGAGTAATCGAGGATCTCTAATCATCATTTTCATCACTTGAATCCACGGGTTCTACTTTATGATGTCGAGGATCACGTTTATCTTCACCCTCTCTCTACCACGTCCAAGTGTCATGAAACCTTCATTCCAGGTAGTTTCTTGCATGAACTCTCCTTAGCCATGGTCTTCCCAACAAAGATTGGGTACGCATAGCATACCATTTTCATCACCTGAAAGTCTACCACACATACAATACCCATAATGAGATATTGCCACATTTGAAACTACACCTTCGGTTTAGTTTTTCCTTTATTTAATGACCTTAACATAAGTGTTGAAGGGCGATCAATTTTAAACCCAACATATTCATTACTGAGACTCATTCATTACATTAATCGCAGCACCTCCATCAACTAAGACATCATGAATTGAAATACCATTACATAATACCTCACTTGTGGAGCATAGGGATCCGCCTCTGCCTCCCAAAAACAGGGGACCTCAACCTCCTTTCTTCATCGAGCATTGAGTCCACTTCGCAGTTCCCGCCTCTTCTCCGAAGACATAGCCAAGAGTTGACCATATGTAATATTTGCAGGCCTTTTGGACAAATCTTCCAAGATGGAGTATGGTCCTTGCCCATGTGAAATCATAAAATCCTGCACACCCAACTTTCTTCTCCTATGTTTCTTACTAGTTTCTCCTTTCATCTTCTTAGGATCATTTCCATCTTGATTATCTTTTTCTTTCTTTCTTTTTTACAAACACATCTACTTCATTATTTCTGCTCTTATCTACTACATCAAAAGAATTCACAGTGATTTTCCTTTATCATTATCTCCTTTACCAGATGTAGAAGCTCTATCTGGACAATTATACTTATAATGACCCTTTTTATAACAACCATAACATACGACTTCAGAAATATTTCTTTTTGGACCTCTATCTCCTCCCTGAGAACTAAATTCTTTTCCTTGAAGAAGATTAATAGTTAACTGACCCATCTTTTTGAGCAGATCTTCATACTCAGTAGATGTACTAGGAGAAATATTTGTGCTCACCGGGAGTGGTTGTGGATTTTGGACCAAAGGCGCTGGTGTAGGCTCTACTTTAGCCACAATTTCTTTGGGCTCCTCTTCCATGCTTTCTTCTTGCCTTCTTGCAATCTCCTTTGCTTGTTCAATGGTAGCTGGGTGGTCATACTTCACTCGTTGTCGATCTCTCGGCTTCATCCCAAGAATTAAGTGCTTACAGAGGAGATTAACCACGCCATTCATCAACCCATCCGCTAATCCTTCCTTCCTTAGGAGCTGGGCATCGAGCTTCCTCCTTAGCTCTAGAACACGAGCATGATAATCCCTTATCTTCTCCTTCTCTCCTTGGGATAGCTTTGTGATCTCGATCATGAGATCTCGCATATTTCATTGTTCACCAAATTCTTCAAGAAAACTTTCGAGTTAATAAATCCCATGAATTTTTCACATTATCACCTAGTGTTTCAAACCACCTAAGTCTTTGAACCATCCAAAAAGGTAGGAAAAATTCAATCCATTGTTCCCTTCTTATAAGGCCATTACAAATACAAGATCGTTTAAACTCTTGAATGAAAGAAGAAGCATCTTCATTAGATTGAGCTGAAAAAACATGAATCTTTCCCATTTCCAAAAGTAACCACCGTGAAATACCAACCCACAAGTATAATTAACAAGACTTATGTGCACAAATAATTGGAATCACTATACTAGAAAGTGACTTTACACCTTTCTACAAAAAATAGAAATGACCACGGTAAACTATGGTGAAACTTGAGTGCAACTTCTCATGCGGTAAAAATTGACTTTCTTGTGGTAAACACTATTCACGATAAAAAGTGAAGTTCTTTGTGTAAATACTATTCATGGTAAAAGTGACTTTACTTGTGATAAATACTATTCACAAGCAAAAATGACTTTATCATGGTAACTACTATTCACGGTAAAAATGACTTTCCATGGTAACTACTACGCACGGTAAAAACAAGGTTACCCTCCAATTGATTTTTGACTAAGTGGGAATATCTCTCCGAGAAAATCCACCAACGAGGAATGGTCCCTTAACGGAACCAAAATGTCATCACCAATCCGGAACTATGATAATTCTTCACCGGAACTCCTCGTGCTATGATTATTTACTAATGCACAGCCTTTAGTTTGGTGGATGTAATCTGGAAACAAAACAACAACATAACACAAGAATACCATCGACTATGATAAGACGGAATGATGACAAATCTGAAATATCAAAGTAAATTATAATATTAACATGAAATTGTTCTGATCTCACCCATGAGGTACTTAAGTGTTATTGACTTCACTTGACTTTCACCAAGACTATGGGAGAAACTTTACAATTACACCTCTTAATGGCTTCTTCAACACACCTTTAAACTGATGGCTTCCTTCGCACACTTCCTACAATATTTCTCACTACTTCCTTCTATGCTAAATGAGGGGGGTGGCCTCTCTATTTATAGAACTTCCAGGCTTATCCATCTTATCTCTAAGATAGGATAAGAAATCCACTCTGACGAATCATATTTCATACCTTAACTCTTATCTGTACATGTAAGCTTATCCTTTAAGATAAGATAAACCTTATCATTTTACATGGGTTCCACATTTTTAGACTTTTTACAAATAAAATACACAAAATATTTATGACCTCACTCCTTGTCCTTATTACCAATATAATATTTCTAATTCCTAATCATGTAGACCCTACTTCTCTAATTACCCAAACTTTAACATTTTAACATTACCGGACCACTTACGACAAATATTTACTTTTTACAACATTCCTATTGTACTTTGGTATCATACCGTACTCCACATTATTGGCGGCACCGTCATCGACGGTGCCGTTATCTTCTATCGACGCTACTACTAATTATACTTAACAACATCATATTCCTAATACATACATTAATGAAATAGAAATTATGGAGGAAAATTTTAGTTCGACAACACACCCGATTTTCATACCTTAGGATTCCTTTGTTATCAATTTAGAAACCTTTGTATCTTGCATCATTAGAATCTACAACAAGTGTTGTTTTTACTTGCTGAAAATATGGATCAGACATCATTGTTTTCTTTACTTCATCTTTGAACTGAGTTCTCAAGGTTACAAGTGTGGAAATATGTTTCCTACGAATTAGCGCATCTTCCACTTTGTTTTCTTTACCTTTAATGTAACTGATGTCAAAATCATACTGAGACAAAAATTCTAACCATCTTCATTGTCTTGCATTCAAATTTGGTTGTGTGAAGATATATTTCAGCCCAAGGTGGTCAATTTTTAACTCAAAGGGTTTACCTAAGAGATAATGTCTCCATACTTGAAGTGCATGAACTATGGAAGCAAGCTCTAGGTCATGGGGAGCATAATTCAGCTCGTGTATCTTGAGTTTTCTACTTTCATAAGCTATAACATGATCATTTTACGAGTAATATACCCCTAATCCTTCTCTAGAAGCATCTATAAAAACCGTATAAAGCTTACGTTTGGGTCTGGAACAGTCAAAATAGGTGTTGTAGTTAATTGTTCTTTTAGTTTTTTAAATGTTGCTTCACATTTATCACTCCAAACAAACTTTTTGTCTTTATTTTGCAATGAAGTAATTGGGGCAGCAACTTTAAAAAATCCTTAACGAATTTTTTATAATATCCGCAAGCCCCATGAAGCTTCTAACTTCATGAACATTCTTAGGTGTTGCCAATCAATTATGGCTGCAATCTTTGATGGATCAACTGATATTCCATCCTTACTTATAACATGTCCCAAATAATGTACTTCAATTTCATAAAAGGAACATTTTGACAATTTTCCAAACAATTTTCTCTTTCTTAAAATCTCAAGTACAATCCTTAAATGTTCATTGTGCTCCTCCACGCTTTTAGAATAGATAAGAATATCATCCAAGAATACAAGCACAAACTTGTCCAAGTATTCTTGAAAGATATTATTCATCAAATTCATGAAATTTACAGGTGCATTTGTTAAACCAAAAGGTAAAATAGTGAATTCATAGTGCTCATACCTTGTTCTAAAAGTTGTTTTATGAATATCATCATATTTGATTCTCAACGATGATATCTAGATCACATATCTATTTTCAAATAAACTGATGCACCACGCATCTGATCAAATAGATCATCAATCCTAGGAAGAGGATATTTGTTTTTATTATTGCTTTGTTTAACATTCGATAATCAATACAAAGTCTAAGTGTTTTGTCTTTCTTTTTAACAAAGATCACTGGTGCTCCCCAAGGTGAGACACTCGGTCTTATCAAACCCTTAGACAAAATTTCTTGTAATTGTGCCTTTAGTTCAACTAATTCAGTTGTAGTCATGTGGTATGGTGCCTTGGAAATAGGTTCAATTCAAGTTTGTTTTCTATAGTGAAGTCAAATTCTCATATTGGTGGAAGACTAGGAAATTCTTCCGGAAACACATCATTGTACTCTCATAATAATGGGTATTTTTCCATAAAATTACTACCTTATTCTACTATTTTATATTTTTACTACATATAACATGCAACCTTTATTTTTTTCCTTCTTAAGTTGCATGGCTGATAGTTTTCTAACTGAAATGTCTCTTTTTACTCCTTGTATGTCTGATTATTTTTTACAGATCATCAAGGCATCTTATGTGTTTTTCAAAATAATCAACCTTTTCTTTATGATCAACAAGCCAATTTACACCAATTATGACATCATATGACCCTAAAGGTGCAACATACAGGTCTACTTTTGTAGTAAAACTTGGTAATTCTAAGGTTACCAAAAAGACATTTATTAACAATGTGGACAACATTATTCCCATAATGAACAATCCATGATTTTTCCATAATTCCATCTTTTCTTTTTAATTTTGAAGCTAATTTATTAGAAATAAATCATTCTGTAGCACCAATATCAAAAAGTATAGTTACATGTATACCAAATAATTTACCTGGCACTTCTATGGACATAGCCTGTTTCTCATCTTGCTTATCAGCTAAACCTGCAGCATGTATCTTGTGTTGTTGGTTACTATCATTTTTCTTTAGAGGGAATGGTTTGTGTAATGGTCCTTTCCATAGTTATAATAGCCCCAACAAGTCCCTTTCTAGGCTCAAACTTATTCTTAGCCTTGTAATTATTGTTTTGGCCACCGAAAGTTTTCTGCCCATTATTATTATTCTTTGTAAAATTGTTTATGTTATTTGCATCAGGTTTATTTTCTGTTGTTTTCTTATTGTTTTCAGCCCCAAACCTATTTTTAGTGTAAAATTTTTCCATGCCACCTTCTTGGGTGCAAGTGATGAAGAAGAGTTGGATATTTTCTTTCGATTCTCTTCCTTATGCACAAAAATTGCCTTCAATTTTTGTTCTTTCCTTATGGATTTTTCTACAACTCCCTCCATGGTGGTTGGGTTGTGTACATCTACCTCTCCACCTATGATAGGATTCAATCCCATTATGAACTTACGTATTCTAAACTTTTCATCAGTTTGGTATTACGGTACATACTTGAGAAGCTTGGTAAACTTCTCCCAATATTCAATTACTAAGATTGTTTTCCTTGAACTAAGTTATGAAATTCCATCATTTTCTGATCATAATAGAGTTATGGAAACCAACACTACCTAAAGTAGCCCTTAAACTATTCCCAAGTGATGTTTTCTTCATCAATATTCAATTCAGCCTTACGACTGTCCCACCAAGAAGATGCTTCATGGGAAAGTTGGTAAGCTCCCCATACTGCTTTGGTTTCTTCTAAGAAGTTCCTTATTACAAATTACTTCTCCATTTTGCTTTGAGCCAATTCTCATCCCCATCTCCCAATGTAGTACCATCAAACTTTGGTGGACTTATTCTTTTTATGTCATTAGTAAGTTTAGCTGCCAATCTTGCCTTCTTATTTTCAAGCTGATTAGGTGCATTTGCATCCGCATTTGTAGCATTATTTTTGGCATTTGCAGCATTATTATTTGTTGCATTATTGTTATTATCACTCATGATTTCCAGCATTAACATTATTTCTTGGAGGTGGTTTATTGTTATTATCAAAGCATCATCCTCTTCTTCCTCATTTCCCATTACTTGTTGTTCAAGTACAACAAGATGATCTCTTGTGTCCAACAGGCAGTAAGGATCTCATCAAGTTTTTGTGTTGTAGTTGCCTCACCAACCAAGGTGGTTATTTGTAGCACATCCCCTTGTTCTAACCATTTTTTGTTAACAATAAATTAAGTTTTTATCGAGATGGACTCAAATAGGTCCAAGAGTTGCAACCTTCAGCTCTGATACCAAAATGTAACATCCTCATTTAAAACTTCAAAAACAGGGAAATTTTTTTTTAACATAATGTTCACTATTCTAAATTCACATAATTTAGAACAAACATTCCATTGTTAATCCATCACATAACAATAAACCATATACAATTGTAATGACTCGGTATAAAACTAATCTCTCATTTCATGACTCGGTGTTAACTAATCTCTCATGTTTCATTATGTTCATGTGTATACCAAGTATACTTTTGGTTCCTTCACCCCTTTAAGGGTCAATCAAGTGTTAATGTCTAAGAAGCCTATTTAAGTATCTATTACTGATACTCATCTGATATCACGCAACCTTAGACCAGGTGACATAAGACAACGCAACCAAAATTTTACGATAATTTGGCCAAATTTTAAAACATGTTTTCCATGTTTTTATTCCTAGATGACATACTCATCAAAAGGAATATGTCTTTCACCCCACTTAAAATTGTTATCTAGTTTAGACTTCCTTAACTATCACAATCAATTCTAGGTCTATGTTTCACACTAAATAGGGATAACTCACATGAACTAGTGCGGACAGTCTACTTATGGTGACTAAGGGTAAGTAAACATACTCGAATCAACTTATGTCAATTCGGTGTGTTTATTCACCCTTGGTCAACATAAGTTGACGTCAACACTAGGCTATATGCCTATCACAGTTTAGAGTAAAACAATGACCTGAAATCCCACTTTATGATAGTTGTGTTAGAGGAGATGAGTGGAATATTGAGGCATAGTGGTTGCTTCACAATATCCACCTAATGACCTGCATCATTATGTGGGTATTGTGTAGCAATAACTATGTTGCAATAGTCCACTTAGTTCCGATAATGAAACTATCATACTTAATGAGCTCATTAATTCTTTAATTTCCAACTTGTTAATTAGTTTATGTTTAATCATTAGGTGTCATTCCTAAGGATCAACTAGTTTTAATACAATTAATCCATTCATAACACAACTCCAAAAATTCTAATGTTTGTAGATCAAATCTACCTTAAGCACATTGAGTTAATTATCCATTTTTACAAAGGTCCATTCATCGATGACACTATTCCATCTGATTATATCATATGTAGGACAACATTTGAGTATTACCTTAATATATCAAGTTATTAAGTATAACTCAGATTTATACTACTTAAATGTTGAGTTGTGTGACTTTTATCAATTCACTTCATCTTTTCATAGCATTTTTCACCACTTCACTTACTTATACATTTGTTCACATTTTATCAAGTTTTTTTACTTGTCAAAATTTAGACATAAATATGAACATATGTCTAAGACTCACTCATTAAGTCCATTACCGTTTAATAAGTACATCCCTTTTCTTTCCATTTAAGGCATATTATCTTATCTATGATTTCACATTGTTACTTATAATATATTCCTTATAAATTTCACAATGTCATTTCAATATAAACATAGTAATCCATCTCTATCTTATGAATAAGGTTCTACATATCATCTATATGATTTCATATCCATTCTTTCTTTATTTCATTAGACAAATGGACTTTATGCATAGTCCTTCACATAATCAACAAAACAATCCCCATAGTGTCTAATAAGTCATGTATATGTAATACATAGGACTATTTAATTAAACAACCAACATGATAATGAAAGGATCAAATTAACTTTATAACACATCATTCATTAGGATAATTCAAATTGTAAGTTTAGAATTCATCTTTATTCCAATGAAATTAAAGTATCATTATTATATATATATATATATATATATATATATATATATATATATATATATATATATATATATATCATCTACAATAATCAACATGTTTCTAACTATTTACTATAAAAGGGCCATAAGCCTTTCAAGTTTCAAAACATCATACTTCTAGGAAATGATACAATAATCATGTAATTAATTAATTAACTTTGATCAGTAAAATAACTGCAACTTCCTATAAGTCTTCCTTCTTTCATCTTTCATGAATTCCATCTATAAAATTATTAGCATGTGTTAGTTCATACGAATTGAGCATGATAGGTACTAAATCTTCATAAAGAAAGATGCTCTATTTAATAATTTCATAAAAGGATCACTGCTTTAAAATGAAATTATCCTAAATTTCAAAGAAGATTATACATCTATTTAATAAGGCTCTATGAACTTTGAAAAAGAACCCATTAAGAGAAAGCAAGTGATTTCAAGCTATTATGAAAGAATTTCAAGCATTACACTAAGTTAAATAAGATAATTAGAAAGCATAAAATTAATCAAATTGATCACAAAGTAAGGCACATGTATGTTATGATTGTAGTAATATGAGCCCATAATCTTATGACTGTAGTCATACATCTTACTATCTAAGTTTAATATAACTTTATTCGATATATATATATATATATATATATATATATATATCATATATAATAGTATAAGTAAATGACTTGTCAATAAAGTAGCAAGATGCCATAAGATGGAAGTCTTGTATATCCATATATGACTGAAATCAAATATCTCACTAAATAAAGTTTATACAACTTTATTTGAATAAGTTAATAATAAGACATATATAAACAGTCATACAATGAAACTATTGATATTAAAAGTTCAATATTAGCAAAGTTAACAGTCATGTAAGCCATACATGTGTCACTGCTATCTTATAACATGTCAAATATGATTATGCAACTTCTTCAACCATAACTCTGTCATCCTAAAAAAGCTATAACAACCCATATTTTAAACACTATAACTCACCATAATAGTCAAGTGCTACTACTTAATGGAATTTCATACCAATTTCCAAATATTGTAGTCTTAAGATTACATCCACTTCCAACAAAGACAGTTCGGAAAGAAGATGTTCATCTCTAAATTATTTATAATGCATGGCATATAAGTAACAAGACTTAACTTCTAAAGTCGAACATATAAATACTTGAATAAATCAGGCATTCCAATAAAATACAACACCTCGGCTTACACAGATTATAACAACATCTTCACAGTCTTGAGAAGGACAAGATTAAATCAATGAAAGCAATCACTTAAAGGTTCGAATTGAACTTGAACTTCACCAATACCAAGTTCAAAACCAACTACTCGATCAAACAACTATATTAGTTCCAAAAATATCTATAGTGATTATATTGAAATGGAAACGGTTCTGAGACCTCGATTGACACATAAAAACTACTCATGATCCTTAAGGATCTATTATCTTTCAATGTACCCTATTTTTAGGGATAACATGTGTTCTAACTCTGTCTCTCCCTCACTTTTGTAGATACAATCGAGACACCTCATGGGTTGTGGCTATCCCTATTATGAGATGAATCTCTGGGGATTACAAGGAAAATTTCTTCTTTGGATGTATCCTAAACTAAAACTATGGGGTTTAAGGGTAAAAGATGGCTAAAACTGAAATGTAAATGGGTTGATACACCAAAAGTATTGGGAACCTTTATAGAGATACATGCACAATAAGTTGTGAATAAGTTACATAATCACAAACTAATGGGGTTTAGCTAATTGCAATGCAAACACTTTAGTGTTGAGGTATCTTTACAACAACAACGGCATATCACTACACACTAAAACTAACAGAAAACACCAATTTGCAAAGTAAGGTAAAACATTCTAAGCAAGCTTAATAAAATTCACAAGAATAAATTACATACATACACACTACTACAAAAATTGGAAAGGAAACAATTGATTCTCATATAAGGGAAAATTTGGCACAATGGATTCAGCTCTCCAAAAAATCCTCCTATTCTTTGCCAATGCACACAATAAATAACAAAAATATTCACCCAACCCCCTAAAAATATACTGTAGTCTAACTATACATGCATGGTAATTTTAGCCTTTTCAATGAATAAATAATAAATAAGGCCTAAAATTACACATGTTGTTACAATGAGGTAATAATAGCCTTTTAATTCCAAAAATAGCTCAAGTCAAACTGATTTGACTCTTTTAATTAGCTGCATGAATAGTGTACGGTGCCTTTGGAAAGAATAAGGTATTTTTGGGTGAATAAATAAATGTTATTATTAGCGTTTCTTAATGTGCAAGTCTTCTTCAATGTGCATCCAAGCAGCTTCTATCTGTAGTGAATGATTAAAATAATCATTTCTTTATCTTCTTGTATGATCTTGATTGTGACATTTGTACCTTTAAAAATAATAAGGTAATAAATGTTGATAATGACATCTCTGTCTTCTTCTTGGAGGGGCCACATGTGCACATGTAAAAACAATAATCCTTTCTCCTTTCTTGTGCGCGCTCTTTAAGTATAAACCCACCATATTATTGGTCATCTTTGAAAGTACGAAACTTTTGGAAAAATTACTTGGTAAAACTTGCAAGATTTAAGGTAAAGAAAATTACTTTACTTGACCCATCATTCGCACCACCTCCAATTGGTCATGGCATATACATTGTTTAAACAATAATTATCTCCCTTTGATCATGAGCACATTTTGAATTAATAAAGCCTCGGATTTGATTTGAATGGCACATATAATAATCTTTGTTTTGAATGTGTGACCCCTTCATAATCATCGGCTCCCTTTTGATTATTGTTAATCATGGACTATAGACTATAATAGAGGCATCATCATTTGGTCTTTTTTGGAAAATAATTCCACGTACTATAGTCAAACTAGAATTATTAAGTGGAACCCCACCCTCCACGATGACTCACCCCTTCATTATGTCGGTGGAAGGCTTAACTCAATGTGAGTTAATGGTTTCTCTATTTCTTCAACACGTATGTACTTTCTTTGACCATGGTCGAGTTAGGGTAACCACCGGGTCTACATTGGCACCATTGATCTTGATACATTTGATCTTGCACCATTGATTTCAACTCACTGGGTGAGTTAGGTTACATGGTGGTTTGGTTGGCGAGCTAAAACATATCTCAAAACCTCATTTTGGATGGAAAAGCCCTTAAAAATTTCATTCAATACCACTATTGTGATTTTTGAGCTCGCTTTCTCTATGAATTCGGCCTCTCGTTAAGTTTTGAGCATGAAGTTTTTGGTTTTCTTGCCATTTTTAGCCTTACTGTGGTGCTTTGAATAGGCAGCTGCCATTGTTTGAGCATTTTGAGCTCGTTATTTTCAATTTTGTGCATGCATATTGAATCTTGTTTGATCTTTTGGGTCGCCATTTTGAGAGAAGGTAAAGTCATTGTCATTTATCATTTTGTAACTATCATTTTTGCTCTTTTGTTTCAACATACTGATACTTTGATCTTTTTTGCTTCTTCTGTGATTTTGTGGGACTTTTGAGCTTGAATCTAGTTCTTGGTGTTCATTATTTCAGAATTTGCACTCGCCTCCTTTCGAGGGTTTGAGGGACTCAACTCTAACCGGTGAGTCTATGCTTCATTTCAAATCTCTGTGAAAAAAATTTGTAAAAACATTCTCCGACCATGAAGGATGAAACAATTTTCTCTTCTAAATCTAGAAATTTTTATTCATTGAACGTTTCAAAGAGCTCGGAGACTTGGGTTCGCTACTTTTACACAAAACATGTAGATTTGTAACTTGTCTAAAGTGGGTATTTGTTGAATAAATAGATTTGAAATTTGCGCATTCTTGACTCTTTTGCTTGAAAACGATAATGGGTATTTGTTAATTTTGTACTCTTTTTATTTTCTCCTAGTTTAGATGTCTTTAGTAAAATCTCAAACCCATTTTTTTCTCTGGCTTAAACTAATGAGTTTCTTTCATTCTATGAATCTTTCATTTTGTGAAGGTCACTTTGCACTTTTCTTGCTAACATGCCTTGAATGGCTTGGTAGAGACCGTACTTATGATGTATTGAATACATGGAACTTGATTACCTTATTAGTAAGATATTGATAGATGTTGGTCCACTATGATATTCTTTTTATTACTTGAAAATGTTATTACATCACTTTTTGGCACTTTTTGCATTTTGTTTTGATATATCCTTTCTTCTCCTGTTGTTAATTATCGCAACTCTAATAAGTTGCTTTTTCCATTAGCCATGTAGCTTTTGGAAGATTTGAATCTATATTTTGACATTGGCAATTGAAGTAACCTTTGGAAATGAAAATTGTAATCTGTTTTTTCTTTTGATTCCTAAATGTTCATTACTTATCTTTCTCACTGAATGTTGTGAATGTTCTTAAAGGCCTGAAAATTTTCAATCTGTATTTTCTTTATCACTTAGGAGATTGAGAACTCTTTCTTGAGTTCTTGAAATAAGAAATTTACCTTTTAACTTCCTCAAATCAAGAGTTCATTTAATCTTGTTTGTTCTTAAGTATGCTAAAATTTGAAAATGTGCATTTTTAACCTTGTCCTTTAACACTTGAATATTTAAAAGCTTATTGTGATCATGACCTTTTGAGCTCTGCTTTGACTCTAAACTTGCTTGTTGTTCATGAAAACTATATCTTGGATTTTAAGACTCTTTAGTTGATTACTTTGAAAACATATTGTACATGTTCTCCTTTCTTCCTTTTTGTGTCTATTCCTTGAATGATATGAAGTTTTAGTTTTGATCATTGTACCTGATTTTTAGATGCACTTGAACTTTGAATTCTATATAAGAGCTTCATGATTGTTCCATGTACTTTGATAATTGTGGAAATTAAACCATCCATCTGTACCTACAATCATCTTAAAGAAAATTGTTATAAAAATAAAGGCTTGCAGCCTCTCTTGCATTCTCAGAGTGATTTTTCTATCCTTATCTGTCATGATTGTGAGAACATCATATATTCTTCTATAAGATAGTACTTCCTTGATTATGCATTTGGCTCATCCGATTTACGCATACTTGACTCAAAACGATTCATTTTCCGAAACTAAATCACAAGAACGAAGAATAACCTGGAGCTTTAAAAACACCTTGGTTGTTTTTTTACAGTACATGGAGATGGAAAAAGATCGAGCGGTTGAAGATGAAGATGAAGATAGTAAGAGATTCATCAACCTAATCGACAATGATGGGTTTCCTCTTCCTTATTTTGTTTACGAAACTTCATGTATATGCATCTTTTAATCAATTTATATAAGTTACATCCCACACTGTAAGTGGGAAACACTCGAATTCTTTATGAATAAATGACATTAATTTTTGTAATTGAGTTGTCTATTTCTTTTTGCATCCAGCTTTATGGTAAATATTGATTATATAATGAAGTGAACAACTCAATACATAATTAATTGCACTTAAACATAAATAAATAATATAATTGATGTACCTGTAACTTAATAATGTATTCTTTTGCATGCAACCAACAATGTATTTTTGTTATGGGATGAAATATCCCACATTTTTTGTGATTCCCGCCTTCATCAAGGCTATGCATTCTTCCTTATGGGCTTCTGTATTTATTTGTTGAAGATGAATGTGAATGACAACACATGTGAGGTGTTGCATTCCGCAACAGCACACATAGTTGCATATTGCATTACTTTTCAATTTGCTGCAACTCAAAACATTAAGAAACCTTCCTTCTTTCCCTTAGCTAGGTCCATCACATCAATCCTTTCCATCTGAAACAAAGTTTTGAGTTGCCATTTTTACACGGTGCAAAAAATGTCAACAGGATCTGTTATCATAAAAAGAACAACTTAGTCGAGTTGAGGTTCCCTTAATGGACCCTGAGATATAGATCCCCAACACATATATGGATTCCACAAGGGAACCCATTTTAGCATCCAAAACCGAACACAACCAGATGGTATCGACTTGACCTTGAGTCTTAAGAAACACAACTAAAGCATGAAGTACAATTGATTAAAACATAACGGAAACCTTACCAGTTAATCACTGAGATAAACACAAGCACCCATAATATTGCAGAGTTGTATAACAACATGAAGCTAAAATCCAAATGATGGAGTTCATAACTATCATTAAAAGCATATAGACCGATTAAACCCTGCTATGGAAGGTTAAACCGTTTCCAAAATTTATAAACCCACAAAGTACTTGAAAAACAATTACTCAAAAAATACGTGCACCCGATCATACTCACGATCTCCATTTTTAAGGAAACATAACATTCATACTTAACTTACTTTTTCCAACGAACTGGGTTTCATCAATACCAATTTTTCTTGCTTAGGAAGCACCAAACGATCTAAATCAAGCATTCATAGAACAGTAAAATGACTCAAAGTAGCTATGCTCCAAATCTCAAGTTACAATCTAGATTACACTTCCAAGAATAACTTAAAAAGATTTTTCCAAACAGATTCGAACCACATTCAAAGTTCCATCTAATAAACAACCAAGATACTAAACACAACCTGAACCGAGAACAAGCTCATAAGAGAACAGAGTTCTTTTCCTGATTCCATTAAACAGAGTAGAGAATTTAAAAGAGTTAGAGCCTATCATGCCTAGTAGAGCTCTCGTAAATATTTTCCAAGATCCCAGAGTTTCTTTCCAATCTCCCGTAAAAGATCTCACAAAAATGTCGCAACGAAACCACATAAATCCCATTATTCCCTTTCTCCTCATTTTAATAGACTTAGCAATAATTTTCTTCCACTAAATCCTCCATGCAATGGAGAGGTCATAAATGAACCACAAATGAACTAACAATTTGAACCACAAAAGATCAACATGTAGAGCCATAGAGCTCGAAATACCCAATGAAAAATGAAAACCAACTCCAATTCCTTTTCCCAAAACCATCTCGTCATTTCCAAGGCGGTTTTTCTCCCATCAAGACCATAAATGCCATGGTACACTGTCATTTTCCACCCAAAACCCGTCAACCATTCATTCAAACTTAGCAATAACTAATAGTTAAAATAAACAATGCCAAACCTTTTAGCGATCTAAAATAATGTGCATGCCAAAATAAATTGGGTAGCTGCCAAAGATGGTGGTGTATGCCATTAAACACCCACTTTAATTCACCAAGTACTCCTAAGAAATGGTGTCGCCAGCTTTACCTTAACCCACAATTTCAAACAATGCCAAACATAGTTGTCCGTAGGTTAGGTCTTAGGTTCATAGATAAGTTTTAGGTTCCCACTTAGTAATGTATCAACCTTAGCTTAGGTTGATAAAATAATTACTATACACTAGGTTATTAATAATTCCATTAGTGTATAGTTGTCTTAGAATAGGTTAATTTTAGGTCCCTTAATATTCAACAGGGATCATCATCCTTAATAATAATTGACCCAAATAAAAATCAAGTAGTAATGTGACTATAGTAATAAGATGTTACAAAAGTTATCACTTACCACCTTATAATAGGCTAGGGTAAGCCTTTAAGAAATTAAAATAACCCGATGCCATAATCGAATTCCCAAGGAGATCAACAGTTATATGACTGTGATAATAAAATGCTACGAAGCAACTCCTGCAATTTAAAATCAATTACTTCCAAATAAGATAGTATGTCAGTAATAATAATGAAGTCAATTAGACTTATAAAATATGATCATAATAATATATCGATCAAAAGAATGTCTTGGATCACTGAAATTGATCCAAGGTGTCGTCTTTCTTCAAATGTAGATGCAATAATCTAGGGAATAGAAAAATCATATCAAAACTTAGATAAACCGATTACCTGTTTATCCTTTTGTCCCAAGAATCTGAGTTCTCTTTCCATAAGTCAAAATCACTTGGTTTATTTCTAAAAACCAGTCAAGTGAGTATTCAATGGAAATCATTATAAGTGTAACAATGTCACAAGAGTATTTAACAGTCAGATTTCACAGATTTTGATATCATTACAGCAAACATGATCTACCAGTTCCTAAGAGCTCAACAACTCAGAATAGAAATCACATGTCAACGTTTGCAAATTTCAGCCAAAA
The DNA here is from genome assembly GCA_018340775.1 of Taxus wallichiana var. yunnanensis. Classification (NCBI taxonomy): domain Eukaryota; kingdom Viridiplantae; phylum Streptophyta; class Pinopsida; order Cupressales; family Taxaceae; genus Taxus; species Taxus wallichiana. Next base: position 1,045,914,503 of record CM031240.1, read on the forward strand.
AAACAAGTACGGAGATATCAACATGCTAGAGGCATTATACCCATGATTATTATTATACCATAGTGTATCTATGAATAAAACACATTTTTCAAAGTCACGTAATAATCAAAAGGTGAAGATTCACATATAGAGTCCTAATAATTGTTCAACTAGCATAACGACTCTTCCTACATTCATGAAAACTTCAATCTATATATATGTATACATATTTATAGCTTACGTAAAAATCATGGTCGAAAATAAACAACCATATACCTTTTTCAAAAATATGTCATGTACTAGAGACACAAATAAATAAATACATTTACTTTTCTTGTTCTCTTATTTGTCTTGATTTGTTGCATATGATCAGCCTCCACATACTCATATAACAATTTTTAATCCTCTTTCAATGTGTTTTCCACTAGATCACCTTGCATACACCGAATCATTAGAAAACAAAACTATTTTAATTTTCCATATCAAGAAAAAAATGAGTGTAATTTTTATACTTGAGCTAAAGTAATGAAAATATATCTATATAATCTATTAAATTCAAGGTGTATATACGAAAAACATATTTATATTGAGAAATGTAACTACGTTTTTGCTTTATATAAGAAATAGAGGCTTATATGGACGATAAGGATGGATTGAAAGAAATTTTTGTCGAACAAATTTGTAGCTCCTCCATTAAAATTTCAAGTTTAATTTCAAATTGATTCTAGTTCAAATTCCAATTTTATTTTAAATTAAAATTTTATGTAAAATTGTCAATGGGTTTAGGTGGATCGGTTAAGATGGACGATTGTGTCTAGATCCACCCAGGTTCAAATTCCATTGGGTGCGATCCCTTTGGGGTGGTTTATCGGTGGTGGTTGGTGGTTCTTATCAATGGTTGTGTCTGGTGGTTCCTACCGGTGGTGGCGGACTTTACATCATCGGCATTGGCATTGGCGGTGGCTGGTGGTTCTAAAAATGGTCATCGTTGCGGGCTCGGTGGTCACGTTTGGTGATTGTGATGGATTAATTGTAATATCTTGTATGAAGACATTAGTTCTATTAAGGGAAGGGACCCAAGAACTGTTAGGTTGTGGAGCTAAATAGCTTCACTGGAGCATGCAATGGAAACTTGCTGGAAAATACAAAGAATCGTCATCGGTCAGACATGACAGACATCGGTTAGAGCAAGTGGGAACTGACCGCAGTTAAGGCTAACCGGTGTCGATTACCTGTGCGATGATGTTTTAATTAACTCTTGGGAATTAAATCTATCTTTAGCATTAAAGTAGATTTATTGGATGTAATTGCATGGCTAAGGTGCCCTAAGTTTATATATGCCTATATAAGCATGAAAGCTAGGGTTTAGAATAAAAAAGAAGGATTGGATTAGATCCTTGATTCTCCTAGATTGAGAGAATGAAGATGAAGAAGAAGAAGAAAAAGAAAGAACATGTTACATGAAGACAAAGTCTCCATGGAGAGGAGATGGACGAAGGAAATAGCAGGTACATCTAAATGGTGAGAAGAGGGTAACGTCTTCTACTATATTTTCTTTGTATAGTTATTGTCTCATTGTAAAGGCTTGCATAGTATGCAAAGCACATAGGGTTTCTTCTTGTAGATCCACATGTTGGTGAGATCTTGTATTATAGATCTATGTAGATCTAGTCTTGTAGTGTAGAACCATGAGATCGTATTGTATTGTTGATCCATGTAGATCTAGATATTGTAGAGAGGTCTTGTTTACAGAGTCACAATATAGTGAGAGTTTTCCTGCACAGTGGAAGATGCATGGTAGCTTCAGGTATGTGAGATCTGGTTATGTTTGAGACACACGGTTGTAGTGCACTCAGGTAGATCTAGTTAGAGATCTGGAGGAGACACAAGTGGTGGTATGGAGGCATGGTTTAGTGTACTCAGGTAGATCCGGTTGGAGATCTGGGAGGAGGAGATACTCTTGTAGAGATACATGTACTCTTGTGTAGAAGAGTTGGTTTGTAATCTCTTGTTATATTATATATATATGAGATCTCTATCTTTGGTGGACATAGCCCACATTGGGTGAACCACGGTACATGCTTGTTATGTGTGTGTACTTTTGTGTGATTTGGATTATTCTAGTTTATACTTCCACTGCTATAGATTTTGTGGGGAATTGTTTAGATCTTGTGTGCATGATTTTGTTTGTTATTAAATCATAGCACTATTCCATAGTCTCGTATTCCCAACAACTGGTATCAGAGCAGCGTTTATTTTTCCTGATGAGAAGATCACAGGAAGAGATTTAATCTCAAGTGGGAGTTGGAAGAGTAAGGTTACTGGAAATTAAAATGACCGGAGTTGGTTAAGTGGAAACCGGCATTGGTAGGGTGACCGTGGTTGGTTATATGGTAACCGTGGTCGGTTACAGGGTGATCGTGGTCGGTTGTTGGGCAACCTAGTTTTAAACAGAAAATCATATATCTGAAGAAATGGAAAGATACATAGAATGTATCTTGTTTGCTGAGGTGTCCCCAATTCTTGGAGGCACAAGCATGTTGGTCAGATTGCAGATCCAGTTATTGAGGTATGGTTTTATCTTGGTATTGTAGTGCTTATATTATTTTGGTTGCACATGCATGTTTGGGACTGCATATCTAGATCTGAGAATGAGATAGAGGAGTAGTTATGCATCCTTTGGTGCAGTTAGATGCATGGGATTCATTAGAGAAGTTGAATATAGTAGCACAAAATGAAGACGGGGCTTCCATCGAGAAGCATGTACTTCAGTTGAAGATGTGGTTGAGTATCTTAGTGCTGGTAAGGTGATGTATTTCATCTTGATGCAATTTATTGCATGGATTTTTTGTATTGTTTTTGTACGAGATTTGGATGCTTCTTGAAATGATTGGCTCAACTCAACTATTGCTTTGGTCAAAGTAGGCACCTGGTGTGGTGTGTTATGCCAAATTGTGTGGCGTTGGGTTCGTTCCAGTAGCATTGACATCGGTCTGAGAACCGAGGTCGGTCACAGAGGAACTGATACTGGTCAGCTAACCATGGTTGGTTAGGGGATGACTGTGGTTGGTCTTTGTGGCAACTTATCTGTACAGGGTTTTTTGCAGCAAGAGAGGGCAGATGGTTTTGTGTCCTGTTTTGGAGGATCATGTTTCTTGCACAATGTGTACAAGAAGAAACAGTGTTGATCACTTCAATGGTTTAGATCAGAAAGAGGACGGAGTTGGCTCGGTTAGTCCATTGAGACTTTGAGTCAGGTATCTCTATATGGTTCATGTTTTATTTCTTTCATTTGGAGAAACTGATATTATGTTTGGATTGTGTGCACAAATTTACACCATGGTTTCTTGGTGTTGTTTGACTTTTATTTCCCGGTTGTGTGGAATCTTGAGGACAAGGGTTTCTAGTCTAAGGATGATATCCTCAATGAAAATTCATGGTTAGACACAGTTGCAGGTAACGAGAGATGTTGAGTACATACGGATGAAAAGAAGTTGATTCACCTACTTCACAAGAAGTCCAAACTTCTGTGATGTAGAAGTATTCTTTGATAAGAAGGGAATCATTTTATATTCTCTTTCATCTGGTTTTATTTCTCACGATGTATTAGCTTTTGAGCTTGTGTTTAGGCGGTAGCGCGAGGGATTTCATGTTCGGTGGGAGCAAGCCATGGTTGTTGGCATTGCGAGATTGGATACATGATGCACATGCGCAGAGTGAAAGGAGATTGCTACTATTCAGAGTGGTAAAGACACTAGTTGGTTTTGGAGGACAGTCACGGATTTGCAGGTATATTGAGTTTATTGCTTTGTGATGTCACTTCTGGTTTATTTTGTGGTGCCTGGATATCCCTATGGGATTACAATTGATGGTTAGATTCAGCTGGGTGAAGATGATAGTGTAATTTTTCAAAGTTTTAAGGGTTAAAAGAGAAAATATGCTATTACAGAGACCGGTGTCGGTTAGGATTAACTATGGTCGATCATCCTGTAACATGGTGTGTTCGGATAGGCATGGACCAGGGGTCGGTTAGGAAACCATGGTCGGTTTGGTTACATGTTTGACAACAGTGGTCATTGACCATTTTAAGATGGTGCCCTTGTCTTGCTTTCATCTTGGTTATTTTATGTAGTATGTTGATGACATGTATGATGATATTTACACTTGGTATTAGTGGCATGGTTTAGCATGGATGTTTTTTATTGACATTAATGAGCACAAGATTCATATTCATCTTTGGAGTTAGTCGTGGTAGACTTGGAGCTTCTGGAGAGCTGGTGATATGGATGGATGTACATGGTGAGTTTGTACATGTGGATAGATTCAGTTTTATGAGTCTATGATGATGCAGATGTTTGATTTGCACATGGATGCCTTGAGCATGAGTAGGGGATGTTTGTATTTCCTCTTAATTACTATGTTACTCCTTGAGAGATGTTATCTACAGATGATTTTCTTGGACATGCTATTTTTTTATGCATGGTTGGATTTATAGATTGCAGTGTTTGGATTCTTTGAGTTATGTAGGTTTGTGGATTGATCACCCACTATTGCAGGTAGAACTCATTTGGGTTGTCTTTACCCGGATCTTGTTTTGCTTTCGCATATTCCAGTTTGACTTGTCTTGGTCAGTTGCATTAGTGGTTGCATGGAGACATGGATAGATGGATGGAGAACATGGTTGGTTTTACAGGTATGGCTATGGATGTGATTGAGGCTCAAAACTTCAGTTTGAGTGGGAGCTCTTACAGGTGTGTTAGTCATGATGGCTTGTTGCATGAGGAGCTAGGTTGGCTTGTTTGTCTGATACCAACAATTGGTATGGTGTTATGATTCAGTGGGAGCTTGAGGCTTGGTGTCACGGATTAGTTGTAGCTTCATGTAGGTTTTGTAAGTCACGGTTTTATCTTCTTGGTTTGAGAAGATGGTTTGATCTTCCTGGTTTTATTTTTTGAGAGAATTGTTGAAGGAAAGAATAGATATGGCACTCTGGTGAGGGCCCCATATAGAGATGGGCCCCCCGTGATCCCTGATGTACATGGTACAGTATAGAGATTTAGCAATTTATCTCCAAGTGGGAGATTGTTAGGTTGTGGAGCTAAATAGCTTCACTAGAGCATGCAATGGAAACTTGCTGGAAAATACAAAACCGTCATCGGTCAAACATGACAGACATTGGTCGAATAAGTGGGAACCGTAACCCATCATCGGTCGACAGATAGACATCGGTCGAGCAAGTGGGAACGCTGAGTCGCGGTTAAGGCTAACCGGCGCGGTTACCTATGCGATGATGTTTTAATTAACTCTTGAGAATTAAATCTATCTTTAGCATTAAAGTAGATTTATTGGATGTAATTACATGGATAAGGTGCCCTAAGTTTATATATGCCTATATAAGCATGAAAGCTAGGGTTTAGAAAAAAAAAGGATTGGATTAGATCCTTGATTCTCCTAGATTGAGAGAATGAAGATGAAGAAGAAAAAGAAAAAAGAAAGAACAAGTTACATGAAGACAAAGTCTCCATAAAGAGGAGATGGACAAGGAAAAATAGTAGGTACATCTAAATGGTGAGAAGAAGTTAACATCTTCTCTCCGTATTTTCTTTGTATAGTTATTGTCTCATTGTAAAGGCTTGCATAGTATGCAAAGCACACAGGTTTCTTCTTGTAGATCCACATGTTGGTGAGATTTTGTATTATAGATCTATGTAGATCTAGTCTTGGATTGTAGATCCATGAGATCATATTGTATTGTTCATCCATGTAGATCTAGATATTGTAGAGGTCTTGTTTACAGATTCACAATATAGTGAGAACTTGGGCTGCGCATGGCGTGATGCAAGGTAGCTTCAGGTATGTGAGATATGGTTATGTTTGAGAGGCACGGTTGTAGTGCACTCAGGTAGATCCGGTTAGAGATCTGGAGGAGACACAAGTGGTGGTATGGAGGCACGGTTTAGTGTACTTAGGCAGATCCGGTTGGAGATCTGGGAGGAGGAGATACTCTTGTAGAGATACATGTACTCTTGTGTTGCACTCTTGTGCAAAAGAGTTGGTTTGTAATCTCTTGTTATATTATATATATATGAGATCTCTATCTTTGGTGGATGTAGCCCACATTGGGTGAACCATGGTACATGCTTGTTATGTGTGTGTACTTTTGTGTGATTTGGATTATTCTAGTTTATACTTCCACTGCTATAGATTTTGTGGGGAATTGTCTAAATCCCGTGTGCATGATTTTGTTTTTTATTAAATCATAGCACTATTCCACGATCCCCGTATTCCCAACAGAACCCCTAGTTCATAGCTCCAAAATCAAAGCGGGTGGTGGTTCCTACCGACGGTGGCGGACTTTGCATCGTCGACATTGGTGTTGGTAGCGGTTGGTGGCTCTAAAAACGATTGTCGTTACGGGCTCAGTGATTGTAGTTGGTGATTGTGATGGATTAATTGTAATATCTTATCTGAGGACTTTGGTTCTGTTAAGGGAGGGGACCCAAGAATCTCCTACTTCATAGCTCCAGTCAAAAACATTTAACGATCAAAAAAATATATTTATGTTCAAACAACTCAAACTCAAATTCAATCTCAAACAAGTTGCATTCATATTCAAGTGGAAATTCGAATTAAAGTTCAAATTCAATTGGAATAGTATGTCAATTGAATTCGGATTTGTGATTGCCCATAGGAATATGTTGAATAGAAAAACCAGCATTGATTTTCATATTTGATAAGTAACAGAAAATGAATAACAACCAAAACAATTACAATAACGTTGAAGGAAAAAGTCATATATCGAACATGATTTTCTGAACCACAATGAACTACTTAACTACATATGGCGGCTTCCAAAAATGTGCCCGTAATATCATTGCGGTCTCCACCACAAAACCTTCCATCCTTCAGAGAGTTAAAAGCATTTCACACCCAATTTCAAAACTTCCTCCAGCTGAGTGATGAATCTGAACATACTAAAATAGGGAATGATATTTCATTGATATTATAGAATATGGATTTTTATACTAAAATGAAATATCATGATATTAAGAGAGACTTATTTCTTTTGGTTCAGAAATTTCTTCATTGGCAAATCGCTTCCAAAACCAGTGTTCATTCCACACATTCTTCATCTCTTCCATGCCCACATTCTTTGTTTCCGGTACAAGAAAATATACAAAGAGAGTCATGATAAACACCCATCCCGAAAAGAAAAGAAATATGGCAAACTTGAAGTGACAAAGCATGGCAAGAAATCCCTGTGCAACCCCGAATATAAATAATAAATTCACTGAAACAGCAATACTTTGGCCAATGGACCTTATCTCCAAGGGTAATATCTCACTAGGAACTAACCACCCTAATGGACCCCATGACCATGCAAATCCTGCCACGTAAATGCATATCATCACAACCACCAAATATGCATATCCTTTTGATATGCTTCCATCTCCAGAAGATTCAAATTTCAAGCCCAATATCACTGCAATCGTAACCTGTACATTCAAAAGAATATTAATTCTATTTTTAAAGTCGCCAGTTGACACATTATAAAACATTAAATACATATTTTATTGCTGAAGAAAATGGTTGTATGGTATAGTTAATGTTTTTTAACATTTCTACCCAAATGTCTTTAAAAATCATGTTAAATAAAATAATACAAAGAATTAGGTAAATATTTTAGTGGTGAAATTTGATATTTTATGATTAAAAGACTTAATTATAATTATATTATCAAAATTAAGTGGGGTTTTAATTATAATCAAATGACTTTTATGTTGAATTATAGAGGCCTCACGATGTATGTAATTTTTTAATGAGATATAGTAGAGTAGTGTATTATATATATCATGTATTCAAAATTATTCATTCCGAATAAAAGCTAAAGGCATGGATGTAATAATAAAAATGGATTTTTGGTTTTTCTACATTAAGTATCCAATTTATTACGCCATATTCTTTAAAATTTTATCGATCTATTTTTATAACAACTTTGTTAGAAAATATTTCACAAGTTTCAAATTCTATAAATATTCACACGTTTTTTGTGATTTTGATGGTAAAATATTTGTTAAGTTTTGAGATCACCATCTCTTATAGCTTATAGATCTAAAATACATATTGGCCGTCATTATATAATTTGACAAGTATTTTAATATTAAAATTAAATTACAAAAAGGTCTTATTTTAATTTTTATACATTATTAATGATGTGCACTATTTGAAGGACAATATTGAAAAATTGGAGTCGCTAAAATTGATGCCCAAAAAATTTACAGCCTACACAAGTGATTCTTTGGGGCTTGTAGAAGCAATTTCATGTAGATATAGGTAGGAATCATTTTACAAGTAAATGTTGAGTTAAAATAATAAATAGCCGCTCACTTGACCAAGGTTATATAAAGGATTGAACTATTGGGAATATGGTTGATTTAATTATGCAATTATGATGTGATATAATTCAATAGCTACAGTCATATTTTATGAGTAGTTCACAAGAATTTATTTTTCACCTTTAAGAATTAGCTCGTATTTTATGAGTAGTGGTTTACAAGAATCTATCTTTTCCATCAAGACATCAATCTAGATTAATCTAAAATTTACAGCTAGTGGTTTACAAGAACATCCTATCTCTCACCATTGATGCTTCCAAAAGGGTCTCCATCTCAAGACTAGTTTTCAAACACATTTAACCATGGAGTTTCCCCTACAATCAAACCAGATTTTCTTGGTACCCAAATGCAAAACCTTCACCAAATCTTATAGCTCATTCATGTATAGAACTCGATGATTTTGCACTTGATCAAATTCCATGATATAAATTTTTGAGATTTAATTGTGTAGTTTCAAACAAATCTACATCAATCTATAGTTCATGAGTAATATTTGATAAGAACCCATCCCTTACAAACATGAATGTTCTACTTGGCACTCATTGCGTCTAAATCATACTCACAAAGATAAAAGATCATAGTATTTTGAAAGGCCACCCATATCAATTGATTCCATTCTCGCTCAAATACACTTAAGCATTGGATATCCCCACAATTAAAACTACTTATATTCATACTTGTGAGCTAATGTTCTAGCCTAAGACTTATTATCTTTCTTAGTTTGTTTATATAATTTTCAAGATGAGTATTATTTTGTTACATGGTCGAAGTAGCGACATTAAGTAGTACTTATAACATCTTAATAATGTTATTTATTTACCATGTTTTATTTAGTAGGTGAAATGACCAACTTTGAGAAGTACCTGAGAGATGAGCATTTGTAATCCTCCTTGAAGAAACAAGAATCGACGCCCATATTTTTCGACGATCAACATGGATAAAATTATAGAAGCTAGGCCAACCATTCCAATTAAAACAACTGACATGAGAGAGGCATTGGACTTGAATCCTATTGTGCGGAATAACACAGGAGCATATAAAGAAATAGCGTTAATTCCTGTTAGTTGTTGGAACATGGGGATGGCTATAACCATCACAAGATAAGCTCTATACTTTCTTTTCATAATTCTTTGGAAGGGATGTGTCACCATTTTCAATGTTTGGGTAGCTTCTATCAAGTCTTGTAACTCGTCCTCGACGGAAGAAGTCCCGCGAATCCTCTGTAGCATATGCTTCGCCTGTTCAATTCCTTTCCTTTGGATGAGACTATTTTGTGTCTCAGGAAGCCAAATACTCCCCAAGGTCAATATTAAACCAGTACAAATGCCAAACCGAGGGAGAGACGCCATCCCCACACATGGATTTTAGCAGTTCCATAGTTTGTGAGGTTAGCAAGACAAGACACCCACAGTAACAAATAACTGGAAGCACATATTAAGTGCTCCTCTCAATTGTCTAGGTGCCATCTCCAATAGGTATAAAGGAACTGCCTGCAATCCCAATCACAAAAAATTGCTAAATTAATTAGCAATTTTCAAAAAATGACATAAAAATGTATTGGCTCTACAAATCTTATATATTACAAGTTTAAACAAATTTCATTTTTACAAAAAAAAAAAAAAAAAAGTATTACGATTTAAATTCTAAGAGATGAAAATAGAAAATATGTTCAAATCCGAAATAAATTAGGTGAAATGCATACAACTAAACTAAAGAAAGGTGCATAAAAACAATTCTCCCAAGAAATAGAGTGTTTATCATTCATGGAAATTATCATTTCCAAATGGATAAAGCCAAATTTTGTGGATTATTATGTAAAATATTGAGCTACACTATACACCAAAGTATTTCCAAATGAAGAGGAGTCAATGTATGCTAAAAAAATATAAGGATATCCATTAAAATGGGAAGGTAAAAACTTATGTTAAACAATGTGATGATTAAATTAAACCCTAGGTTTTAAAACATGTAAGAATGATGAATGCAATTTATTGTTTTAAGTTTCTCACTCTTTAGTACCTTCTCTTTATATTGTTACTGGTTGAATGGATTATTTGAGAACCGATTATGCTTTTAGATTTTTTAACGGTATCTCTCCTAATTCCTATGCATTATTTGATCGAAATCAACATAATGAATTTTGTTCAAACTTTTTTCATGGGGGTCACAATACAAAACATTACATATCATGTGAGTCTATAAAAGGGTTTTAAATATTAGTCTAAATAGACGCAATATAATGCTCCATATGAGGGGTATAAGGGATTAAAGTATAAAGGTTTCTTAAAATATATTACTTATATGAAGAGGAATATCGAGAAGATAGTTATGGAGGTAGAGTATGTGGGGTGATAGGGAAAAGAGAGGAGGAATAGTTGTGGAACATATTCATGTAATTTTCATTGTGTGTTTTCCCAAAGTAATAGTGTGTTTTTAGAGATGCAACATGTATTTCTACAATAATGACACTACATAATTCTCAATAACATGGATATCCTTTATACTATTATTGCTAAGATATATTTTGTGTCATTTAATTTAAAAAATTTAATACAATAAATATCATAAAAATTAATAAATTCAAATAACAAGATTGTACCTTCATATTATTATACAAAATTTGATTTATGTGACAAATATAAATAAAAGAGAGAGAGACATGTTAAATTACACATTAAGCCTGACTAATTTTCCAATTACAAAGTTAGAAATAAATTTCCCATAGTGAAAAGTTTAAATTTATGCATATCCCTCTCCTTCCAATCTTCTCTTAAAACTTAAGAATTGTGTCATCATATAGAAAATGGAGAAATTTACTTATTGGCTCATTTAGAGTTCCCTCAACGACTCACTGTCTATTATTCTTCGTAAATTTACCTATAATAAATTATAAAAGCTAAGCTTAAGAGATTTGTCACGGTTGGTCCGACATTGTTGAGCAGATTGAAATCTGAGTGTATTACGTGCAGGACTTCCTATAACTAATAGCCAAGTGAGTAACTAAATGTAGAGCGCCCCTAATTAGCCCAAGTGAGATAGATTAGGGAGAAACATACTTGATCAGCAAAACCAATCCCAATTCCGAGCAGGATTCGCCCCAGAATCAACATGGCAACATTAACTGCACCGCCATTAAGAAGAGCGCCCATTAAAACGCTCACACCACCAACAAATATGGAAGGCTTCCGCCCGTATGCCCTGGTCACATGGGACGCCGCAAACGTCGCCAGCAGCCCCGCTATGTAGAGCGATGATGTAAAAGTAGTCAATATCTGGCTGTCAAATTTGCAGTAAGCATTAGCGTGCGCATCAGATTGCAAGTGCATCTTTCTGTTAATATCCGGAAAGAATTTCCGCAGAAAAGGATCCATGGACGTCACTCCTCCTGCGAACAAATCCAGTTGTAAATAAACAGAAACAGAAAGTAGAGCACAGAAATCCGTAGGAAGAAGAGGTAAAGCGGTACCTGAGATTCCATTGTCGTAGCCGAAGATGAGACCTCCCGTTGCCGCAACGATGCACGCCCCCACTACTAAAACAGTCACTCCCTCGTATTTTTTTACAACCGCTACAGAGCCTGCCTCCATAACACTTCCGCCGTCTTCCATACCTGATCACCTCTTTGTTGCCCTGCAAATCGCTGCACTTATTAATTTATGATCTCATTCCAAATCATAGCTCATACAAGAATTCCACGGCTGTTGTTGTACAGACAAAGTTGAAGGTGGCCATTGAAAGTCAAAGTCTTGGATCTCTTTCAATGATTAATCCAATCAAATAATGCACCGTTAACAATACTGGTCGCGTGATCAAATTGTATGCCGGCTCCAGGATTTCCACATGGATGGCAGAATCGAATAACGCCAAAATACACGATATGGATTCCAGGCTCAATCAAATTAATGGAGGAACCTTCAACGATTCCAGCGGCCCTTCTAGTGACGTAATTGACTGGTTGGTTCGTTGATGAGTAGGTTTGATGGTTTGTCCTTTCCCCCTTAAGTGGATGAGGGGTTTCAAACTAATTTCTTGAGTGTGATCTCGATAACAGAGATGGCCATTCTTGTATGTGTTGATGCACGATTTTATCAAGACTGTTTATTAATCTGTGCAAGGGGATTAAGGCACACGCAGATTAGGCAGTTGTGTAGAGTGCCAGAATTTAGGGACCTAAATTTGGTTAATTTTAGAATTTATTATTACAATGATATATTTGAAGATTTAATATTGATTGATGAATTTATTTATATTATTATATAATAACATAAATTTCTGCATATGTATAACAAGAGGTAAATATAATTATGAGCTCATATGATTTTGTTGTTATTGTTTTATCTCTAGATAATGGAGGTGTGTAATTTTTTTAGGAAAAGGTTCATGTATTTTTATAATGTCACGAGTATATCCACTAGAGGTAAATATAATTGAGGGAAATAAGTATTTAATTCCCTATTCCTATTTTTTTTTAGAGAAAACGTTATGGAGAAATTGGTAGGCCTGGTCTAAATAGCAATTTCACAAAACCATGGAAGCTACATAACCATTTTTATTGCTTTGTGGAAAAATGGTACTTTGTTCAGGTTTGAGTCCCATCATCTATTTGATATTGGTAAATTGGACTTGTAAGCAACCTTTTATAAAAAAATTATATTTGTTATATTCTTAGCACCTCCTAAGATTAATTTTGTCTATTTGTGGAATATTTATTATCATTATGTGATAATTTTAGAGGATTTCTTTTACTTTTTGTATGACAATATCTCTAAAAAAATTATTTATTATGATCTTGATGTAAATTTTATAAGACAATAATACAAGTAACTTTTATTTATTTAAATTATGGGGAAAAGTTATTAAGTAAAATTGTGAGAAGGGCGTCTCGAATTTTTTTGCCTAGGCCGCTCCTAACCTTTAATATGGCTATGAATTTGTGTCGTTAGTGATGATAGGAAGGTGTAGGATGAGCTACATGGTGCCACTGGGCAAGGTCGAAGCGCGAATAATTCAAATATATGCAAGCTTTCCTATATACCTTTTCGCTCCTATCCACCCAATATACCAATATGATTGATGGAATGTTTTGTGTTTTGACATTCGACCACAATGGTTTACATGTGTCAAAAATTGTTGGGATCCTCATAATATGTTTTTTATGTTCTAAAGTATTTTCTATTTTACTTGTGTTTACATTTTTTGTTCTATTAGTTCGATGTTGATGTTAATAAAACACATAATAATGTAAGTGTTATAGTCCTAAAAAGACACCTCCATCCAAATCCAACATCGACATTGACTCTAATGTGTGCTTGTGACTACATCTAAACCTCGTACAAATTAATAATATTTCTTTTGTTTTCATCCATTTCCAAATATTTTGAGGGATTTCAAGATATGGCCATCAATTGATATTGGAAATTCCCGATTATATTCTAATTTGTATTAATAATAAGGTTGAAGGCAAAGACCTTGAAATCATTGTGTTAGGGATCTACCTATTATAATCTATCTTTGAGATGTACTTATTGTAATCCATTTTCAAGATAATAGTATTGCCCATATTTTCTTCCATTTTTCACAAATATTTAGTTATTGAACTAATACTTTGGAGCACAAAAGAATGATTGTAAATTTCCTTTGCAATAATATATTTGATATTTATATGCAATAGTTTACTTATAAAATAAGAGGGAAGTGGAAGCTCACACGAAGGAATTCATAGAAGTTAGAGATGTATTTTAAATAAGGTGTTTCCTCAAGAATCTTTACATCACAACCCTTTCACCTTGGCGGTTCACAAAAAAAAGACACGTGGTCCATTTGTGACTTAGCATAAGAAAGAAGAGGATCATATGTATGTTTTGTATGCAAATAAAGAGTGACATGATAAAAATTCCTTTTTCCTCTCTATATGGGGGTATTATAGAGTAGGATAACAAAAGAGGATCACACTAAATACACACACCTTATATTTTAATTCAATGTAGATGCGAGAGCTAGAAATGCACTCCTCCATACATTATTAGAGGCATAGGGTTTCCAAGCCTAGCCATAAAATATGGTAGTGGCATCTAGCTAGCTCTAGATCGTAAGATGATGATAATAATGTTGGATTATATTCAAAGTAGTAATGAGATAAGAGATCCAAGAGCTATATAAGAAAGAGTTGCGAAGGATTATAAGATATCTCCAAGAGATTATAATGCGAGATCAAGTGTTGTGTAAGGATTATAATGTAAGAAATGATAAACAAATAATGTAATATATCTAAGAATATACAACCATATCCAAATCTATGGATGATCACATCCATAACATGCGAATCTAAAATCAAAGTAAAGGAACAAAATTGGTTAGAGATGCTTACCCGAATGAAGGAAACATTGACACAGTGATTTCCCTTAGGGGTTGGAAATACCCTATGACAAAGTGAGAGAGAGGGAGAGAGAGAGAGAGAGAGAGAGAGAGAGAGAGTTTGTTTAACTAAAATAAGGAAATTGTTTTATTATTTTAAGTTAATCTAAAGTAGTAACAAAAATGCAATAACTAATATGAATTGAAATACTGATGCTAAATGGGTACGTGTAAAAAGTTGGGGGCCAAAAGCGGACAAAAACCCGAAAAAGAAAAACGCGTATACGTTCTATTATAACGTGATCACGTTTTAAATTGTCAGGTTTGGGATTTACCAAGGCATAATGCGTACGCATTATGCCTACTATAAAAAAAAGAGGTCTGAGCCTCTATCATTTTATCTCCCTCAAATGCGAGTTTCAGAGCTTAACCGTGCCCTCACGTTTTTTCATTCAGCTGGATCTCAAGCTCAAAGGATCATTTCTGGATCACTGGGAAGATCTGAATCAACGATGGCGCCACAGAGAAGAGGTAAGCACAATTATTTTCTCAAAATTGCATTGAAATATGATAATTATAGATTAAAATTTGAATTGAATACATATTTTTATTGTTACAGTTAGAGGTCGAGGGAATCAACCACAACTAAACCCTGTTATTCTTGTCATCCCTCCCAAAACTCCCACAATTGCTCAACATACCCCGGGTAGTCAAGAAGATTTAGTAGCCCACATAGTTGAAAACAAAATTAAAATTGAGGATTTAATCAAAACAATGAGGGATTCACAATCTACAAACCCCCACCGCGCCTCTCTTACAAACACATTGGAGGCATTACTTGTTCAAGTTGACGTGGCAACAGGGAAAATTGATCGTTGACAACTTACATAGAGGGTTGTAGGGTTTATTATTCCAACAAATTCTCATATGTGGATGTAAAGAAAAAATAATTTTCAAAAGACCTCATATGCGCCTTATTCACGGACCCCCGCACTAATTTTCCGTTTCGTTGGCATGTAAATAGTTTCCCATCCATTGGTGCAATAATAATTTGATTAAAAATAATTTTTGGGACCGATGGTGGATGGTGTTTGATTTTCCACCTTGTAATAACAACGAGGTGCCACTATACTTTTTGAGGAAACTCTATTGCGAGTTTATCCTCAACGAGATCCCAAATTGTTTTGATTTTCGAGAAGGATCTCGCACATGATCGACCGGTGCACAACATGCACCTATTCAAAGCAGGTAGATTCCCATGAAAAGCCCCCTCACCCTGAGATTTTCCCTCAAGTAGTGAAGGAGACAGTAGAGATTGATACACTCCACACGCTTCAGGGGCTATCTGCGACCCTTGTTCGACATACGAGGGAGATTTCTGAGCCAGATGCTCGTGGAGGTACACAGAGTATTCCCTCAGGGAGTACTAGCATGAGGCCACATATTTTTTCGTCGTGTGGTAGCATATGTTTGGGGCCCGAGGAGGATGATAATTTCATGCGTACTGATTTTGGTGCACCTAGTGCTAGGGGTGCACATGATAATGTCACTATGTCAAATGTCCTTTTGAGTGAGACATTTGGATTACATTCATCGGCGTCACCTTTGTAGGTAAATTTGTTATGTTTTGTTATGTGTGTTACAAAAAGTTTGGAGTAATTGATTTACTTATATATGTTAAATTTTTGAAATAATTGTATTTATACATGTATATGCATTGATTTTACAAAGACGTGAGAGGCGCATCTTCATCCCAACCACAGGTGGCGAGCACCATGCGTACACATACATTCACAGAGGTAATTTAGAATGTTAATTACGTAAAATTTTCACATACGTGTGTGTGTGTATATATATATTAGTTTTGAATTCAAATATATGTATGTTCTTGTATGTCCATCTAACTCACGTGATATACACGTTTGATAAAGATGTTGAATTCACTAGACACCCCACCATCTCTGCGACAAGTAGATAAAGGTGTTTCACTGCGATTTCATCTACGTAGCAACTCACTGAGGTATTCAAACAACACGTAAATTGTGTTAAATTTCTTGTGTAATTCATATTATGTTAAATTACATGTTAAGTAACGTCTTTCATTGTAGAATTATTAAATTATGTTAATAATGTCCTTCATTGTGTATATGCGGGGAGTTTCTCGACAGGTAGCATCCCCTGCTCATTTGATTCACATGCATGGCAGGGGTAAAACCAATAGTTCTATATTGATAAAATTAGTTAAAATATTGTCATTATGTACATACATGTACTTAGTTCTATTTTCTCTAATTCTGATGTTATATTTTTGATCTTATGTGTATGTAGAGAACTTCAACCCCCTCCATTTTGACTACGAGGGCACAAACTCCTCCATCTCATCGTCTTTGTACCCCCGTTCATACTGCAAGAGCTCCCAATGAATCATCTAAGTGTGAGATGCAAATTCGGCGTGATCGACAACTTGTGGTAAGTTTGTGTATTTATGTAAATACTTTCATTCTAGCATGGTCTTAAATACATGTTAAAAACATATATAAATTAAGTTTTGACAAACAAACATTGTTTGCATTTACCTCATCTATAGGTGATTATTCAGCAGAAGAGGACTCGAAGCATGGGCTCGAACAATCCAAAGTCATCTCATAGATCTCCATCTTCGTCTAATGGAGGGCCTTCTTCAAGCAAGGCCAAGAGAGGGATAGATTTTGATGAGTAGGAAATATATATGTCTTACATGACATGTTTTTGTATGCCTATGTGCATGGCATTGTATGTACGCCTATATGGCAATTGAACTTGATGGTATATGACCTATTTGGGAATTTTTGTCTTTATTATGCACATTAAAATACTATTTGGAACTTGATAATTTTTATGAGACCTTACATTTCTGAGATTATTTTCACATGAAACTAATATGATGTGCACTTGACAATATTGAAGACATTATGGATTATTTTTTCATTTATTGGTGATGTACATGTACTAGCATTTTCAATGTATAATATGTATCAAACTTTGGAAATCAATATTTATTTAATGTATGTATATAAAGAGTTTCCTAATCGAGTAATTATTCATTCAATTTATCAATGTGTATGTGTATTTACCTTACTTGTGCTTCTTCTTGCTCATGGTCTCTTTGTACTAACTTTCCTATCTTATCATGCACTTACTACATTCTTATATGCTTCTTAGTCTTCTCCCCGTTAAAACACTCCGAGAGTCATCACAATTTGATGCCTTTCATCTATTTATATTTTGAGAATGTCTCTCCATATACATTACTCCAATGCTTGAGAATGTCTCTAGATCCAATGACATTCGATTCGGACACTCAATGATTATTGATTGTCTAATCCTATCCAATTCGTGTTATTACTTTTAAATCAGTAGGCATTTCAAGTTATTTGGAAATCACATCACACCCTTCACTAGGCTTGATGACTACCCCTATCCTTTTGAAGGTGCTTTTGAAATTATCCATGGGTATATCATAGCATAAATTATTAATGAATGGAAGGTCACTAAGTCGTAGGCCAGCTGACTCCCATCCAGAACTAAACAAGAAATATTTACTAGGTGATTGATAACTCCCGTGTGTTCTTAGACATACCCATATCAAATTTATTCTTAAGTCAATCTAGTCATTCAGGGCTCTTAAGGGACTATGCACAAATGAGGTAGCCCGAAAGCACGGGTAGCGTAGGTAACCAAAAAAAAGCCTCCACTAGTGCTCACTTGGCCACCCCGACATGTTGGTGTAGTTGGTTCGGTCCCATGAGCTTCCATTTGCAAAATATAGCATTTAAGAGCCCTATACTAACTTAGACTGCAAAGATATTTCACGCTTTAGCAAACAATAGGAAAATGAGAGAACCGAATGGAGATGGAGAAAACTGGGAGAGGCTTTCGTAGAGGGATTCAATATGGAGGTTTTGGATCTAATGAGACATCTCTAGGTGCCATGGATTCTAAGAAATTGCATGTCGAAGATATAACATGTTTTGGTCTTAGGGCTCTTAAGAGACTACGCCCGAACGAGGAAGCTCGAAAGCACGGGGAGCGTAGGGAACCAAAAAAATCCTCCACTAGCATTCACTTGGCCACCTCGATGTGTTGGCGTAGTTGGTTCGGTCCCATAAGCTACCGTTTGCAAAATACAGCATCTAGCAGCCTTACACTGACTCAGACTACACTATTTCATGTGTTTGCAAAAACAATAGGACAACGAAATAACCGAATGGAGATAGATAAAACCACGATAAGATTTCGTAGAGGGCCCCACATGGAGGTCTCGATCGACGAAACCTCTCTAGGTGCCATAGAGTCTGAGAAATCACCCGTCGAAGATATAGCGTGTTTTGGCCTCAGGGCTCTTAAGGAACTACGCCTGGACGAGGTAGCCTGAAAGCACGGCTAGCATAGGGAAAAAAAAATCCTCCAATAGCATTCAATTGGCCATCGTGACATGTTGGTGTATTTGGTTCGGTCCCACGAGCTTTCGTTTTGCAAACTACAACATCCGGAGCCCTACACTGACTCAAATTGTAGTATTTCACGCGTTTGCAAACAATAGGACAGCAAGAGAACCGAATGGAGATGGAGAAAAACATGAGAGGATTTTTATAGGGCGGACATGGAGGTATCAAATCTGATGATACATCTCTAAGTACCACTGAGTCCGAGAAATCACTCGTCGAAGATATAACATGTTTTGGCCTCAGGG
This sequence comes from Taxus wallichiana var. yunnanensis, assembly GCA_018340775.1. NCBI lineage: Eukaryota > Viridiplantae > Streptophyta > Pinopsida > Cupressales > Taxaceae > Taxus > Taxus wallichiana. Next base: position 1,045,933,964 of record CM031240.1, read on the forward strand.
CTCTTAAGGGACTACGCCGGATGAGGTAGCTTGAAAGCACGGGTAGCATAGGAAACCAAAACAAAGCCTCTGCTAGCATTCACCTAGCCACCCTAATGTTTTTACGTAGTTGGTTCAATCCCATGAGATTTTGTTTGCAAACTACAATCGTCTGGGATCCCTACATTGACTTAGACTACCGGGAGAGGCTTTCGTAGAGGGCTTCAACAAGAAGGTTTTGGATATGACGATACATCTCTAGGTGCCCCTGTGAAGTCTGTGAAATCACATGTCAAAGATATAACGTGTTTTGGTCTCAGGGATCTTAAGAGACTACGCCCGAACAAGCTAGCCTGAAAGCACGGGGAGCGTAGGGAACCAAAAAAAGCTTCCACTAGTGTTCACCAGTGCCACCTCGGCATGTCAAGGCGTAGTTGGTTTGGTCTCACAAGCTTTCGTTTGCAAACTATAGCATCTGACAGCCCTAGACCGACTCAGCATCGGCAAAGTATTTTATGTCTTTTCAAACAATAGGATAGCAAGAGAACCGAATGGAGATGGATAAAACCGCGAGAGGCTTTCGTAGAGGGCCCCGATGTGGAGGTCTCAGATCTAATGAGACATCTCTAGGTGCCACGGAGTTCAAGAAATCAACCGTCGAAGATATAATGTGTTTGGGCCTCAAGGCTCTTAAGGGACTACACTCGACGAGGTAGCCTCGAAATCATGGGGAGCGTAGGGAACCAAAATGAAGACTCCACTAGCATTCACCAAGCAATTCGACGTGTTGGCCTAGACGGTTTGGTCCCACGAGCTACCATTTGCAAAATATAGCGTCTGACAGCCTTACACTGACTCAGACTGCACTATTTCGTATGTTTGCAAATAATAGGACAACGAGAGAACCGGATGGATATGGATAAAACCACGAGAGGCTTTCGTAGGGCCTTGAAAATTTTTCCATGTTAGTACTGAAGAGCTTCAAACTTTCATTGAACGACTACTAAATCTAACCTAAATAGTCAGAGTAATAGACTAAATTAGTATTCTATTTCTCACATATAAAATGAATTTCTACCTTCAAAAAAGAAACTATGGGTGAATGCTCAATCAAAAAATAAATTACAATTCTAAACGAGTTTTAGGCTCAATTATCAATACTTCATTGCAATTTTTCTTGCCAGTATGTTGCTTTTGGAACTACCTGGTTTGATTTGTGAAGTTGAAGCAACTGAGATTAATAAAAATAATCAACTTGGCATGTTGTCCTTAAGATTATCCATGATTCTCCGACAATATCACATAGATCTTCCATTCCAGCTTAAATCGTGATCCTTCCACGCTTCCCATTTTTCCTTTTCTTTTCTCGTATCTTCTCTTTTAAGTTCTTCCAGATGTTTTTGGGTAATCAAACCGACTCTTTATGAATTTCAGGAGGCATTTCTTCTTGAATCATAGTGACATCTTTACCTAATTGTTTTTCTTCATGATGTTCATTGTCATCTAAAGTTGAAGACTGAAAATTTATATGGCCTTCAACTTCTTTTTGGGCACAAACAACCTTTTGTAATGTCCAAAAAAATTCAGGCTCTTCATTCTCTATTTGATTAAAGATATTCATTCTTTCAAAATGAACAATTGGAACATTGGTGGTCTCCCCAACAAAACTAAGTTCATATTCTACATAGTTTCATCCTATGGAAAAATCATTGAACATTAGTGGTTTCCTCTACCCATGCTTTCGGGCTACCTTGTCCGAGCATAGTCCCTTAAGAGCCCTGAGGCCAAAACACGCTATATCTTCGATGGGTGATTTCTAGGACTTTGTGGCACCTAGAGACATCTTGTCGATCCAAACCCTCCATGTTTAATCCCTCTACAAAATCCTCTCACATTTTTCTCCATCTCCATTCGGTTCTCTCGTTGTCCTATTGTTTGTAAACAAGCGAAATAATGTAGCTTTGAGTCGGTGTAAAAGAAGGTCATAGATGATGTATTTTGTAAACGGTAGCTTGTGGGACCGAACCATTTAGGCCAACAAATTTAGATGGCTTGGTGAATTATAGTGGAGGCTTTGTTTTGGTTCCCTTTGCTTCCCATGCTTTCAGGCTACCTCGTCCGGCGTAGTCCCTTAAGAGCCCTGAGGCCAAAACACGCTATATCTTTGACGGGTGATTTCTTAGACTCCGTGGCACCTAGAGATGTCTCGTCAGATCTAAAACATCCATGTTGAATCCCTCTATGAAATAATCTCACGGTTTTCTCCATCTCCATTCAGTTCTCTCACTGTCCTATTGTTTGTAAAAACTCCAAATAGTGTAATCTAAGTCAATGTAAGGTCAAGAGATGTTGTATTTTGCAAATGGTAGCATGTGGGACCGAACCGTCTGGGCCAACACGTCCGGATGGCCTAGTGAACACTAGTGGAGGATTTTTTTGGTTCCCTATGCTACTCGTGCTTTTGGGCTACCTCGTCCGGCGTAGTCCCTTAAGAGCCATGAGGCCAAAACCCGCTATATCTTCGACGGGTGATTTCTCGAACTCCGTAGCACTTAGAGATGTCTCGTCGAGATCTCGAGATCTCAATATCGGGGCCCTCTACAAAATCATGTTATAGTTTTTCCATATCCATTTGGTTCTCTCGTTGTCCTATTGTTTACAAACATGTGAAATAGTGTAGTCTGAGTCAGTGTAAGGTTACTAGATGTTGTATTTTGCAAACAGTATCTTATGGGACCGAACCAACTACGCCAACACTTCAGGGTGGCCAGGTGAATACTAGTGGAGGATTTTTTGGTTCCCTATTCTCCCTGTGCTTTCGGTCTACCTCGTTCTGGCATAGTCTCTTAAGAGCCCTGAGACCAAAACACGTTATATCTTCGACATGTGATTTCTCGGACTTGTGGCACCTAGAGACATCTCGTCAAATCCAAAACCTCTATGTTGAAGCCCTCTACAAAATCCTCTCCCGGTTTTCTCCATCTCCATTCAGACTGAGTCAGTGTAAGGTTGTCCATTGCCAATCACCTAAATAATATAGGTGGTTCATACAATATAGGTGGTGAAATGAGAATTTTAATAAGATATTTTTACAATATAGGTGGTGAAATGAGAATTTATATTTTTTGTTCCTTTCTAATATTTAATTTCTCTTAGCTTCACTTGGCTTCAAGAATAATAAATTCTCTACTAACAATGCCAACCACGTGAAGGTGGAAGCATTTTGGCACCACTAACCTACATAAACATGTTAGTAAGAAATTAAATAGAATTTTAAATCATAAAAAATTTAAACAAAATCATTTAAGTACATATTCAAATTAAATTCATGAAGAACATACCTTTACAAATTCAATCCAATGAACCGCAAGGATCAACTCAATTCTTGACAATAACAAGAATTGCTTCATGATCTGATTCATGAACCTTCCACATTCTTGTTTGATGGCCAACCTCGATATTTGATTAATTCAATATTTGTTGCAAAGACCAAATGTGAATAGTGAAGTATCTTCCGATGTACTTCATAGTCTTCAAACAAATAAATGTTTGATTTTTCGATAGGATATCGTCGAAGCTAATTTTTAGTGACTACCACTCGACCCAATGGGATACGCAAGGTCTTCACCATCAATGACTATGGAGTCATTTTTTTAATCCTCTACACAATGAGACAAGAAGTAGTTTGTTCCCTCTTAGTTAAATTCCATCACAATAACTACAAAAACGTGCCTTATATATCACAAAGTAAAATTGTTCACTAATTTAAAAATACATTAAGATTTGACCATTTAATAATTTATAAATCTAAAACATGACATGTACATATATGTATGTACCTTCTTACACTAAATCAGAGACTTGGTCAAAGTCAAGTGATGTTGTCATTTGATCTAAAGACCCTACAAGTTGTAATGCTCGTGGAACTTGATGTGTGTTGAGTGGAATTAGAGGTCTATAAGTCCATTCATCCATGCAAAGATGTGACTCACATTCATTCCACGTAAAATCAATGCATGATATACAAAAACATGTCATGCACCTAGTATAAATAGTCCAAGCATTTGCATATGAACTACGGAATGAGTGCATATCACTTGATCTTGCAACTATCATACAATCTTCAAAGTTTTCCAAATGTTGTTCCTCTATCAACCAAAAATATCTACGAACCGTTGATCTCTCTTGAGATTCATGGCCCATATTCTTGACACACCAATCAAAAATGTTTTTGCATCTCAAATTTAGCTTGCATCCTTGAACTTTAACTCTTCTCTTACAAGTGCTCTTTTCACACATGCTCCTACACCATCATGCTCTCCTTTTCCATGCCCTACCTCAGAAAAACTCCAGATATGTTGTACATTTGTTTCTTTGTGCATCCTGCTTAGCCAATAAAACATCCATACATTCTTGAATTGTGATGTGCAGTTGTCCGACCAAATGTAATGTTGATTGAAACTAATGTTCCTCTCATTCAAGTTCGCATAAAACACCTGGAAACACCCTTGTACATATTCTGTAGAATGTGTCCGATCATCACTGATGTAGAAATGATACTCTCTTAATATTTTTCGATCTTGCTTAGTGCTTTCAGGAGAGTGCATGAATGTTATATGCACGAAAATAGAAACTTGCACTCGAGTTATAATATTGAGACTAAACCTCCATTTGTGGCTACAATGTGTAATTCTCTACAAAGTCAACTACTGAAATAATAGTACCAAGTGGGAATGTGTCCTTTCTTAACTTGAATTGTTCATCCAACCATCGAGCTCTATGTGTGTGCCTTGCGTATACTCATAAAAATTTCTCTCTAAATTTGACCATATATTCTGATACAGGTAATTATTTTCTAACAAGCTCACACCTCTTAGATTATTTTCCATCTTTTAATTGATATGCCACCGATTTATATTTGGTGAAATCAACCAATTATTTTCCTATTGAATATGTACTCTCCTCATGGATACAAATTTTCAGATTTGGCAAGCCACCACATACATTGCACATTCCATCCAAACATGCTTTGTTATAAAAAAATCTTGTTGATTTTTCACAAAATATTGTCAGAATAAATTCCCTTGAAGATTTTTGTGGGACATTTATTCCACACTCCTACAACATGATGTTAGTATGCAAAACATGACGTATTTGACAAAAAAACATCATAATGCATTGAAAATTCAACATGATGCCTGTAACAACAAGTGGTACGTGAGTGATTGATTTTCACATAAAAGGGTTTGCTCATTTCAAAGAATATTTGGCTAATGTTAATTTGTGGATTTTCATTCTTAAACTTAGAGAAACAATTATGTTTGAGTCATATCTAAGAAATGTGTTGCACACGATTCATGATTACGAGAACCTTTTCTTGTGTTTACTTATCTCTTCTATTCGGTGACACCCTTGTGTTCTCATTCCAAAATTTTACAATTAATTCTTTTAGAATATCATATGTATTCTTGTATTTTCGTGGAATTTCTGCAGAGAGAAATCCCTATAGTCGAGTGTTATTGATTGACTTAAGAAATTTACATATCTCTATTGCTTTCATTAGTTTTTTTATGTTTAGCTTCAAAGCACTTTGCTTGTTTTTCTAATCAAGTGTTTATTAATTGTTTTATCACTTACTATACAATTAGTAAGTGCACGTCGTGTAGCATTACTATCTTTGGTGCGTCTTTTTCCACCTATAGTTTGGTATGCTTTATGTATGTTTTCAATAATTGACGCATTTTGATCAATAAAATTAGGGTCTTCATTATAGGTCTCATCTTAATTAATTTCATCAATGTAACAAATAATTGACATCTTTGTGTGTCATTTAAATTCTCAAAGTAATTATCCCAAATTCCACTAGCTTTTCTTCTCGCATTTCTTTCATACATTTTGTTAGGCATTGGTTTTATAATGTTTTCATCAATTTCAATTAAGTGAATTGGTTTTCTTCACAAAATTTAAGGTGGTGTTCTTAGAGGTGAAGATTCGTTTACAAGGTTACTTTCTTCATTCATTGTTTTCATACAAATTTTGGGGTTAACATTTGGATTCTCAAGTAAGGGTTCAATAATTGGATTCATATCAATTTCTTCATCCATACCAACATTATCATTCAATTCAATATCATTATTCATTACAAAATCATTATTCATTGCAAAATCATTATTCTCTACATTTTCATTATGTATTTCATCCTCATTTTCTAATACATTAGCTACATTTGATATAGTAGATGTACCTTGCCCTGCTCGAAGTTTTTGCATTCTCTTCAATTTCTTTATTCTCTTCTCTTCCAATTGCTCTGGTGTCTTGTTCTTGACTTTCCTCTTGTCCTTAGCTTGAATTTTATTGCCCATGATTAAAAAAATCAACTAGTGGGGTAGGGGACAAAATGAACTACTAAAAAATTGTGCAAGAATGTAGAGAAAATTGCAGACAAAACAGAAATGTTTACAAAATTCCCGTGAAAGAGATGAAAGGGACGTTGGGGGGCCACAATATATAAACAAAGAAAAATGTGTATGCATTTTTTATTTTCTCTTTTTCCAAGCCATGCCTCAAGTCTTGGGATCCGGTTTGGATCCCTAAGCCTAAGGCATGGACATGTACAAACACAAAGAAACAACATGTTTTTGCAAGAAAATGTAAAAATGCCACTTCCTCTATGATAAATCAAAATAAAAAATTGATCCATTTTTAAAAAATTATACCATGATGTAGAGCAGAGTTTCTTCTTTCTAAAAATATAATTTTTCAAATTTTCTAACTAATATAAGGTTTTCATATTATTTATTTTCTAACTATGTCTTTTTATAGCTATTTTTTGAAGTGTAAATATGTCTATCTTTCATGGTGTATCTCTTTTTTGGGTGATCAAAATTTTAAAAAATTATACTAGCCCAAACTAGGCATAATTCTATACATATTCAAAAACAAAATCTAATTTTCAATATTTTTTGAGGTAGTTAGGGGGGGCTCCTTTATTTTTCAAAACATAAAAATTTTGTACTAAAAAAACATAAATAAAAAAATATTCGCTATAAAAATCTAAAAAAATGAAGCCCAAACTAGATGCTCCTATATATCTTTCTACCAAATGGTTTTCAAAAATACTAAATGGTGCTCAAAAAATGGTGGGGGCACGAAAGTCACTCTATTATGTTTTTTAACAAAAATAGGAGCATCTATTGGTATTTTAGTTGTTTGACCCACTTAAACTTATCTGTTTTCAATAAAATTTAGTAGCTTAGAAACTAGACTCAAAATTCTATGATTCAAGTTTCTACAACATCTTTCAATTTTGAGTGTAACTATTTCGAAAAACTTGTACAAGTTGATGTTTTTTTTTCCAGAAAAATGCATCCACTTAAGACCCCCTTTTGGGCCCCCAACTTGGTGCACTTACCCAAATATTTTATTTTGATATTTAAATGAAATGAAATAATTGAAATAGGAGGGATAAGGTACTAACTTGAAAATGACTTACCTCATTGTGTGCTAGACTTGAATAGGTTGATGTGTGGATGAAGCGGGGTGTGATGGCATGACCCAGAAATTGCATCAAGTGAAGATCCGACTAGAATAGGGCACTTAGAAGAGGACCGGGGTGCCTGGAAGAGGACTTGGGCATTTGTGGATGCCCTGGTCTATAGTATGGGAACTTTGGTTTATAGAAAAGCTCAAAATCTAAATCTAACTGTGTCACTTTGCAATATATTTGTCTTTATCGTGTGGTTGGCGCAATATCTTCTCTTATGCCATTGTGAATTTGTGATGAAGATCTACCTGCAAAACCCCATATAAAGCATCAAATCCCTAAGAAAGAAAGAAATATGCATATGAAGGGGTCAGATTGACCTTAACTGCCATAATGTTGGACTTACAATTATGTATTGTACTACATTTCAGACCCAGTGTAGTTTTGTGTGCTTGTGTGTGCAATTGTGTGCCTAGGGTACCCTAACGTCAATGACGCAAAAGTAGGGGGCAATAACTAGATGTAAGATGTAAATGGTGGATGGAATAAAATGAATACAATCCTTTCTCCCTATGCTTGTGTGATGTAGTTGTAAATGATGCCCAAATGTAACCCTTTGCCTTAGTAGATAGTTAGATCTTGATAGTAAATAGTCTGCCCCTAAAATAGTGAGTATGTTATGTTTATATAGGGATCTCTTAATAAAATTTTGACACTAATTGTAGTCACAAAATCATGCACTTTAGAAAATTTATTTATCTCAATCTCATACTACTATTTAAAAGGTTATTGAGTGAAGAAAGTATTATTAACCCCCGTCTTTTGGACATCTTGTTTATTTTATTTTGTAGTTTGTAACATATTGCACCCATATGCTCAACCATTTCTCGACATCCCGCATTATCTTTGCCTCACCGGAGCATCCAGATTTAGTCTCGGATGCCCATGGGTGCCCTAGTCCCACTGGGGTGCCCCGGTCCCCTTTGTACTTTCTCTCCACTTTTTGGGCTTCTTCTAGCCATTTTTCATCTTTATCTTTCTTGTGGTCGGCCTTTTCGGGGTTAATTATGAAATTGGATCAAGATAACCCTATAAATATAAAGTTATGAGACCATAATGACAGTAACTAGCATCATACACTATTATCACTCCATCTAGAGTTACATCCATCTATTGCATTGGCGTCCACATAGCTCCATCATCAAGGCACAAGATAGGACATCTCGCATCACACTTCATTGGGTGAGGGATTCTATTCTATTTCATGCACACCTTCTATTACATTTATGTATTGCTCGATATTTCACAAAGTGGGACTAGCACAAGAGCACCTAGGGGAACGACATGCACACACACACTATAACTATATCTAGGTCTGAAATTTATTGTAATGCTCACTAGTAGTAAGCTCATTGTTGTGGCAGCTTGAGGTTATTTCTTCCTCTCAAAATATTTGTAGCATTCGACGTAGTGCAGAAAATTAATACGATAGGAGGCTAGGGTTTCGATCACCTTTCGATCCTGCGCATACAAGTTATAGAGATTTTACATAGACCAGGGGACCCAGATCATGGACCGAGCACCACAGTGCCCCATTCCTCTTCCGACACTCTAGTCTAGTGACATCTTCCATATTTTTCCTTTGTGGGATGCCAAAGATAGTCATTCCTACTTTCTTATTTTCTCAGTGCACAATAGTCTGACAAGCTTCTATTATTTAGCCGAGTTCTTTCCTATTCCTTCTTACACATCAAGGTTTTTAATTTCATTAGTTTATTTACTTATCTCATTCCCATATTGTCTTAGTGCATCTACTTATTGTGTTATATGTCCTCCTAGATTAGATTAACTATCCTTTACTACATCTAATTATTTAATTTTAGTTAATCATTTTGGTGAATCAAACCTGCTTTAACACTACCTTTTGACAATGTCATCTCTCTCTCGCGTTATGGATCAATCCTCTTATCCTACCTTTGCACCAACTAAGGTCACATGTATAGTTACTTACTGCTAATTTCATGTGTGTGCGTACTCAACATCCTCCTCGCTTTATCACACCTAGGGTTGACCCATCCATTAATGTCGTTACTACTCATCGTACTCATCCTAATCCACTTATAACTCCACCTACGTCTATTCCCCACCCATTACTTCAGTACCTCCTCCTACTACTTCTAAGGGATATGACATCATTGAGTAACTTAAGAATACGCCCACTAAGATCTCTCTTTATGACCTATTATGTAATGTAACACACTAGAAGCTACCGTTCATGCCATCAATATTGAAACTGATCATTTCATGGAATCTTTTGCACATCTCATACAATCCCTTCGTAATCTACCACATGTCATATCTTTCACCGATGAGGATATCTCACCTTTTGCCAAAAACAATCCATGTGCTCCTTTGCTCATTACCACCATTATTAACACTACTTGCATTAAACAAGTCCTCATTGATAATGGATCGATATTAATCTATGTGTACATTCCCTTTTAAATAAATTAGGCATTAGTGATAATTTTATTTCTAAAAATTCTACCCTCATTCACGGTTATGACTCTACCACTCGCACCTGCTTAGGAACTATCTCTTTACATATCCAGTTGGACCTAAGACTATTCTCACCGAGTTCTATGTTATTGATGGCTCCTTCTAGTTTAATCTCTTGTTAGGTAGGCCTTGGATTCATGCAATGCATGCAGTACCATCTACTATCCACCAATGTGTCAAGTTCTTGCATGATGGCTACAAACACACTATCACTTTGACCCAAAACCCTTCAAATATTGTCACATAGACCCCACTACCTCTATGCCCATACCACCTTCATAGCGCATTCCATACAACAACCTTGATACATATGAAATTGGTCAATCTAGTGCTTTGTCATCTTCCTCTACCGCTCTTAGTACCCCAACTATTTCAACTCACACAATAGATATTATTTCACCTACAATATCAACTCCTATTATTGTCCCTTCATCGCCCATCATGACACCTTATATTATCCCACCTACAGTGTCAGTTCCTCCTCCACCAACAGAACCCTCTGTTGCTTCACCTATGGTTTCCCTACCAACATTCTTGATAATGTCATACCACATGATGATGTTCACACTGATGACTCTAAAGATTCTGATGATGAAGTTGACGCTATTGAACTTATAGATGAAGCATTAAGACAACTTGACTTTACCCCTCTTGGTGTAGACAATTCTTATTTCGAAGAAACCTTTGTGGCCGATGGCCCTGGTGAATATAGGTTTAAGACCCCTCCATCTACTAATGTTATGGTATTGTATAAGGGATTTGTTCATAGTGTTAACGCTATCTCCTCTTCTCCTCCATGAATTGTTGCTCCACTGCCTCCTTTTATATGCACATTTTTCATCAATAGGACATTTTGGCAAACATATCCCTATTGACTCTACGTGCTTAGAAACTATTTGTACATGCGACAATTTGGCTAGGTTTGACATAACACTCAATGACATTTTACCACCTCTTCATTCACCACATCTCTATCATGGTTATTTTCACACTACAACATCTTATGGATTGCATGTTTTTCATTTGACAATTTTTGTTGCACACTCCCCTTATGATTCTCCCCTCACACTTGGATAGTCATGGCTCTATTACATTGGCGGTATAATAAATGCTCATCACTTCTTGCTCATATTTCCCATGAATTTTGGTAATATCTCTATTCTTAGTGATTCTTCTCCTACTTACGTTCCAAATATCTCTCATTGGCACGCTCATGGTTTCCCATTGATCACCTTTACTGATGAAGAATATGCAATGAATTTCTACACACTCTGTCATAACGGGTCCCTCTATGACCCTCCCAACTCTATATCTTATTAGGCTTTCAATGCTTCCCCCGGTAGATTTCAATCATGATAATGATGATCTTCTTGATAGCAAGTTCATAGGAATATTTTCTATCACATACTTGGGGGGCATGGTGCTCCACTTCCCCAACACTTCATTTTATCATATTCATCATTATCATATTTTACATTCTTATACATTCATATCTTCACATGATGCATATTTATCACACATGCTAAGCATCATTACCCAATGACACACTCTTGTGCTTCGATTCACACTTGACTGTTGAGGGATTACTACCACACTGAACCCCACACACTACACCATAGGCATTACACATTTCACTTCATCACACATCACATGTTATACATTCTACATTTTTTCATTTGCATTTTTACACCCCATGCATCATGTTAGTTGCATACATCATTGTTTATGCATCTTACATTCTACATTATCCTATCCTACATACTACATTATTTGTCTATCTACATACCATACATACTACACCACGTATTTTCACACATATTCTACTATTCTTCATTACATATGAGTCTGGCATCACATTACCTTGCATATTACATTATTAGCATATCTACATACCTTGCATGCCATTTTATACATTACATTGTCCACACTCTACACATGTTGTATTTCATTCTACACATAGATTATTTACATATTCAACTCATCACATGGTCGTCCTTTATCATTGCATATACTACAGTGTCTTCTACATGCTACACTCACTACCTAATGACGCACTTTAGTTCCTCGGTCCATACTCAACTGTCGAGGGTTTACAAATCAAATGGACCCTACACTCATCACACATTTACTATTCCACCTTTCATCATGCAACATTACTAGCTTAGTGACATATGCTTTAGGCTAAATCGTCACCTATTCTATCATCTTGTAGTGGTATACACCTTAGGTTACATCACCACTCCCTACTATTCATCTTGTAGTGACATATGCTTTAGGCTAAATCGTCACCTATTCTATCATTTTCTAGTGGTCTACACCTTAGGTTACATCACCACACCCTCCTTACATTTTATAGTGATATATGCTTAGTGTTAAATCATCACTCATCCATTCATCTTATAGTGATATACGCTTAGGGATAAATCATCACTCCACATTTCATCTCATTGTGGTATACACTTAGGATATAAGGTCCACACACATATATTCTACATGTTGCATATCATCACCACTATGCATATACACATTTATTCATAACATGCTAGACACGATACACACTACTCGACCATTTCCCGATAAGGTGCTCTCATTTACGGTTCATTCTTAATGAGGGGAAAATAAAATGAACCTAATTGCATACATTTCTATCCACTCATGTGGCATGTGGCTTATATTACTCCATGTTGTATAGCATTTCATCCATCCACAACATGTTGCATATTACGGTTTCTTATACTCTTACTTTTTGTTGTTGTTCATGATCCCTTTATTACACATGCTAGTTAGCTTACTTGTATGTCATTTATCTATACCATCCATACATGCACATTCACACCTTTTTCTAGTTGTGATCACGAGATAAAGGTCTCTTATACGCAAAGACGGATGTTCACCTTTTACCCTTCCTACACTGGTTGTTGGGGGCATCCACATTCGTATCTTCCAGGTGATATTGTTTCATTTTGTACTTAGCACATTACATTACTTGCTTATACACACTTTTAACATACTATCTTTCTTTCTAACATGCTAACGGGTGCTTCATGTGCAACATTTGTTATGCAAGAATATTGGTTTCCATACTTATTTGTTACATTATATGTCATTGTTTGTTATTATTTTCTATTGTGTGTGGGCCTTACCCTATGTTTGGTGTGCACACTTGTCTGTTGTTTGTGGTCATGATGGACTTATGCGTCTTGTAATATCGTGAGTGATGTCCCATGTTTGTAACGTGCTTTGTGTGGCATACTTGACTTCTTATGTATAAACATTACTTTGCTTGGTATTTTACACACTTTGTTTACATAACTTATACGCTATTTTTTTTCATGCATGTGTGTTTTCACTTGTCTTTGGCTAGTCTTCTTGTTTGTGTGTGCCTTGGTTCCCACTAAAGCACTTTTCAAAGATACTTTCAGTTAGCCTTCTTTTAGGGATGCATGTCTCCTATCAGCGATGTCACATGTGCCCCCAAAGAGGGGGCATCATTTGGGGGTTACATACTAACACATAGATTCTACATCGTTTCAGTTCAGTTATATTCAATGAATGGGTTTAGACCAGTCTACAAACCCCATACACAATGGATTTTATAGGACATGGTGTCCTTAGCATTTATGGGAAGTAGTTACATGCTTGGAGGTTACAGTGGGTGTGCCTCCCTACACTACTTTGGCCAGTGGTATCGATCACCCAAAAACTAGGACAATACAGAGAGATCTTTACACATAGTTTAGGGAAGTAGTTAGAGCTTGGAGGACACAGAGCATTTCCTCCCTACACTTCTTTGACCTATGATGTGAGATTTCCCTAAAAATCGTAGTACAAGATATCCTTCACACTATTTATTGACATGGATCAAGCGCACATTTTTATTTATATTTACATTTTCATTTTCTAGTTACATTTGCGTACTTTACATTTACATACACATGCATATTTTACATATATTTTTACAATTACATACATACATATTTGACTACTTGATCATTTTCTCCTTGCAGGTTTGGCCATATGAGAAACAAGTAGTCAAATGGGGGTAACAACAATGACGATGAAGACAACGAAAAACAACACTATGTGGTAACACATTATAGCACACACAACACATTTTTATGCAAGTAAACTACACTATGTGGCAGCTATACACATGGCCCTAGGTTCGCTCTCATCACTTTTTCTTTGCACATTTTTCATCTATAGTTTCCACATTCCTCCATATTTTTATCATTCCACGTTTTTATCTAGTCCTTCGGCACATTTCTACTACACTCTTCATGGACATTAGGTACACATATCTATCTACTTTATGTTACCAAGCTTTCCACTCACCAACATAAAGTGGGGGCAAAATGTAGTCACAAAATCATGCACTTTAGACAATTTATTTATCTCGGTCTCATACTACTATTTAAAAGGTTCTTAAGTGAAGAAAGTACTAATTAACCCCATCCTTTGGTCATCTTATTTATTTTATTTCGTAATTTGCAACCTATTGCACTCATATGCCCAGCCATTTCCGGACATCCTGTGTTATATTAGCCTCGACTCGGGCATCCAGATTTAGTACATGGGGGGCACCCATAGGCACCCTGCTCCCACCTGGGGGTGCCCCAGTCCCTTTTTCACTTTCCCGCCACTTTTTGGGCCTCTTCTAGCCATTTTTCATCTTTATCTTTCTTGTGGTCAGTCATTTTGAGGTTAATTATGAAATTATAGTAAGATAACCCTATAAATATAAATTTATGAGACCATAATGAGGGACCTAGCATCATACATTATTATCACTCCATCTAGAGTTGCATCCATCTATTGAATCGACATCCACATAGATCCATCATCAAGGCACAAGCTAGGACATCTACATCACACTTCATAGGGGGATTCTATTCTATTCCATGCACACATTTTCTACATTTAGCTATTGCTCACTATTTCACATAGTGTGACTAGCACAAGAGCACTTAGGGCATGACATGCACACACATGTCGAACTACATATGGGTCCAAAATGTAGTGCAAAACTCGCTAATAAGACCATTATTATGGTAGTAGAGGTTATTTCTTCCTCTCAAAATATTTGTAGCATTTTGCGTAGTGCGCAGAAAATTAATACAACATGAGGCCGTGGTTTTAGATCACCTTCTAACCTCGCGAATATGAGTTACAAAGATTTTTCACGCACTGGGGCACCCAAACTACAAACCGAGTTCCCATAAGCACCCTGGTCCTCTTCTAGGTGCTCCATTCCAAACACATCTTCTAGATCTATCCTCTATAGGACCCCATCATATTCATTCTTGCTTTTTGATTTTCTATGCACCACTGCGACACACAATTCGATAGGCTTCTATTATCGAACCGAGTTCTTTCCTTTCCCTTCTTACACATTAGGGTTTTTAATTTCATTAGTTTATTTACTTATCTCATTTACATATTATCTTAGTGCATTTACTTACTACATTATATGTCCTCCTAGATTAGATTAACTATCCTTTACTACATCTATTTAGTTAATTTTAGTTAATCACTAATGACCCGATATGTCAACTAGCACCTAGGGAATGAGACAACAAACTGTAAAGACCGGCCTCAAAAATCTAAATGAGATCCAAGTGTAATGGGACCATGGTGCCTAAAAAAGGCTTGGGGTGTCGATGGGTGCCCCTGGTACCTTCCTGTGCACCTTAGTCGAGACTAGAGATGACAACCGACCAAATAACGACACATGAGACTTCCCGAGATGGAAAAATTCTGGAAACAATCGATGGCTATGAAATAAAAATGATGACAATCAACTAACAGACAACATAACTAGGGGACGAGCGATTAGTGAATATTTTTCTTACACAAAATCCATATATAAAATAACATATTTGACGGTATACATGTAATAGTAAGTGCGTGATTTGTGACTACGTTTTCTCCCACTTTATGTTGGTGAGAGGAAAGGTTGGTAACATAAAGTAGATAGAGATGCATACCTAAGAAAAATTCAGAGAAGCCCATGTTGTAGTAGAATGTGTAGATGTAGTAGTAAAATTGTGCCGAAAGAACCATAAAGCCTTCCAAACCATGCATCAGTGGGTTTATCCATGCAGCATAACAAAAAGTGTACTAGTATGATGAAGTGTACTAAATGAGAGTGATGATTGCAATTTATGATGATTTAGAATGCATATAATGACGATAATATGGGGAAGGGAGTGATCAGTTCCTGACCCAAACGCGTGTATATGAATAATTGACTAGAGGATTTGGATGTCCTTCTACTAGAGGAAGATTGTAGGGATAAAAGTGTGTTATTCTCCAACCTCTAACTACATCCTCGAGATCTAGCCACCGCAGACGGACTTAGATAAAATATTTTGTGGTTTCGGATCTAACTAATTTTGATCAAACAACTTGACCTATATATAGGAGTGGTATAGGAAAGGTACTCTTGCCCCCACTCCATGGGTGTCATCGCAATGTGATGGCTTCCAAGTTAGTATATTTGGAATTGAACGCATAATGTGATATAGCTTCCAAGTTAAATCATCTAGAAGAAAATGTGAAATGTATGAATAGCTTCCCAATTTAGGTCATCTGAGAAAGTAATGAATGTAATCTCCTAAGTTAGGTCATCTAGGAGGCCACACATAATTCCTATGTCACATCATATGGGAGGATAATTGTGTTAAATTTTTATTAATGATATGATCTTGATTATTAGTGGTTTGAATACATTGATTGATTGATTTCTTGATTGATTCGATTTATTACTCGTAGAGATATTTTACTCTAGTCACCCCCATATTAGGTCATTATGGAAAATCAATGGAAATTGGTGAATGATCGCATGGAAATATTTTTAATCACTTATTTCCCCAAGTTAGGTCATTAGGGGAGTAATAAAATTTCATATAGAAAAAGTGTTCATTTGTTGCCCCTAAATTAGGTCATCAGGGGAATCAATGGTGAAATGTCGCATAGTGTGTTGGTAAATATTTTGGAATTTTTGTATTGGTAGTGATTTAAACATGTGGTGACAATGAGAAATTAAAAGATGACCCCAATGATATGACCCCTCCTTTCGGTGAAAGGGGAAGTGATGAAAAGAATGAATGCTAAGCCGAAAGTAAGAGCTAGATAAATAGAATGTGGTATAAAACACCCAAAATGTGGACTAGATTTAATGGAAGACAATTTTAATGAGAGATCATCCATGTGTCATGTGTATGTTTTGATGGTAAGAAGAATCCTAGAAAGAATGACACAAACAAGGTGTAAATAGGAGTAGAGACGCTTAATATATGACAAAAATGGTGTGGTGTGTATTAGTTATGTGAATAAGCACAAAATAATGACTATAGTACAAAGAGATGAACAAGTAATTATAAGTAGTAAAGTGAAAAGGAAGTTAGTCACTTCATTTGTTGTTTGCGCAATTGTGAGATTGAGCATGAAGTGAATCAAAATTCCCTAAGTGAGAGTAGCATTTCCTAGTCGGTTTAAGAGGGTGGTGACCATCATAGTGTCGCGCATGACCACGGAATTGGTAAGTGAATTATTTTTGAAAAATGTATAGTAATTGTTTTCATTGAATTTTTGAAAATTTGAGAATTTTAATTTTCTCAGCATTTTAGACCTAGACAATAGCAATGAGGGTGCTAGTGACCCTTGGGACAAGAGCACCCAGATCTAGGCGCTACTTTCCTACTCCTGGGTGCCCCAGTCTTGAATTTGGGTGCCCTGGTCCAGAAAGTGTGTACTTGGTCTAGAACGATGGAAAATGAGATTTGTAATGTATATAAATGTGATAAGGGAGTGTGTTCAGATTTATATAGTGTTCTAACGTTGTGTTTGTTATCATTTTGTGTTGTGTAGAGGGATTTCACTTGAGGGAATTCTCGTGGAGGTTTTCATTTGAGTACGTTGCTTGGGTTAGGTTTATCGATGAGGATTGGGATGTTATGGATCATCCGGCCTGCGACACATATCTTGGACAGGATGTGCCCCATAATATGCCTATGTTGACTACATTATGTAAGAGATGGTGTTCGGATACGTGCACATTTTGGTTTCCTACGAGGGAGATGACATCGATGTTGGATGATGTGTATAGGATATTACGCTTCTAGTTATGGGTGAGAGAGTACATGTGATGTCATTGGAGGATATGGAGATGCAGATGCGAGTGGAGAGACGGTATTTTGTGGGGACTCAATTACCTACTAAGGCCCATATCAATCTAGATGTTATTTTGAGGTCTAGTGTTTTGCGCTTGTGGAAGTTCATAGCAATTGTGATCACTTCATCAATAGTAGTGCAGGGAGGAGGTGCAGGCATATTATATAAGATGCATGATATATGTTGGTGGATAGAGGAGGAGGGTACTAGATACATGTGGGCACGATGTGTGTTGGCCCACCTATATAGATATCTATACCGATTTACTCATGATGAGCACATAAGGGGGATATGAGCTACTACCCTGTTACACGTGTGGTTGTATGAGCATATAGCAGTGTTGAGGCCAGTTGGGGGTCCATGAGCAGATTGGGCTAGACCTAAGATATATGTGAGGAGGTGGATTAATATTCATGGGCGTATGATGGATACAAATACCTACAGGGAACTGATAGATAGGATGGGGCTCGAGGCTATTATATGGAGGCTATATCATGATTATGGAGTTATTTGAAAATGGGTGAGGCAAATTTTCACTTATAACATTTCCAAGGATCTGAGGAACTCAACACAAATTTTATGGCTCTATTACTCCAAAATTTATTAATTCCTTTAAAATGATGCACCTCAGTCGTAATTTGAATCATGACATTGAAATGTGTAATCATCTCAGTACTTTGTGGATTATGGATACTGAAATTATCTTTTTAATATCCAATTTCCTGTTTTAATGATGAATTACTTAACCAAATAAATATAAACCAATTACTAATTTTATTTGATCAAAAGCTTCATCTAAAACTGAAACAAACATCCACAACACAAGTTTGATAACAAAGTTCATCCGAAGGCTATGTCTCTAGATTCTCAAAAAGAGAATCAATCTATTATTTCCCAAAGAAGTACAATTAACCCTTCCATAATGACAATTATACCTTTATACCTGTAAATGATTTGATCTAAGACTCGTGGAACTTGACACATAACCAGAAACTAATCCAAGATCGATTTGTGGCTCCTAAAGTGCTTCCACATTGTGATTCCCTTGCAATGCGATAAAAAAATTCCTACAATCGGAGATTTATAAAAACTACATGGAAAAAAATTACATTTTTGATTTAGAATTTTGAACAACTTTCATTTTTACACCATAATGTAATTTGACCTTTAAGAGCCTCAAATCCAACGTTGAATGAAGTTTTCCCTTGCTAGTTCTCCCATAGTCCCTGCATTGTCTGTGTTCAAATACATGCAGGCTCATTGTTTTACCCATCGACCTCCATAGGTGAGATGGTCGAGTTGTTTGGCTTGTTTTTGTGAGGCCGGGGTTCAAATCGTGCCTCTTACTCCTTTTGCGTCAGGTCAACTTTTTCATTGGAGTGGGGATATCCCACATTAATCCTGTGGGAGGTGGTTTAGGTGTTTAAAAATAGGTGCTCAGCCTATGTAGCCATGGCTTCCGCCACACCTATCTCGCTTTTGTTGGGTGCCATAACATTGACAACTCCCATGGATGAGTTGTTTATTTCCACGACGTGGCGATTGCAAAGTTTGTTGAACCATGTAGATTATGACCATTGCGCTTTATTATTCAAACTTTCCTAACCGTGTGGGCCGATCCGCTATTGTTTATTTTGTTAGCTCTGCTTTCGGTTGAAGCACCAAGCTAGATGTATGACTATGCATTATTTAAGCCGTCGTGATTGTGGAAATAGTTGAGTTGCATAACTGCTGAGCTATATTGGTTCACTACGTATATCCCGCCGAGTCATATGTGAATCGTTCTCTGTGACTCGCCAAGGTAATAAAGGATAAGTTAATCCCAGACCATTGGGGATGGATAACGATGTGGAATGTAATTCCAATCGGTCAATGCGGTGATAAACCTGAACAATGTGGTAACAATAATGTGATCAACTCGATGGGGAGTTGATCACCTAACCGAGCTGGAAATATAGCTCACCTGAGCCAAATATCACCCTGTAATGCACAAATATAAACTCTCAAAAACAATCATCCCACATAGGAAATGTTAGAAAATAAATGGCATATAAAATCGTAAAATGATAATAGTAATATGAAATAAAGATGGCAAAGGCACACCTCTTATAAAAGATTGTGTCAAACTCCGACCGAGGCCCACAAACAAAGAAAAAGAAGGGCCCACTAAATTTTTAACCGTTTGTCAAAGACCGAGGTCAAAACAACAAAACTTAACCTTTTTCACCTTTTTCCAAAACTTCCATGTGTCAATGTGTGATTCTCCAGTTGACTAACTTTGACTATTTTCAAACCAAATCTTTGACCCGTGATAACTTCGCACCCAAACTTCGCTTTCTAGATTCCTACATACCGTCAAAAAGGTATCAAAACACTCTTCAATGTGGTAATGGCTTAGGGAGGTTTAGGAAACTTTCAACACCCAAAAAATCCTTCAATCATGGAGGATGGCTGCGGATGCTATAGAGTTGTGGTGTATGCAGTAAGACTATGTGGTTAAAAGATCCATTCCCAAGTGTGGCATATCTCTTTCATGTGGAGAGTGTATCATGTCAATTTGGTATGGCTCATGATGTGCCCCGAGCCATATATATTCTTGAGAGCTATTAGGGCACCAAGGAGGGCTATGGCTAGACCAGGGCCCATAATAGACTAGTTAGCTCCTCCCGGTTTGGATGAGGTAGATGCGGTGATAAAGGCTATAGATATAGAGGATACATGTTGTACCTAGAGTACCACGCATGGTGGGAGGCACATCGGTGGGTATTGTTGTTCCTATTATTTGCAGGTTTTATGGGGCTACAAAATGTAAAAGGAGGAGGGGGGAATCCCATGCCACCAATAACGTGACAACTACTATAAAGAAAGCATAAGTATTGACATATGTCTATTTTGTGTGTTTTTTTATTGATTGATGACTTGGTAATGGTTATCTAACGCATTGTGTTGTTTTTTTGTAGGCAATGTGTATTGGTCCCTAATAGTCAACACATTAATCCACACATTGATGTGGAATGTTCCAACCGATGTACTTGGTAGAGTATACTTGAGCGAGTGGATGAGATCGCGGTGAGCATGCCCATTTATTTGAGCCAATGGCCGTAGCAGTAGCCACATGTACTATATTGTTATCTAAGAGAGACGAGGCATGTGAGGAGAATCAACGAGCTAGAGAGGCATTGGGTGGTGGTCCCCTAATATAAGATGTATTTTTTCAATACATGGATTTGCAAAGTGATAGTTCTTAGAGGATTTTATGGAGAACACCTTATTACGTAGGCAAGTGGAGAGGTATCGAGACTACTAACAACAACACCGAGTTAGTGGCGAGACATCTAGTTCTATGGCTCTTGCAATACCTGATAGAAATAGTGATAATGATGATGAGGTGTGAAGGGTATTATTGTATATGATATAGGGGACTTGCCCCCAAGTTGATGGTTGTATTTGTTATGTATGGAAAAATGTGACTTATATATGATGAGCTTATTTTGTGTTGTATTGATGTTGTATGATTTGGTGATTATTGTTGGAATGTATGTGATATTTTTTTATATTGTTAGTTTTGGTTGATGGAATATTCACGTAATGATGACATATAGAATGTGATGAGTTAAGCATAATGCTTATTAAATGGAATTTTTAACTCATAGTTAGTATAATGATGATAGTAAAATGAATGTAAAAAGAGATGATGTATGATTATCAAAATAATGTGTTGTGATGAATGTGTGTCGTAATAATGTAACGTAATTGTAATATGTTAGTGGCATGAATGTGGGGGATGAGCGATGCCCCCGACGTATGGATGATTAGGTTCATTTAATTAAGACCCCTCAACACCAAGAATGAACTCCGAAAGCAAGATCGCATCATTGGGAAATGATTGGGTGTGCTAGATGAATGATAGAGCACGTGATGAAAGGTTCTTAGAGTAAAAACTCAATAGTCATGTAAGAACTGTAAGAACACAAGTGTGTCATCAAGGGGTAAGGTGATAGTAATCACCTACCAAATACCAAGGTGGTGCAAAGTGGTGGAAGCATGTGGGATGGAAGCAATATGAGTGTATGAACCGAATTGAATATCATATGGAGCTACGGTGGATGCACGAGAGTGGAGTGTTGTGGAAACCAATGTGAAGGAGCAACATGATGTGGTGGATGGCGTGAATGTGATGAATGAGATGGATGAAGTGGATGTAATGGATGTGATGATGTAGTGGTGTATGGACATGGTGGAGAGCGCACATGAGTAACAAATTATGGTGAGCGTATCAATGCCTCGAGCACCAGATGTAGGTTATGACTCAACTATGGAAAAATTCTTATGGTGAGGTAGAGGAGAGATGGATCGCTCACATGAGAGAGATCTAAAGGAGATGATGCCTTTATCATGTAGTTTTTGAAATATATCATGAAGAGCAAGACAATCATTATCCCTATGTCCATTTATACAATGATAATTACAATAAGGTTGTGTTATCCATATTTCGCCCTCAGGGAAAAAGATTGGGCCAGCCATGACCCCGCATAGAAAGAACCTGAGAAAAATCATTTAGATCTATAAATAGGTTACAGAGGGACTCAACAATGGAATAGTAGGGTAAAAAAAAAGGGATAGTGCCACAGAGGAACCAGGAGCAAGAAAGGGGACCCATTTTTCAAATTGTTTTCCCACCCATTTGTATGGATTCGATACAAACTTTGAAGGGGTATATCTTTTGACTCAGGGCTTGAAATATTGCAAATCTGACACCTTTGGAAAATCTCTAGACCTCCACTACACCATGGAAGCATAAAATATTACTTTCAAGCAGGCCTCGATGGGTAAAAACTAAAAATGGCTTTCATGCCATTAAATTGATCCGGCCGCTTCCACTACCCATTTTTTGATATTATTTTCCATTCTTCCTCCTCTAATATGCCAAAGCAAGCATGGAGGATTAAAAATTCTAGATTGTGGATAGATTTGCAAGAGCATTAATGACTGGTGGTCAAGTTGTCATCTTATTTTCCTTTTTTCCTCTATTTTGGTCGCTTCTGATATAAATACAAGAGCTTTTCTCTCGTAAGGGGTTGCATTTCTTCATTTTGTAGGCTCCCTTTTTCTTTTGGAAAAGAAACTCATGGGGTTTTAGACCTTCCACTAAACTGTAATACATTTCTACCTTTTGGCCACTTTGTAATGCATTGTATCAATCTGCAGAGCAATAAAACACGTCTGTGATTGACTTTAGATCCTTTCTTGTCCCTTTTTCTTTCATCTGATCTTTCATTATAAATTTGATTATTTGTGCTTGGTTATCATATGCATTTGGTTGGTTTGTGTCTATTGGAAAAACTAGTGTTCATCATTCCTTCGGTGCATCACCTTGTAGCTTAGTTATTTCTTATTTCTTATATCCCTTTTTCCTTATCTCCTTGGCAAGTTTTAGATTAGGTATAGAGAGAAATCCTCTGCAAGCTCTCACGTATGCACCTAAATAGAGGAATAGGAACCAACCTTTAATATGGAGAGCTTTCCCACTTTTTCAAGGTCCCACACCTTGGGGAAAGTTCAATGTTATGCAATCACACCAGATGATTTTGCCTTAGAAAAGCAGATTTTTAGAACTCATTTGGGGGTGTTGTGATTTCGTACTAACAAGTTGGTCATGTTTTCATTGTAATCGTGTCATGCGGATGATGTTGGTTGATGGTAGGTGAATTAATCACTCGAGAATTAAAACACAACACATTGTGTGGTCGAACGTGATGAGAGAAATGTAAAGGATCCCGCAACCTAGGTAGGGTAGTGCAATAAGTAGCCTGTCACGAGCCGGAGAAGGACTAGGATTTGTGTTGGAGTGGATTGAGCTTCTTTTCTTTGCTAGTGAAGCAAATATGGAGACTATGTAGGATGTTTGACCAAAGATATTGGAGGAGCACTAGATGAACCAACAATAGTAGAGATATGTGGCGATCGATAATGTGTGTTGAGAGAAGATCTTGTTCTAGGTCGATAAATTTATAGCATAAAAGAATGAATGACTCACAGGTATCATATTGCAATATTTTCTTGAGTGGAGGAATTAAACTATGACAAAAGGGAAAGTGCACCAATTTGGAGGGCCAAAAAGTGGACAAAAACCCAAAAATGAACAAAATACATATGTGTTCTCAGTAATAACGTGATCGTGTTATGTTTTATTAGGCTCGGGAATTCACAAACCTAAAATGCATGCGCATTATAGTGTGCATACGTTATAACATGTACGCATTTCTTGTGCTATGAAACATGTACACGTTTTGATCTATATGAAGTTTAGAGGGCTTGAAGGATCCATATTTACTAAAATAAATGTTAAGTATAAGATTAATTTTATTATTTCTTTATACTTTTATTATTTCAAGTATAAAGAAATAATAAAAGAAATCGTATACTTTAAATTTATTTTAGTAAATATAAAAAGTTAGGGTCACTCTGCACCTGATGGAAGTGGTCTCATAGCTCCGACAGCTTATAATCTAAATGATAGTTTTTCAAAATCTAATCTGGCCGATTTACTTATTTTCTCGAATTTTAGTAATGACCTAAAACTTTCGTGCCATATATATTGTAGTCGTCTTTTTTTTACAAAAATATATAGTCATTTTGTAGGTTTTTGACCTTCTCGGATTGGATTTTGGCCCTACCACCGCTTGAATTGGTACTAATTTTGAAATTTGGTCCCTAATAAACTTTAATGACCATGAATCCACTCTATGATGCTTGTCTACTTCTTACTAAAATGAGATCCTTGCTTCGTAGATAGATGATTGCTCCCTGAATGGGATTCCTATCCTATGGAAAAATTGAGGTGATTGTAATGTGCCTCCTCCTTAGGTCTCTCGAGCTTAGGGTTTAGGGTTTAGGGTTTAGGGGTAAGGTTTTAAGGTTTAGGATTTAGTTTTAAGGGTTTAGGGTTTAGGTATTTGGGCTCGGGTTAGGGGTTTAGGGTTTAAGGTTTAGGGCTCGTGGTTCAAGGTTTAGGGTTTATTGTATAGGGCTTAGGGTTTAGGGTTTAGGTCTCAAAGTGTTGAGGGTTTAGGGTTTAGGGTTCAAGGGTTTAGGGATCAGGGTTTAGTGTTTAGGGTTTGGGATTAGGGATTAGGGATTAGGGTTTAGGGTTTAGGATTTAGGGCTTAGGGTTTAGGGTTTAGGTTTAAGGTTTTAGGGCTTAGGGTTCTTGGTAGTAAAAATAGGGTTTAGGGTTTAGGATTTAGGTTTAGGATTGAGGGTTTAGGGTTTAGAGTTTAGGATTGAGGGTTTAAGGTGTGCACAGCTTAGGGTCAAGGTTTAAGGTTGAGATTTTAGGGTTTATGGTTTATGGTTTACGGTTTAGGGCTTAGGGTTTAGGGCTTAGGGCTTAGGGTTTAGAGTTTAGGATTTAGGGTTTATGGCTCAAGGTTTAAGGTTTAGGGTTGAGGGTTGAGGGTTTAGGGTTTAGGGATTAAGGTTTAAGGTTTAAGGGTTAGGGTTTAGGGTTTAGGGCACAAGGTTTAGGGTTTAGGGTTTAAGGCTCAAGGTTTAGGGTTTATGGTTTAGGGGTTAGGGTTCAAGGTTTATGGGTTTAATGCTCAGGGTTTAGGGCCTAGGGTTTAAGCTCACCCATTCACTCACTGTAATGTTCTGTGTCTTACCCATTCTTATTAGTATTGACATAGAGTATTCAACTAAAAAGGTTTCATCTGCTTTTTTGGAATAAAATTCATAGGGATTCATCACAATTTGATGTCTTTCATCTGTTGATATTTTAAAGGAGGGAAATGCCAAATATCCAAGAACAATTTAGTACAAAGAAATGTTACCCAAGATAACTATCTTATTTTTCCCATTGCATGGGAACTATTTCACTCATTGTAATGTTCTATGTCTTACCCATTCTTATTAGTATTGACAGAGAGTATTCAACTGAAAAGGGTTCATCTGCTTTATAGGTAGAACATTCAAAGAGAGTCATCACAATTTGATGTCTTTCATCTATTGATATTTTGAAGGAGGGAAATGCCAGATATCCAAGAACAATTTGGTAAAAAGAAATGTTTTTGACACTCTTTTGAATAATTATTTTAGTTGCAAGCTGTCGGGAATGAAGGTTTCATTCGAATAACAAAGCTTGATATGTCCAATGCTTGTGTAACTGGAAATTTGAGAGGATTTCTGAGGTTCAATTTTATTTTCCAAGATGCATTACTCCAATGTTTGAAAAAATTTCTCTAGATGTAATGACATTTTGATTTAGACACTCAATGATTCCTAAATTTCCAATCTTACCATACACCCCAAAGAGTAGTCATAGATCCTTCGATACATGGAGATAACGTTACTTAGCTTCCATTTATAATGATAGATATATTTGTAAATTTGTGTTATGACCTCTAAATTTGTATGAATATTAAGTTGTTTGAAATCACATCACACCCTTCACCGGGTTTAATGACTACTCCTATATTTTTTAAGGTGCTTTTTAAAGCATGCATGGGTTTATCATAGAGGAATTATCAATGAATGGAAGATCACTAAGTTGTAGGCCAGCTAACTCCCATTCAGAACTAAACAAGAAATATTTACTGGGAAATTGATAACCCCTTTGTGTTTTTAGCCATTCCCATGTTGTTATACTTATTTTGAACACTTCAGGAAGTTCTTTCAAATTTGCTATCCATTCTAGTAGCAGAAGATATTTCTCTTTCTCTAGAGGAGAGGATACTGCAGTAATTTGGTTCTGATCCTACACCTTTGCATTGGTATATTATCTATGTTTCTTCCATTTCCTTTGAGATTAATTTTTGTGTTGTGATGGTTATTTTTATAGCTTACAATGGGTCATCTTGGCTTGCATAATACCATACATGGAAATATGAGAAATGTGAAATTTGTTTCAGAGTGTGAAGAAATTGACATTCAAGAGTGCAAGTATATATGGGGAGAAACAGTTTGGCAAAGATTTGTAATATGCATTGCAAGGCACAAGGTATATTTCATATCCATTTAATTACTTGTCCCAACTCTCTTAAACAAGGTAGTTTTGCAAGCGCACTCAATGATGGTTTTAGGCATGAGACTTAGGGTTTAGGTTTTAGGGCTAATGGTTCATGGTTTAAGGTTTATAGTTTAGGGTTCGGGTTCGGGGTTCAAGGTTAATGGTTTAGGATTTAGTGTTTAGGTTTAGGGTTTAGGGTTTAGGTTTTCAGATTTATGGTTAGGGTTTAGGGTTTAGGGTTTAAGGTTCAGGATTTAGTGTTTAGGGTTTATGGTTTAGGGTTCAAGGTTTAGGTTTCGGGGTTTAGGATTTAGCGTTTAAGGTTTAAGGTTTAAGGTTTAGGTTTTATGTTTTAGGGCTCGGGGTTTAGGGTTTATGGTTTAGGGTTTATATTTTAGGGCTCGTGGGTTCAGGGTGTAGGGTTCAAGGCTTAGGGTTTACGGTTTAGGGTTTAGGGTTTATGGCTCATGATTCAGCTTTGGAGTTATGGGTGTAAGTTTTAGGGTTTAGAGCTCGGGGCTTTAGATTTAGGGTTTAAGGTTTAGGGTTTAGGGCTAAGGGTTCAAGGCTTGTGGTTTAGGGTTTAGGGCTCATGGTTTAAGGTTTAGGGTTTAGGCTTTAGGGTTAAGGGTTTAGGGTTTAAGGTTAAGGGTTTAAGATTTAGGGTTTATGGTTAAGGTTTTAGGGTTTAGGTCTCGTAGTTCGGGGTTTAGGGTTTAAGGTTTAGGGTTTAGGGTTTAGGGCTCGTGGGTTTATGGTTTAGGATTATGTGTTTAGGGGTTAGGATTTAGGGTTTAGGGTTTATCATTTAGGATTTATTTTTTATGATTTAGGGTTTAGGGTTTAACACTTAGGGATCATGGTTAATGGTTGAGGGTATAGGGCTTAGGGTTCAAGGTATAGGGCTTAAGGCTTAGGGTTTAGGGTTTAGGGCTCATGGGTAAGGGCTGAATGTTTAAGGTTTAAGGCTTAGGGCTTAGGTTTAGGGTTTAGGTTTTATGGTTAAGGGCTCAAGGTTTAGGGTTTATGATTTAGGTTTAGTGCCTAGGGTTTAGGGTTTAGGATTTAGGATTTAGGGTTTCGATTGTAGAATTTAAATGCTAAAAGCTTTAGGTTGAATGTTGAAATCTTAAAAATTACCTATGTATTGACTAGATTATACTATAAAAACTATCTCCTAAACCATGACTCATGGAGTTATGAGACTAGTTCCATAAGGTGCAAAGTGACCCTAATTTCTTATATTTACTAAAATAAATTTAAAGTATAATTTTTTCAATTATTGAAAAACTTATACTTAAACATTTATTTTTGTAAATAGAAGCATGCCAAAAGCACATATAATTTTTATACTATGTGGAACGCGTACACGTTTCGTTTATTATGCCCCCAAACCAAGAATTTGCAGGCTTGGAATTGCCTTGGTTTCCCAACTTGCACTTGGACCTGCAACAACACAACAACCTACGTGTTTTTGAAAAAATATGCAAAAACTCACCTTCCACCATGCTAAATCCTACAAAAACATTCACTATCTTTCTTAAAAACTCCTCTTTATAAATATGTAATTTTTATATTTTTCTGACTATTCTAAGGTTTCCATTTATATTTATTTCAAATTATGTCTTTTATACCTCTATTTTTAGTGATTGTAAATTCTTATCTTTTGTCGTGTATCTTTTTTTTTTAACTCATTGAAATTGAATAATTCTTGTTAGTACACAAACTAGCACTAATTCTATACATTTTTAGGAAGTTAGGGGGAAGGGTTGAGCTTCGTTATTTTTCAAAATTTAAATTTTTGTACTAGAAAAATCATTAAAAAAATACTCGCTAAAAAAATCTAAAAAAATTCTAGCACAAACTAGATGCTCCTAGCTATCTTTCTACAAAAGGGTTTTCAAAAATACTAAATGGTGCTCAAAAATGGTGGGGGCATGAAAGTCACTCTATTATGTTTTTTAACAAAAACATGAGCACTTGTTGGTATTTTAGTTATTTGACCCACTTAAACTTATTTGTTTTCAATAAAATTCAATAGCTTAGAAACTAGACTCAAAATTCTATGATTCATGTTTATACAACATCTTCTCGGTTTTGAGTGTAACTATTTCTAAAAACTCATACAAGTTGAATTTTTTTATTTTTCGTAAAAAAGCGTCCACTTAAGACCCCCCAACTTGGTGCACTTACCAAGAAGATGAATTTCTTCTCAAGATCTATAGGTTGGAATACTAGCTGATGCATACAAACATTGAATCATAAAATATAATCCTTGATAGGTTCAGATGAGCCCTGATGTAGAGTAGGTAAGTGGTCATAAGTAACTTTAGGGTCGTTTTTGATTATAAACCGATGGAGGAAAGTGTCCTCCATGTCATAGAAAGTACTAATGGACCCAAAGGGGATATGAGTGTACCATTATAATGCCTCATCAATAAGATTGTAGTGAAATGCCTTAAGCAATAAGTGATCATTAGAATAAGAGGCCATAGCCATACGATAATGTAGAAGATGAGCATGAGGGTCACCAGTACCATCAAAACATGTGAAAGTAGGCATGATAAAGTTATGAGGGAATGCAAAATTATGAATCTTCTTAGGGACAAGATTACCATGTAATGAATTTTTGTCAATAGAAGCATAATAAGCCCTACTTTCTAAAGTGAGGGATTGAACTTGAGATTGTAACTAACCTATGACATGCATGAGAGAGATGATATCTTGTGAAGAAATGATGGAAGATGGAAATAATGTATTAAGCGGTTGTAATTTTCCATTGTGAGTGATCATAGGAATATCAAGAGGTGATGTGGGATATTTTGATGTTAAAGTCACACTAGGAGTGTGTGTGAAGGAAGTTAGTATATATATATATATATATATATATATATATATATATATATATATATCCATAACAATGGTAGGAATAGCATCAAATACATTCTCAATAGGAGACACATCTATAGAAGCAAATGGACTAGAAGACGTAAGTGATGTAACAAGAGGAGATGAAATAGTAGCAGAAGAATAAGTGATTGATGGTGGTGACTCATGCATAGTGGTAGATGCAATCTCGTGAGAAGGAAATAATGTTTATTCCTTAAATGAATTTTTAACATAAGTGGTTTCTATTTTTAGTTGCTTTTAATAAAGTTGGTTGAAAATTCAAATTCACTTAAGTGCCCTATTTAATGTGCATTTAAAATCCTAACTAATTTGTAACCAACTTTTGGGTTGTAAAAGGAAAGTCAGGGGGCTCATTTGTAAGGGTGACTTTGAGAGAGGAGAAGAAAATAATTTTGTGTGTAAGCTTGTTTCAGAAAGAAACTGTGTTCTTTGTGAAGACATTTTAGAGTTAATGAAATACGAAATTTGTGTCTCATTCATTGTCTCTTGTAACATTTGATGTTCTTATGTTCATTAGATGTTAGATGTTATATCTTGCATGAAAATATTGTCTTGGATCTTATTGTCAACGCTACTAATATGTTGTTCTAGTTCACAGTGATCAAGCTCTGATTATCTACTTGCTCAAGTGTGTTCCCTTTTACTCATTCTCGTTTAGCTAACTCAAACTCTATTTTATTTGTGTTAGTTATTCATCTTTCTTCTTCGTGCAATATTAGGCTTTGTGTTTATCTAACTCTTGCATGTTCCTTCCATTCATTACTTTCCACTCCTTTCCTTCATTCCATTCCATCTCCCTCATTCACTTTTCTTTCCATTGATGTTCCAAAACCCCCCCACATACAATTTTGAATGTACAGATGTAAATACAGTTTTGGTTTTCAATAAAGGCAGCCTCACCTTCATTAAGGAGGAACTTCATTCCCACACTGTTGCATGTCATTTACATGTGTGCAAATCCATATGCTAACATTTTTGCGAATCCACTTTGGGATTTAGGAATCGTTAACCAGTGTTTGGTTAAATATTTATGACTATCCCCTCTACAAAAGCTCCAGTTCTTCAACCGAACCTTGTGTCTGACGAAGATTTTCAAGGATACATTGCTTACAACCTTTGAAAAGTAGCTTAGATAAACCACAAAAGCTTGCATAAATTCGTGGCAGATTGATAGAGCCATTGACAGAGAAATCTACGTCGAAGACCTTAAAAGAAGAGCACCCACACTTGTGGCCAGAAGACCTCCCGACACATGTTGATCATTGTTCACCGACGCGGTCCTCTTCCACCAAGGCAATAATCTATATGACTATTATAGGTAACCCACCTATCTTGCAACTAGATATTCTTTTTACAGATACTCAAGAAGATCTATCATCAGATTTGAGGCAAGCTATTTGGGAAAAATGCATGAACAAATATTATTTTCATCTCGCCGCATCGGTACTAGATAACAAAGAAAATCAAGCTACGACAGCTTTCTAGATTTATTCAGGCACAAATATCTCAAGAAAGAGAGCAAAGACAAAAGGCTAGAGTTGATCAAAACATGTTAGTGATCCCTTCACGATAAACATTTCAAACTGCAACAAAAAGGTTTACGTGAGGAGAAAAAGCTAAAGGTCGATCTAATCCCATTTTTGAATTTCAAGAAAATTTTGGTTTCAAGTTATCTCCTCCAAAGAAGAACACACCTCGTAGGTCTGCAAGCCTTGCATCAAGTCCTGAAAGAGAAAGCAAGGAAGGAATCACCGCTGCCCAAGCACTTTTCCTTTCTCACGTTGTTTTTCCTTCTCATACCACCTTTCCCAAAATGGCAATCAACATACCATGGGGAAATGCCATAGGCCTATTGGCCTTACCAGCTCGACATGACCTCTCAAGAGGATCGAGGAAGATTCTTCCCAAGTTTGACGGAGATGGGAAGACATCACCAGATGACCATATTTCTACCTTCTTCGTTGCATGTACTGTTTTGTCGGTTGAATATGAAGATGTTGCTATTCGCCTCTTCATCGAAACATTGCATGATATTGCTGCAGATTGGTTTCATCATCTGCCAAATGGATGCATTACAAATTGGAATGATATGAAAACTAAGTTTGAATATCGATTCAAGATAGTAGAAGATGAACATGCTCTTCTTGCCCAACTATATCAAGTTTCGTACATTTAAAGCTTCTCAAAATCTTCTTCTCTCTACTTGTAATGAAATTTGTATCAAGTTTCTGCATATTTAAACCTTCTCAAAATCTTCTTCTCTCTACTTTTAATGAATCAATGATATGATGACATTAGATGTGGATGATGACATTAAAATAGATATGGATTATGATGAATTGTGTGGACATAGATTTAGCTTCAAGCACGATCATGGATGATGATAATGGATTTTTTTCAAAGAAAATTTGGAATGTTTTATGACAGAGAAATCTTAATACAATAAAATCTTCTTCTCTCTACTTGTAAAATTAGAACTTTGTATCAGGTTTCTTCGCATTTAAACATTCTCAAAATCTTCTTCTCTCTACTTGTAATGAATCAATGATATGATGACATTAGATGTGGATGATGATATTAAAATAGATATGGATGATGATGAATTATATGTGGACGTAGATTTAGCTTCAAGCACGATTGTGGATGATGAATTGTATAATGGATAATTGTTTGTAAAAAATTTGGAATGTGTTATGACAGAAACATCTTAATATAGAAAAATATTCCTCTCTACTTGTAAAATTTGAATGTGTGATTTTATCCCAAAAATTTTAAACACTTTATCAAAGAATTTTGCAAATACAAAAATAAATTAAACATAATTGTAAAAATTCAAGCAATGTCATATGATAGGGTTTAAGTTACCTCTTGTTTTTTAGATGGCTGTGACAAAGCATATGGAAGGAAAATGAGAAATCATCCTTCGTAGCGTGCTAGAAGATATTCGATTCAAGAAAAATCAACATAAGAAATGGATTAGTATATAGATGGGTGAGTTGCATGACATTGTTAGTCTCGAGAAGTGAGAACTTCCTCAGATGGATTTCAACCCACATTTTTAAAAGAGAAAGATGAAACAATGATTGAGCGGATTAAGGAAGAAAAAAAAAGATTAAAGAAAATGCAAATGATAACCTGTACATGTGTGGACAGTAGAAGTTTGGAAGTCTAGAAGAGTATAACAATGGAAGAATAAATAAATATTTAAAACAGAAATTGGTATTCAAAAAATCCAAAATAGTAATTATATAAAACATATTTTTTTATAAATAATTGCATTTAAATACATGTAAATATATATACCTGTAACATCTTTAATGATAACAAGAGCTGAAAAAAAAATGATAAAAGCCTCCTCGGTAAATATTTGCATTTCTAGAGTTAATATGAAGTTCAATAAATAACCACAATTAAAATATAAGGTGACACAACAAAATTAAGGTCAAGGAGATACCTATTTAAAGTGAAACAATCCATTCTCAATCGCTTCTTCAAATTCGATGTTCTCTTACGTAGAGTGTGATGACACACCAATTCCACTCTCATCGTTGGGAATATTTTTAATTGTAGTTGGATTTTTACACCTCTTCTTTTAGAAAGGGAATTCCAATGCGTAATTTCTCCGGTGAAAGGAATTGTTTCCATGGAGTAGCAAAAACATAACACCTCAAGAAACTTTCTATATTTTTATCCAACTCGTTTCTCAATTTTGATTTTATAAATGATAAAGCAAAGAAAGCCCTTTCCTTCTCCACAGGCCCCAAAATCATTATTTGGCATAACTCATATAATCTAAAATATTCACTGATGAATTCTTGTAAGATATTACTTTGATAGATTTCTCGCCAAAGCCTTGTAATAACACCACTCTCAGAAGGTTCGTCTAAATTTTTATATTGGTTCCTCATTGTTGTTGAAAAATTTGTTGATTGAGACTTTAATAAATCAACATTCAATATATTTTTTATTTCCATACCCTTGACCTTTGAATTCTTTTTGAATTGTTCCATTATTGCACCCATGGATTTATGGAAACGTTATCTTACAAAGTCTCGCACGAGCACCTTCAAATTCCAAAATTAGGATTCATCACACCCATTGCTTCAAGAATTTTATCTTTGGAGAAACGTTCTCTAATTTCTTATGATAATGATTCTGAAATTTTTTTAAGCTTTATTCTTGTTTCAACTATAACAGACTCAAAGAGATTACATGTCACATGAACATCTTCTATTTCTGATCCTGTAATATCTTGACATTTTTGAAAAATGTGCAAGTGGTATGTCCCTTCCATTAACATTGATGCAGAGGTGATCATGGATATTAAATCTCAAATAGTTTCTGGGATTTTTAAGATCTAATAAATCTTTCCAATTCTCAAAACCAGTGTATCAAAACTATCCCGGGAATAATAAAAGACATCAAGAATTTGACATACCATTTTTATCATTCGTATAAAATCCATAATATAGATTAATGTCCCCTATGCATGCTTCATCGCAGTATTGATCTCCTTCAACATTGGAAGAATACCAACCAATGTAAGTAATGTCTCTCGAATTAGTTAAATGGAACAACAAGTCCCTCGCCATGTCAACTTCATAATGATATTTGTGCATGAAACCAACCAACAAAGGATACTCCTCATGAACCATGCATGCAGTTCATACAAAGAAATCCATCTCGTCTCAACATACTTGAAGTTTTTTTCCGTCTATAATTCCAATTGTGAATTTTGGTACTCAAGAAATCACTTTGGGCTGCTTGCCATATTGGCATGAAGTTCTCTTATCTAAGGTCTTCTACTTTAGCAACATTTTCGTAGTTTCTTACCATTTTATACGCTAAATTCATTCTGTGAGCCATACGGTGAATTGGTAGCATATAAGGGGCCACTTTTTTTGCATTCTAACACATAGCCCTATTTGGTGACCCCGCATGAATGATGCACCATATTCTCCAACACATACCAACCTCGTAGCAATTTCATAATCTTTCATTCCAACAATATCTTTTAAATGAAAAACAACTATTTTATATAGGTTTTTGGCATTATAGTTTTCAACAATTTTCATAACACCTAGTAGATGAGGTGTCCTTTTATGATTTAATAAAGTATAGATGTGGATACATACCCATGTAGTGTTGTCGACCGTTGTCACTTCATCAATTGAAAGAGAGATAAACTTTCCTTTTTTATTCTCTTTCAAATCTTCTTTCTCTATCATTGAAATGCATTTTTCATTTCCCATGCATGAATGTCGAATTAATGAGATTGAGGAATGTTGTGCATTCCATTATATTGATACAAAACTTTGAAATCAAGGAAATTCAAAATCGGTCTTCCTTTCTTTAGTATGTGAAATAAAGTAGAGAACTATATGAGTTTTGCATGCAGATTTGTTTGATTCATCTTACCAATTTGTGATGTGATCATTCCTCCATTTTCCATGAGATGTCTATTCTTTTTGCTCTGCTTCATACTCTGTTGCGTATTTAACATGCATGTATTCTTTTTCAATTTTCCACATGTGTGTTTTGAATTTCTGCCATCCTTGATTAGGGGATCATTTTTGAAAGTTCCCTAAACATCCCTAAATCATTCCAGCGCAGAAGATCATCTCGAGAGCTTTCCAACGACTATGAGAATGCGGCAAATGTACATCGGGAGCTCTAGATATGTTCGGTCAAAGTTCGATACACATTGGGAAAGTCAACTATGGTAACCTAGTCAATATTGGACCAATGGCACTGTGACACGTGGCGAAAAGGAAAAAGGGAGTTGTTTTTGGGTTTTTGATCACCGATCTTCGACAAGCGTAAAAATGGTGCACGGGAACAAGAGGCTCAACTTTTATTACGGAGGGGAGCCCGGCCGCCGTGTGAACTATGGTATTATCGCCAATGTGGTGGGTCCACAAACCACCACGTGGCTTGCCACCACTCATCGAAATTCGCTCGATTTGCCTATCGGGAGACAACAAGTGGGCTATATGCTATTTACCGAGTTAATTATTTCTATGCCACATTGTATGGGTCAAAATTATATTATCTTGGTAAGTCCACTTTCCAAATGGCACGCATATATGCCAAACCACATATATATATTAATGTTTATACATTAGTATAAACCGCCACCATACATTATGATAAGCCCCTTTGTAAAGTGGTTGTAGTGAAGTGTCCACGTGGAAGAGAGGTGACAAAGTGGTGGTAATTTGGGGGCTTAAAGCCATGCATGGATGTTTCCATGTGAAAAATGGTGAGAGTAAGGTTTGTTAAACCTTACCCAAATTTAATGGTGCCAAATGTGGGATATCCCACTTAAATAAGCAAACCGCCCACTTTACCTTAGCCACTCAATGGGGATTTTATCCCATTAAAAATGTAAATCCACCCTATTTGGGATATTTAATCCATTAAAATATGTAAATCCACCAATATGGGTATTTGATCCCAAATTTCATGTACGGGTTTAGGCTAATATTAGCCTAAGATAATATGTAATTGCATTTTTCAAGGGCCCTAAAATTGTATAAATAGGGTACCTAGTTCATTGTAATGGACACACACAAAATACGAAGACAAGCTCAGAGCTTGGAAGGCGAATGAGAAATTGTTGTTGTGTGAAGACCTAAATTATTTAGGCATTATTATTTTGATTATTATTGACCTATTATTTGTTAGGCAATAATAAATTAAATATTTGTGGCTAGGAGTTATTCAAACTACCTAGTCAGCCCATAGCGCCACAGTAAATTATTGTGAAGCCTGGTATATCGACCGGAGAGCCATAAGGCATTGTATTAGCATCTGGAAGGCCGATCGAGAACCAGAGGTTTCCGAATAGTGGAGCTGGAGCCATCAAGCTTGCCGAATACGCCAGGAAGGTGGGAGTCGGGTGCTATTTTTCACCCTTGTCGTCCGAAGGTCTGGTTATTCTTCTAAGCAAGTTTAAATAGTTTCCATTAGGTTTTCTTGTGAAAGTACTATTGTAACTTACAAGTTTTGACTAGTGGAACGGTTCGACCACAAACCCAAAGACGTAGGCAATTGCCGAACTCCGTAATCAATCTGTGTCCAATTGTCATTATTGTCTTATATTATTTTAAATTGATTACTTAAAAGGAGTAAATTATCAGCAAATAAATAAAGCCTACAAGGGTCCGAGATCAGGTAGAAATAATCTAATTATTTTTGGATCATGTTTGGTATCAAAGCTAGTTTAGCTCCATATTTGTTTTTCAGTAAATCTTATTAACAAAGTGATTGCTTCAAGATTGGTGCAGTTGGTTCAATTTGTGTGAATAGGGTACAAGTGCACTATGGGTAAGATGTCTAAACAGGAAAAGCTCGAGGAAATTGAAGCTTATAATCACCAGATCCAAGAAGACAACTCTCTCCTATGATCCATGTATTACTCCTTGGAAGAGGAGTATGCTCGTTTGAAATCAGAATTACAAACCAAGGATGAGCTCTTGGCAAGATTGCAGCAGTGTGGTGATCGAGAGGAAGGAAATACCTTCAACTTTAGATGCAAGAGACCACGACGCAGATGATCGCACTGCGTAAGTTTGTTCACCACTGGAATCTTCTTCTTCCTCCCATTCGGTTTCAGATTCAGGTAATGAAGTCTTTGGTTTGTTTGAAAAGCATACTAGAGGCATTGGATCCAAGTTACTAGATAAAATGGGATTTGATGGAAGAGGCCTTGGTAAAAATGGCCAAGGTATTTCTAACCCAATATAGGTCGAGGATCGTCCTCGTTTTGCAGGTTTGGGTTATCCTAGTGTGGGAATGGAAATTGGAGAATGCTCCAAGAACGCTAACAGGAGACAAGCTTCCGAAAGAAAAGTGATTACCCCACTAGTCCTGCAAGAAGATTCTGAGCAGGAAAGTTGTGCTTCGTCATCACAGGCAAGATGTGGTAAGAGAAATCAATGAAGAGGTAATGAGATTCCACCTCCAGTTTCTTACCATAATCATAAGCACAATAAAACTTCTGATCCACTTTTTCAGCTTAAGAAGTATGGTTATGATTTTCAAAAGATGTGGAATTCTTTTCCATGTACTTTTTGTGGATTGCATAATCATTCAGTGGCCAGATGTTGGAAGAGAAGGACACTGATGAAGAAGTTGATGTCGTTTGTCAGAACAAGGCAAATTAGAAAGACCAATCTCGTCATGCAGAGTCGAGAAATGGCAGAAAGAGTTCCTCATCCCAGAAGAAGGAGATTAAGAGGAATTTCTATGCTCATTTCCAGAGGAATGGGCATCAGGTGGAAAATTTTTGGAAACTGCATCCATCTCACTATCTCGAGTAATGGCAAGCCAAAGATGGAATGGAGGCATATTGCAAAGCGCAGTAAAAGTTTCTACTCCACCACTAGTTGACAAGTCAACCCAGGACCAGGCAATACCTGAAAGTGAAAGTCCTTTAAAAGGGGTAAGTCAACAATTTTTCAACTATATATTGCATAATTCGGATTGATGGATCGTATGCAGTATTAAGTTTGGAGATCAAATTTTGTGAGAAAATGTTGAGAGAAAGGTTTACAATACTCAATGGATTTTCTTACTTAGAAAATTTGATTAATGCTCCAAATATATCTCCTAATCAGCTTGTGAGTACCTATTACAGCTTGGATATAGGATTT
Organism: Taxus wallichiana var. yunnanensis; assembly: GCA_018340775.1. NCBI lineage: Eukaryota > Viridiplantae > Streptophyta > Pinopsida > Cupressales > Taxaceae > Taxus > Taxus wallichiana. The sequence goes on from CM031240.1 coordinate 1,045,972,734, forward strand.
AACTCATATAAAGCTTGGAGATTGATTTGCCATTTGTGTAGACAATAGAGTTTCAAAGAGAGATCAGCTCGAACTTCATTCTGTGTAGAGGCATTATGACCATGCAATAGAATGGTAGCTGAATCACCGTTGGCATTGACGTCAGGTCAAAAATTCATTCTGTGTAGAGGCATTGCGACCGTGTAGCAGAATGGTACTTGATATTGTATGTCAACAAGCAGAGCTCTCAAAGGATTAGCTCAGAATTTCATTCGGTATCAGGCATGGCGACCACACATACAAATGGTAGCTGATCAACGGACTTAACATCATGCATCAAGGCTTGAGGTTCTTAAAAGAGGCTTAGCATCATGCATTGGAGGCGTTGAGGTCTACAGAGACTTAGCATCGTGCATCGGAGGCTCGAGGTCTTGAAAAGGCTTAGCATCATGCATCGAGGCGTGTTGAGGTCTCAGAAAGGGACAAGGCATTGTCCATCATTAACATCGGATCAATCAAAGCTCTACGTAACATGGAGTTCCTTCAAACCAGTTCATTCTCGGAATCAACTCGAGCCCGAGCTTATGTTATAGAGTAAAAGAAGATACTTGTTGTCGATATCAAGAAGCTTAGCACCGCACGTAAAGGAGCGTTGAGGTTTCATTCGAAACTTAGCACCATAAAGCGGAGGCATGGAGGTCTTTGGATATCGAGTGGCGCAACAGAAGCGCGTGGGCCCATAACCCACAAGTCCCGTGGATCGGAGTAGAGTTGTCAAGTGAGAGGGTTGGAGGAGAATACCCAAGGGTCTACTACAACAGCACTTTCGAGGTGGCAACACAGTTTTTCAGATTTAGGACAGTATGGAAGCTTTTTGGGACAAAAAGCTTTTCTCAGTGGGGAGGTGTGATCAAGGGATCATTTTTGAAATTTCCCTAAACATCCCTAAATGGTTTCAATGTAGAAGATCATCTCGAGAGCTTTCCAATGACTGTGAGAATGTGGCAAACGGACATCGGGAGCTCTAGATATGTTCGGTCAAAGTTCAGACAGTGGGAAAGTCAACTCTGGTCAACTAGTCAATATTGGACCAATCGCACTGTGACATGTGGCGAAAAGGTAAAAGGGATTTGTTTTTTGGTTTTGATCACCGGTCTTCGACGAGCATAAAAATGGTGCACGGGAACAAGAGGCTCAACTTTTATTACGGAGGGGAGCCCGGCCGCCGTGTGGACTATGGTATTATCGCCAACGTGGTGGGTCCACAAGCCACCACATGGCTTGCCACCACTCGTCGAATTCACTCGATTTTCCTATCGGGAGACAACAAGTGGGCTATATGCTATTTACCGAGTTAATTATTTCTATGCCACATTATATGGGTCGAAATTATATTATCTTGGTAAGTCCACTTTCCAAATGGCACGCATATATGCCAAACCACATATATATATTAATGTTTATACATTAGTATAAACCGCCACCATACATTATGTTAAGCCCCTTTGTAAAGCGGTTGTAGTGAAGTGTCCACGTGGAAGAGAGGTGACGAAGTGGTTGTTTGGGGGCTTAAAGCTGCGTGGATGTTTCCACGTGAAAATGGTGAGAGTAAGGTTTCTTAAACCTTACCCAAATTTAATGGCGCCAAATGTGGGATATCCCACTTAAATAAGCAAACCACCCCACTTTACCTTAGCCACTCAATGGGGATTTTATCCCATTAAAAATGCAAATCCGCCCTATTTGGGATATTTAATCCATTAAAATATGTAAATCCACCAATATGGGTATTTGATCCCAAATTTCATGTACGGGTTTAGGCTAATTTTAGCCTAGGATTATATGCAAAGGCATTATTCAAGGGCCCTAAAATTGTATAAATAGGGTACCTAGTTCATTGTAATGGACACACAAAATACGAAGACAAGCTCAAAGCTTGGAAGGCGAATGAGAAATTGTTGTTGTGTGAAGACCTAAATTATTTAGGCATTATTATTTTGATTATTATTGACCTATTATTTGTTAGGCAATAATAAATTAAATATTTGTGGCTAGGAGTTATTCAAACTACCTAGTCGGCCCATAGCGCCACAGTAAATTATTGTGAAGCCTGGTATATCGACCGGAGAGCCATAGGGCGTTGTATTAGCGTCTGGAAGGTCGATCGAGAACCGAAGGTTTCCGAATAGTGGAGCTAGAGCCATCAAGCTTGCCGAATACGCCAGGAAGGTGGGAGTCGGGTGCTATTTTTCACCCTTGTCATCCGAAGGTCTGGTTATTCTTCTAAGCAAGTTTAAATAGTTTCCATTAGGTTTTCTTGTGAAAGTACTATTGTAACTTACAAGTTTTGACTAGTGGAATGGTTCAACCATGAACCCGGAGACGTAGGCAATTTCCGAACTCCGTAATCAATCTGTGTGCAATTTTCATTATTGTCTTATATTATTTTAAATTGATTACTTAAAAGGAGTAAATTATTGGAAAATAAATAAAGCCTACAAGGGTCCGAGATCGTAGAAATAATCGATTATTTTTGGATCAATCCTCCCTCGTTACAGTCAAATATTGTTTTCCATAGCGTTTTTCTATAATGTCCAGATTCAATTACATTTTTTGTTGCTTTCCCAATTTCCACGTACATATTGTACATGTACATTTAGATGGGATCTCTTTTATATTAGATGGTTGTACAGGTTCGATAAATGGAAATTTGGCAACCTAATCAAACTTGTAATTCCTCCCAATTGTCCACATATTCTTGTTTGTTTTCAATGTTTTATTTTTTTAGTAGAATTTAGAGCATTATCACAATCACTGGTTTCCTCTTTCATGAACTGAAATTTTAATTTTATTTGTGTTCCATTTTGCTGAATATTTGTATGTGTGGTATCTTGATGCACTCGTGGTTGCACCCCAACAGAAAAAGATCTTCAAGATCTAGAATCTCCACAGGTATATCTTCAATATGTGGCATGGTATCATCATAGGTGTCATTTGGTTGACACTATGCAGAATGCATGTCCACCTCAATATTTACTTCCATAGTCTGTACTCTAATTCATTCTAGTGGAAGCTATATGGGTGTTGGTGGTTGCAGTATATGTAGAAGAAGACATAGTTTCCAAAATACTTGAACCGAGAATTATAAGATTTCTTAGTTACGTTTTGGGTCTTCTCATTTTGAGCACTAGCACCTTCCATTATTCTAAATTGATTCATGCATCAACATCAACAATGATGTGCATCAATAGTAACGCATCGAGAAGGACTATGTTGCACGTAAGAGAAATTGATTCGTGCGTCAATAAATACAATAAGTCATGCATAAGAGAAAACTGATTTACATGTTAGAAAAAACACAAAGTCGCGTATAAGAGAAAACTAAGTCACACATCAGCAAATACACTAAGTCACGTGTCAGAGAAAACCGAGTTGCGCATCAAAGAAATACACAAAGTCACGCCTCAAAGAAAACTAAGTCGCACGTCAACAAATACACAAAGTCACACGTAAGATAATACTTGAGTCGCACATTAACAAATGCACTGATTCACACATTAAAAAATACAATAAGTCACGCATCAGAGAAAACTGAGTTGTGAGTCGGTATTTACAATAAGTCATGTGTTAGATGAAACTGAGTTGTGTGTCTACAAATATCTCCTTATCGCGCATCAATAAATGCAATAAGTTGCACATCAGTAAATGCAATAATTCACTTGTCAACAAATATCCTTGTTGCGTGTTAGACAAAAATTATGTTTTTGTCGCAAATATTATAATTCACACGTAAAAAAATAGCACTTGTCACTGATTGCAAACTTCTAACAAGAAACAAATATGTACTATGTTCTCGGTGCTTAGAAGTTAGAGTATACAAGTTTATGGTATTGGTAAGGTATTGGTGGTAGTATACTACCTGTCGAATCACCTAGGTTTTTATAGGAGATGTTTTCAAATGTAGGCAAAGTCGATCCCTAAAAATATATATATTGTAAATTTTAGGTGAACAAGACACGGACCTGCTCCAAAAATCACCTTTTCAAATTTTCCTAAAATGAAATTTTCACCATATTACGAATATTTGCCACTAAAAATTTCCCTGCTAAGTAACATCCTTACAAGGTCTTCGAGGTACTCCATTTAATTCCCATAGTCGGTCCTGGATTGGCTTACCAATTCCAGAAATTGTCCTAGAATGCTCGTTACTGGACGTCAACTCATTCATACACCTCCTTGGTTCGCACTTCAGTCCTTGCACAATCGGTTCACTTCATTTTCCTTCTCTTTCTTTGCCATGACTAAGGTTCGAATAGTGGCCCCTAACGTCCAAGTTGTGCCAAATAACCTCCCTAGATATCTTCTATAATACATTACATGCTCGATCGTCTCATAGGTGGTTAGCATCCACCACCTTATATGTATCTCCTCCTATCTTATTCAAATGAATGGTCTCGAATCAAGTGATCGTTAAACTCAAAATCAGGTTGCTCGGAGTGGAATTGCATGTTCCAGCTGAGAATCTTCATGGTCTTGGGAACACCCCTATCTTGGTCCATCAAATCCCATCCATGTAACATTTCTGGTGGGAGGGTTTCCTAGAACCTCGCGCACAACACCTTTGTGGGGTCATCCACAAAGTCTATATGTTGGGATAGGGGATTCCACTTCTTCCTCATTGCCTTGCACTTGGTCCTTTTCTTCTTTGATCCTGGGGTAAATCCATTATCCTCATTTATAGTGAAAGAGTCCCCTTTATCTCCTCCTCTTGGGCTGGTAGTCCAGGCTTTGGGAGGACTCATGAGTTGGAATTTTCTCTTGTTTTGAAGAGTTGTCCTTCCCTTTCTCAAGTGCCTCACCTTCAACCCTATCTCTAGATTCGGCTTCCTGCTCCTCAAGTTCTACCTCTAACTCCACCTTGAAGGTGACATTGTCCTCCTCTTCTCCTTCCTCCGAGCCTATAGCGGAGCTTGATGCATCTTGTGTTTTCAGCTTCTTGTCTTCAAGGTCCTCCCCTTCCTTACCTTCCTCGTGCCCTAGAAATGAAGCCTCGTCACTACCTTGCAAAGTGCTGGAACCCTTGCTCCCATTATGGCGCGTGTAGTAATTCCTTTTCCTGGAAGTATCTAACTTTCCCTCGTCCTCTTCCTCTTATGATTCTTCTTCTTCCTGCACTACTTTCATGGGTGGGATTGGTGTCTCCCATGGCTTTGGAAAGGGAGATTCTGTAACCTCCACCTCAATCCCCCTTATGTTTTGGGGCGCAGCTACATGAACACCCAATGGACATACCCCTTGATGGTAACACTGACTTGAGGGTGTAAGTCTAGAAAATATGGCTCCAAAACTTTGATGTAAGCAGATCCAGTGCCAAATTTTTATGTTACGCATAATGTATGATCATAAACATCTAATTTTTCTACACCAAAAAGAAAACTTGTGTGTGTTCTTTATCTGGTTGATGGCACACTTCAAATATCTGGAAGTAAAGACGAAAGGGAGTTCGCACCATGGCCCCATCTATCCCTTAGCCATTCTAAATTTTGATGGAAAAAAATACTGTGTGACAGAAAACTTTACCTGGTCCTTAATAACTTGTGGTAACTCATGGGGGATGTACCACTCATTCTCAAAAGCTTCATGCAATCTCTCGAACCACCTATTCATCTGAGCCTTGTAAGCGCTTGAGATGGTCCCATCACAGGTGAACCTTGCAAATTGGACTATAGGGGATGTGTGTGTGGGTGGGTGAACCCAAATGTTCCCAACTAGTCCATCTGGGACACCAATCTCCTAGAACATGATCAACAAGTAGGATGGATCCCCATGTGATCTTTACTCCTACCTCATTCTACACTCATGCTTCCTCAACAATGCCCTTCGCGATGAACTCGCAAAGTTTTAATGTGCCCGCTTGGACACTCTATAGGCCACATATAAGAACCTCATGTTAATGTCCGTCTATCTCTCTGACGTGACCAATTTACAACTAATGAGTCGGGAGGTGACTCTCAATGCTTCGGTCTAGGAGATCTACAATTACTTGTGCCATACCTCCCTTCTTGTAGTTCAATTTCTTCGCCATCTCCTCAATCTTGGAAGTGGCACATCAATCAAGTGTCATGTTTTCTCGGTGTTTTTCAAGCATGTAAATATCCTAATAAAGTGGTCTCATTATCCTCATCTTTCACCCCAGAAAATAAAATAAGTCCTCGTACACCTATGACATTAACCATTTGAATAACGGGGTGGGTTTCAAAAAGAAAGGAAGCTCCCACAACCGTAAGAATCTGTTCTTCTACAATTTGTACTCTTGTACTAAGTCGTCGACCCTAGGGTTTCCGAGCTCCTCTACCATTAGAGCATCCGAAATCAATTCTTCCCTCATCGAATTTTCATTGTCACTTTTCCTATGGTTATATTTGCTAATTTTTCATTTGTATAGCTTCAAGCTCCACTGTTCTACCTTCATAGCTCCAAGAGGGTACTGTATTTCTGAGTAAATTTCCACAAGATCCTCCTTTTCCACCACCGGTCTCTTTATATGGTCCTTCTTCAGTGCCATCTTCCTCCTCCTTTCCTTCATGCCCTAGGTTCCCTTAACGTATCCTGAATCTACCCAAACTCGTGACTTCCACGCTTCTCTCTCATGTAACCCCTTCATGCCCTACTCTCTCCTTTTTCCTCTTGTTTTTACCACAAGATTACTCCACAACTTTGCACAATTGATCTAGTTCGTGACAATTTATTTGATCTCCTTTGTAAAACCCTTGTCGCACTTTGAGCTTGTCAACACACAAATAAATTCTCTAAGGAAAAGTAGTCAAAATGACTACCCTTACCCTTCTATTTATACTTTTCCAACACCTTAAAGTTCTTCCGACCACGTGTCTCAATGTCTCTTTTTAATAGAGTAATTTATTTTACTCAACTTAAATTTCACGACTTCCCTTCATGCATCATAGCTATAACCTTTTGGCACTCCAACACTACTTCACTACCATAGACCTCCTTCATGTGCATCATCATGCTGAAGTACATAACCTCTGCGCTGACTACCAAGTAGTTTCCCATGGTGTTTCCTACCTTATGTTATACTACACAATATTTCTCCTCTTCATGGTCTTCAAACTTCTCTCAACACACCTTTATAACCATCCGAATCCAAACACCTTAATCCAACGCACCACTCATTCCTCTCGCCTTCAAAATGAGTTTCCCAACAGATTCCTTGTCGAACAATTTTTTAAACATATTCAAACATATTTTCCAATCCACCCCACAAAAAAATGTATGTGCGGTCCTCTGCGCATAGAACCACTTCTAATGTAATTAGCTACTAGCGCACCAACACGCAACACAAAACCAAAAATGATGACAAAGGAAATAATTGAAAGGGGAAAGCATTAAGGGAAACCTAATCTAATTGGCAAAGTTGCCTTATTTTATAGACACTTAGAAGCCTTATTTATAGTAGGGCTTCAACCTACTCCCATTGAAATATTTTGGAAACCTTGTCCCATCCAAAGGTGCTTTGCAGAATCGACATGAGCTCTGAATCAAGGATGTAAGACACAATGTACGACCCTAACCAATGGAAAAAGAGCTTCTCAGGATGGCGCAAAAACTTATAATCATATAGTAGAACCATTTTTCCAGCCTAAAATTGTTTATTCTTAATGTGATGATCTTTCCATGATTTTTGTCTCACTTTCTCAGTCTTCTGACTCCATCTAGAAAGTGATTGCCTTTCATCCAACTGCATTAACTTATCCATGCAGGTCTTGTAATGATTCTTAGTCGGCTAATCCTCCTACGCGCGTAATACACATAGAGGGTAACATAAATTCTATCGGTAAAATGGATTCCATGCTAAACACTAATTGAAATGATGTGGCTTTGTTCAATCTCTTGTAGGTAGTTGTATACCCCCATAACATGGCTGAGAATTTTCATCCCAATCCTATCTCCCAACATCAAAAATATTGGTTAACATGTGACTTAGTATCTTGTTGAATGCCTCGGCTATTCCATTAGCCTGAGGGTGATAAGGGGTAGTCTTGTGATGAGCCACCATGAATTATTCCAACAAGATCCTAATTGTCTCATTCAAGAAATGTGTACCTCTGTCACTAGTCAAATTCAAAGGGAACCCATAACTACCGATTATATTTTCCCATATGAAGCTTGATGACGTGGCGCAATGCGATCCCTTATAGGCACCGCCTCCATCCACTATTTTAAGTAACCAAGATAGGTAATTATATAGCATGAACTAGTCCTCCATGTGACAGTGAAATGGGGCCTAATAAGTAAATCGCTCACTTCTCAAATGGCTCAACACTAGTTATCATCCTTAATAGCATTTCATTTCTTTTTCCTGGTTTACCAAGGCACTAGCAAAGGTCACGAGCCTTGCAATACTCGATATAATCTTGGTAAACCGTTTCCCACCAAAATTATGCTAGAAGGATCTTGCGTGCTGTTGCATTCCTTGCATAGTTTCCTCTTGCAATTCCACCATGTCCTTGCTCCATGATTGCAGTGCACTCATGCTCTAACAAAAATTGACAAAAAACCTCATCGCGACCTAGTTTGTATAAGTATCCACTAATTAGCATGTAAGGTGTGACACATGTAGCTAATTTTTTCCTTTCCAAAGGATTCATTGCCTCTAGCACCACACCTATTTTTAGAAACACAACAATATATTCCAAGTCAGAGGGCATGTGTCGAAATCTAAATAGTTTTACATCTAACATTGTATCCTTAATGCTCTGTGTATCCTTCACTGATTCAATCCTTGACAAATGGTCAGGTCCCAAATTACTCTTACCCAATTTCACAACAACTGTAATATCGAACTCTTGAAACAATAGGACCCACCTATATATGCGCCCTTGTAAAACGGACTTGTTTACCAAGTACTTTAATGTCATGTGGTCGATGTAGAATATAAAAGGTGTTGCCAATAGATACTTCCTAAATTTTTGCAGCACGTAGATCATTGATAATGCCTCCCGCTCAGTAGTAGAATAGTTTTCTCTCTCAAGTTAGCTTCCTATGTGCAAAACAAAGAGGGTGGTCAACAGGTTCCCTCATGCGATTGTGCCAACACTACCCCGATTATCATCCTCAAGCATTAACATGCACATGAAATGGATTTTCCTAACAAGGAAAATGTAATATGGGCACATTAATAAGTGTATTCTTCAATGTATCAAATGCCATCTCACTACGCATCTCCCTAATGAAATGTAATTTTGTGTATTATCAGCTTTTCCAATGACGCGGTGATTTTGGCATACCCCTTACTAAATTTATGGTAATACCCCATATGCCTAAGGAATCCATGCATGGTGCTCGTCAAGGTCCCCTAATCCCATAATAAAGGAAACTTTGGCAGGATCCATTAGTAAGCCTTATTTACATATGATATGTCCCAATAGGGTTCCAAATGGAGTAGCAAAAACACATTTCTTAATGTTGAGGGATATCCTCAACTACTGAAATATTTCAAACATCAGCCTCGATTGTCATAATGGTCCCTCACTAATCCATATACTGTCTAGTCATCCAGGTAGACTTGTAGAAACTTGTGGATGAAGTCCTGAAATTCCTGAACCACAATGCGTGAAAACACAACAGGCGTGTTCTTTAGTCCAAAAGGCATGACCATGTAGGAAAAAATTCCCCATTCAGTGGAAAAAGTTGTCTTTTCTTGGTCCTCTTTTGCAATTCTAACATGATGATGTCCTGAGAATCTGCTCTTTGAAAGAATAGATCTCATGCCTTGCTACTCCTTCTAGGATCTCTTCAGTGAAGGGGGTTGGAAATGGGTCAATAACACATACCGCATTCAGATCCATATAATAAACACAAATCCTTATCCTCCCATCCTTCTTAATGTTAATGACCATTGGACTTATCCATTCTCGATTCTTCAACAACCTCAATGATACCTGAAGCTATCATCTTGTCAATCTCTTCCTTGACCCTGACGTGTAGATTCAGATTCATCTGGTAAGGTCTCTTCCGAATTGGGCACGCTCCCTCCTTTAGTTTGATCCACATCTCCCCTAAAGAGTGGTGAACTCCCTTAATCTCATGGTACCCGCATGGAAATAAATCCTAAAACTCGTGTAACAGATCAATGATATTTGAAACCTCCTTCTCTAACCAGTAGTCCCCGATAATAGCCTCCTTAGGCTCCACCTCAAAACCATTATTAAAATTCTTTGTTTTCAGGGGTTCATGGTAGGTGTGTGATTTCTCATCAACACTATCCATAACCTCACGTATACCCACAATATGGTTAACATCCAAGTTTTCCACATCTTCACCATCAATCATATAGACCAACTTTCCTTTCTCTTTTTCCATGCATGCGTGCTCAAGATGTATCTCCTTTGATTCCTCCTCATCAAAGCACACTTCTAAGCCAGGTTCAACCAATAATTCTAGTATTCTATCCTTTTCCATGACACTATCTCCCATAGTTAGGTGCTTAACAACCTGCAACACCTCATCCACCAATGACACAATAATCCTATATTTGAAATCTTGAAGGAGATCAACCATCAACTCCTGCCAGTTTCCTTTTTAATGGCACATCTTTGAGTGGATGTACCATGCGTGAACACAACCTTGTAAGGTGGAGTACAACTTATGCATCCAAAAATAAGGTAAGAAGGCTTTTTTGCCTTCCATCCAGGCCTTCTCACATGCTTGGACGTGAAACAAGGTAGGTTCCTTCCCATGATAATCTTGTATGATAGTAGGTGCATTGCTTCAGACAAACCTAACAGAGAACATGATTCTCACTTTGCACCACTCTAGAAGGTTATTGTGATGGGTCGCCCACCAACGTGCTATGGTCCTAAGCAAGGTATAGCTAAGAATCCTTCTCCTTTGATCTTATATCTCCACTTTGGGTCTCCATTTTCATAGGAAAACATCCGGGTCGACTCCCCTAGTATAACTTGGAAACTTCTTTCCTCCTAGGGGCCTAAATGAGTGCACCTTTTTACTCTCGTCACTGACCCTCTTAAATTACTTCCAACTAAATCATATGTTTCGTGTGCCCAATTATCACATGGTACACTAGTGGTATCACTTACAGATTGAGCATCTTCCTCTTGAATAACCCCTTTCATAAGATGCACAACTTCATGGTCTTTGATATTGCACACACACACACACACACACACACACACACACACACACACACACACACACACACACACACACACACACACACACACATATATCCTTCTCATAAGGGTTCATTATAGGGCGCTGAATTTCCATTTTAATGGGATGATAACACGTTCCTCCTTATTTTCAAAACTTATATACCCCTTATTGAAACATAAGCCAACATTGTTCTTATAGAATTAGGGGCATCTAAGTAATGCTTTGTAAAGTTATCTCGCCTTAGCAAGTGCCAAGAATTTAAAGTCTCCAAAGGAATTTATCCCCTTGGATAGTGATAACAACATTCTTCAAACATCCAATGGGTATTGCCTTCGTCTTGTTTTCCATATATAACACATTTGAAAATGACATTAATGGGGGCCTTCCCATTAGATTCCATGTGTCCAAGGTGAAAATGTTAATTCCTTCACTAATGTTAATTAGGATATTTCTCAGAGAAATCCATCAACGATGACATTCAGGGTAATTTCCTTATCATATTCAATGTTATGAGGAGGCAGATTAGCATGTAAAACTTGCCTTTCGCGCTCTGCTCTAGCGCTTGGTACTTTCTATCTTAACCACTCTCCTAGTAAGGGGATTATATTTTCTTGCCTCAACATATTTCATACCTCCTTGACATCATCCAGATCCTTTTGTGGAGCCTCAACGCTCTTCTTTTTCTCTAGCTACCGTGACTTCTCCTTCAGGTATTGGATCTCTCCTTGTAGGCTTCAATCACATCCATGGTCTCTTGATAAAATTTATTTTGATGAGAAGGGTCTAAATACTTCCCATATACCACATCTTTCCTTATAACCAAAGGTCTCTGCTTTGGTATTTCCCTTGTGCATCCATCCTCACTCACGTAGTCACTAATACATGTTCTAATTATGACTCCCGCACCACCCTTGGAATTCACTGCAAGTCTTCTTTCTTCACGTTTGCCATCCCGGTGCCCTTGTATTTCCATTATTTTTGGCTGATGTCATCAAATAATTATGGGAACTCCTTATGCTTTTTCCCATACCAAAAGCACTGTAGTAGGTCAGGACATTTGTGTTTGTAATGCTATGTGGATCCAAATTTATAACAAGTTCTATGAGGGAATTCACCTCTTCTACCTCCACGATTTCCACAACCTCTAAATCCTCCATGAAAGCCTCTTCCATGAGCTCCTCCATCCATGTGTTCTTCATAGTGATGACCATCATCCTTGGAATTTTTGAAACACTGGTCTGACACACACCAATATGAATGACATCATGTATTTGATCGATCAATCTACAATCCTTGGTCTCATGAGTAGTAGAGGTGTAAATCTTGCAATAACAAGACACATTCTTATGGATCATGCGCACTCCAAAGAGTGGACATATAATTACATATTGATCTATATAGAAAATCTCACAGTTTATCTTGATGGCACATACTACTCTATGAGGCAAAATGTCCTTTGTATGCCCCTCTACCTCATAATCCATGTACCATAGGCCACTACAAGTCTCATGTGCTGAGTTCACAAATATCTTATCCAACTACTTTTCCATGACAAAAATTTGAGCTTCAAGAAAAGGACTAACACTAGTATCCATGCTTCCCACATCCTTAGCATGTAGGGTAGCCTCCAAGGCCTCGCGGGTCTATGAAAGTATTATGTGACAACACTCTCTTGAAGGGTGTTATTAATCCTCCAAAAAACCATTGAGCATGCTGAGAAGGATGAATATCATAAGATAATTTTGACAAGAGAGTCTTAAAGTGCACATCATACTCTCGCACACTCTCTGCCATACCTTGTTGAATCTCCTTCAACACACTAATTCTTTTCTATTCAAACTCAGGAATATGGAATTCAACTAAGAAGGAATTACACATCGTGGTATAATATACTAATGTCTAGTGAGGGTCATACTTCTGGTACTAATTATACACGTGCCCTTACAACGTCATTGCAAAATGACTTTCCTTCCATTCTAGGGTAGTGATCCCCTTTGTGTGCCATAGTAACTCACATTTGTGTACATGCTCTGTAGCATCCTCAACACCTTTTTAATCTGGTAGATGTAAATAAATTTTAAAGAATACTTGCTGAGGTGGTTGAGGCCCTTTTCGAATGATCCGTACTTGGATTCCCCCTAATGTTACCTCCACCACCAAATCCACTAGATATACCATCACCTGTTCCTCCTAATCCCCAAATCCTCCAAATCTCTCAAGTCCACCAGTCTCTGCTAGTTCCTATTCCACCCAAAGTGGTCGCACCTTGTGTCCCCATTATCACGCTAAACTATGCGCCAACAGTCTGTGATATTACACCACTACCAAATGTGTGTCATGTGCCACCTCCAAACATGACACCCAAGATTTGTGTGCCCGTAATTTGTCCAAACATTGTATGAGACAATATACCTTCAAACAAAAGAAATGATTATGCAACCATGGATGTACCAAATGAAAAATTAGACCTCCTAGGTACTAATTGGTTACTTCCACTAATATCAACTGGGTTAGTAATACTTATCTCTGGATTTGGAAAACTAAGCACCAAGGGTTGGTCACCAAGTGGATTCAAATGTGAACCAACAGATCTTCTCATTTCTTTAAATGACAATATCTCTCTAGAAGCCGAGTGGGTTTCTCTTTTGCGCTTGCCAAGATGGGGTAGCAACGATCGCTCAGTTCCACATCCTCCATGTGAGCCTCAAATCCTTCCCACAACGTCTGCCTATATAAATCCATCACTCCCACAACTCACATTGTCTTGTCATCTCCCTCTTCTGAGCCTCATTATACTTAATCCGTATCTCTTCCCTCTCATTTTCAGCCACAAGGTCTGTCATCTTCCTCCACTCTAGCTTCATTTCCCAACACTAATAAGAAGCTTATCCGGCCATAGGAAAATTTTCCAAACTCAGTCTAATGATCAGGATCTTTAAAGCTAAAGGGATAACATGAAAGAAATATCCTCTTGGTTCCCTCAAGAACTCAAACTCAGTAATTTCCGGGAAAGAATACGTAGAAATAGTGTACTCCAAGGTATAACTAGTCAAGACTCTACTCAACTAGTGATAAAAACACGGGTCCATGTCGAGATCGGCATCATGCAACCACTAATATTCCTCCGGGTCCAAACACAAGGTCTATAGTACCAAATTGATCTAGATGCATACGTCGAAAGCCATTCATACAACTCCACCGAGAAACAACAAAATAAGGTTTCATACAACTCATGATACAATTTTTTTCTACACATTTACATGCATAAAACTCGTGTCCAATATTAAATCTCCGAGAAAACTCATCCTCCATAATTTTAAGCCATAATTCAGCATTATCCAAGGTCAAGTGCTCTATCATCATGCACTATTATCACAACATCTTCAAAAAGAGGTCTGACAACAAAACCAAGATGTAGTCTCTTTTCACTTCTTACTTTAACAACCAACCCCAAAGTCACCGACATATCATCTAGATTGGTCTAGAAGCTCACCCGAGGCACATGTAGGCACCGAGCCTCTCCTTTATGTGAGCTTTGTGAGAATGATCACCCTTGGTAAGGGAGCGCTTTTATAAACATGGAATGAACATACCCATTCTAGGAATTGAGATAAAGAACTAGTCCTAGTCTAATGCATCAGAGCATGGTATAACATGATTAACTAATTGAAAGTAGAATCAAACCATGAATAATATAAAAAAAAAACATGTAACATGCACATGAACATAAGGGAAAGGTACATATCAAGATCCATCACATGAGTGCTTTTGAAACTCTTCATTATATTCATTAATCAAATACAATAGCCAAGATTACATCAAGAAGGGTTCCATCTCTAGAAACGTTCATAGTAACATGGTTTTAATACATTACAGAGCCCACCATTACACATTACACAATACCTATATATTTTTCTTTCTCATGTCCTCGCCTACATCTACACACACATACTAACTAATCTCTCTTAACTTTACTAGAAAACCATCTATACGAAGAACAAGAAGGAATCTTCTCTTAACCACTCATCATTACGTGTGAAAGCATGAAAGAATCCTCTCAATATTTCTCTACCACTACCCAGGAATATACCAAAATTCTTCATGTGTTTCCCTTAATCAAGTGTCTTTAGCATGCATGTGCCAGCTAATCCTTAACAACCTCAACTCCTTATCCTTTCATGATAACCATATTGATGCCCTGGAATATCCTTTGCTTGAGCCACAAGTCTCCATATCTTATCCACATTTGTATCTAGTCACTTTTCCATTCGCTCCCTATGCACATCTTTTGTTTTTGTCAAAAATTCATTAAGTCTCAAATCCATCCTTCTCGAGCGCGAGCCTTTGCACCTCTCCAAGAACTACTCCTTCATTCCCTTCTTCTACATTCCACAAGGCTCGACACCTTATGTACTTAGTTATTTTAGGGGTCCAACAAATGGTATTTTGGAGTGTCAAAATAAATAGCAACACACATTTTGAGTGTACCGAACAGATTTGTGAATGGATATGGATTGTCTGAAGGTACTAATATGGATTGAAGTGCTTAAATCATATATTTTTGATGCTATAGGGAGGTTTGGACAAGATCATAGAGGGAAATATTTATTGGATCTTGATGGAGTTGTTTGATGATAGTTTTTTGTCTAGAAGTGGAGGATTGAGTCTGTGGGGCTGCAAGGATGGATACTTTAGTTTTGGTAGAATGTGCTAGATTAGGTGATTTAGGAGCTAGAGGGATGGAGACTGGACTTTCCTTTATCTCGAGGTCTTAGGGTCTTGTGCATGAGCTCTAGTAGTTATACACACTACATCAATTTAATTTAGCGAGGTCTTCCCGGAAGTGGCCTTTCCTTTTTTGGATGTAGATGGTGATGTCTTAGATGTTGTGGTATGAATGGTTAGATGGGTTTCTTTGAATTGATTTAATTGTTCTATATCTGAGGGGAGGAGGAATTTATCAGCAAGGATTTATATGGTTGATCGCCAAGTTTTCTTGAAACCTCCAAAGAGAGAGAGAACTTGAAAACCCCCAAAACACATCAAATCCTAAAAAAATATGCAAATGGGGGAGTCAGACTGACCCCAATGGTCACATGAAAGAGTGAACCTATAATCCAGGGGCTGCACTACATTTCATAATCCATGTAGTTATGCGTGTGTGTGAAGAATCATGCCCTAGGTGGCTCTTGTGCAAGATGCACTTGATAGTGAGTAATAACTAGATGTAGAAGATGTAAATAGATGTGTGCATGAAAAAATTAACTTCCCCTCCTATAAAGTGTATACAGAATAATGTAGTCCCTTTTCCCTTGAATAGATGCTATATGGATGCTTTAATGCTCTTTAAATGCCTTTGGATGCAACCTTAGGTGATAGTAATAGATGCTTAGAGCTTGGTCCTTTATTATGGTCACATAGCTTTGTATTTATATGATTCCTTTGTTTGAATTTTGTAATTAACCACTAAAAGGATAACAACAAAGAAAACCAGATTCTTAACATCAAGATAAGACCCAAAAGTTGTGATCAAGATACAAAGAGGTTGGGGGAACCCAAAGGGGATGAGGGCGCTTAGTCACTAGGATCTTGACTAGGTGTTGGTGCCTAGACTTAAATAAACCGAAGTGACAAAGGTCGAATGGGTGATGGGATGCACAAGACCAAGATAAAAACTAGAAAGAAATAAAAGAGGCCAAATAAAATGACCAATTAGTAATTTTCTAAGCTAGGAATCATAGATAATAGTAATATACCTAAAGTGCATCATTTAGTCATTACATTTTCCCCACTTTATGTTGTTGATAGAATTCTCAATATCATGAAGTAGATAAGAGATGCATACCTGATAACCATGTATATCGGTGGCAAAATCATCTTTGAGGAGACAAAAGAAAGCATGAAGTGAATAATATGATGCATGGAAATTAGAGAAGAGGAAGTTACCCTAGGGATGAAAAACATATGTGTATACGACACGTTGTACTTATTTTCAATGTCACTTGATACTTAATGATTTGATTGGTGTTTCCCATAAGGACACAACTACAAAAGATAAGAGAAAACAAGTAGTAAAATTTATGCTTATATGAAAAAATTGATCCAAATATGTAAAAAGTGTGTAAAAGGTATGTAAAAATGTGAAGAGGAACATGTGCACTGATCCATGATGAGCGAAAAGATTGAAAGGAACCGTAAAATGTTGTAGAAAAACAAGTGTTTTGGGTGATATCATGTCAAGTGCAAGTATTTCGAGTGATCTCATGCCAAGTGCGATTTTTTGGGGTGATCTCATGCCATGACATAAAAAGTGGAGGGAGAAAGGTCTAGTGTTATTCTACATCCTTTGACTGCTTCCCAAAAATTATACACCACCGCAAATGGTGTGTTAAAATTTTATCAAATTCAATCCAACAAGAAAATAGAAAAGAGGCAAAAGCATGCATTCTAATTACTAGAGGACTGTGTATGTACTGCAAAAAGTTATACATAGAATACTGAAAATTGTGTTGATATGATAAAAAAATGTGTAACTATCCCATGGTCATAGGTGTCAGGAAGGTTTAGGAGTTCCCAGCGCATATTTCTGGGGCTGGGCACTGGTGTTTTTGTTGTGCTAAAGACCCAAGTCATATTCTCGAGCCCTTTCTCAGAATCAAGACTGTGTTGATTCTTTATTGAATTGTGTTGTGTTATAATTGCGAACTATTGTATGGAGTTAATTATTCACCCGATGTATGCCCCCTCATTCGGGGTGCATGCGAAGTTCTAGGAGAATGCAGCTCAAAGGAGGACCCAATGTACATCTTAAAGTGAAGCCCTGCAAGGGGAATGAATGTGGTTAGTAAAAACAAAGGCACATGTAAACAAAGTGGGTAGAAAACATGTGCTAGTGCAAACAAAACAAATACGCATATAGAAGAAAAAGTGTAGTCTAGGAAGCAAGAAGATAATGTAGACCACAAAAATTTGGTTGCAAACATAGGACATTTCCCACAATGACACAAGAAAATTAGGGCCTAAGTAGAAAAAATTATACACTATGAACACAAGACAAAGGGAAAATCCCACAAAAATAATATACAATGGAAAACAATGACAAACAATGATAAGCAAAGTAGCAGAAAACTATGGTAGAAAATAGTTCATTTCGACAAACGTTGCACATGAAGCACCCATTTTCATGTTAGAAAGATAAAAAGTATGTCAAATCATGTATGATTTAATATAAGATAGAGTGCTAATAAGAATAGTAATTAGTATAAAACAAAACAATAATACCTATAATGTGTATGGAAGTAGATGCCCTAGAGCCGCTATGGAACCGATAAGAAGTACTATGTCAAGCATCCATGCTACGTGAAATAGATCTATGCAAAGTATGCATTCACAACTATAAGGAAAGTGAATACAAGTATAAATGATTAAGATAATGACATAAAAATATCCATCTAACATAGTAAGCAACGTGTACATGTGACTACAAGTAAGCAAGGAAAACGTGCAACCAAGATATGTATTGTGTTGTGAGTGTGAGTGTGAATGGAATGTAAAGTAAAGTGAATCTGATAGGATCAATGTGTCCCCGAGTGGATATGAATGAGCATGAGGGAAATGAGGTTTATTTATAGATGCCCCCTCGCAGATCAAGAATGAGCCATAGAACACGAGTGCATCATCAAGAAATGGTTTAAATTATATGTTCTAGAAAGCTATGATCAATAATGTATAGATCTTGAAGAGAGAAAGTTAATATGGAATGAGGTGAGACTCATTTGTAAAGACCCCTCAACAGTCAAGTATGAACTGTGGAACTAGAGTGTGTCATTGGGAAATTTTTTGTGCTAAATGTGCGCTACAAAGATGCGTCATGAATGTGCCAAGTGTGAAATGTGTAGTGTGTATGATGTGAGGTTCAAGTATGTAGTATGCCCTCAATAGTCAAGTGTGAACCATAGCATCATAGTACGTCATCGTGTAATGAGGTGAGAAAAATCACCTACCAAATATGTAAATGCCTATAAGAAGTGGTGGAAGAATTTGAAGCGGTAGGAACATGAGTGTAAGAGCCAAACCGAATATTGGATGAGATGGTGCCAATTATGGGAGATACGGTTGTAGGAAGCACATGTGCCAATGAATTAGGAAGGCAATGTGAAGTGGGAGCACTATGATGTGGATTAGATGATGCAGCGATAGATGAATGAGGTAGAGGTCATGCATGAATAATGACTTTAGGAAATAGATGAGTGATGATATTAAAAGTGGGAGGAAGAGACAAGTTAACCAAAGCAAGAAACTGCTTGTGCAATTAGAGAAATAAACTTCTCATGAGATCGAGATCTAAAGGAAATTACATCCTTGTCTTCTAATTGTTGTAATTTATCATGAAGGGTAAAACACTCATTGTCACGATGGCCATCAATGCAGTGAAAACTACAATAAGGGAGATTACGCTAGTGATACAAGTGATGAGGAGGATGATGTTGATTATAAGGAAAGTGAATTAAGCACTTATGAAGAAAAACACAAGACATCATGAGGCTTAGTAGCATGTGAGAAATGCAATGGTTCCCAAGTAGGGTATGCGAGAAGACTTAGGTGGAGAGAGATGCGGTGGAAGAGATGGAGGATTCTTATGTAGTGGAGGGGATGGAACATGCTTGTGAGGTGGTAGAGATGGAGACCTTGGTGGATTCTTGATAGATGGAAGAGGAGAAGAACTAGGAGATGATGCAACAATAGAAAGAGTATAAGGAGGATCTATAACATGTGTAGTAATTAAATATTGTTCTAGATCCATAACCTTATAGCATAAAAGTGTAAATGATTCACATGTATCATATTGTAATCATTATTTTAAAGCAAGAATCAAGCCACGACAAAAGATAAATTGCTTCTCTAGATCAATAGGCTGAAATACTAGCTGATGCATGCAAGAATTGAAGCGTAAAATGTAATATAGAATAGGTTATTTCTTTCCTTGATGCAATCTAGGTAAGTGATCATATGTGACTCTAGGACCATTATTAAGCATAAAGCTTCTAAGAAAAACATCTTCCATTTCATGATATGTACTAATAGATCCAAAAGGAAAATGATTTTACCATTGAAGAACGTCATTAACAAGAGTATAACAAAAGGATTTCAGCAATAGTCAATCATTCAAATAAGAAGCCATAAATAAACGATAATGCTTAAGATGTAGATATGGATTGCAGTGCCATTGAAACATGAAAATGTAGGCATGATGAAATCCTTAGGAAATGCTGAATTGTGAATTTTCTTTGGAATAAGAATGCCATTAATATATTTATTATCAATAGAAGCATAATAGGATTTTATTTCAAGAGTGAGAGATTGAACTTGAGATTTTAATTTTCCAACAACATGCACATGTGATAAAATATCATGTGAAGGAATCATAGAAGATGTGAGAGGCACATTGAGAGGTTGAAGATTTACCTTATAAGTAATTATGGGAATGTGAGAAGACGAAGATGATGATATGGGCACACTAGATGTAGATACAAAAAAATAAGAGGTATTATACTAGAAGAAGCAACATGAATATCATCAAGAGAAGAAGAGGAAAAATGTAGAGAAGAACATGGGATATTAACTGAAATGCTAGTAGTAGTATCAAAAGAAACCATAAGAGGTGAGCTAGTAGGAATGGAATAATCATCATGAATTCCATCAAAACAACCTCAAAAGTAGATGAAATTGGAGTGGAAAATTCACATTCAAAGAGTATTAAGAGAAGTAGAATCTTTACTAACATGTTCATGCTCAGAAATATAATCAGTATCAGACAAAGTTTCACATGCAAGTATTTCATCAAGTGAGTCATCAACATATAGAGAAGTATGAGAAGCACTATCATAAGATATATCTTTACAATCAGTAGAAATTTTTTTAGAAATAAAAGAAGCATGAGATACAAATTTACATTCATCCTGACTAGTATGAGAAACATCATCATGCACATGTAAATTTTCATCATTAGAAGTAACATGATTTTTATCTATAGTAGAAAAATCAAGACCAAACATATAATCAATAATAGCATCATCAAGATTTGCAACATAAATAACACAAGGTGGATTAGCCTTGGTGACTATGGAAGAACAAGGATTACATCCAGAAAATTTTTGGTCCTTAGAAACAATGCTTAGAGTAGAGTGAGAAAAACTAGTAGGAACCTTGTGTTCGTTAGCATCAAGCAATCTTTGAACATTTTCATCAAATTGAAAATTATGATAAAGATTAAGAAGTTCAGCCTCAACAACATCATCAAGGATATGATTGACACTCTCATGATGCATAACTTACCTAGGAGAGGAATATTTACTTTTACCCATTATAGTTTTGTGGATCCTAGGAAAGGATCTCTAAGAGATGGGCTCACCAAATTAATTAAAAATATTGAAATAAATAAATGTTAAATTCTAATTACAAGTCACAACAAATAAGATATTCAATAAATTGCATATCAAACCTAAGTAATAAGAAATTGAATTTAAAACCCTAAGTGCAAGAAACTGAATAAGATACTTAGTTGATTTCAAAAATAATCCTAGACTATTCCAAACTAGATAACTGACAAACAAGAGGAGGAAAATATTGCAAGAAAACCCAAAAAATTGTGCGATAGCCAGATCTTCCTGGACTGGGGCGCTTGGAATGGCTCGAGGGCACCTAGGTGTTAGAGACTTCTCCCGGGTCATATGATTATGAAACTATTTAGAATCTAAATTTTATAGTGTTATAAGATGTTTGCTGAATATCTCTCTCAAGTGGCTCGTATGTCACTATTTGATAAACAAGTTCGCTTGAAACCCGCAAAGAGAAATATCACTTATAAAACACCAAAACACATCAAATCCTAAAACTAAAAATATGTAAATGGGGATTCAAACTCGACTCCGACAATACCACCTTGCTTTGAGTTAACTTACGATTTGGGTGTTGCACTACATTTCGACTCCATAAATTTTTGCATGTGTGCGTGAAGAATCATGCCCTAGGTGGCTCTTGTGTAAGATGCACTTGATAACGAGAAATAACTAGATGTAGAAGATACGTTCATGAAAAAATGAACTTCCCCTCCTATGAAGTGTATGCATAAGAATGTAGTCTCTTGTCCCTTGAATGGATGCTAGATGGATGCTTTGATGCTCTTGAAATTCCTTTTAGATGCAACCTTAGGTGATAGTAATAGATGCTTAGAGCTTGGTCCTTTATTATGGTCACATAGCTTTGTATTTATATGATTTCCTTATTTGAATTTCATAATTAACCACTAAAATTCCAACCACCAATAAAACAAGATGCCCAACAACTAGAAAAGACCCAAAATATGTGAGCAAGATACAAAGATGTCAAG
Source organism: Taxus wallichiana var. yunnanensis (assembly GCA_018340775.1). NCBI lineage: Eukaryota > Viridiplantae > Streptophyta > Pinopsida > Cupressales > Taxaceae > Taxus > Taxus wallichiana. Next base: position 1,045,995,298 of record CM031240.1, read on the forward strand.
GGTGCTCAGAGGGGATGAGGGTGCCTAGGCACTGACATCCTAGTTGGGCGTTAGTGTCTCGAATTACGAGAAAATGAAGTGACAAAGGTCATACTAGACAATGGGGTGTGCAAGACCAAGATGAAAACTAGAAAGAAAGAAAAGAGACCAAAGGTAGTGATCAACTAGTAATTTTCTTTCTTAGGAATCATATTAATAGTAGTATATGACCAAGACCTAGAAATATACCCAAAGTGCTCGATTTAGTGTCTACACACCAATGGGGAATACACAAGTGCCTAAGCAATGTTGTTTGAGTTTGAACATTGATGTTTGTGTTTTGTTGATGACCCATTTCATATTTTAGGATATTTTGTAACAATTTTTATGTTCCATTACTATACTATAGCTCGAGCTATTGGAGGGGTGATTTGTTTGCCTAATGTCTATCCCCATTATTTAGGGTGTATGTGACAATTGTAGGAGTCTCTGTGGAAAAAAAGAGAGGACTTGATGCGAGAGATGAAAGTATTACTTGTAGGGTTAGGGATGTGCATGATAGAAACAAAGGCACATGCAAACAAAGTGGGTAGTAACATGTGTTAGTAAAAAATGTGGCAAGCATTCCATGGAAGACAATGCAATCAAGCAAGTGTGTAAACAAAGTGGATAGTGAAAAGTGTGTTTCATACATGGGGCATCGCTCACAATGTCACAAGACAATTAGAGACAAAGCAGAAAAATCATACATTGAGTAAACAAGACATAGGGAATAGACCGCAAAACAATGGGATACAATAGAAAATAATGGCAAACAAAATGTATCAGAAAACCATGGTGGCATATAGTCCTGCAAATAAAATGCTACACATGAAGCACCCATTAACATGTTAGAAAGATAGAAAGTATGTCAAGACATGTATGTATTAATGGAAAGTAATGTGATAGTAAGTAGAAGTATTAAATGATGAAATAATAACACCTGTAATGTGTGAGAGTAGTAAAATTAGATGCCCCCGGGAGCCTCGATGAGACCTGTTAAAGGTAATTTTTCAAGCATAATTGTAACGTGTGAAAATATGTAATAGATTTGCATTCACAACTAGATACCAAGTGAACGCGCATGACATACCGAGTATCCGAATAGAATAGTAATTAAATTGCATGATGCAAATAATATAAGAAAGCAATACTAAGTGCAACAAATATATGCCATATGCAATATATGAGTGTGATGGAATAGAATGTAAAGTGTGAAGATGATAAGAGTAGTGTGCCCCTGTGGATGTGTATGAGATGAAGTTCATTTATAAATGCCTAATCGAAGTCAAGAATGAATTATATAACCAGAGTGCACCATAGGGAAATGGTTTAAGATAAATATAGAGCATGAAGCATATAACGTGAAGAGTGAATGATGTGAGGTTTATTTCATATTTAGACCCTAAAAGTCAAGCATGACTTGTGGAACTAGAGTGTGTATCAAGATGTGTAATTGTACTGGAATATTAAGTTTGAAGCACTTGGGCATGATAATATATGTGATAGAAAATGATGATGTTAAGAGAGGGTGATGCCCCCAAGTGTGAGAAGGATAGAAGGCCATCCAATGATAATGAAGGGAAAGGTACCTCCACCCGATGTCCAAGGAGATAAAGTAATGTGACGATGCTCTAAGATTAGTGGAGTATGAGAGTAATGATGTATATGTGAAGGATACCTATGTGGTGAAAACCTATGTTAAGGGGATGCCCAAGTAGGAGAATTAAGATGAGGATATGGACTAGCGTATCTATGAGGATGAAAAAATCATGAAGTAGACCATGTGTGAATACAAGAACTAGGCGTAGAACATGCCTTAGATTTGAGAGGACCTTCGTGCCTAGAGGTTATATATAGTTGAAAGATATCATCAAGACTAGGTTTAGGAAATGGCGTGCATGGTGAAACACCTTTGATAGTGATAACGTGTTTATGGTGAATGAAATTAAGACACAACTGATTCATGGAGGGAATATCCTGAGTAACGTGGAGCCAAGGAAGAATTAAGAGCATGTCACAACCTTTGATTGAATATGCCACAATAAATGACATGGGTATGGTAAGATGAAAACTTGTAACAGTATCTTGATGTATCCAAAAGATCTAGGAATTAGATATGTGATAGTAGATATTAGACATTTGATAGCCATAATAAGTGAAATTGAGAACACAATAATAGGATCCACTAGATAGATCATGGCGTTGTTGATAATGTACAAACCTAAAGAAGCATTGATGTGTAATGAATCCAAAGTAAATGTAGTATGATATTCATGATCTTAAAATGAAATGGATGGTGGTGATGCATCGGCATAAGCAACAAGAAAGTCAAAGGGACCCGATAAAGCGGGGGCACAAATTGACATGTGTGATTAGTAGAAGAATTAGGAGGTTGTGTGTCATGCTTAAGAAAAGGGTCATTAAATATTTTTATCTTTTTGTTATCATTGACTAGTTTAGAAGAAGATGACTCAAGGATCTCAAGTGAATTATTATCAATAATATCTTAAATTATATGTATGACTTTGAAATAATGATCGATGGAATGCCTAATGCACCAATGATAGTCAAATTTAGACTTTTCATCATAATTGTGGCCACAAGGGCGATATAGATCAAGATTAAGTGACAGGTGGAAGAATAATTAGATTGATTTATAGTAATAATATAAAAGGAGGTACATATGATAACTAGGTAAAAGTTTTCTTTGGAGGTTTCCATTGAACTTTTGAGAAGGAGAGAAAACATTAACAATTACCTCTTCTTCAAGAAACTTATGTTCAAATTTTGATTTAGCTTTAAACCTATTAGAAGAAGATAAAGGAGAATCATGATACTTAAGTTTTCCCATTGATAGAGGTTTAGATTCGTGTATTTTAAGCATATGACATAATTGATCAAATGAACAAGAGGTATTAAGATAAAAATCTCCTAAAGTGGTAGTAAGAGGCTTTGGACAAAAAGATCTCGTAGTTCCGAATCAACAAACACATTAGTCATCTTAGTTGTTATCTCCAAATCACTACACCCCGAATAACTAGAATGTGAAAATGACGTTCGGTGTGATTGGGTAACATGGGATCACCTCTCAATCTATGGGACTTGGGCTCGAGGTGAACCTCTAGAGAATGTTGACTTCCTCTTCCTAAAATAAGTGTACTATTCCTAGTGCAATAAAATGGTTAACTAGACCTATACTAACATTTCCATGGGTTTTAGGGAAAGAGACTTATAAGAAATAAAACTATACTAGGGATGGTGATGCACCAAATAAAGGGTGTTGCTAGACTTTGAGAAGGGTTGATTTGAAAAGGGTGTTATGCACCACAAGCCAACTTCACCTACTGCAACTTAGAGAGGGTAAACAAAATACCATAGACTAAGAAGCATGCATTCCCTTTGTTAAACTCAATCAGACAAACAATATTTCAGTCTTCCAGTGAAGAATGATGAAACTGAGAAGGGTGAACAAGCACCAAAACTCAACTACATGCAGAAATCCACCACTTGATAAGCACAAAACTCCAAGAACTTGCAATGGAAAATTGAACTTTCACAGTGTACTTGCAAGCATGAGAAAGGCACAAAGAAGTATATAGAATGATGAAGGGACTAATATTATTTATAAAACATACACTTTTTTTGCTTCATAAAAATGTAAAATGCATCGTTACATTCAAAAGAAGAAATGGTTTCCATTACAGTCTTGGAAGAGAGGCTTGAAAATTCCCCAATCTACGAAGATAACTTGTAGAAGAGAGAGGATTCTTGAAAGAACATGCAACGTATTTTGTCTAACTTATCCAACTTGTGTCACATGTCTAACTCTTGTAACCCCCTTGGAATGAGTTTCCAACTTACATTTATAGAAAAATCTGTGAGAGAAGAGAGGAAAAATCATAAATTCTTGGCCTAAAATGAAGGCACATGATGGCCTATATTAATTACAACATTAGTTGCAATACTTAGGAACATTCCATCATGTCTCATTAATGAAAGGTTTTGAACTTATCTCATACTTTAATTAAAATAATATTTTAATAATAATAAAAATATCATTTTATTAAAATATTTTAATAAAAATATAATTTAATAATTTTGGTGGGACCCCCTAAGGTTGGTTTGCATTGAAGGGGATCCTTTGAAAGAAGGGCCAACTCGGTGGTTGGCTCACCTGCCAACTCACCGAGTTGGTCGATGAGTTACCCCCTCGCATTCCACCACATCGAGCTCAATGAATCCCTTTCACAAGCTCGTACCATACTATGTCAAGTTCAACACTGTCGCGTGGACCCAGGAACATACTCCAAGCAACTACCAGTAATCTCCTCCGTATGGCTAGACTCCAAGAGATCTACTTGCAAGCTCACCGCCGAGTGACTCAGCCTCAACTCAAGTCTTCCATGCATCATGCCAACCGACCTCCTTATCATTTTCCCTTGGAAATGCTCACCTATCCAATCAAGTGAGATAATGTTTTCCATACCACGTTAGCATGACAATTTTTCTTCAATGACATGGCCAACACATGTTAACTCCTCAAATCCCCGAGAAACTCAAGTTCCACCTTGCCATTTTTGAGAGCTCTAATAAATCTTCGTGACTCACCAAGCTACAATACCTTTGCCGCAAGCACCATTTCCTTGGCCCCATCAAGTTTTGTCTCATTGCAAGCCCCTTCTTCATTCCAACGACCTTGAGCTCCATAACTCATGTGACTTCCACTCGTCCCATAACTCGGTTTACCGAGTCAATCTCTTCATGCTCCCTCATCGCATTCTTGCAAAATTACTCAAAACTTCCAATTCTCACTATTGAGCGACTTGGCCTACAACTCAACTCATCCCGAGCTCCTCCAATTCACTCGGCCCATGAGCATTTCTTACCATGTTACTCCATCTCGTCCTTTTTTGGCTCGTATTTTATGATCTCTCTACATACATGGAACAACTCACTTGAGTCAAGCTCCATTTCACTCCATCTACATCGAACCTCTTCACATTATTTGACATAATTTTCATCTCGCATGAACCCACTCCGAGCTTCCCCAATGTTGTGAACATCAATATCGAGTCCATATCCTTTAAGGTCAACTTGTACTCAAGCTCATCCTTGGCGATGTATCAAGCCACTTACCGAATTTATCCATTGAGTTTTCCTTCCTTTCCATGAATCCCAAGTTGGCTCCATCTTGGCCATTTCTCAAACCTATGAACTAGGATGTGATCCTCCAATTGACTTGATCCAACTCATACTACTGATTTCAAGGTTGTTGATGCATTAAAAAACCATATGACTCATTCCTACGTATAAACCTTCAAGCATCATGATCATGTTCTGACTGATGGATTAGTTCTCCTTGCAAGCTTGTTGTACCACGAGAAGATATTTCACCATTTCCTATAACATTTGACCCTTCAAACAAGCCTTGTCACGCCGATGCATCACTATCTCTAACCATCATTTGTGTTACTTAGTCTATCCAACAACCTTCCTCATAGCTTGGTGAATGAATTGTTGTCTTATCCACAACCACTCAATCACTCTAATATGCTTTAACTCACTTAGTCACTCACCTAGTGAATAAACAATTAACTTAGACTCCTACCATGCATGAAACTCTTCTATTGGCTTGTCATCTTGACATCTCCACATGAAAATTCTTCTCATGATCCCCGTGAAGTGGTACCCTTGTCTTGGTTTACCATTAATGAAATTCCCACATGGAAATCAGTTCCCCAAATTCCTCCACATAGAATTACTTGGCTTGATTTCCAAGGTGTTATCTCCACCATGGTCGTAACCTTTTAAATTTACCAACTCAGGTTCTTATCAAATCATAGCTTGTCTCACCTCATCTCTCATGCAATACTCGTCGAACCTTAATGCTCGACTTGAGTTGCCTTCATTTTTTTATGAACTCTCCTCGACTCATCCGACCGAGATATTATACTTGACATGAGACTCGACTCCATATCTAATTGTAATCAAGTTTTACTTGATGGTGTAACTCGATAGGGTGAGTTGGATCTGCATTACTGAATCGAGTCAACTTCTAGACTAGCTCAGACTCACCATCTCTGTCAACTAGTGACTCAGATTCAACTTGTTTTACCGAGGTGAACCCCTACAACTCTGCATGGGCCATGGCTTCAAACTCCCTTAAAAACTAGTCTTCCCTTTTTCATGAGCTTTTTTACTCTTACTGAGTGAATCGACCGAGAAACTCAGCTCTAATATGGTGTTATGTGAATTTGGGCTCATCACGAGCTCCCACCCCAGCTCTTCCTTATTTCGAGCTCCTCACACTTTGCATGAGTCGGTGTTGGATTAGTTTTTACGTCTTTTCATCCACATCAAGTCTCACTTGGACATGTGATTTGTTCCCCTATCAAGTTATCCAACTCCATAGCTTGGCCCATGATGTCAAACTCCTCATCCATACATCAAGCTCTTCGACCAAACCATAGCTCAATGCGCACGTGGCTCTCTCCTTCCTTAACACCGAGTTACAAGATATTCTTCCAACCACCTGAGCTATTTAGCATTCCTTGGTGACCTGAATCGATCCATAGCTCAATCCTTTTTCAAATACCCCAAGCTCCATACATGTCAATTCCATTTAGCTCGCTCGAGCTAATTTGGGGTAAAATATTCGATGTATTACGAGCTTGCCGAGATGCTCAATGAGAAACTTGGAGAGATATTTCATATCTCAATGGCATTTGACCCATTTAAAATTAATATCTCCTTGATTCTAAACTCCTTGGACTTCCTATTAAAACTAAAAATAGCAAAGTTATAGCAAGACCTAATAAAACATGATTTATCATTTTTGATCATTTCTCGCTAGTATCGGATGAATGTGAACCTATCATAGGGTGATTTCTCACCCTAAGACCTGGACAAGGGAAAATAGTCTGAGATGATCCCAAAACCTCCCAAAATACCATAAATTCTTATCAAGCACAAAAGTTACCCTAAATGACCCAGAGTGATCATGAAGGGCTTTTCTGGTCCCAGGGTACAATTCCTCCCGTTGTCCAATCCTGCCAAAGCGTGTAAAATTGGATAACATTTTTGGTGACCTCTCGAGGATGATTTCCTACTAAGCATGGTTCCAATATCCTTAAGTCATCCATTGGGCATGGAGTAAATATTGGAATCCTGAAGATGATCTGATCCTCTTATAATAATTGATCCCGAACTCTCCGTAATGCTAGGTAGGAAATATATTGAATCTAATGAATGCTTGACACCTATAGAGCACTGTGGAATATTGAATGAAGCATATGGGAACCTTGGATATCTAAAACTATTTTTGAAACCTTGAACATTTCTTCTCCTTGAAAACCTCCAATGGTGATACAATGTGCAAAACAACACAAAACACAACAAGGAAAGTAAAATGATGACAACAACACACAACAATGTGCAAAGCACTTGGAGGAAAACACCTAACTAAACTGTACAGGAGGTGGAATGATCTCAAAATAAATATTTGAGATGTATCCCATTCACATGAATGGGTAGTTCTTCTCCATTGAGCCTATATAGATGAAATGAATTCACCTCTGTGCAACTTGTGATGATGTATGGCCTACTCTAGAGAGCATCAAACTTTGTGTGCATGCCTGGTTTGGCTCTATCTTCATCCCATTTGAGAACTAAATCTCCCTCTTGAAAATTCCTGTTAGATGCCTTCTTGTCAAAATATTTCTTAACTTGAGCCTAATGTTGCTCCAAATTCTTCATAGCCTTGTTTCACACTTCTTCTAACTCCATGATCTCAATAAACTCTGATTATCATAGGATCACTTTGCATAACCTCAAGCTGATGAGCTAACTCCAAAGAAGGTAATTCCAAGGATAATGGAAAATTTTTCTTCTCTTCCATATACAAACATGAAAGGATAATTTTCAATGGCCCTTTTAGGTGTGATTTGATCTGCCCATAAAGCAGTCTTAAGTTGTGTGTTCCAAGTCCTCATGTTGGTTTCCATTGTGCGCTTGATAATCCTTGTGAGGTTCTTATTACTAGACTCAGCCAATCCATTTCCTTATGGATAGTAATTGGATGAATTTTTGAGATAAAATCCATTCTTGACAACCCATTCACTCAGCTTCATACCAATAAAAGCCATCACATTATCTGAAATGACTGTAAATGGGACACCAAACCTTGTCATTATGCCTTTTAGGAAATCAAGAACTACCTTCTCATTTCCCTCCTTCAATGCTACCACCTCTGTCCATCGAGTGAAATAATCCATTACAATAAGGACCCATTTGTGTCCATCGATAGATGGAGGATTGATCATTCCGATGAAATCCAACCCCCATTGAACAAAGGGTTGATCAATCGAATTGGATGGAGGGGAAGAGCTAAAAAGTTTTCTTTCCAAAGTGAAAAAGGCACATTCCTTACATTTATTTACCCAGAGGTTGGCCTTTGAATAAATCTAGCCAATAGTAGCCAACCCTCATGATATTTGTGACATTTTTTGTTCCGAGTAATGTCCTCCCAAAATACCATTGTGAAATTCTTCCAAAATCTTGTTTACCTGTTATGGACCTATGCACCGAAGAAGAACACCATTCAAATCCCTTCAAAAGAGAACATTCTCTACTAGAACATAAGGAATATACTAAAGGCGAAAGGTCCATATTTGATTCTTATCCATGTCAATGAGATATGTTCTTGAGAGAAGGAAGAGATTCATCTTTGATAACCAGTCAACCTGATCATCTCTTTCATCGCTATTTAGAAGCGTCATGTCTTCATCACCTTTCGATTCCAAATCTGTAGCAAGTTGTTGACACAAACCTTTACCTCTGACTAGCTTAGTAACCTTGATGTGTACATCATACTCCATCACCTTGGTGATCCACCCACACACTTCTCATGCATCTCTTTGTTTAGCAAAAAGTCCTTGATGCCTGGATGAGAAACCGTTAGATGAACTTTTTATTGGATAACATGTGCCTGAATTTCTTCAAAGCTCAAATGATAGTAACAAATCGCTTTTAAACAAATGAATATTTACACTCATAGTATTTTAAATCAAGCTAGAGAAAGTAATTGGTTGTTCCATTAGATTTTCATTCTGCTTGAGTGAGGATCCCTAAAATTTTCTCATGACCTGCAAAATCATAAAGAATAAAATCTTTATCAAACTTTGGATTCACTAGTGTATACACTTGAGAAATGACTATCTTAATGGCCTTGAAGCTCTCCTTCCCTTCCTTCATCCATGAGAACAACATATTTTTTTCAACATGGTTGTTAATGGATTAGCCAAGGTCGCAAACTAAGGGATGAATCTCCGCACAAAATTTATGGTTCCCAAGAAACTCTGAAGACCTTTCTTGTGACTTGGAAGAGATAAGGACATAATCAAATGAATCCTGGATAGATCAATTGAAAGTCCTTCTACTAAAACAATATGCCCTAGCAACTTCCCTTTATGCACTACAAAAATACATTTCTTAGGATTGAGTGAAACCCCAAATTCCCTGCATCTCTTGAAAACTTTTCTTAGATGTGCAATATGATCTTCCACATGCTTAGAGTACACGGTTATATCATCAAGATACACCAAGATGATGTCATTGATTAATCCCTTAAATGTGATGTCCATAGCTTGTTGGAAAGTAGCTCCGACATTGGATAATCTAAATGACATTTTGTTGTAGGCATACGTGCCCCACTTGGTAGTGAAAGCCATTTTGAATTGATTGGATTCTTTGACCAGAATTTGATTGTAACCCGAATATCCATTGAGAAAAGAGAACCTTTGAGCTCCTTCCACCATTTGAAGGATTTTATCCATAGATGGAAGAGGATAATGGTCCTTTAATGAAGTGTGGTTCAAATCCTGAAGTCCACGCATAGCCGGATTTCTCCATTCTTCTTTCTTACAGGAACTAGATTGGATACCCAAGAGGAATGCTTGATCAGAAAAATGATGCAAGCCTCGATGATTTTGGTTAGCTCCTTTCTCATTAGTGGCTCAATCTTGGGATTAATTGGCCTCTACTTTTGACGGACTGGTTTGGCATTAGGATCGAGTTTGATGGTATGTTGTGCCAAACCTAGGTTGAAGCCACATAAGTATTTATAACTCCATACAAAAACATCATTATATTCTTGACATTTTTTGACAAAATCCTTTTTCTCTTATAGGGTACACACTTTTTCGATCTTCAGAAACTTTTCATTTACTACCTCGAATTCTTCAAAATCGTCATCTTTGACTTTCATGTTAAAACTTTTCTTCCTCGGTCCGATCATATGAATTAAAAATGGACTCAAGAGTAACCAAGCATTTTGGTAGCTTGTTTCTTTTCAATTGTATAATCTAGTCACCATATGATTCTTGCATCTTATCTTGATTTTTCACAAAAACTCCATTTCTTCTTGTAGAAAAATAATAATTTGTTTGTCGCTATCGAAAACTTTCCAACTACCCACATTATCAGGAATTACAGTCAAATGACCATTTTAAAAGGTTGTCACTCATCTTTCATGATATCAACAGTACATCATATTGTGAGCCAACCATAGCAAGCCTATCAACATCTTGATTTTAATTTCTAGAACCACGTGGATCTCGAAAGCTTCAAATATTCAATCAAATCCCAGACTCGGTTCTTGTAAGATCTTATCAAATCATTTTTGGATGCATTATGCACTCTTACTTGATGTACAACCAATTCACTTTGTCACCAAAAATAGTCAAAGATTTGATTCCCTTCTTTTGAGCCATTTGAATTCCTTGCATGAGAGATTCATATTTGGTGATGTTATTGATGTAGCTAAATTAAAATCAAAAATATGAGAAATATTTATCTCCTTCAGAGAAATTAACACGACACCAACACCTGATCTATTCTTACTTCTTGAACCATTAAAAATAGTTTCCAAAGTCCTTTGGAGTTGTTTTGGGTTTTAACAAGTTGTGGTATGATTGCACCTTCTTCGTGGATACAATACGTACCCAACCCCATCTCTTCCAAAAAAATAAACCAACTTCTTCTTCTACTAATGCCTCAACATAGGGATCATACTAATGATCTACACTTACCTCATCTAGCACAATATCAGGGACTTCTTCCATAAGAGTGGTTGGTTTGTGATCAACAAATTCCTCCTCTCAATCATGAATGGTATAATTCCCATTTATAGTAATAGTGGTATAAGGATCCACATGATTATAAAAATTAGTTCCACCCTTATAGTCACTTTAGTTCCATATTGAGTCATAAGGATCATATGCAACCAATCAGCTGACAGGTAACCACGTTTCTTGGTAGTGAAATCTCATGATAGAAAAATGGAGGAGAGGAGGAAGATTGATGACCGATATGTCTTGTGTGAATGAAAAATTGAGACATGCATGGATAGTAAGCTAGAGTCCTTTGATGATTCTGATGGTCTGAAATGCTTTACCATCCAACTAAAAAAATCCTCTAGAGACTGGTGTATATTGTATTCCTAGCACATCTACAATTTTCTTGGGCATGAATGAGCTACTAGCACTAGAATCAATCATGTAATTATGTACCAAATGATCACCAATGATCGGGAAATATAGAATTATGGAAGTTTATTATCCTTAGGAATACTTTTCCCTTCCGGTTGACACAAAATTGTAGTAGTTTCTACCCCATGACTCGATGATCCATCGGTTATACCAAAAATTTCAGAGCTTCTTGCAACATATTTATTTGAGAAGGAATCGAGAGTGTATCCCACATGGTAACACTCAGGTTGGTCTTCTTCATTTGTTCTACGATACCGAAGGGAATTATTCCTAATTTTCTAAAATTTATTTAGGCATTATAATCATGTTTTGGAAAGTGCTTTTGGGTATTGTGATGCCTGAAGAACATTATTTCCTTACAACTTGACTAGCATGTGTTTTTGTTGACTTCTTTCCCTCGTCTTTTTTGGAAACCACCACCTGTGGCTGAGGCTATGAAGTGGATGCTTGATCAAATTTGGAGGGTTGGGATTCCATTTCCCTCTTCTTGGAGTGAGTATTTTCTACTACTGATGAAGAATCTGTGTTCAACCCACAAAAATATTTTTCTTGCCAATTTAGCAAAGTGGTTTCCGTAGGGACCCGTGGTTAATCTGCTACTTCCCGCATAGATGAAATTTTTGTTATCTCCGACGGAGTAGATACACTTTGAACCATAGGGGCCTAGCTAAGAACTCCATTCGACAAAGATTTTGATTGTGGGGTTGAATGTGGGATAACACCATTCATAGTCTTGAACTAGATTATTCTAGATAGGTACAAGGGATCTAGAAGAGCTAACACCAAGATAATTATTAAAGTTCAAAGGATTGATGTTCAAAACTTGATTTACATATTGATTTTGTGATTGATTATTTCCTTGAAAGGTGGGTGGTTAGTTTGGTACTTGTTGATTCTGAGATTGGTAAGGAGGAGAATATTGAGACTGTTACATTTCTAGTGCTACGAGTTCATTCCCAAAAGTTTGTAGTAGTGAATTGACCTCAACCGAATTGTTTGAAGGGGAAAGTGTAGTCAAAACTGGTGTAAACACATTTTTTGGGTAGAATTTGATGGAACAAGGGAACTGGTTGACTGATTACTTAAATTTTAGCAAAGAAAGGCATGGGAGGTCTGGGTGTAATCTTCCCCTGCTTGGATCAAATAATTCTCGGCTCTTATTGCAACTTCGTAGGTATCAAGCGGTGTGTGGTCCCTCCCATGGACTGAATCATAACTACTACATTACTATTCAAGGCTCGTAAATAATACAAGAATACATTATTGGGAGAAGGTTTTATGAGTGTCAGAATTATGAGATTGGTAAGGATGAGCATATTGAGATTGTTTCCTCTTGAGTGCTATGAGTTCATTCCCAAAAGTTTGTAGTAGTGACTTGACCTCAACCAAATCATTTGAAGGGGCAAGTGTAGTCACAATTGGTGCAAATACATCTAGTTGGCTAGAAGTTGATGGAACATGGGAAATGGTTGACGATTACTTGAAATTTCAGCAACAAAGGTGTCGGTTTTGGTATCTGTTGATTATGAGATTGGTAAGGACGAGCATATTGAGATTGTTACCTTTTTAGTGCTACGATTTCATTCCCAAAATTTTGCAGTAGTGACTTGACCTCAACCAAATTATTTGAAGGGGAAAGTATAGTCACAACTAGTGCAAACACATCTGGTGGCTAGAAGTTAATGGAACAGGGGAAATGGTTGATTGATTACTTGAAGTTCAAGCAAACAAAGGCATGGAAGGTCTGGGTGCAATCTTCCTTGCTTGGATCAAATAATTATCGACTCTTATTGCAACTTTGTAGGCATCATGCAGTGTGGTCCCTCCCATGGACTGAATCATAACTACTACATCGCTATTCAAGGTTTGTAAATAATACAAGAATGCATTATTGGGAGAAGGTTTTATGAGTGTCAGAATTCTATTCCAAGTTTTGTGGAATCGAAGTTGAAATCACTCATGTATTCCTAAGGAGCTCTCTTTATGGTAGTGAGTTGTTCCATGAGTGACAAGTGGTCACTCTTGTCTTCAAACTATTTGCAGATCTTCTCTCCCAACTCATCCCAAGTGGTTATAGTACCAAATTCTAACCCATGAAACCACTGAAGTGATTTTCCCTTAAAGGAAGTGGCAAGGAGTCTGACCACAACATTGTCTTCTATAATATTATGTACTATACAAATGTTGGCTACATCAAGAATATGTTCCACCAGAGTAATATGAGTTTCCCCTATGTAAAAGGGAAAATTTTTGAGTGCCACACCAGGTATAGGATCACATTGAGCCAATCAAGAAGACTTCTTACATTGCGAGGTAGAAAAACTTGGTTTCTTACAGGTGGTCTCCATAGAGACAAAAGGCTAATTATTCCTTACTGGAGGAAACCTTCCGTAAGGAGGATTTGAATGACCCCTATGAGGTGATGCTGCAACTGGTGATGTTGAAATTCCTCTTCTCCTTCTCCTTGGAGGAGACAAGGATAACTCGATATGTTGATAATTTCCTTCTTGTCTCACAGAAGCTCTTATCTGAATTATTCACATAAGTTAACACACTGAGATTTGAAATCTAGAGATATGGAGTCATCGGGTACTTTGATTCATGCAAGTATGAAGAGAAGTACCAAATCTTGTCCCAATGGGCATGCCGAATATGAACAAGATGTTTTGTGTGATTGGGTAACATGGGATCACCTCTCAAGATGTGGGACTTGGGCTCGAGGTGAAGCTTCAGATAAGACTGAATTCCTCTTCCTAAAATAAGTGTTGTACTATTCCTAGTGTAATAAAATGGTTAACTAGACCTATACTAACATTTCCATGGGTTTTAGGGAAAGAGACTTATAAGAAATAAAACTATACTAGGGATGGTGATGCAAAAAAAAAGGGTTTTGCTATACTTTGAGAATGTTTGATTTGAAAAGGGTGATACACACCACAAGCCAAATTCACCTGCTTGTAACTTAGAGAGGGTAAACAAAATACCATAGACTAAGAAGCATTTGTTCCCTTTGTTAAAATCAATCAGAAAAACAATATTTCAGTCTTCCAGTGAAGAATGATGAAACTGAGAAGGGTGAACAAGCACCACAACTCAAATACATGCAGAACTCCACCACTTGATAAGTACAGAACTCCAAGAACCTGCAATGGAAAATTGAACTTGCACAGTGTACTTGCAAGCATGAGAAAGGCACAAAGAAGTATATAGAATGATGAAAGGACTAATAGTAGTCACAAAACATACACTTTTATTACTTCATCAACATGCACAATGCATCATTACATTCAGAAGAGGCAATGGTTGCCATTACAGTCTTGGAAGAGAGGCTTGAAAGTTCCCCAATCCACGAAGATAACTTGTAGAAGAGAGATGATTATTGAAATAAAATGCAATGTATTTAGTCTAACTTGTCCAACTTGTGTCACATGTCTAACTCTTGTAAACCCCTTAGAATGAGTTTCCAAATTAAATTTATAGAAACTATCTATTAGAGAAGAGAGGACAAATCATAAATTCTTGGCCTAAAAAGAAGGCACATGATGGCCTATATTAATTATAACATTAGTTGCAATACTTAGGAACATTCCATCATGTCTCATTAATGAAAGGTTTGAACTTATCTAATCATTTAATTAAAATAATATTTTAAATAATAATAAAAATATCATTTTATTAAAATATTTTAATAAAAATATAATTTAATAATTTTGGTGGGACCACCCCTGTTGTCCACTCAAAATTTCCCGCTCTGATAAGAGTAAAATTTTCAAAATTTTGAGTTGAAGGGTTTTTCTCTGAAATGCCTAAGTCGTGAAGTTGAAAGAATCTGTGTTTTGGGTCTTTTTGTGTGATTTTCGGGCCTGTCGGAACTTTTTGTCCCACCTGTCCCAAGTACGAAAGTGCACCCTGTTCCCCGATCGGCCGAAATCCCGAAATTGTCCCTTTCTCGGGCCGTCGGAAAATTTTGTCCCAAGTGTCCCAAAACTTTTGTGCGAGTTGTTCCTATTTCCCGAATCATCCTTCCCGCGTACTTCGTACTTTCCTGTCCTAAATGACCTAAAGTTAAAAGTGCGAGCTTTCCCATTTTCGGCCGAAACTCCCGAGTCGCGTACTTCAGAGCTCTTTGTCCCAAATCAAAAATGCAAAATGATCCAATTTCACCGATTTGCCCGAACCGCGTCCTTCGCGTGTTTTCGCCCCAAATATCCCATTCTCAAAAATGCGCCCTGCTTCATTTTCGGCCGAACCGGTCAAGCCGCGTACTTCGGAACTTTTTGTCCCATCTGTCCCAAGTCCAAATGGCCCCTTTGTTCCAATTTCGGCCGAAACACCCGAATCGCGTACTTCGCACATTTTCGTCCCATTTGTTCCAAATGCATTTGTGCGTCTTCTCCCTGTTTCACCCGAACCGGCCGAGCCGCGTGTTTCGCGCATTCGCGTCTCCCATCCCAAGCGTACAAGTATCATTCACACTTAGCTTTTCCCGCTCATTCCGAATATGACGCTCTTTCAAATTGGTGGTGGTGTATTCAATGCGCATTAAATTCATTCCGCTCCTCGAACGGCTATATAACCAAGCATACCACCTTCGCATTTTTCACATTGCCTCCTTGCTATCGTTTGCTCAAACCCTTGCAATCTAATTCCCTTTGCAAATTCCTTCCAGAGTCTAGGTCGCAGCTCCGAATCTATCAATATGAAGATCAAGTTTCAGGGACAGGAGCAAATTTCTCCACTTGAGTCTGCCGTTAGCAATATCGGAGACAGTGAAGCTCGTCATCTCGACTTCGGTGATTTTTGGTCAAGAATGACAGATGCAAACCCTACGCCGATGGCACAGATGATTAATGATAGCGGTTTAGCTTTCGCCGGAGGTTTCCCTATCTCAGTGCAGTGTGCTGATACGGTACTTTCATGCGGAGCTCACTTCGACCCCGATTCGAGCGAATTGACAAATGTACACGGGGAGCTCATTGCCAAGCTGGACGCTGCCGCCATTGGAGCTGCTCTGAGGATTCCGGAGATGGACAATGCTATAGTCGTCTCTCGGGATCAAGCACAGGCCATGTTCGACCAAGACAGTGATAAATATAAAGCTCGAGTGGCGAGGTCTTGGTTGAAGAACCCTAGGAAAGGAGCTTCTCGTCTGACCAAAACCCTCTTCCGGGCGGATTTCAATGAAGAATTGTCAGATTTTATAATCCTGCTGGCTCGGGTTATGGGTTTGCCCTCAACCAATGAGTTTCATTTCTGGATGTGCCCGCTCATCAGCATGGTGTGCGAGGAACGCAAAAACATCAATTGGGCGAAATCATAAGCATGAATTTTCCCGAGCAACTATCCAATGTGCAAAAACAAGGAAGTTCTTCATGACTTCGTATCTGATGTATACCCTAGCAGCGTCACGACAATGGTTTGGCTTTTCCTACATTGATGCGCACAAAGATGATCCAGTGTACGCCTATTGCCCGCAGTTCACCCTAGAGACCAGCAATCGGAATTTCAGAAGGGTCAATGATGCTTTCACCATGTACGTGGTCAGATTGCTCGAAGGTGACACTGCCAGAAGGTTTTCAGACGAAGCTATGAACCTGATATCACAATATGGAGCCTATTTCATTCAGTTCAGGAAATTCTCTTATATCAGGCTTGCTGGCTATGAGAGCACCCCTCTGCGGCTTCCCATGTTCTGCAACGACAAAATGGCCTTGATTGAGATATGCAGGCAACTGGACAAGTTGCACAGAACTTGCAGAGACAAGAAGATTTCCGGCTTGCACTTTCCCATCTCTCTAGGAAACTACACATGCAAAACGGCTCTGGATGCTCGTAACGTGAAAGAGCCCCCGGTCCCTATCATCGCTCATTTCTTCAAGCCAAGAACCTGTTTTGACTTGAAGAAGTTCATTGAAAAGAACATCAAGATAGTCTATCATCATAGGGCAGATACAGAAGACTACTGGGCCGACTGTGCAGATGATTTTGAAGCCAGAAGAAGGCATTGTGGCAGGTTCTCCCTGCAATTGATCCAAGAACTCAGTCTGTACCAAGTTCCTGAAGGTCTCCAAGATGACAATTCTGAGCTATATTCGTATGAGTACGAAAATGTGATTAAGCACACCCCTCTGGAGGACCTGGATTGGAACAGGAAAGAAAGAGATGATCTGGCTGAGATTATTGCCCCAGTCTTGATCAGAACTAGGGTCTGGTTCAGTAAGAAGATCCGAGAATTCAAGAGGCACTCAGGAGAATCCAGCTCCAAAGATGATTCGACACCCATAAGGGAAGCATCAGTTCCAGAGTCTGGGACACCAGTGAAAACCCCTCCCGCCTCAACACTCGGGGACTCCTTAGGATCTACTCCTTCTCCATCTACCAGTATACAAGAAGAAACTCAAAGAGGTAAAGAAGGAGCCTGCAGAGAATGACCCTCCAAGAAAACAGGCAGAGTTGCCTATAGGGCCAGAGAACATCATCGTTCTCAGTGAAAGTGAAGACAGTGAGATGCCAACTCCTGCAAGTGTTCCTGAAAATCCAGCAGATAAAGATAAAGAAGTCCAGAGCACCGAACTTCCAGGTACTACTGATTCTTCTGCCGCCATTACCTCCAGTGTTCTGCCTACATCTCAGCTTGAGTCAACAGCTGCACAGACCTTGAGTGTCATGAGCTCCCTGTCTCTTGGTCCCCTTGCCTCTCCTGCAGATTCTTCTTCCTCTTTTGCTTGGGTGCAACCTCTGGTTGATAAAAGGAAGAGAAAATCCTCCTCTCAAAGCTTGGGACCAAATTTTGATGCTGTAGCAGCCTTGTTGGGCACCACTCCTTCTCGTGCCAAGAAAGCCAGAACTACTTCCAGGATTGTGTCGGATGCTCGAGGTCAGCAATTCCTGGAGATTGCTAAGCCCACAGTAGACAAATCGGAATCAGAGTTGCTGACATCTGACTTGGAGCTTTCAAGGATCCCTATGGGAGAGTCTACTCCTGAAGGTGAGATTCATAACCTCCAGGAAACAGTCACCAGAGTCATTGGAAGGGTAGAAAAAGGGCAGCAGACGATTGAACAGCTGGAAGAACAAGCCCAAGTTCTCACGAGTTTTATCAAGTCACTTTTGTCTAAGGACAAAGTTTTGGACCCTACTCCCTTGACTGCTCTACCTCCTCCTGTAATTCTAAGCCAAGATGAAGTGCAAGAAATTAAAGATATGCACAAGTATTCTGTCTATGGTAGAGCTATCGAAGCCATGGTGGATGACATGCTTGTTGCCGGGCTAAACTTCATCGACGAAGCTTTTAAGCTACATGGAAAGGTAGACAATTTGCAACAGAAGCTATCCTCTACCATTGAGGTTATGGATAAGGAGCTTAAACTCTGGGGCAGTTGCATTGTAGACCTTCGCCTCATGGGACAGACAGATGAGAACATCTTACTGGAAAATAAGATTTTCGATGATGCCAAAGATAATCTATCAAAATCCTGGGTCTACAGCGTAGAGTGGAAAATCAGAGTCCTGGAAGAAGCTGTAGGAGAAATGAAGAATAGCTGGCAAAAGGGAGAAGCTTTCAAGACGCTAGCACTTTGCTTTTCAAAGATATGCATTGTCATCTTCAGGATGAAAACTCTGGCGTTCCCTTGTCCTTGCAAGAAATCAAAGCTCAGTTCAGAGCTTTTGTCAAAGATAATCTTTTCAAGGAAGACTCCATCTCTAAGGGCAAGATAAAGGAAATTTTTTTCTCTTGATCATCGCTTGAAGAAGCAAACAAAGACTATCATACTCACGTCAAGTTTGATAAAGAGATGGAGAAATGCCTGGGATTTTGGACTCAGTCTGCAACTAACACATCAGTCCCTCGTGGCGAGATATAGCCGAGTCATTGAAGAAGTTCAAGCAGCGGATTCTGAAGACAGGTGGGTCCCTCCCAGTAGCCGGCCACCTGTCTCCTTCTCCTTCCTTTCCTCTTCTTTCCTTTCTTTTCGTATTCTTTGTAATTAGTTAAGGTATTGCAATTGGCGGTACTTAACTATTCTTAGTTAAAAGAAACGGTTACGAAGAGTAACCGACTTGTAAGCTATATAATGGCCTTTCCACGCCATTTTGGAGGGAGGAAGAACTTGGATATTTGCTGAAAGTGTAAATAGATCTTAAAAGAAATCAATACAAAAAGGGCTTTCCGTTCTTTGTCTATCTGATTCTTGTTGTCTCTGTGTTTCCTTTAATATTGTGAAGATCATTTTGTTCTTAACTCGTTTGGTCTCTCTGATTGCATACTGTCCAGTTTTGCAAATACAGCGATCTTGTACAACCAAGAAGGAACTTTGTGTCCTTGACTAATAAATCTGAAGAAGGTTATTTACGGAACTTTGTGTCTTTAAATTTAATCTCATTCAAATGATCTTGTCTTAAATCCTTTGAAGCTTCGCATACACGAAGAATTATTCTGCTATCTATAATTAATGTTTCTTTATTCTCGCTCATCTTCTTATTCTTTTTCCTCAGTCCTTACGTAACTGATGATCCTTGTGGAAAGCACTTTCGTAATATCCAAGTTTAACCATAAAATAATGTTCTGTATATTTGTAAATAAGTTCGTTTCAGAATAAGGGAACCTCTCCCATTAAAGAGGAGGGACTTTTCGTCCCCTGTCTGTTGCTCTCTAAAAAGTCCTATTTGATGACCAACACACCCCTAAGGTTGGTTTGCATTGAAAGGGGATCCTTTAAAAGAAGGGCCAACTCGGTGGTTGTTTCGCTCGCCAACTCACCGAGTTGGTCGTTGAGTTACCCCCTCGTATTCCACCACATCAAGCTCAATGAATCCCTTTCATGAGCTTGTACTATACTCCACCAAGTTCAATGTCGTCATGTGGACCCACGAACCTACTCTGGGAAACTCCTAGTAATCTCCTCGATATGGTTCAACTCCAATAACTCTACTTGTAATCTCATCGCCGAGTGACTCGGCCACAACTTGAGTCTCCCATGCATCATGCCAACCGAGATCCTATCATTTTTCCTTCGTAATGCTTGCCTATCCCACAAACAAGCTAATATTTTCCATACCGAGTCGGCTTGACGATTGTCTTCAATGACATGGCCAACACATGTTAACTCCTCGAATCCCATGAGAAACTTGGGTTCCACCTCGCTATTTTGTTAGAGCTCTAACAACTCTTTGTGACTCACTAAGCTACAACACCTTCACTTTGCAAACACCATTTCCTTAGCCCTATCGAGTTGTCTCACTACAAGCCCTTCTTCGTTCAACCGACCTTGAGCTCCAAAACTCGCGCAACTCCCGCTTTTCCTTAACTCGGTTTACCGAGTTGAGATCTTCATGCTCCTTGTTGGTACTCTTGCAACATAACTCCTCAACTACTTATAATGCTCACCACCGAGTGACTTAGCCTACAACTTGGCTCATCCCAAGCTCCTCCAATTGACTCATCCCATGAGAATTTATTATCATGTTACTCCATCTCATCCTTGGCTGGATCATCTCTTACAAGATCTCTACATGCATGGCTCAACTTGACGAGTCAAGCTCCTTTTCACTCCATCTACACCGATCCTCTCCACATTATTCGACATAATCATCATCTTGCATGAACCCGCTCTCGAACTTCCCCAATGTTGTGAACATCAATGTTGAGTCCATATCCTTTAAGTTTAACTTGTACTCGAGCTCATCCTTGGAAATGTATCAAGCCACTTACCAACTCGTCCATCGAGTTTGCATTCCTAGCCATGAATCCCAAGTCGGCTCTAACTCGGCCATTTCTTAAACTCGTGAACTAGGCCGTATTGCTCCATCCGACCTGATCCAACTTGTCTTTGCCGAGTTTGAGGTTGGCTATGCATCGAACCACCATCTAAATCATTCCTACGTAAAAACATTCAAGCATCATGATCATGTTCTAAATGACGAATTAGTTCTCCTTGCAATCTTGTTGTACCACAAAAATATATTTCACCATTTCTTGCAACATTTGACCCTTGACGTGAGCCTTGTCACACTGATGCATCACTATCTCCAACCGTCACTTTGTGTTTCTCAATATCTCCAACAACCTTCCTCATATCTTATTGAATGATTTTCCGTCTTGTTCAAATTACTCAAGCACTCGACATGCTTTAACTCACCTGACGGCTCACCTAGTGAATCGACAATCAACTCAAAATCCTCCCATCCATGAAACTCTTCCGTTGGATTTCCATCTCGACATCTCCACATGGCAATGCTTCTCATGATCCCTATGAAGTGGTACCCTTGTCTTGGTTTACCATCAACAAAATTACCACATGGCAATCAGTTCCCAAAATTCCTCCATGTAGAATTACTGGCTTGGCTTACCAAGGTGTTATCTCCACCATGGTTACAACCTTTGAAATTTCCCAACTCGGGTTCTTGTCATCTCATAGCTCATCTCACATCAACTCTCTTGCAATGCTCATTGAACCTTAACGCTCGGACACAGTTACCTTCTCATTTTACGAACTCACCTTGATTTGTATGACCGAGATCTTATACTAACTCGAGTCAGCTCCATATCTAATTATAACCGAGTTGAGCTTGATGGTGTAACTCGATAGGGTGAGTTGGATCCTGCATTACGAACTGAGTTGACCTCTAGGCTAGCTCAAACTTTCCATCTCTCGTTGACTAGTGACTCGGATTCAACTCATTTTACCGAGTTGAACCCCTCCAACTCTACATGGGCCATGGCTTCAAGCTCTCTTGTGCTAGTCTTCCCTTTTCCACGAGCTTCATTTCCTCTTATTGAGTGAGCCAACCAAGCATTTCAGCTCTAATATGAATCTTATATGAATTTGGGCTTGTCACAAGCTCCCACCTGAGCTCTTCCTTATTACGAGATCCTCACACTTTACATGAGCCATTGTTGTCTTGGTTTTTACTTCTTTGCATCCATGTCAAGCCTCACTTGGACATGTGAGTTTCTCCCGTATCGAGTTATCCATCTCCTTAGCTTGGCCCATGATGTCAAACTCCTTATCCCTACATCGAGCTCTTTGACCAAACCATAGCTCGATGCTCTCGGAGCTCTCTCTTTCCTTAAGGCCAAGATGTGAGCTCTTCTTCCAACTACTTGAGCTATTTAGCATTCCTTGGTGACCAGAATAGAGCCATAGCTCGAGCCTTTTACAAATACCCCAATCTCCCTACGTGTCAATTTCATTTAGCTTGATCGAGCTAATTTGGGGTAAAATATTTGATGTATTATGAGCTCACTAAGATGCTCGGTGAGCAACTCGAGAGATATTTCATAGCTCAATGCCATTCAACTAATTTAAAACTAATCTCTCCCTGATTTTGAACTCCTTGGCCTTCCTATTAAACCAAAAATAGAAAATTTATAACAAGACCCAATAAAACATGAGTTATCATTTTTTATCATTTCTCACTAGTGTCGAGACAAATGTGAACTGTCATAAGGTAATTTCTCACCCTAAGACTTGGACAAGGGAAAATAGTCCGAGATGATCCCAAAACCTCCTAGAATACCATAAATGCTTATCAAGCACAAAATTTACCCTAAATGACCCAGAGTGATCATGAAGGTTTTTTCTCGGTCCTAGGGTACAATTCCTTCTATTGTCTATTTTTTCCAAAGTGTGCAAAATTGGATTACATTAGCTAGATTATTCTTGAAACATAACACATAGTTAACTAGATGCTAAGGAAATCTTTGTTTGATTTGAGAAAGTTGTGCTTAAGAGATGTTGGTGTCGATATTGATGGAAAGTGAGCAATAAAATCATAGGCTAGATGCATTAAAAAGTTACCTAATGAACATGTAGATCTTAAAACTAATGTATGGTGTGATCTTGTAAATTTATAGGAAATAGCTTAATTAAAAATGTATGATCATCTACACAGGCAAGATATACCACATGAAAATATTAGAGATTCTCTTGAGGGTCACCATGGCCTATGAAGTTGGGAATATTAGAGGTGATGAAGTTAGGAGGAAGTGGATAAGTAGAAATGGCAGGTGAGAAAGGGATATGAAATGGTATTGAGGAATCAAGAGATGGAGAGGATCATGAAGTAGCTTGTTATAACATATAGATTTGAATTTGCAGATATTGATATAAAGAAGATAATTCATGAGTTCCTGAAGAGGAACCAGGTTGTGTATTAGAGGTATTGGGAGTAATGAGAGGGAAAGTAGTGGTAGAAATGGAAGTAGGAATGTTAAGGGGTTGGGTGGAGACCATGACAGCTGAGGAGGAACCTACAAGAGGACCAAGCAACATCTTGATAATGTTTTTGTAGACACCTATAATATGGCCCAAGCAAATTAAATACTTAAATTGTACTAATTATACTCCTCCTCGCAATTTGATGACAAATCGTCAAATGGCATTCATTCTATCTTCTATCATCATTAATTAATTACATTAGGCTAGTTAACTAACTCCTCTATCCAACAAAGATGACAATTAACGACCTTCCATTAATTAAACCCCGTTCTATCCATATTAATTAATTAATTTTCCCCTCTATTAGATAAATAAACCATCATTTATCTAATTTAATCCTTCCTATCCCCTAAATCATGCTAATTCTCTTCTAAACTAGCCTAATAGGCCCATCTCCTTATTAATTGATCACCTTTGATTAATTATGTGCACCCCTAATTCCCATGGGTCACTAAAGGACAAATTAAACTCTCCTAAGGTTGACTCAACCCTCCCTAAACCTTCCTTATCCACAATTAACCCAACCTCTCTATTATCCCACATGTAAAGGGATGTAGAGATTCTTTTATCCACTGGGCTATATAAGGAGCCCTCCTCTTACCTTTCTACTTACACCTAAATGAGCATAGAGCCTATACTATAGCAATTTTATCATCTTAGAGCATTCTTCATTAGAGGATCTAGTTATTTTCATCTCTTGTATTCATTATTCCAAGTTTGAAGTCATATGGAGATATGTCAAATGGTCTTGTAGCCATGGATTGACAAGACTCCATTCTTGCAACCTTGGGATTCAAGCACACAATCAACCCTTTTTATTGCAAAGGATCTAAATAGGTTAATTTCATTAGCATTCAATTAGAGATAGAGGTTAATTTATTTAGCATGTTAGTTTGAATCTACATTTCATGTTCTAATGTAAATAGGTTAATAGATTAGCTTTGCTTAAGCTCTAAGCATGATGGTATATTGATCTAGTTAGCATTGTATTGAAGCTATTAGGTGTTAGCTTTGATTTCCTTTGCATTATTAAATAATTCATGTACATAGTTTGATAATAAGGAATTGAGAACATGTGGAATATGAAAAGTGTTGGTGCGTAAATCTTGACATAAATTAATGAGGTTATCTAGCTATTCTTGATCAACATTAGTGTCCTCATTGTATGATTTCTCGCTATTAAAGGTTTCAATGTTTTCCGGATGTAGCCTTAGTTTTCTCACTCATAACCCTAGGCACATTGGTACTTCATCCAAAGAATTGGATGCTCACCCAAATCATGCAAAGGTACCCAGCACCCTCTTTTATGGAATCCTTGTCAAGATGTTAGTATACAATTTCATATATTCCAGATCCATAAGAAGTCATGAAAGTCAAAGTATAACAAGAACTAGATCACAACCATAATGCATAATGAATTAAATAAGAATTAAGATAATATATACCATATAATAACCATGAATAAGACGTAAATTACCAAGATCCATCTATAAATATCCATCATATTAATTCATCATCAAACACAATAGTTGTATACATCATAAATATCCTCACAAAGTCATGTGCACCAATCATTCCAAAGAACATAATTCTAACATATCACGGTCATGATCCAACCATGCAAATCAATACATATATATATATATATATATATATATATATATATATATATATATATAGGGGTGAGGACTTTCCTTCACCACCCACACACTTTCAAAATAGGCTACATACTCAAAATAGCCACGTGCCGCTACGAAGGAAACTAAAGAAGCATGCAAGCTTCACCTAATAATAGATTATCTATATTTAAATCTAGATCTAATCCTATTATTATCTTGAACCCTTCATGAGTCTTGATCTTACACTTGTTCCCAAAATATCCTTTATGTAGCCTTGAAGTCTCCTTCCTTGATTCAATGTGTGCTCTGCACCCTAACCTATCTTTATCCCATAACATGCAAAATGGATAAGTCTCAAATTTTGTCCTTCCCGGTGCACCCTTATTTCTCTAGTCTTCTGCATGCACCTATGTTCCCCCTTCTCACATGCCATTTTCTCATGCACCTTTGATACTTAGAAAATAATTCACTCAGTCAACATTAACCCACACTAATGTCATTTTACCCCTAAATGGGTATTCATACCTTATCTCTCTAAAGAATAAATAATAATGAAGTAAAGAATGATTTTACAAAATAAATGAAATAATGTAAGAAAAATTTAATAAGCAAAGTGCACTATTCTTGTACATGTAACAATACCTCAAGGTACTCATTATTAATGTTTTCTTCCAGCTTGTTCCAGTCACTAAGTCCCTTATTTTCCTTAGTAGGTATGTCTCCAAGCACCCCATCCATTTCATCCAACCTCATGTCCTCCTTGTTCTTTAAAAATATGATAACATTTTCTAGGGATGATATCATGTTGTCCATTACATCCATTCTTTGTGCTATCAATTTTCCAATTTCCTTTATTCACTCATTATGAGGATCCCGTGGATACTTTGAGAGCATCACACTTCTCTACACATAACATTAGCCAATCCTCATGTCCCAAAGTATCATTATTCTTTACAATAAGGACCAAATTCTCTTCAATCAATGTCCTTATTTTTTATTACTGGATTGGGATCTTCACATCCTGTAGCACCATATTTTACTTCTTCAACTTGTCTTTAACAGCTTTCTAGCAAGGCATCATATTCAACTATTCTACGTGTGACCTAATTATTTGTCCTCTCCTTCTTTACAACATCTTATTTCTCCCTCTTTGCAGCCATCTTTATAGTGTCCTCTTTCATGTCTGACTTCTTCTTGATCAAAAGATAGACACAATCCTATAAGAAGTGTAAGGAGGATTGATATGTTTTCTCTGTTTTTCATTTATATCTATATGTGTGCCTATAATCTCTTTTCAAATATCCACCATAAAATACAGAATCTACTACCTCTTCTCCTTATCCTTCTTATGTCCCTCGTCATCTTCTCTACTTTTTCTTTTAAGCTCTTGTTATCTTTTAACAACACCCTGAGTGTAGCTTCCTTGTCCACATTCCCGCACGCCACTTAAACTCGCCATCTTAGTTAAGGCATTACTTGTCCTATTCATCTGTAAACTCCATTGGCCTAAATTTCTAGTGCATGGCTTGAGATTTCTTCTTCATTTTCCTCTTTATGAAAACTTCCTCCTTTACATCAAATTTAGGCTCATCCATGTGAGTCTACATGATCCAAGACAATTGATTTTGCATACACATGTTTTCTACCTCTGGATCCATTAAATCCCACCCATATAACTTCTCGGCTCCACAAGGTACTAAAACATGGTGCAAATGATTTTAGAGGGGTTATCAATATACCCAAGTGTAGGAGTCTTGTACATCTCCCCATCCTTACTCCTTTTAGAATGAAAACCCTTAGGAATGCATACCTTAGTATCCAAAATCTGGAATTTACCTTCCATGTCCATTTTTCACCAAGAGTAGGCTCATAAGATGGTTCACATTTTTATTTTTCTTACTCTTATTCCATGGAAAAAAATGTCTATGCACACTTTTCACAGACCTCTATATCATGTTTTATTTCTTCATACTAAGGATCCTCTGTGTCCACTTCAATAACAAGAGTCTCATCAAATATATGCGTGATTTCATCTAGCATATCCTCCTTTCTCTCCTTCATGGGAAAATACATGTGCATCCTCTTCACTAGTTTAGGATTAATGGGAGAGGTTTTGGGTGATGTGCTTAGTGAATGTGAGAGTCCCGCACTTTCACTCACGTGCTTTGGTTCTCCATAGCACTCTCCTAAAACCATGGTCCTCAACGCCCTCACATTTATCTCGTATCACCAACTTCCTCCTCTTCATTACTTCCTTTTTGGGAGGGTAAGTACTCTTGTACACCCTCTTCTAACCTACTTTTGGCTACCTCCATGAGCCATGATCCAAGACACCACTATATTCTTTCAATTATTCCTCCTCATGAGGCTCTTCCTCATCGAAACTATGTGATCTTCATCTTGCAATGTTTGCACCGTATGTTTCCCTTTTGGTAACTCAAGGAGCTTAAATTCATTTTCAATGTACTTTCCATCCACCCATCTAGGCTTAAGATAGATGTATAGCTTAGCCCCGCCTATGTCTCCAATTGTCAGGCACACCGAGTTAATGTTCACATCATCATATATTACCTTCTCTATGGGTACACATACCTATTTCTAAGAGTATGTTACTCATAATCCATATTATTTGCATTACAATCAATTTTTTCACTTTGGAGAATCTATTTACTAAAGCGTGGAAATAGTGCATGGTGAAGAAATATGGGAGCTCGCACTAAGGGCTCCACTTTTCCTCCTTCATTACAAACCTTCCTATGCAAAAATATTGAAAGACTTTGAACTGGGAATTATTTTACAATACCAAAGGAAGGTCCTTGGGTATCCTCTATTCATGTTCAAATGCCTCCCTCATGCACTTGTACCACAGTTCCAATATTTTCTTATAAGGGCCACTTTGATGGATCCTCGCAATTGTATTTTGTAAATCTCTCTAAAGATATTTATTTTCCTAAGGAAATTTCAATATTTTATCATTTGGCCCATTGGGCACTTCAATATTCACAAATACCATAGACATAAGTATAACACCAAAGCTTATTTTATCACCCTATTTTACTTCTTTAATAATTGTTTCAAAAATGAAAGTAGGCACATTGTATACTACGCCCTCGGATGTTTTCTTTGTGATATGCAACCACCTCTTATTTACCCGAGTCCAATGCTCTTGGTTATTCAATTTGGTGAGAAGGTGGGTAACAACCTTAATCATAGGGCAGGGCACCCTTTCAATATCCATGACACGCTTACCCTTCACATAGGATAACACCGATGAAGTCACCTCCAGAGTAACATCATATGAATAATCACTTCCAATCTTAGTGCCCAAGCTTCTCGGACCAAGAAAATCTTCCTATCAAGGGTGTGGTGATGTACACATAACTTCTAACAAAATAAAAAAATATCTCATAGACTCGGACATCAACCATTGGTACAATTTATCTGGTTTTCCAAAGTAGGGTAGTTCATAGATTTTCAAGATCCTTACTGTCTCTAGTAAATTTTCTCCGAATCATCATAGATAGGTTTATCATATTCTATGTGAAGGTTGGTCTTCTGCACAAGGTTTTTATCCCTATCCTCCTTGTTATCTTTTATTTTATGATTGTAGTCACTTACCTTACTCCCTCTAATATGTGACTCCCAATCCCACCCCATTATCATGCCCTTGGGATACTGCATTTTTGAAAACTTGCTCTCAAGTGCGTCTTCAACTTCCACTTCCACTTCCACTTCCTTCTACTTCCTACCCTGTGTATTTACTCCAAGTGCTCTTTTAGGTGCCATTTTTATGTTCTAAAACACTCCTCACACTTTCTTCAATCATCAGTAACTCAAAATTCAGTGCCCTAGCTGTAGTTTTGTTTCCTCAAACCCTAGCTTCATAATTCTACTTCTCGCACACCTTTTCCTTGTTCAAAACCATTTTGATGGAGCTCATTCAATGACCATGCACAAATAACACTAGTTCAATGCCCAAAAATTATATTTCATGCACTTTTGTACTCAAATATCTCTTTTGATCGCCCTCCATAGCTCAAACACTTCAATATGTAAGGTGAAAATGATTATATAAATTTTGTAACTTTTCTTGCATTAATTGCTCTTCACCAACTATCGCACTCATAATTAATCATGTTTCCTATTGTTTTCCATTCTGAGTTTTCCACACCACATTCGTAACCTTCTCGCACACCCACCGCTTCTTAGACACATAAATCCTTACGTGCGTAGCCATGTGCCAAAGTATAAAACCACTATGCCTTATACCAAGTAGTTTCCCATACTATTTACTACCTCACATTACACTCGTGCCTCCATCCATCTACATGTGGTCTTTAAAATAAATAAATTTCCTTAAAACCCCTTTAATCCAAACACATGTAACACCTTTCTTTTATGTGAACCAATATTTCAAAAGAAGTTCATATTCCAACACCTGTAACACATTTGTATCTACTCCACAAAAACTAAAGGTATGCATGGTCCTTTGTGCATGAATATAATAGATAGTAATCAACTAATACATTAAATTGAAACCTAACATAATTGGTAATAGTTCCTATTATAAACACCAAGAATCCTTATTTATAGTAGGGATTCAACCTACTCGATTGAAGTAATTGGGAAATAGATTTCCATTCAACGATTATAAATAGAAAGCACCTGATTCCAATATATTTGTCACAACAAAGGATCCTAACCAATGAAATTTAAATTTCCCAAGGTGGTGCAAAAACTTTAAATCATACATAAGAACCATATTTCCTACTTAAAATTCTTTCTTCTTGAGATTCCTATCATTCAAGGCTTTCTATCTCACCTTTTCTATCTTCTCTCTCTATTGTGCAATGGCGCACTGTTGATCTAACTTCATCAGTTTATCAATGCACTCTTCAAGTGATTTTTCATCATCCAATCCTCCCATGCATGCATACACAGGATGGTAACATAAACTCTACAAGTAAAAACCCTTTGCGAAAACACCAACCGAAAGGGTGTTGGTTTGTTCTACCTCTTGTAAGTAGTCCTATATGCCCAAAGTACATTAGAAACTTTTTCATCCCAATCCTTCCTTCCAACATCAAAAATATTTTTCCATGTATGCCCCAATATCTTGTCAAAATCATCAAGCGCCCATTGGCTTGTGTGTGATAAGGGTTTATTTTATGGTGTGCTACCATAAATTCTGCCAATAATATTCTAATAGTCTCATTAAGAAAATGAGTGCTCCTATCACTGGTCAAATTCAATGGGCACCCATACTTGTTGACAATGTTCTCCCATAGAAATATTTCTATTGTAGCTACCATGCAATATTTTGTAGGTGTTGTTTCCACCCACCTTGTAATATAATCTTTACATGTAATAATATAGCGTGATCCAGTCCTTCGCATAGGTGGGGAAATAGGACCCACAAATTCAAGTGCCCATTTCTCAAAAGGTTCTGCAGTTGCAATCGGTCTCAAAGGCATCTCATATCTATGCCCAGGATTTCTAAGGTACTGAAAATTGTCACAGGCCTTAGCATATGTTATAAAATCCTTGTATAATTTTTCCCACCAAAGGCCAACCATCAAAATCTTGTGCATGGTAGCATTACCTGCATAATGAGCACCTATAATACCACCATGAGCCTCCTCTAGTATAACATCATGCTCATGCTCAAGGACACATTGGAAAAAATCTCATCATGGCCTAACTTATAGAGCTCTCCATGAATCAAATGGTACGTCGAGACATGCATGGCAGTTATTTCTTATCCAATGCTTTCATCCCCTTAGGCGCCATACTAGTATGCAAAAATACAATAATGTCCTCTAAGTCACAGGGGTGCATGGTTCAATCTAAACAACTATACATCCGGCATTTTGTCCTCAATGCTCTGGACATCCTTGTTTGAGTTAATTCTTGATAAATGATTTGGTCCTAAATTACTCTTTTGTGGATTTACAACTACTATAAATTCAAATTATTGAAACAAGAGTATCCATCTACATATGTGCCCCTACAAGACATGTTTATTTACCAAATAATTAAGTGACATATGATCTGTATAAAATATAAATGGAGTTTCTAACAAGTAAATTCTAAACTTATGTAGAGCATAAATCATGGACAATGCTTCACACTTTGTAGTTATATAATTCTGCTCAGCTGGGGTCAATTTACTACTTGCAAAATAGATAGGATGATCAACAATACCTTCTCCAAGATGGGATAATACTACTCCAATGGCCATGCCAAAAAGTTTTATTCTATTAAGGAAAGCACATAATGGGCACAAAAGTAAGCCTTTCCTTCAATGACTCAAATTCTAACTATTGTGCCTCATGTCAATGGAAATTTCCTTTACTTTTCAACAATTCCTCCAAGGGCACTAAAATATTAGCATATCCCTTAATGAACTTTTTATAATAACCTGTGTGTCCTAGAAATCCAAGCACCTCACTCTGATTGGTAGGCTCCTCTAAGCCTAAAATAACAACGGACTTAGTAGGATCCACCAACAAGCCTTCTTTACATATGATGTGTCCCAAAAATTCCCAAAGTGTGTAGAAAAGATGCAATCCTTAATGTTAAGAGATATGCTCAATTGATGGCATATCTAAAACATGAACCTCAAATTGTCACAAAGTGATCCTTTACTAGCCCATATATATTCAAATTATCTAAGTACACCTGTAAAAATTTATGAATGAAGTCCAAATACTTGCACAACAATGTGCGAGAAGACTACAGCATATTCTTTAACCCAAATGGCATAATCGTGTATGTAAAACTTCACCTTTCGGTGGTGAAATTTTTCTTTTCCCGATCTTCTTTAGCAATTTGGACCTCGATGATAACCAAAGAATCTATCAATATATTTTTCCCCTGTAACGCCTTCCAAGATATCCCCTATAAATGGTGTGGGAAAAGGTTTTATCACACAAGTAGCATTGAACTCTCTATAGTCCACATAGATCCTTATCTTACCATCTTTATTTATTCTTATTACCATAGGGCTAACACACTCGACTCCTCAATGGACTCAATAATTCTAGATTCTAGCATCTTATCAATCTCTTCCTTTACCTTAACATGTATATTAGGATTCATCATGTAAGGCCTCTTCCTAATTGGGAACGTACCTTCCTTTAACTCGATCCTCATATCACCCAAAGAGTGATGCACTCCCTTTAACTCTTGACATCCTCACGTAAAAATCCTTGGAAGGTGCGTAACAACTCAATTATCTTAGCCACCTCTTGTCTAGACCAATAATCATCATTAATGGTCTCCTTAGGATTCTGCAAGTCCAAATTTTGACCTTCTTCATTTTTATGGGATCATGATATGCGCACACCTTCTCATTTGCACTTTGCTCTAAGACCTCACATGTACCTATAGTGTGATCAACATCCAGATTATCCACTTCATCATCTTCAATCATTTAAACTAGCTTACCCGTCTCTTTATCTAACTAGGTGCACCCAAGCTATTATTCATTTGTCTCTTCTTCATTAAAGTGCACCTCTAAGTTTGTCTCACCTAGTAGATCTAGTATGAGCTCCTAGTCTTTGCACTATCTCCCATAGTAAGGAACTTCATTATTTGTAAAGCTTCATTAATCGGGGTTGGTATAAAAAATAGTCAAAGGTCTTGATAATACCTATAGTCAATTATTGTCAATTCCTTGTTTCCATGTTCAATTCCGCATAGACATACCATGCGCGCACATAGCCACGTAATGTGCGGTAGAGAACTTATGCACCCATAACGAAGGTGGTAAGGCTTCCTATCCCTCCATCTAGAGTCTCTCACAATCCTGGACATGATGTGAGGCAAGGGACTTCCCATGAAATTCACATGTTTTAGTAGGCGCATTTCTCCTTAAAACTTGGTAGAGAAAGTGATTCTCACTTCTCGCCACTCTAAAAGGTTATCTCTCTATGTAATCCACTAGTGCGTTGTTGTCCCATGCAAGGCATATACCAAAATATTTCATCTTACTCCTTCATTCTTTCATTGGGATTCCATAGCACACAAAAATACGTTAGGATTTCCTTCACCAAAGTGTACCTTGTACTGGTCACTTTGTTCAAGTGCCTAAAAGTGTGTGACATGATAACATAAGTAACTATAATTTTCATATCCCGCTTGAACATTTCATATGTTACATGTGCCCAATTATCACAGGAAACACTGGTATCACTCATAGACTGAGCATCATCCCATTGAATAACACCTTCCTTAGATGGATCAAGCACTTTAGGATCTCTAACTATGTGTGCATATATCTTATTCAGATCCTCTTCACTCAAGGGATCTACATATGGTGTAACCTTTGCATCACTCAAGGGAATAATCATATGCTCCTCTTTATTCTCAAAACTAATATATCCTTTGTTAAAGTACAAATTGACATAATTAGTGTAGAACCAAGGGCACCCAAGTAGCGGCTGGGAAAATATCCACCTTAAGCAAGCTCCAGCTTTTCAAAGTCCCCATTGGAATTGGCTCCCTAGATTATAATAGTCACATCCTTCGATACCATAATATGATAAGCTCTAGTTCTATTTTCCATGTACAACACATTCGAAGAAGGTTGCAATGGTGATCTCCCCATCTGATTCCATGCATCCAAGGTGAGTACATTGACTTTTGTGCATGTATCAATCAGTATATTACTTAAGAGCCACCCATCAACAACTACATTTAGTGTGATTTCCTTGCCATATTCATAACTTTGAGGAGGTAAATTTGGATGTAATATCTATCTCTCGTGCTCGGGTCCAGTGTGTGTTATTTTTTCTCAATCATTCACCTAACAATGGAATGATATTCTCTTGGCACAACATCTTACATACCTCCTTTAGGTCATATACACCCATATATAAAATTTTAACCTTCTTTGCACCTTCCATCACATGCTCTTGCTCTTTCAAGCCTTGGATTTAACCTTGCAAATATCTAATGTCATCCATATGTTATGTTTGTGGAGCCTATTTTCATGGTAGAGTGTGGTACACCTTCTATGTGTTACAGTCGGGTATTTTTACGGCGGTCCCGCTCGCCGGTGAGCGAGTCAGGGGTTCGGGGGCGAAGCCCCCAAAGCAAATTTTCATGGGTGGTTTATTAACCCATGGGTAATGGGTAACCGTTATGGGCTATTTTTAGGCCTATGGTTTTTTTTTTTTTTTGGTACCCATTGTTTTGATACCCACGGTTTTTTGCCCATGGAATTGATACCCACGGTTTTGTATCAAACTGCTTAAGCAATTGTCTATTTATATGGTCTTATGCATATGATACAAATACAAGAAAATGCATTGCAGATGTGCTTTGAATTCAGGTGTGAATTTTTTAGAGTTTGTTGAGCATAGCTCCAAATGGATCTAGGTATTGTATTGAGAGAGTGGAGGCTTGTAATAAAATCTGAGCAAGTGATTCTTGGTGGACGTAGCCCAAATTGGGTGAACCATGTTAAATACTATCTCTCTATGTTGTGTTATTTATTCTGCACTTTTATTTGAGATCTATAATATTTTCTGCATATTAGTTTCTATTGTTGCGATTCTGTAAGGGATTATTCCGCATATTTTATCTCTTATTTCCTATCAATTGGTATCAGAGCCTGGTTTTGGTTTGCTGAAGTGTTGAATCATAGGGAAAGTTTTATCTTGAGTGGGAGCTATGGCAGATGATGGAAGATCTAGGGTTGATAAATTCAACGGGTAGAATTTCAGTCTTTGGAAGATGCAGATGGAAGATTACCTTTATTAGAAGGATCTTTATACTCCGCTATCTGAGAAGGTGAAAAAACCCTCAAGTATGATAGATGCGGAATGGGATTTTTGGATCATAAGGCACTTGAAATGATCCGGTGTCTCGCATCTTCTCGTATTATTTAATGTTTCAAAGGAAAAGACTATAAAAGATCTAATGGATGCATTAGGAAGTTGTATGAAAAACCCTCTCGCCTCTAACAAGATATTTTTAATGAAAATGTTGTTTAATATGAAGATGTCTCGAGAATAGTTTAGTAGCGAG
This sequence comes from Taxus wallichiana var. yunnanensis, assembly GCA_018340775.1. Taxonomy (NCBI): domain Eukaryota; kingdom Viridiplantae; phylum Streptophyta; class Pinopsida; order Cupressales; family Taxaceae; genus Taxus; species Taxus wallichiana. The sequence goes on from CM031240.1 coordinate 1,046,030,740, forward strand.
ATCATTTAAATGATTTCAATACGGTTTTGAATATGCTAGCTTCGTTTACAATATAATTTGATGAAGAAGTTAGGGCTTTATTAATTCTATGCTCTTTACCTGAAAGTTGGAATAGCCTGGTAATCGCGGTAAGCAACTCGGTTCCAAATAACTCAAGTTGAAGTTTGAGGATATTGTAGGGGTGATTCTAAGCGAGGAAATGTGAAGAAAAATCTCTGGAGAATCTTCTACTTTAGGGAATGCTTTGACAGTGGAAACTAGAGGGAGACAAAAGAATAGAGGAAACCGTGGAAAATTGAAAGATCAGGCAAGGTCAAAATCCAAGAGAAAGATTGTATGTTGGAACTGTGGAAAGTCTGGGCATGCAAAGAAGGATTGTTGGGAGCTTCGGGAAAAGAAAAAACAACAGGAAGAAAACAAGGAGGCAAATGTGGCATCGGGTAATGTATGCCAAGATGCTTTGATTCTTTCTTTGCATAATATTACTGAATCTTGGGTTTTAGATTCAGGGGCTTCTTTTCATGCTACTCCACATAGGCATTATTTTGTTGATTATGTTCAAGGGGATTTTGGGCATGTTTTTCTTGGTGATGATGAGCCTTACAGTATAATTGGAAAAGGTTATGTTCAAGTTAAGATATAGAATGGGAATACATGGCTATTGAAGGATGCCGACATGTGCCTACATTAAGGAGAAATTTGATATCGGTGGGGCAATTGGGAAGTGATGGTTGATCTTGTGATATTTACAAAATGACTCTCTGGAAGGTTACCAAGGGTGCTCTTGTGGTGGCAAGAGGTAAGAAGGTTGGAACCTTGTATTTATTCACTGATAGTACTAATGATTTTAATCTTGTGGCTTCATATGTAGATACAACATTATGGCACTATAGGCTCGGTCATATGAGCCATAAGGGCATGGACATCATAAAGAAGAATTTTCCTAGATATACAAAAACAAGTTTGGATTTATGTGAGAACTGCATATATGGGAAACAGAAGCAAGTAAGGTTTCTCAAGGTTGGACCTACGAAGAAAGAGAGTAAGTTAGAGTTGGTACATTCTGATGTGTGGGGGATAGCTCAGGTATCATCTCTTAGGGGTTCAAGTTATTATGTTACTTTTATTGATGATGCAACAAGGAAAGTTTGGGTTTATTGTATTAGAAAAAATCTGATGTATTTGATAATTTTGTTAAATGGAAAGCCTTGGTAGAGAATGAAACAAGTCTTAAGTTAAAATGTCTTAGGTTAGATAATGGAGGGGAGTATTGCAGCAATGAATTTGATGATTATTGTTCTAAGAATGGAATCTGCAGGAAAAAATGGTTCCAGGAACCCCACAACAAAATGGGGTGTCAAAAAGGATGAACAGAACAATAATGGAACGTGCTAGGAGCATGAGGATACATGCAGGACTGCCTCTTTATTTTTGGGCAGAAGTGGTGAGCACAACTGTGTACTTAATAAATAGAGGACCCTCAAGTGCCTTGGATGGAGGCATACCTGAGGAGGCTTGGTATGGTAAGAAAGTCAATTACTCATTTCTTAGAGCCTTTGGATTTGAGGTGTTTTTTCATATTGAAAAGGATGATAGGACCAAGCTAGAGGATAAATCAGAAAAATGCACTTTTATTGGTTATGGTGGTGATGAATTTGGATTTAAATGTTGGAGTATTAAGGAAAAGAAAATCATTTGGTCTAGGGATGTGGTTTTTAATGAGAAAGTCATATTCATGTATAAGTAACAGTTGCGGGAAAACAGGAAGAATCCAAGAAAGAATATGCCTTGGTAGAGGATCTTCCAGGATGGGATAGTGACCCATGAATCAATCCAGAACCCCAAACTCCTACAAAGTGAGGAGGTCTTCTAGGGTAAGAAAAGAACCTGAATGTTTTTCTCCTTCCCTTTATTATTTATTACTCACTGATAGTGGAGAGCCAGAGAGCTTTGATGAAGCAATGCAGGTAGATGCCAATAAGAAGTGGGAGCAAGCCATGGATGAGGAGCATAAGTCTCTCATGGAGAACTAGACTTGGGATTTGGTGAAGCTACCGAAGGCAAAAGAGCATTGCATAACAAGTGGGTGTACAGAGTTAAAGACGAAGAAGGAGGAAAGAAAATATATAAGGCCCTTGGTGGTCAAGGGGTTTACAGAAACAAGGTATAGATTTTGATGAGATATTTTCTCCTGTAGTAAAAATGACTTCTATTAGAACTGTTCTTGGAATAGTGGCAGCAGAAGACTTGCACTTAGAACAGTTAGATGTAAAGACTGCATTTCTCCATGGTGATTTGGAGGAGGAGCTATATATGCAGCAGCCAGAAGGATATGAAGTCAAAGGTAAAGAGGAGATGGTGTGCAAACTAAAGAAGAGCTTGTATGGCCTAAAACAAGCTCCACGTCAATGGTATAAGAAGTTTGATAGCTTCATGATGGAGCAAGGTTATATCAGATGTCATTCTAACCATTGCATGTATACAAAGAAATTTGAGGATGGAAGTTATATTATCATGTGTTTGTATGTTGATGACATGTTGGTTGTAGGTAAAAACATGCAGGAAATAAAAGTACTCAAGAAATAGCTAAGTGAATCCTTTGATATGAAGGATTTGGGGGCTGCCAGACAAATCCTTGGTATGAGGATAACTCGGGATAGGAAGGAATGGAAGCTAACTTTATCTCAAGAAGAGTACATTAAGAAGGTATTGGATAGGTTTAACATGCATGATGTTAAACCGGTTGGGACTCCTTTGGCAGGCCATTTTAAGTTATCAAAGGAGTAGTGTCCCAAGACAGAGCAAGAAAGAAACCATATGTCCAAGGTACCTTACTCATCAGCGGTTGGCAATTTGATGTATGCTATGGTATGCACTAGGCCTGATATTGCCCATGCAGTAGGAGCTGTGAGTAGATTTATGAGTGATCCAGGTAAAGAGCATTGACAAGCAGTAAAGTGGATCCTTCGGTATTTAAGAGGGACCATGGGGACAGTTTTATGCTACAGTGGATCAGACACCACTTTACGTGGTTATGTAGATTCAGACATGGCTAGAGATGTAGACAGTAGGAGGATCACGACAAGTTATATTTACACTGTAGGTGGGACAGCAGTAAGTTGGATTTCATGACTATAGAAGTTGGTGGCTTTTTCAACCACAGAGGCTGAGTATGTTGCTTCCACAAAGGCAAGAAAAGAGATGATTTGGTTACAACAATTGCTTGAGGAGTTGGGGCATAAGCAGGAGGAATGTAAGCTGCATAGTGATAGTCAAAGTGTTATACACCTAGCTAAGAAATCTACTTTCCACTCCAGGACGAAGCATATATAGTTGAGATATCACTTCATCAAGACAACTTTGGAAGAAGATAAGTTGAAGTTGGAGAAGATTCATACCAGTCAGAATCATGTAGACATGATGACCAAGGTGGTCACAAGGGATAAACTAAAGCTATGTTCAACTTTGGTTGGCCTTCACGATGACAGTGAAGGGTTGAGAAGCTTGCTCAATGGAAATCAGTCTCCAAGTGGGAGATTGTTATGTTTGTGGAGCCTATTTTCATGTTAGAGTGTGGTACACCTTCTATGTGTTACACTCGGGTATTTTTACGGTGGTCCCGCTCGCTGGTGAGCGGGTTAAGGGGGTTCGAGGGTGAAGCCCCTAAGAAAATTTTCATGGGTGGTTTTATTAACCCATGGGTGATGGGTAACCGTTATGGGTTGTTTTGGGCCCATGGTTTTTTTTTTTTTGGTACCCATTGTTTTGATACCCATGGTTTTGATACCCACGGTTTTTGCCCATGGTTTTGATACCCACGGTTTTGTATCAAACTGCTTAAGAAATTATCTATTTATATGGTCTTATGCATATGATACATATACAAGCAAATGCATTGCAGATATGCTTTTAATTCGGGTGTGAATTTTGTAGAGTTTGTTGAGCATAGCTCCAAATGGATCTAGGTATTGTATTGAGATAGTGGAGGCTTGTAATAAAATCTGAGCAAGTGATTCTTGGTGGATGTAGCCCAAATTGGGTGAACCATGTTAAATATTGTCTCTCTATGTTGTGTTATTTATTCTGCACTTTTATTTGAGATCTGTAATATTTTCTGCATATTAGTTTCTACTATTGCAATTAATGTGAGGGATTATTCCACATTTTTTATCTCTTATTTCCTATCACCATAATTTCTTGATAAATATCCTTCGATGGTCGGATCTAAATACTTTCTATGGGCACTCATGCTTATAATAATTAGGTGATCTCCAGAAAAATATTTCTATGAGGGAATTCACTTATTCCACCACCGAGACCTCTACCTCTGTATCCTCCATGGCAACATCTACCTCTTCCACCTTCATCGAGTTCCCTTCATTATTATTATGATGCTCACCCTATTCCTTATAGATATTCACAACGATATTTTGATACACAACATTCTCAATAGCCTTATGCATTTGATCAATTAATCTATGGTTCTCCATGTCATGAGTGTGGGACTTAAAAATCTTACAATAAGAAGATACATTCTTCTAGATTGTGCACTACAATAGAGGACATCTACTTGAATCATGTTCCAAGTTGAAGATCTCACAATCCAGCAACATGGTGCATATAGGTTTATGAGGGAATATATCCTTAGTATGTCCTTCAACCTTGTAATATATACACTATACTCCAATGTGCATCTCTTGAGATGAATTGGCTGAAATTTTCTCCAATTGTTTTTCCATAGATGCAATCTGCACCTCCATGAAACAGTACTAACTCCCGTGTCCACAATTCCAACTACCTCAACACACAAAGCTTCCTCCAAATCTTCACACGGATCCATAGGTATTATGAGAGATCACCCTCTTAAAAGGTGTTGTCAAACCACCGACAAACCACTATGCATGATAGCTCAGGTGAATTTCATATGAAAAATTTGATAGCAAAGTTTTAAAATGTGCATCATACTCTCTTACGCTCTCAATCATGCCCTTCTTAATTTCCTTGACATGTTGATGGTCTTCTATTCAAGCTCATGTATATGGATCTCATCCAAGAAGGCATCACACAACGTGTTATAATGCACAACATTCTTATTTGGGTCAAAGTTCCTATACCAACTATACACATGACTTTGAAAAGTAGTATTAAACTAACTTTACTTAGACTCATGAGTTGTTATTCCCTTAAGACACCATAATATTTAACACATATACAGATGCTCTCACGCATCCTCAATGCCCTTGTACTCTGCAGAGAAGAGACATCTCGTAGTAAAAATTTTGTGGATGATGGGGTTTTGGTCCCTGCCCACCGCAGATCCGTAACCCGTATTCCCATAATAATTTCCTCCACCACCAAAGCCACTAGATCCACTAGATCCCGAGCCCCCGGCTCATCTAGATCCACTTGACCCTCCCGTAGGGTACCAAACTAGTAGATGTGTTGCATTGTGTTCCAAATGTTGTGATATATTGAACTCCCATAGTATGTGAAGTTGTGCTACTTGTCGATGTATTACAAGAAATCAACACGTCCACGTTCTACCCTAATGATGCATACAAATATATACCACCAATTGGGCCACCAAAAAAGAAGATGTATGTGCATCCATATTCATCGATGAACTATTTTATTTAAAGGAAAATGATATCTACCTATCACTACTCTCTCACCAATATTATCCTGGTTCTCAATGACTGTTTCAAGAACTGAAACACCCAACTTAAGTGAAAGGTACCTAGGTGGGATTAGATGCATGCCTATGGCCCTTAGTCTCTCCTCTCATGACACATTCTCATATGAAGATGAAGAGGGTTATCTTTTGCACTTTCCTAAATGGGGGAGTACTTAATGCTTAGGTTCCATGTCCTTTATGTGAACCTCTAATCCTTTTACATTATCTTCCTCCACAACTCTATAGACTCCTCAATTCCACAATTCTTCTCCAATTCCCTCTCCCACGCTTCATTATACTTAAGCCACCTTTCCTCTCTTTCCTGTCATATGTAAGGTCTTCCATCTTTCACCATACCTGCTCCTTCCCCCCCATGCCATAGGGTTTAGCTAGCCATAAGTAAATTCTCCTAGGCCAATACCACCATCAAGATCTTAATTTATCAAGGAATAACATGTATGTCAAATCCTATGGGTTCACTCAAGAACTCAAACTCAAGCAACCTCCGGAAAAGAATACGTATAAACAACGCACTTTAGAGTATAACTACACACTACACCAACCTACCAATGATCTACAATGCATGTCCAAGGTTCATCAACATAAAAAAAAGTCTAGTAATCCTCCCGTGTCCAAACCCTTAGTTTATAATACCAACCCTTCTTTGATGCGTAAGAATACAACCAATCGTACAACTCTATTGAAACCAACAAAATAACATCTCATAAAGTTCGTGATAAATATTATCTTCAATCCACTAACACACATTAAAATCAGGTCCGAACCACAACTTAGCTCAAACTAATCCTTTCCGTTCTCAACCCAAATTTCAATACCTTCAAGGATCAACCGATAAGCCATCCTCGTTCAAAATCATAACAGTAAAGCTTGAAAAAGGTCTCGACAACGGAACCAAAATGTAGCCTTAGTTTTCTCACTCATAACCCCGTGCACGCTGGAATTTTATCCAGAGAATGGGATTCTTACCCAAAGTGTGCAAAGGTACCGAGATCCCTCTTTTATGGAAGCCTTGTCAAGATGTTAGCATACACGTTCATATATTCCAGATCTATAACAAGTAATTAATGTAAAAGTATAACAAGAACTAGATCACAACCATAATGCATAATTAATTAAACAAGAATCAAGATCAGATCTACCATACATTAACCATGAATAAATACATTAATTACAAATATCTATCCATAAAGATCTATCATATTAATTCATCATCAAACATAATAGTTGTATACATCATAAATATCCTCACAAAGTCATGTGCGCCAATCATTCCAAAGTAGCATAACTCTAACATATCACAGTCATGATCCAAAACCATGTAAATCAATACATATATATAGGGGTGGGGACTTTCATTGACCGCCCATACAATCTCAAAATAGGTGCATTATCAAAATAGCCATGCATCGCTACAAAGGAAACTATAGAAGCATACAAGCTTCACCTAATAATAGATTATCTATATTTTAACTCCATATCTAATCTTATTATTAGCTCGATGGATGACTCTTTATCTTCTACTTGTTCCAAAAATAGACTTTGTGTAGCCTCAAAGTCTTCTACCTTCATCTAATGTGTGCTCTACACTCAAACCTATCTTTATCCTATAACATGCAAAATGCTTAAGTCTTAAAATTTGTCCTTCCCTGGAACACCCTTCTTTCTCTAATATTCTATGCGCACCTACGTGCCCCCTTATGCACTACCTTTTCTCATGTACCTCGATACTTAGGAAATAATTCACTCGGTCAACACCGGAGGAACATTCTATGAGTTATTAAAGGGGTATTCAGATTCAACCATTGGTTTAGAAACCCTACGGGTAGATGGAGGAAGCTCAAAGTGCTCAAAATATACAAATCGACCACTACGGGTAACTTGCATAAGAAATAAGGGATTGAGTGGAAGAGTTCACTAAATGCTTTAATTTAATTTGAATTAAGTAAATCTAATGTATTATAGAGTTGCTACTAAACCAAATGATGTATAAATGGTGAAATATAGAAATAACATAAGCAAGCTAAAATGTAATATTTAAAGCCCTAACAAAAGGAGAATGAGAGAGGAATTTTTGATTTACGCTTGATTTGACTAATATGGACCAGGAAAGTTTTGAATAGGATAGGTAGAGTTTCACAAATGATCAACATAAATTCTGCAACTCACGAAAAGAGTCATACATGGGTGCCCACGGTAGGATAGGGGCACCTGGGCACTGATGACTAGATCTAGGCTCTCGTGATTATGTAAATAGTTAGAATCTAGTTTTTACTATGTCACAAAATTATCACAATTTTTCCCTCTTGATCTCCTAATATTCACTCTTTGATTGCTGAGGGTACTTGTAACCTACAAATAAAGAAGTTTACCTGTAGAAACCCACAAACCGCATCAAACCTAAAAATAAAGATGTAATATGGGGAGTCGAATGACCCCGATGGTCACCCTGAGAGTTTAATTATGACCGAGTGCTACACTACATATTAGAATCCATGTAGTTCTTGTGAGTGTGTGTAGAAATTTTTCCTAGGATGCCCTTGTGCAAGTTGCACTTGATAACGGGTTGTAGCTATGATGTAGAGATGTATAACAAGTGTGGAAGAAATAGAATGAACTTCCCCTTCTTACGTAGTGAATGTAGAGTTGATGTATGCCTCGTCCCTTTAGTGGATGCTATATGGATGCTTTAGTGTGCTTTAGGTTCCTTTTGGATGCAAGATTATGTGATGTTAGTAATGATTAGTGCTTGGTCAAATATTTTGAACACATAACTATGTATTTATATGATTCACTTGTTTGAATTTTGTAATTGACAACTGGAAGGCTGACCTATAAGTGAAAAATATGATGAAAATATAAAAGATACCCAAAAAGAGTGAGTACGGTAAGAAAGGATTAGGGGTTCCCAGAGGGGACAGGAGCACACTGGGCACTTTTGTCCAAGTGGACTCGGTTTTCAAAGCCATGAAAGATAAACAAGTAAAGTTATGACTGGGCTTTAGGTTGTGTAAGACCAAATATAAAATAAGAGACAAATAAAAGAGGCCAAATATAGTTGTCAACCACTAGTTTTCTTGCTTAGGAATCATATAAATGCTAGTATACTTTTAGGACCTAAAAATGTACCCAAGTGTGTGATTTTGTGTCTACAAAAATAAACATGGTTGTATAGTATCCTGCAAAGAAAATGTTACACATGAAGCACCCGTTATTATGTTAAAAATATAAATAGTATTTCAAATCATGTATAAATAAGGGAAAAGTAAGTGATTGTTCGATAATTAGTAAATAATGAAACAATAGAACTTGTGATGTGTAGTAGGAGAGTAGTAAAGGTAGATGCCACTAAGAGCATCGATAGTACTAGTAAAGAGTAGTTTTGAGCATCATGCATTATGTAAGAATTTAAATAGTTACTTCATTTGCCTCAAGATACCACGTGAGTGTACATGTGTGTATAGAAAAATATAATGACATACTAAGTATCCAACTAACATAGGAAATAAAGTGCAAGATGGAAATAGTATAAGCTAACAAAAGTAAAGGAAAACAATATGTGTAGATGATGTGTGAAAGTGATGGCATGCTTTGTGATATGGAAGATGTACGGATGAATGGAGCTACGTTTCCCCGGTGGTGTACATGACATGAGGTTCATTTAGGAATTGCACCCTCAACAGTCAAGTATGAACCATAGAACAAGAGTGTGTCATTAGGTAGTGAGGTAGAGTATGTAGTAGTAACATTGTGTTGTATATATATGAAGAAGTAATGTAGTAAGAAGTAGGGGAATATGGGGAGTATGATGCCCACCAAGTGAGTATATCATAATTTGATGGAAAATAGATGTGATCATTGTGAGAAATAATATCTAGAGTATGTATAGTGAATGAAAGGATGTATACCATATATATAAAGTAGTATGTGTATCATGAATAGAAGGATCCATAAGTAAGCATGCGAGAATAAAGTGTATATGGAATGGCATAGGAATTGGAAAGGGAATCTATAAGCATATATAGATGTAGCAAGGTGTGATTATAGTGTAGATAAGATGAATTTCCGCTTTGAAAGACTGACTTGAAATGCATAGAAAAATTAAGGTATATGTGTGTATGTGAGTAGTATGGATAGGCAGCTAATGATTATAGTATATGACTATGGAGGGGATTTTAATTCCCTCCAAGCTCACGAGTGATGGAGATATATTCGATGATGGGAGAGAGACCATGCCATGGTGGCAGATGTGGAAATGTATCAAGAGTATCAATATTGGTGTTAGGAGGATCAGATTCACCAAAGTAAGTTGTAGCATTGAGAACAAATGGAAAATGCTTTTTGTGATGGTAAGGGGGGAAATGGTCATAATTTCCCATGTATTCTAATAGATCATCATTAATAAGGAATGTATCCAATTTAGGCCAAGTGGGAGAAGTGGGATCACCAATAAGCTTAGGGTATAATAGAGGAAGATTATGAGTATGTGAAGTAGTGTAAACCTCGGAGAATATGTGGTGGGAATAAAAGGAACAAGTGGAGGGATATATCCGATGCCAATTTTGGTGGATTTTGAGTGAATAAAAGAGGCTCCTCGATTCCATCTCCATACTTTCCTAATTCGGTGTCAATGAAACCATAACGAAGCATATACTTGATACCCAAGACCATACTTTGTAAAATTAGGAGGAGATGTGGCAGAAGTAGGGGCTTCAAGTGAATGATCAATAGTGTTGCAAAAGGAAAATGGGGAGGGATCTACTAAGGCCTCATAGACCACACCCTGGTATAGGAATTTAAGACGTGCATGAAGGGTTGAAGGGACCACATGCATGGCATGGATCCAAGGCCATCCAAGAATAATATTATAATTAAGATTATTAGGCATTACATGGCATGGGATGGGAAAATTACATGGCCCAACAATAATGGGAAGTTTGATTGTACCTAAGACCTTTTTAGGAATATTATCAAAGCCATGAATAAAAATAGATGAGGGAGTTAAGGAGGCTTGAAAAGGCCAATTGTTTGAAGGAAGGATAGATTGTGAATGTTAAGACTAGAACCATTAACGACTAAAGCTCATTTATATTATAGATGCAAACTTGAATATAAAGAGGTGGATAATTATCTAGAACATATTGAGAAGAAATTTTAGAAGATGTAAAGGTAATATGTTATTCGTTAAAAGATAATGTCATTATATGAAAGAAAAGGGAATTCACAAAATAAGAGCCCTAGATAGTAACCTAGAGGATAGGACCAAGGATGAAACCCTAGTAATAACTATGCATATAAGATGTATGATAGACAATAGATGGAAATATGAACCCTGATGCAACTAGGGTTTAGGGTTAGGGAAAGATAAATATGATAGAATAGCAAAAATAAGGATCCAAGTGGTTTACCATGAGTTTGGGTTCACTTAATGATTTAATATAATTTTTATTAAATATTGATTTAGATTAACTTCCTATAAAAATGATATTCAAATGACTATATATAGTAATGTGCAAGTAAAAACATTCAAAGATGTAAAACCCTAATCAAATGAAGGGAGAAAGTGACAACCGATCCCGTGAAACACAGGAATGATCAAGACTATGTATCTACAGGAAAAAAATGGAAACAAGGTCATAATGGATCGATGAAGATTCAAAAGTATAGAAATATCTAAGATGGAAGCGCCCACAGGAGGAGGACGGAGTGTCCCGGGCGCTAGTGACTTATCTCGGGTGCTAGTGTCCACTTAGATGCTCGGGTTATGAATTTTTCCGGGTCATAAGGTATTCACTCCAATATTATATTTATCACTTTGACTACACTTTTAGGGTTATGATTGTTCCCGTAACCTACACAATATATGACAAGCATAAATGTACACAAGTGCATAGATTTATGTCTAAATTTTGATAGTGATAGATATTTCTAGGAAAGAAAAATACTAGAAACTTACGAGCTATATTCATAGTTAGTCCAAAACTCTAAAATAGGTGTAAAATCGTAAGGAAGGTCTTGTCGAGTTATATAGTCTTAAAAAACTCAATTTCTAGCTACATTGAAGTGCCAAGGTATATTATCAGGTCCAAATTCATTATTTCTAGCTATATGTGCATCCAAACCTTCCTAGATCCATTTACAATCATTTTAGTGCACTCATTCCTTTGTGTTTCCAAGGTCATATCTTATGTTTTACAATAGTTGTGAGTATTAACATGTTGTTTTGATATTAGATAATTATTGAAAATTAATCACAATAACATCATGTAGCTCCCCTATACATTTATTGGTTCCTCAAACTTGCACCCGTGTCTCGGATCTAGAAGATCTGAGTCATTGAGTCAATAATGGGATTGTCTCCAAGTGTACAACCTTGCGCACTTAAGATAGACCTCCGAAGAAGGCCAATTACTCTATCTATTTCTACTCCTAATTTTAGAAGGGAAAACTAAGATAACAATGCCAAGGGACTAGGGATAGAAGGATAACATGAAAATAGAAAACTACACTAAGGAAGGTGATATCATCAGTAAAATAGGATGAACACTATCTGTTCTAAGTGAAAATGAAAGGAAAAAACATCAAGGGACGTTACGCATGCGTAGCATAGACTAGGATGCATTCACACGATTAGTTTCATGAAACACAACCAAAAATGGGGCTATAAGGGACTTAAAATGACACAAAAAAACACACAATGCAAAAGGGAGGCAAGAAAGAAGAATGCAAACACATCAAGGAAGAGAATATCCACAAAACAATGCTTCTATTACTTCCAAAGATGCATAGTCTATTAAAATTGTGAGTGAGGTCGATATCCACATGCAAGAGCCAGATCTAGAGGTTTGCAACTCAAAATACAAAGATAGAGGATCCACAACAAATGTGAGAAGATCCAAAATGTCCAACCCTTTACAATGAGCAATGTTCTTACATTTATAGATGAAGGAAGAAAAGGAGAGGATTGAAAACTCAAATTTTGAATTAAACTAGCAACAACAAGCATTGAATGCCTGCAAATCCACTCTGAATATGTCAAATGTGCTTCCCCATGTCTGTTTAGCATGTAGGGGAAGGAAGGAGGAAAGATCTATGTCAAATCGGGTGGTTGGAGAAATTAGATTTTCTCATTAATGACATGAAAAATGTTTTCCCTTTTCTCACCTACCAAATCCCACTGGAATTTGAATTGCACTATACCTTGCTTCTTAAAAATTTTGAATGAGATTAGGTGCACGTGTGTCATAGGTATACAACAAAATTTATGGATGTCGAGTCTATAGGTCATCTTTGACACGAAATGACACATGTTGCATGCTAATTGACTGAAAGGGTGACAACCTGTGCAAATGATTTGTTGTTTCTGCCATGTGTGACTCATTGGTTTGTTGCAAAGATTTAAAGCCTGGATGGCGTGCTTAGATTGGTTACGTGTACCACACTCAATATTTTCAGATGATGATGTGGCATAGAATGGAGAAGGCACAAAGGTGTGTGCGTAGAAGGAAAACAGAGGGAAGGTGTGCACAAAGGCAACACAAGTGGGAGGAACGAGAAAAACACTTGTCGAGGAAACATATGGGAGAAGTACAATTATTACAAAGTAATTTGTGGCTTGTGAGGATGTCGGGGACTTAGCTGATTTTAGGAAGCAATACCAAGGCACATGCGAGAGGATGTTTAAAATTATGAGAAGAAGATGGATGCGAGAGGGTGAACACAAGGATGAAAGGTGGAATAAAGAGGAAAAGGAAAAGGAAGAGGAATAATGAATGGAAGAAAAGGGAACACAGGTACAAAAGGAATCTACAACCAAGGAGATTTTCTAATTGAAGCAACATAAGTACATGCAACCTACAAATGTGAAACCATAGAGCCGAGAATGTAACAATTGGTTATCCAAATAACTAGGGGAGTTATTGTGCATAACAGTTTGGTGAATTTTGTGGCCATTTTCCTGCTAGATGAAGGAGATCAGTAGCCTAGAGCGTCCATCGGGCATGGAGTATGTTATATACTCATGAATTATAACCTGTAATCTTGAAGACCTGCCATTCAAGACACTTGAAATATATTCTCGAACTCTGTTTTGAAAATTGTAAAACTTTTAAAAACTATTAGAAGAAGAATGACATCTTGGAAGCAAAAAAATCGCACACAAGAAGTACACAAGAAGAAAGAACTATGTACAAACAAAACAATAAGTACACATCACAATTGGAGGAATGGAAACTACTCTAATATATACAAAATTATGCAGCAAGCTTAATGGAAGGGTTTGAGATAGATCCTATTGACTAGGATTGATAGCACAACTTCATTAAGATGAGATAACTCAAATGAGTTAGCCTCCTTGCAAGAAGTGATGACGTATGGGCCACTCCAAAATGCATCAAAATTTGAATGACGCCTTGGTTTAGCTCTGTCGATCCCATTCGAAGACTAAGTCACCAAATTTGAAAGCTTGAGACCTATCCGTTCCATCAAACCAATTCTTTGTTGATTGTTGATGTTGTTCTAGTTTGATCATGACAGAGTTTCTCGATTCTTCAAGTTCAACCAACTCTGCTATTTGAATTTCTCTTTGGTTTGCGCTTTCAAATTCCAATTGTTGGGCAAGTGATAATGAATTTAACTCAAGTATCAAAGGAAGTGTAGCCTCTTTTCTATAGAAAATATTTTAAGGAAAGATTCTTATTGCCTTCTTCATTTGTTATTTTCTATGCCCAGTGCACACACAAGACCTTTGTATGCCCACCGTATTTGGCTGATATTCATTGTGTGCTTCATGATTTATATTAGGTTTTTATTTTTAGACTCACAAACCATTACCTTGAGGGTAATAATTGGAATAATTCTTAAATTATATAGCAAGACTAAGAGCCTAATCAGTAATTTTAGTAACAAGGAAGAATTTTGCATTATTTGAAATGATTGTTTGAGGAACGCCATACCTTGTTACGATACCTTCAAGAAAGTCAAAGATTTTGAATGCTTGAACACGACAACTTCTATCCATCTTGTGAAGTAATCCATTTCTGTCAAGGCACCCACTTGTGTCCAAGTGCTTGAAGGTGGATTGATCATTCCTATGAGGTCAAGACCCCAATGCGCAAAAGGCCAATCCACTTGAATTTTTCGAGAGGGTATCGGTGCATATTTCTTCTTTCCTAAAAAGAAAGCACATTCTTTGTATTTCTTGACCCACTTGTGTGCATAAATGAATAGAGTATGCCAAAAGATTCCTTCCATTATGATAACCATTGATGTAGTTTTAGCAGAGATGTGTCCACCAGAGAATCCATCATGAAATTTTGCTAACACATTTTCATTCTTACGCACGTCAAACATAGCTTAACAACATGCCATCAAGATTCTTTTTGAAGAGGAGGCTAATTAGAATATAAGGAATAGATTTAATCCTTAAATGTATTATCTTGTCTTTTTTCAGACCAAGAGGGTATGCACCCTCAAAAATGAATGTGATCATGTCCTTCATCCAATCATGCATGCTAGGATCTATGTTTGTTCAAGATCTACGCATGGGAGATATTCATCTAGAAATAATGAAGTCTCAGGTTCATCTTGTGTGTCCTCAGGAAGATTCTTACAGAGTGTTCTA
This sequence comes from Taxus wallichiana var. yunnanensis, assembly GCA_018340775.1. Taxonomy (NCBI): domain Eukaryota; kingdom Viridiplantae; phylum Streptophyta; class Pinopsida; order Cupressales; family Taxaceae; genus Taxus; species Taxus wallichiana. Next base: position 1,046,046,054 of record CM031240.1, read on the forward strand.
CCTCTTACCATCTTCATGGATTTGATAGTCACATCATACTCTATGATTTTGGTCACCCATCACGCTCTCTTCATGCTGATTTTTTCTCCCATGATGAAGTATCTAACACTGGAGTGAGAAACTAGCACCTTGATATGATTTGTGGCAAGCATACTCTTGAACTTCTTGAGCACGCACATGATGGTGTAGACTTACTTTACCATGTTACTTGTATTTCAACTCATAATCCTTTAGTGTCTAACTGAAGAAAGTCATCGAGTTGTTCTAGTCCTTGTTCATTTTCTTGTGTCAGGACAACAACAACACTCACATCAGCGCCATAAGCATAAAGAATAAAATCCTTTGAGTAATCCGGATTGATGAGTGTTGGTGCATAAGAAACATCTTGTTTGATCTTGTTAAATCTCTCTCTTCCTTCCACTATCCATTTGAAGGTTGTGTCCTTTTTGAGCATGAGGGTGATGGGTCTTACCAATCCTACAAAGCTAGGAATGAAGTGCCTAACAAAATTGATTTTGTCAAGGAAATATTGTAAGGATTTCTTGTACACTGGTAGGAAAGATCTAGGATGGCTGAAACATTATCATGATCAATTGTGATGACATACTTTGAAACCACATGGCCTAAAATATTTCCTTGCACCACCGTGAAATTGTACTTCTTGGGGTTAAGAGATACCCCAAACATTCTACATCTCTCAAAGACTTTCTCTAGATGCACCATGTGATTTGCACCCTACTTTGAGAAGACTGAAATGTCATCTAAGTAAACCAAGATGAACTCATTAATGTAACCTTTGAAGGTAATATCCATGGCATGCTGAAACATTTTTCCTTCATTTGAAAGACCAAAGGGAATCTTATGATATGCATATGCTCCCCACTTGGTTGTAAACATTGTTTTGAATTGATCCTCTTCTTTGACCAGATCCGATTATAACCGAATACCCATCTAGCATAGAAACTCTTTGTGCGCCATACAATCTACATAATTTTCTCCATGGAAGGAAAAGGATAATGATCCTTGAGGGATTCCTTATTTAAATCTCTAAAATCAATGCAGATCCTTATTTCATCATTCTTCATACGCAATGGATCTAGATTCATGACCCGGCAGTAGAGTACTTGATGGGAAAGATGCTATTCACCTAATGAGTTTGAACAAATGTTTCCTCATGAGGGCTCTATCTTTGGATTAACTAGATTCTAACTTTATCTGGTGGGCTTGATGTTAGGATAAAGGTCAATGGAGTGTTGAGCAACACTTGGATCAAATCCTTTGAGGTATTCATACTCCCATGAGAAAATGTCATTGTAATTCTGACATAGAGATATGAAGGCATGATTATCATCATGCACACAAGATTTACTAAGAAACAACTCTTTTCCACACATAATAATGACCGAACTACGGTCTTCTTTTGCCTGCGTGCATATTTCTTTCTTCACCCTTGAACTCATCATCAGGGATGAATATTTTCTCTAAAGTGATCAACCACTGTAGGATACTTGTCTGTCTTCAATTGAATCACTTCGTCAACATGTCTTTCATGCAAGTTAACTTTAATGTTTGAGGAGAACTCATCTTCATTATGAATGAATTATATGATCTGTGTGTCATTGTTAAACAATTTCAAGTTGGTGTTGTTATATGGAATGGATGGTATGATCGCCATCTTAGCATGCTACGTGTTCCGTTTAACAAATTCCTCTACAGGAGAGAACTACGAACCAAATGTGACCATTTTATCAGCTTCCTTATTCATCTTGCATGAAACCACCTATAGATTTAGAGAATCTAATCTCTCAAGGAGGTCCCAAACTCTGTGTTTACAAGATTTGAGAAGCTTATTCTTTATCATGAATTTGTTGGTGACCTAGTTGATAACAATTTTTTTGTCCCCAACTATTTTCAGTTCCTTAATCCCTTTCTTATCGGCAATGAGAAGGCCATGCACCAATGCTTCATACTCTACTACATTGTTGGAGCATGTAAACTACAACCTGTGTATGAAAAATAATCTCTCATTCTTGGGAGAAATGAGTAAAAATCATGTGCCCACGTCGTTTCTACTTCTAGAGCCGTTGAAGTACAAATTCTATAGACTAGAGATCTCTCGACTTTCTTGAGCGCGGGCGGCAACACAACTTCTTCTTCAAGGATGTAATAAGTGTCGAGCCCAATTTCATAAGCTTCAGGCTCTTCAGCATATGGATCAAATTTTGGTGCCTTTTCTCCCACTCATCAAGCACCAAGTCGGGAAGAGGAGGAGGAACATGTTGCTCTTTAGAAACTTGCTCTGGGTTTTCTTGGATTAGGTAGTTGGATTAGAGAGGGATTAATCATATGACTCAATATGATAGGAAAATATTGGCTCATCTTGTATGGTAAAGTAACATACGGGACCAATCATAAGACAAGTAACCACCCACTTTAGCATAAGCTCTCTTGATAGACATAGGGAAAACAAAGGAGGTAAGTCAATGATTGAAACATCTTGAGTTATGGTTAGGCTTGGACATGCATGAAGGGTTAACTCAAGATCTTTTATGACTCCTAGAGTTATAACAATTTACCCACCAAGTTGAAGGACTCCTTTAGACAAAGGGCTATACTTAAGACCTAGAACATCAGCTATTTTCTTGGGCATGACTGAAGTACTAACGCTTGAGTCAATCATGCAATCATGCATGAGGTGTTTTCCTATGATCAAGGACATATATAAGGGTGGGGTTTTAACAAAATTACTTACTTGCTTCTCCTCTGCTTGAAAACTATTGTGAAGCGTGCGGTTTTTGAATATATACGTCGGTAGCGTGGAAGTTGGGCTAGAGATTTATGCACCAGGTCATGCTGATATTGAATGGCTAGGGCATCCCACATTGTGACATTCACATTTTTCTTATTCATCTGGTCTACAATTTTGAATGGGAGGCTAATTGACTTGTGCATCTGAGGCATAACAACATATTTTCTTGATTTTTCAGGCACAGAGGCAATGGCCTTGGATGACATAGATGTTTGACCTACTAAAGGAGGAGCACGCACTGCTTTAGAAGGAGAATTCCTTTGACCCTCATACGAAACAGCTTGTGCACATTTACTACTAGATGCCTTAGCTGTATCCTTTTTATTCTAAGGATCTGCTGTCACGAGAGGAGGGAAGGTTACGCGCTTGAGTCCAAAATTCTCTTCTTGAACCTTGTATTGTCAAAGAGTTGGGCACACAAGATATTTTATACCTATCTAAAACTTGATTGATTGCACATAAGTCCTTGGTGCCAAAGAACATCAAGTTAGCTTCAAGAGGAGATTTTTTCTTTTCTTGATTTTACTTCATATGAGTTGGTAGAAGGCTCACAATTAGAAGCAATCTAGATCATATAGGCCTATGCACGCATGGAATTGGTGCGATCATATTGAATATGAGCCATGTTGCAAGGGAAGCACCATTCATACTCTTGATCCATGTTGTTCTAAACAGGAACTAGTGCTTGACTTATGTTGGGTGCTGAAAGAGGTTATGCTGGAGGAACAACTTGCAAGGGTAGATGCACGTTAGCATGTCATCTATCATTTTTTTGGTTCTACGTATATCTCTAGTTTTCATAATGGTTCCACTGAGGCTGATTGATTTGGCTATGTTCTTGATTAGAACTAATTTTGTAGGCTTGTGCCTGTTGCTTCTCCAAAGAAATGACCTTATTGGACAAATTTCTAATCAGGGTCTTTAATTCTTCATCTTCTTTTGTTGCATTGGAGAGTAGGAAGTGGACGCAACTGGTTTCCTACTTTACTCAAGAATAGGATCAATAGAAGGCCGAGGCGTTTGAGACATCTCAAGGAATAAGGGCACAAGAGGTCTATCTAGGAGCTAACTTTCTGCTGGATAAGACTATTTTCTGTCCTTATTGAAATATTGTAAACTACGAGTAAGGTTATACCTCCCATGGATTGAATCATGATTGAGATATCACTATTAAGAGCCCTTAGATAATACAAGAAAGTATGTTGGGTTGTAGGCCTTACCAATTGAGGGATTCTATCCCAACTCTTTTGAATCGATGTTGAAATGAGTCATTTTCTCATTGGGTGCCCTCTTTGTTGTAGTTAGTTGTTCCACCAAAGACAGATGATATGAATTTTCTTCAAAATAATTAAAATTATTTGTTCCCATCTCATCCCATGTGGTAATAGATGTCGGTCTCAAACCTCTGTACCATTAGAGCGCTTTCCCTTTGAATGAGGCTACAAGCAACCTAATCAAGTATATCATCATGCATGATCAAATAGATAAAACACACGTTTGCTACATCCTGGATGTGCTCAACAGGGGTGACTTGATTCTCACCAATGAAGTATGGGATACTCTTGAGCATGGATGCTGACATATCATGTTTCACTTTTAGAACCAAAGGAATTCCGCTAATGAAGTTGGAAAAATTCCTTGGGGGAAGAGGTGGATGGAGTGTCATGGTAGGGCATGTAGGTCTGCATTGTGAAGAGGAGTTGAATGTGAATGACGCGTTAGATATGGAGATACGTGTGTGGGTCTTCTACTATGTTATTTCCTCATAGATATATGGAGGTACTCAAAACACACTTCAGCTGCTATGCTTTGCCTTGTGTGCATTCATCTCATGAAAAGTGCTAAGAAGCTGTGAAAACAGGAGATCTAGAAATATTGGGAGTCGTCAAATTTTAGGTTATGGATATTGTTTTCATGTGAGAAAGTGTTGAAGAATGTACAATAAGAGTACTATACACTTTCCATAGTTTTCTTGGCTCCAGGGTTTGGGCCGGGCCGGGCCCCGAGTGAGGTTCGGGCGCGGCCCAAGATATACCGAAATGTGCTTTTCTCATATGGGTGGGATTTTTGACCCATGGTTTTAATACCCATGGTTTTGTAAAAATTCTTAAGTAGTTATCTACTTATATGGTTTTGTGCATATGGTAGGGTTAATTTAACATTGCGAGATGTGTTTTGGATTTGGGTGTGAATTTTGTAGAGTTTTTAAAGCATATCTCCAAACATATCTGGGTATTGTATTGAGAGAGTGGTGGCTTTTTATACAATCTAAGCAAGTGATTCTTGGTGGATGTAGCCCAAATTGGGTGAACCATGTCAAATCTTGTCTCTTTGTGTTGTGTTATTTTATTCTCGCACTTTTATTTGAGATCTGTAATATTTTTTGCATATTAGTTTTTACTATTGCAATTACGCGAGAGATTATTCCACATATTTTATCCCTTATTTCCTAACATCATATGTGTTGAAACGAGCTTCCAAAGGCTATAAATCACCAAATCAAACACCATAAATTAGTGATGAAATCTAAAATTTCAATGTTGGTCCCATTGAGCATGCCAAAATCGTTGGTTCCTCAAACTTGCATCCATGTCTCAGATCTGGAAGAGCCAAGGTTTTGAGTCAACAATGGGATTTTCTCCAAGTGTGGGACCTTGTACGCTTGAGATAGACCTTCGAGAAGGCTAGTTCCTCTATCTATTTCTACTGCAACTGCTACTCCTAATGCTGGAAGGGAAAACTAAGCTAACAATGTCAAGGGAAAAGGGCTAGAAGGATAACATGAAAATGGAAAACTACACTAAAGAAGGTGATAGCACCATAAAAATAGGGATGAACACTATTTTTTTGAGTGAAAATGAAATGAAAGGGACTCGAGGAGGGTAGGCATGGGTAGATAAGACCAGGGATACATTCACATGATTAGTTTCATGAAACACAACCAAAAAATGGGGCTGCAAGGACTTAAAATGACACAACAAGAACACAATGAAAAAGGGAGGTAAGAAAGAAGAATTAAAACATGTTAACGCAGAGGATAGGCAAACAATGATACTTTTATTACTTCCAAAGATTCACAATCTGTAATAATGGTAAGTGACGTCGATATCCACATGCACGAGCCGAGATCGGGAGGTCTAGAACTCAAAATACAAAGATGGAGAATCCTTAACAAATGCTAGAAGATCCAAAATGTCCAACCCTTTACAATGAGAAATGCTCTTACATTTATAGATGAAGGAAGAAGAGGAGAGGAGGGAAAACTCAAATTTTGAATGCGAAATCACCAACAACAAGTATTGAATTCCTATAAATCTTCCCCGTAAATCATCAAATGTGCTTCCCCATGTCTGTTTGGAATTTAGGAAAAGGAAGGAGGTGAGATCCATGTCAAATCAGGTGGTTGGATAAATAAGATTTTCTCAAATTAATGACATGAAATACATTTTCCGTTTTCTCACCTACCAAATCCCGCTGAAATTTGAATTTGAATGCTTTGCACTATAGCCTACGTCGTGATTTTGAATGAGACTGAGTGCACATGTATAAGAGGTCTACAAATTTGTTATGGCTGTCAAGAGTCTACAGGTTTTCTCTAGCATACAATGACACATGGTGCATGCTGATTGACTAAAAGGGCAGCCAATTGTGTAAATGTTTAATTGTTTATGCCACATGTCACTTATTGGTTTGTTGTAAGGATCTGACGCTCGGCTTTCACACTTGGATTGGTTGTATGTAGCACACTCAATCTTTTCAGATGATGATGTGGCATAGAATGACACAGAAAAAGGAGAAAAGGTGTGTGCGTGGAAGTAAAACAAAGGGAAGGCATATGTAAAGGTGAGGCACACGGGAGGAATGAAACAAACACCCGCCGAAGGAACATATGTGAGAGATGTAATTATTACAAAGTAATGTGTAACACATGAGAAAATTTTGTGTAAGAATGTCAAGGAATTAGCTGATTTTGGTAAGCAAGACCAAGGTGCACGTGGAGGATGCATAAAACGCTGAGAAAAATATGGATGCAGAGGATTCGTGCAAGGAGGAAAGGTGGAACAAAGAGGAAGAGGAAGAAGGAATGGAAGAAAGGGGAAGGTAGGGCACACGGGGATCTGCAACCAAGGAGATGTGCTAACTCAAGCAACATAAGTGCGCGAGAACCTACAAATGTGAAACCATAGAGCCACAATGGAGATATTGGCTATCAAAATAACTAGGGGAGTTATTGTGGATAACAATATCCTTTAGTGTAATTAACTCACTACTATAGCTTCTTATTTTAATAGTGGTGGGATCATCATAAGGGATCCAACTAAGTGATGACTCGAGACACATATTTGGTGATGTGAAGATAAGAAACCTATGAGATCAAATGAAATGGAATTAGTACATGTAATAATTTTTGAGTAAACATCCATGTAACTTAGCTTTTGAGGTTTTAAGAGGCAATATTATGCTCGAACCTAAATTGACATGTAGAATACAAGATGAGATCCCAAATGGTCCAGATTCTATTCAAGATAGATTTTCGATATCAAATGGATCCAAAGAGAGATGGAACATGCAAGAAGAATGAAGAATTGTGAGTACTTAGCCAAGTTGGATTTGAACATGAAGCTGAGCCAAAATGATTTGAAGTTGAGTTGATAGTTAAATTAGCTACATAGAGCAAAAATATAGCAACAAACCTTAAGGCCTCCATGCATTTACACATTGATAAGAATAAGAGTTTGAAGGTGAGTTAGATGTTTGAGCTTTGTAAAATTTGAAGAAAACTAGAAAACTCAAGCCAAAGTGATTTAAATGATAGCAACATTGAATACATGATCAAGACAAAATACCCATATTAATGTAAAGGTTCCATATGGATCCATGCAATGTCTAACCAAGGTGAATTGGAAGATATAAGATATCTATTAAGGTCAATATGAGTGAGCTGGTCTTATAGTCATTTCCCTAAATTTGAAGCTTACATATCACCCATCACTAACCAAACATATCAACATGATGTATCAAATGTGTCATACATTAAAGCATTCATATATGCTCATCTCCACCATCCACCAATACATGATTACATTTATGTTGCTACCCAAGTCCACTAAAGGGGACACCTATCAATATAATATCATAAAAGAAATTCCAAGATAAGATATAATAAAGCATTATTTTTAACTTATAAATCAGAATTGGATACAATATTTGAAGACCAAGGCTCTATCAACCATACTTGGATTGGATGGTTTCATGCATGTCTTCCATTATAGTCAAATTTATCTTTTTCCCTTGGTTCTCATATCACTTTTTTGGGAATAGTCGGTTTGGTTGATACTATCCTTTTTACTGCCATTTTAGTGCCCTTGAGGTAGTTTAGTTATGCCTTTGTTTATGGCCTCTTCTCGAGACCACAACAAATTTGGTTGTGAGTAGAGAATAAGATGACATCTAAAAATGCTCAAAAAAATTTCCCGAATGTGTATGATGAGTTAACAATCCTACTCATTTCTTTACTATTAGTTTAGATGTTGTTAATCCTGCTACTAAGTGGTATCAAAATTTTAGTCGCATTGGTTATTTTGTTGGCCTCATCCCTTCTAAAATATACCTCCATGCCTAGTTTAAAAACTAGTAAGATTCATCCAAGATGACGTCACCATTATATGTAACCTTACCAAGGGATTTTATCAATTTACATTCAAATAATCGTCCTATATTCAATTCCTTTTTATTAAATATTATACTTGGCATCTACATAGCATGCTACTCATTTTATCTGTTGGACTTTGGATTTTAATGTTCCAAACAAGGTCTCCCTTCACACCCCTGTGTGGGTTGAACTTTCAGTTTACCAATTCATCTTTGGTCATTCATGTCTAATATTTTTCGTCCTATTAGTCATGTTACTTGTGAAGAACAAACTTGTTTCTTCTCTGTATGCCCTAAAAAGGGTTTATGCTAAGGTTGACCTGATAAGGATTTGATTCAGCATATTGACATCCAACTAAGGCCACACTCATTTTCATAGAAGGTCACATATTTCAACCTTCCCAATACTCTATTTCACTATGAATCCCTAGACCATCACATTCACGATTATCCCGTGTTAGTCTATGCTAAGCGTATAGAGGGACCATGTATGGTGGACAAGCCTCAAACCAACACCTATGGTGATGAATGGACCATGGTAGGCCCTAATAATATTCCATGGTTCCTAAATATGCTTAGACAAGTGGATAAAATCCTACCACTTCACCCTCAACCCCTTTATTTAATGCATAGGCCTTGCCTATAAGAATATATCTACCCCTATCCAACATACTTCCAAGATGAGCCAGGTAGAACATTGTTCAAACTTTGGATGACGAGGTTGGGTATTCTTCTTTCATTTCAAAACCCTTGAGTCGTTCTTGTAGTCCTCTTAGCGAGGGTTTTGATTTTTTGTAGGTAGGAAATGGTGCTAAACACTGCTCCATTTTCATTGACAACTCGATTCAAACTAAGACCAACAACTTTCCAATGAATATAGTTAAATTGGGTTCAAAATTTCATGATGGGCGGGGGAACAATCCATGTCTAAATTCCTTACATGAATTTTGTTTTTGGAATGTCAAAGGACTTACAAATACATCCAAAAAAATTATCTGTTCATTTAGCTTGTCAAATTATTGGTAAACTTGACGTCATCTATTTACAGGAAATTAAGATTGTAATTTTTTTCTTAATGTCACATTAAAGTCCATTGTTCCTTATTTTACGCATTTTCACACATCTCGTGAAGAAGGAAAGTGTGTTGTTAGTATTTCCATATCTCTAATACTTTCCTCCTTTATTACAACATCAAGAGAAGACCCCACTCATCACGATTTGTGGGTTTTAATGCAAATTAATAGATTTGCATTTGGCTTGCTTAATATTTATGCCTCTAATGATGACCTTACCCATATGGAGTTATGGAGATGGATAGAGGATAATTTTTTTAGTAATTTTTGTTCGTTTGGGAGACTTTAATATGGTGGAACATCCCAGGATAAATTTGGTGCACTACTAATGTGTTGGTGCGTTAATGAGTGCTAAGCTTGGTTTTATTTTAAAATTTGTTGGGGTTATCATACCCTCTTTATTGGTGGTGGGATTCTTTTTATGACACTTATTGGTTCATGTTGACAAATCTGATCGATTTTACTAAGTACTCAAAAGGATTGATAGAGTAATTTTCTATAATCAACACTTGTTTTCCTTTGACAACTCCAACTAGAATCGTGTAGTAGTTTGACCAAAAATTGTACTTCTTGATCATATATCATTCTAGCTGATTTGGTGCCGATTGGATTTAAGGTTCCTTCAAATAAATTTTCCTTAATATGTCCTTGTTATCACATGGAGGAGCTATCTAGTTTGTTGTCGGGGTTTGGAACCTAGTTCCATATCCTCCTATTATTTCTAGTTGGGTTGAGTGGTGGAATGATGAAATTGATTGCACCACTTAATTTCTCCACCACTTCAACAAACATGTGATGTACATTCCCGGTGAGAAGATTCAGCTCCGAATGACAAAATTAAACGACTCTTTACTCTCTTAGAAGAAAATTATTTTGATCTCCATCTTCGAGGATCGGGATGGACAACTCGAAACTAACTTGGTATTTCTAAGATTCATATTGCAAAAGATGCCCAAATCCATGCTCATCTCTATTGGGTCAAAATTAGAGATAGAACTTACAACGATTTTTTTAAATCTATGCATTCCAAGAAATCTTGAGAAAAAATCAAAGAAGTTTAAGTAAACAATTTTAGGCTCACCTCACCCACCGATATTATCTCATCCTTTAATGAACACTACAAGTTAGTTTTTCAAGTACCAATTAGACTTAGTGAAGAGGCAACATGCCCTACATCAATGCCTAGATGTGGTTCCTTCTCGACTTTTGCTTACTACCCATGCTCAATGTGATGCTCCTCTCTCCTTCAAGGATCTTCATACAATCATGTTTTGCATGGATAATGATAAATATTCATGGTTGGATGACTTCCCTTCTGAATTTTATAAAGCTACTTGGTAGTTTTTGGACTAGATATGTTGGTTTTTGACAATAAATCCATTAAAAACAACTCACTTGGTTTTACTATCAATAAAGAAAATATTAAATTCATAGCCAAGGATGGTGATTAAGAGTTCATCTCCATTTGGCAACCCATTACTATTCTAAATGTGTTATAAAAAATATTGGACAAAGTGTTTTCTTTGTGCATTCATAATATCCTCTTGTTTATAATTTGACTAGAGAAAATTGGGTCTATCGAAAGAAGATATATTCTAGATAATCCACTTGTTTTTTTGGGAAATGAATCCAGTGGGATCACATCACTCAATATTCCACCCTATTCCTCAAGCTGAATTTTGAAAAAGCCTACGATTGAATTGAGTGACCTTTCATTTTGGCTATACTCAAATCCTTAAGTTTTGATCCCTTTTTCTTGTGAGCTATCCAAACCTTGTTCTTAGATACCTCTACTTGTATAATTAATGGAATCCATTCCAAATCTTTTGGTTTGTACATATCTATTCTATTATGTTGTGGAGCCTATTTTCATGTGTGGAAGTGTTGAAGACTATACACTAAAAGTATTGTACACTATCCACAGTTTTCTCACCGGGGTTCGGGGTCAGGTCGGGCCCCGAGATAGGGTCTCTGAGGGCGAAGTCCCCGATAGTGGGAATTTGGTGGTGCAGCACTAGAGAAAAAAATTGGCCTCGAAAAATGTGCCTGATATTTAGGGAAACATGTTCTTCTCATATGGGTGGGATTTTTGACCCATAGGTTTATGGGACAATTTTGGCCCATGGTTTTGGTACCCACGGTATTGTAAAACTGCTTAAGCAGTTGCCTATTTATGTGATTTTGTGCATATGGTAGGGTTTGATGTAACATTGTAGATGTGTGTGAGTTCAAGTGTGAATTCTATAGATTTTGTTGAGCATAGCTCCAAACAGATCTGGGTATTGTATTGAGAGAAGAGGTGGTTTGTAATAAAATATGAGCAATTGATTCTTGGTGGACGTAGCCCAAATTGGGTGAACCACGTTAAATACTATCTCTTTGTGTTGTGTTCTTTTTATTCTACATTTTTATTTCAGATCTGTAATATTTTATGCATATTAGTTTCTAGTGTTGCAATTCTGTGAGGGATTGTTCCGCATATTTTATCCCATATTTCCTATCACATTTGACAAGGTTTCCCCTAGAACCTACTCTTTTTGTGCTTATAGGTGACAGATTGGGTTATCTCTTAGACCATTGAGCTATTCAAGGGTGGAAGAGAGGGATTTATCCCCTAATCACTCTTCCTAGCTCATCAATGGAAATTTTCTCGATGACTCATTTCTTTCAAGAAAATGAGAAGTCGTATGTCATGCAAGCTATGGAATACATTCATATTTTTCTAAAGCTTCAAGTAGAAATATCCAATGGTCCAAAACCCTTGCCTTCCATCGAGCTCATGACATATACTAGATTGGTTGAATAATTTTTCTTGGAAATGGATTTCCAATAGGGAGAAATTGAAATTCCTATAAATTTCCTTCACCTTCAATAACACTTCTATTGAATTATGGAAGTATGTTCACAACTTGACCGAAAGAAACCTTTCTTTCTAATTTTGTAAACCCCTTTCCTTGGCTAAAAAGTTTCAAGTTTTCACTAAAGTTCTAGCTCCCTCCCATGTGTATTATTCTTCTTCTAGTACCATTCCAAGGATTCCTATTACAAAATGGCCAAATTGCTCTAGGATATTTTGTGTTCTAATGCCAACTAGACATGAGGTTTCAACCATTTCACAGGGAAGTCTGTTGTCTTCCACCCAAAAGAGATGGTATGTGAATTATTGATGTTTACGAGATATATTTTTCCCTTTGTGCCAAGTGGGTGGTTAAGTATGTCAAAGGGTAGAAATCCTGGAATATTTTACTCTATCACTACATTTCAGCTAGTGCCATTTATGGGGAAAATGATGGAATAACATATACTTTTCAAACTCTTCTCGGTCACCATGGATCTAGTCCAAATTACTAGTTCATTAATTTCCAAAAGCATTTGGAAATTATTTGAGGCTTTTAAACCCTTCCTCAAATGGATTGGCGATGGATTTTGCACAAGCTTTTCTTTCAAAAACCAAAACCTTCGGTGGTCTTCGGTGGCTACTCAGGATTATATCCCTCTGGCTGAGAGTCCCTATTATCAAATCTCTTTAGCTCTTTTGCACTGAGACATCTCCACTATCCAAGATTTAGTAACTTCCAGAGACTGGAATCCTTAACTTGACTTAAAGTGAAAGTTTCAGCTACTCAATTTAGATTTTCCTTCTATTCTCAAGATTCAAGAGCTCATGCCTCATATTATGTTGCACAAATTTGGATTAAAAATATCTCAATCCCGGTGCATATATTGGAGATGGAATTATGATACTACCTTCAAAAATTACAACATTGACTTGATTTATTTATTTTTAGCCTTGTCTCCTCGGCTTTGAATAAATTGAACTTGTGCTAGAATTTACATTCACACCAACATATGGCTTGCTAGATTCAATCAAGTCTGGAACAACCATATGGAACCCATGCTTTGTCATTTTTGTGGTGTTTTGTGTTTCACGGGCTTCCTCTGGGAAAACAACTTGCCCATATTGGTATTACCAATCCCAAGGGGTGATTTCAAGTTTTTCTTGCATTCCCAATCGACTTAGCAATGGATTCATAGCCTCTTGCATCCCTTCCATCCAAAAAACTTTACCTAGCGGATGCATTTTTTTTGGTGACTACTCTAATTCACCTATACACAACTAAGTTTTGGATTTTTTTAGAGCTATAATTTTGTTGGAATTATGGAAATTTGTAAATACAACTATTTTATAAATATAGAAATAACACAACAATTTAATACTAATGAAAAATTTGTTGTGATATATGTTATTTTCTCAAAAATTCATGTACAAGATCAGAAGGTGGCCCTAGAGTTCTAGTATTTGTAGGAATTATTGGATCATTGGGGTAGCATTCGATGTTCAACGAGAAAATTTAGGAATCCCCGTAGTTGGATTCCCTCCTCCGATGGTGAAGGATCTGTTGCATAAATGATGTCCATCCCCGCCTCATGATTGTTCCTATGCTCTACCACCTAGGTGGGATTATTAGAGCCCATCGCCATGATAAGATGGATGGAATCCTCTTCCTCACAAAGTGATAAAACTCCCGACACCTCTAGTTGGCCGAATCCCACAGACTTCTCTAGGTCCCTCGGCTTTGGTGGATTCTCCTCCTCATGGCTAGGAATTGATGCATGAGCAACAAGTACATAACTTATGTATATGATGTAAATATCATATTTTGTATGTTTTCCATGTGTGATGGTATTTTATGATTTTTTCGAGTCTCTAAGAATCCATTGAAAGATTCATTTACTCTTAAATAGTGTGTATTAATGTAGTTTGAATTTCCCTCCAAAAAGACAATATTTAAAATTTTGAATAGAAAGGATGTGGTTAAAGGTCCTAAAATCTTGTGAGAATGACTTGGAAACACTTTAGGAGGTCAAATACTCATCAAAAATTTATAAATATGGAAAATACTACGTTGAGTAGAGAAAGATAAGAAGGTTCGACCAAGTGTTAGTTGTTGAGAAGAAAGAAAAGTTATTTCAACCACTCCCAAGCTAAGAAATTTGTTATTCAATGGAGGAATTCAACCTCATTAGGATTAGGAGAGTAAAATTTCATTAAATGGATATGGAAAAATTTGTTTGAGCAAGTCTTTATAGTAAAGGAAGAGGTTTTCTTAGTGTAATAAGCCTCTAGAAAGCAATTATGTATCAAAGACTCGTATTTTGTACATATTTTTGATTGTTTCAGGAAGAAGGAATGAATATTATTGACATTTCTCATTATCATGTGTTACATTGATGGTGGATGAGGTGTATTAAGAAAAGAATGGTTAAAATTTCCTTGAATGCATATAACTTCTTGCAAATTTTCTTGTTTTCCTTTGACTGTGTTTTATTTCAAAGAAAAGCTTATTATATAGGTGCATGAAAGCGGTTCCATGTTAAACTTACTAATAGGAAAACTTACATGAAGATTTGACAAAGCTTATCAAAAATGATTTAGACCTTGAAGATATTTATAAGTAAATATAAGATGATTTTCTTCCTATTAAGTCGATACAAACCCTCATCTAGGGTTTTAAGGTAAGACATTCATATCTATGTCATTCTTGAGATCGAGGGCTAAAATTGGGAACATACCATCTAAAGAGGGTCTATTTTATGTTGAAAAAGGTTTGAGGTTATTTTATGCCCGCACTTGTTGTATTTCTTTGACAATACTAGGAGTATGATAATCCACCTAAAGACTTAATGACCGAGTCTAAATTGTGAATTGTGTAATTTCCTTAAATAATTAGGTTATTAAATTTTGGGAAAAGGGTATCCAAAATCCTTAACAAAAGAGGAAAAAATCTTTTCATATAGAAGTTACACTTAGAAATGACTTAAAATAGGGCTACTAACTGAGAGATGAAAACATAGTAGTAGATCAAGGAAGATCTTGATGAGACACGTTGGAAATTGGTTATTGTCGGGATATGTATGAAGGAACAATTGTAACAAGATGGTTTTCTCGATTATCCATTGTTAAACTTCAATGGTTTATGTTGTTATCATAATCAAGGAACTAAGTGCTTATACTATGATTGATCTTATGAGAATGATCTTTTAATTGATATTATACCCTAAAGGAGTTTGATATGATAGATTGGATACATGAATATTAGATAGACTAAAGCTTGTTAAGAAGACTAGCCAATTTCTAATAGTACACAAGAATGATATATTGGCCTTTTATAAATGAACTGTTGTTAAATCTAACATTAAATAGAGACATAAAATGTGTAACTTGGAGGTTAGCATCAATTTTGAATACAAATGCATGGTTGAAGGTATGAAGATTCACCTTGAAGGAAACTAATGAGTTTCACTTATTGAATGATTCCTTGTGCATAAATATGGGAAACATAGTGCTAGTACACAAATCAAGAACTCATAAACGACACAATCAAATTGGTTTGAGAATTTACATAATGAATTGTCTATATGGGATAAAATTGGTTTGAGAATCAAGTTAACTATTGAGACAAGGGCATAAGTTCAAGGTTGTTATCGGGAATTATGTTTTGCAAAAATTGGTGAACAAAACCCGACCTAGTGCTTAGAGTGAAGATGGGTGGGAGCAGGTTGGAGGTGCCGGAAGATGAGCTTGTTGGTATGAACTCTCTACCGCCATGCCATGACCCACACCACTCCGAGTGTTGCAGCGACCTATGTCTAAGTTTTTTTTTTTTTGATGTTTGTGTCGTGTGTTCTCCAAATTTTATAAAACTTTGATTGCCTTCCAATGGTTTCTAGAGCCGAACTTCCTTTTATTGTAACCATTTGAATAATTTTTTATTTATATAGATGTGTTCCAATTTAAAAACAACAAATGTTTTTAGGAGAATTATATAATAGGAAGGACATGCTGCTCATCAACCAACTAACCAATCAATTATGCTTATAGAAGGGCCGATCGACCCGAAGGTTCATCCAATATTTTGATTAACGCTAGAATCCATATCTTCTATTTTGGTGTTATTTGATTCTGCCATCCATGTGGAAATCCTGGAGCCGACTAACAAACTACACACTCCATAAGTCATGCAAAAGCCTTGCCAATGGTCAAAGAGGCAAGAAAGTGAGAAACTTAAAATGGTGAATTACATTGAACATTCTAACATGCTTCACAACCTAATATCTAACTTAATTATAGCATCGTTTAATATAAGCTTTTTACTTTCCAATTTTAATGGATATCCTTACATTGTTTAGCATACATTGACTCGCCTTCATTTGATAAGTTTCTCATATATAGTGTAGCTCGAAATTTTACATAATAATCCACCAAATATGATATTGTTCCTTTGGAAATGATTTTTTTAAGGATAAACACTCCATTTCTGGGAGAATTGATTTTACACACCTTTTTCAGTTCAATTTGTATCCATTTAACCTAATTTATCTGGGATTTGAACATACTTAATTTCTTTTGGTATCTCTTAGAATTTCCCTTTATGATAAATGTTTTATTTGTAGACACCTAATTTCAACCGTACAATTTTAATACTAAAATTTTATTAATTTTCTTCTCTCATCAATTTGTTATAATTAGTGATTTTTCGTTATATAAACTAACATTCCCCTTCGTCTCAATCAATTAATGACACTTCGTTAATTAACTAGCCTCGTCTCCCATCCTCGATGTCAATTAACATCACTTCGTTAGTTATAATCATCTTTTCATTAATTAGTTAAGATTTTAATTTTGTATTTAATCAATAAACCATCTTATTGGTTAAATCCTCTCTAAAAACCCTCCAATTCTACTAATTTCCCTCTAAATAATCTTCAAATAGCTTCTTTAAGCTTAATTTGTCATATTAATAAATCTTAGTTGATTAACGAAGCCTTCCCAAACTCCCATGAGTTGCTAATATCTTCTAATCATACTTATCCCTTTCTAATTTTACATTCACTTTATCCCACATTCACTAGATTGCAATCTTCTCCCAAAATAGAAAACTATATAAGAAACCTAGTACATTCCTACCAATGTACACCTTTGACACATTTTTTTAATCAAAATACACCATGTCCTTGCAAGACATTATACTTGAGAAGAGCATTTCATGTTATTGAAATGCTTGTTGAATATGAGTAAATATTCCCATTTTCTACTTGTAAAAGAGTAGTAAGAGAAGACTCAAAAATGACAATAAGCCATGTTGATGAGATATCTTCCTCTCTCTTGAAGAAATCCTTGATTGTGTGTGTCTTACATTCAGCTCACTAAGAAAGTACCTACACCCAAATCACATCAAAAACATCAAAAATAGGTTTTCACTTAATATAGATTCATATTTTGTGGTTTAACTAGCTTCCTTTTTTGTTTTATCATGATGTATTTGTTTAAATTTAACTAAGTTAAGATCTACTTGGTATTAGGTTCATTTAAATAGCTTAGTTCAAGTTTAAAATGTATACATATGGCACACTTGGTTAGACACTCCTTTGTCTCATGTGCATTCATTTATGTTTCTTATTTTAAAGCTTCATTTTACCATTTTACATGCAAGTTCTTTCAATTTGTTGAAATTCTTATGTTTTTAAGCATGTATGTTGGTGTTTTGTAGTGTTGAGTCTTCTTTGCGATTATAAAGGAGGTAAATCATTGTTAAAATTGGATCCTAGTGGGAAAAATATGATCTTTTTACCATTTGGGTTGTTTTTGACATTCTTTTGTGCATGTACATGTTTGTACGTGCTATCACATCTCTATTTTTCTGCTGCACACGCTAGTGTAATAGTGCAGTGCACGTGTTACATTGATTTTATGTTGCACATGCTAGCGTAGCTATATACATGCTTGGATTCCTCTATTTTTTTCTTGACATGATTGCATTCATCTTCATGTGCTAGTGTTGCATTTTCTTCCTACTTCACATGCATGTGTTCATCTTCACACACTAATGTTACAATGTTTTCTTGCTTTAAGCGCATGAGTTGATCTTCACGAGCCAACGTTTTATTTCCTTCCTAATTCATGTGACTTTGCATTCATATCATGCACTATCATTAAATTTCATTCTTATTTCACGCGCTTGTGTTCATATTCACACAATAGATGCATATCTTCCCTTCACGCGCTAGCGTATTGTATAAAGTTTTCACTCAAAGTTTCTCAAATTTAATGAATTTCAGATTTACATACTCATTTTCCTATTGTTTTATTCATGATCATGACTCGATTAGTATATTATTTTCTTTAAATGATGCTTACGCTTGATATATTTGTTTAAAGTTCCATTTTTGATTTGATCAATATCATGTATGCTCTTCTTTTTGTTGTTGTCGAGAAACCTTGAGAATTAGAAATGGTTGATATCTTTAGTTTTTTTCTAACATTGTGGGTGCATAGAAAATTACTAAACATTTGTGTGTAGGACCATTGTGAAGTTGGAAAACATTTATCTTACCAAAATCAAACAAATAAAGTCTTGACAAGTGTGTATGCATGTTCCTTGATAAAAAACAAGTAAGACCTTGCTAAAATTAGATAAAATGACCAAAACACATTGTCATTGCAAGTTCGGATAATTGTAAAACCCATCTGCTTTAACTGTGGAAAGTGCTTGGGCTCAAGCCCTAAAACACATCATGAGGAGTACCATAAGAACCCCAAAGTAGTTGGCACATTAAGATAAGCTGACTAATGAAACGAGTAGTGCCCCCATTTCCTATTTAACTAGTATTACCTATGAGGAATGCCAAATATTGTCCATGGTGACAACCCCATTCATATAGATTGTGGGGTAGTCTTTATTCAGGGTTTATTCTCATACTCGTAATAACTTTCGGAAAAATCTTTGGTGAGTGAAAATTCTAAAATCCCTTGGAAGTTGATCAAATCGAGGCCCACGTTATCCTATATTTTGTGTGTGTATCAAAACTCTACAAATCAAAACTTTGTCTAGGTTTCTTTGTAAACTTTTACAAATCATACTTCTCTTGGTTTTTTTACTTCATTTATCAAAAGAGAACAATATGAAAATCTTCCAAAATTAAGTCAACCATTTTTGACACTCATGCTTGAAATCATGTTTTCCCAAAAACTTGATGTTTACCAAATTTCCCACTCCTATTTCAAGTTAATGAAAAGTATGCTAAGAAATAAGTAACTTCAAAAAGTAAGGGTTTATGTTACCTTTGTGATAGGTGGCGATGAAGTCAGTTCCAGATGAGCACATAACGTTCCTCTTCCAACAAGATGAATCGCCTACACACCAAAGATGCTCAGAAAAAGATGGAGTTAGATAGTAAAATGGTGAGTTGCCTGGAAATGGCCAGTCTTAGGAAATCAACGGACTTCCTTGTAAGGATGTCAACCCACTTTCAACACTTAAGTAGATAAATAATGTTGAAGGAAATGCTGGATAAAATAAAGAAATATATGCTTTTTACTTAGATAAACAATATTGTAGAGAGAGATTAGTTTATTCTTCCATAGATTCTGGATGCATGACTAATCGTTAAAATGCTTAGGAAACAGCCACAAAGTGCCACAAGTTGTCAAAGTAATCCACCCAAGCTTGGTTAGTCGTGTCACTTTCCTCCCTAATGATTTATATCTTATCTCCAAAATTGTCAGGATTCGGGGTTAGCGCAATGGCACACAAACTAAGATCGTGTGCTATGTCATTTTTCTTCCAACAAAAAGGATGCGAGATGATAGGAAGGTTACATATATTTTTATGGGGTGTAACTTCCCTGAAATAGTCATATAAAGAGAAGACATCCTTGTAAAGATGATTATTAACAAAATCAGTTAATAAAAATATCACTACAAAGCCTAATGGGGAAAAAATATAGGGATCGACAATGATTTGGGATTGGTGACATCTATAATTTGGTTCAGAATGAACACAAAAAACAATATAATAATTATTCTATTAATCAACCATATGGTATATACACACACATATATATATGGAGGATGTTTCCTATATATTAGGAAAGCTCCTACAACCACTCCAATCCCTAGATTATAGGATCCCAACAAAATGCCACTCACATCATGGGTTGTTCATAGAATAACAACCTCACGGGCACAAATAGATCAAAAATATTTAAATCATAAAATATATTATGTGAACACTAACCAAATAATTCATAACATTGCCCCCTTAGTGTTTACATGCAAAAAGCACATCGAAAAATTGGAAACAAAATCATATGCCTTTGCATACTTTTAGGTCTGCATACTACTGCCTTGGATCTTGCTGCACATGACCAATCCACTTCACCACAGTGAATCCCATACCAGATGATCACACTTCCACCGATTCACCTACATACGCAAACTCAACAGTTCCCTCTTTCACTTCTAGTGAGTGCTCTTTCACCGGCCAATCAATGTTAGAAGTACGATAGTCAAAGAATCTCAGTAGTCAGAGGATCACTCCAATTCAATTGCGCTTCTATACAATCTGTTCTCATAATACAAAATGCACATTCTCCTCGTTTTAATCATAATAGGGAAGGAACAACACACTATTTTATTCTGTACACACCACACAACTAAAAACAATACGAGCATTCCAAAATGAGGCCACATGTCGTTGATGACTAATGAGAGGCATTGATCGCCCTCCATCCTCCATTACCTCTGAAATCTAGTATGAAGCTTTTCTACCTCGGTAGAATGTGATCATGATTCTCAATTACAACTCGGACATCGGATTCCACCGAAAATGCGTGCATGAGAATATTTTTTATTTAGTTTGCAACTTTTTAGAATGACCCTTCTTGATGGACTATGGCATAAAAACGACAACATGATACCGATAAAAATCCAATTAAAAATTGGATAAACAAATAATGACTCAAAATACATCCAAATATGGATAGTGAGTAACTACTCTTTAAAACTAATAGGAAAATGACAACATTAACTCTATAACAACTTAGAGAGAAAAATAATTTTAATGTTACTTTTGGAGACTTTTATTGACATTGACAGACAATGATGACAGGACACTTATAACAATAATGCCATAATACTAATTCTCATGATATACTTACTTGACTCTATAGATCTATAACACAACAATTTTGGAGTAGAGTTTTTACTACCATAATACGCACGGCTGGAATAGAGCTGATAAAGTATGTGGAAGTAATACTAATAGAGCTGCATTAATATCTTCTCATGTATCTCCTCAAAGAGTCACTTCAGGAAGAATAGTGTCAAATTCACAAAATGTCCACATCAGTGTTGAAAGATCGGATCCATTTATCAAAGCTGGACGATGCAACGAAGCCATATGTGAAGTTTGGATGGTCATCAATGAAATAATTATTACTTAGACGTAGATAGAGAACATAATAGTTAATGATCAAAAAATAAAACACGCCACCTCCATGTAATAACCGCCTGGTATTAGAAACCCAGATCTGTCTTGAGCCATAATCACATATTTGACTGAGTTTCGTTGTATGAAAATCTAGACGTGTTGAAGTCAGATCACATTTGTCGAAAGGTAGACAATAACCTGATAAACAGGTCCAAGAAATGTAGAAACATAATCAGCACATTCAAGATGAAGCCAAGTATATCTGAAAGCTCTGAATGGAATGAAAATTCATCCAACTTAATTCCAAAATAAGTTGAATGCACAGAACACCATTCGAGGGATGAGAATTTACATGCAGAGGGTGTGGTCGATCAGAGGAATCTGGTAGTATTGTAAGTCAAAACCATGATCAATGTAAATCCTCTAAGGGAGCACCGAATGCAAAGACAAGACACATCCATGAAAATCATCAAAACATCATATTGATCTAAGCTCAGAGCCAGTACAATACTATACAATGCATATTTGGATGAAAAACCATGGATCTAAACGATGATGATTGTAAAAGTGAATAACACAGATATGCAAGGAAATTAGACTCTATAAGAGACGTGTATGAGGCGAGTGGATGTGCACAAATGAAAGATAACTGGTAGTCTTAGAATCTTATTTTTCGCATACACACGACCATGAATTGCTCTGATACCAAATAAAGAATTTGGTTCAGAATGAACACATAAAAATATAATAATTATTATATTAATCAACCATACATGATATACAAATATATAGGGAGCATGTTTCCTATAAAATAGGGAACCTCCTACAACCAATCCAATCAATGGGTTATAGTATCCTAACAAAATGCCACTCACATCATGGGTTGTTTATAGAATAACAACCTCACAAGTACAAATAGATCAAAAATACTTAAACCATAAAATATATTATGTGAACAAGTAACCACACAATTCGTAATATGACGATCGGGGCAAATAGGTCTATTTCAACAAAGGCTAGTAAAACATATTATTTTAATGCAAGGAATTTTGGCAATGCAAAGGTGAAGCACGGGGGATGTAGAGATGAGATGGATGTAGAAAACAAAGACTAAAATATGTATAAATAACTAAATTAAATATGAAGGGATTGGGGGTTTGATTGGAGGCGGTTGCGGATCAAGGATGATCCCAAGTAAATGGGATATATTTCTAAATGGTTGGATAAATGGATAAATGGAAGATAGAATAGAGGATTTTTATACTCTATATGGGTGTGTGAGGATGATTTTATACAAATGTAGCTAATATAACTAGGAATAAAATAACACAATTCAACACACTATACCTTACTATGTGATCATGTAGGTGACATATCTCTAATCGTAGACTGTATGCTTGAGAGGGACTCCCAAGAGATGGTAACAACTTGTAACCGGTCTTCTAAAAAAATTTAGGCTGCTTAGGATGCAAACACGATCTTAGCGCTTCAACAATTTGTCGAGTGAATCCAATATAACTGAGGAATGAGGAAGGATGGTGACTAAATAGGATCGACAACAACCATAACGATCGACACCAATCCACCGGATCTCCATCGATCGGGTCAAGATTATTTATGAAATAAACAAGGAAGGATGTAAAATGGTTGAAACCACTTGCCATCCGAGGCTTGAACTTGGTTCAATAATGGTGGGAGGTTAGGATGGATATGGTAAATTAGGTTAGGGTTGTTTTTAAGAGGTTAGGAAGGGTAAATGGGTTTCTATGTAGGTAATCGGGAATTTACGATGGTAATTATAAACTATAGTGAAAAATGGGGTTAGGATAGTAATGATAGTGTAAACTAATATAATGCAATTAATATGCAGGGTCACATAGGGGTGAAAAAGAGGTATCTACATTTTTCCCTTTTGTTGAGCTTTACATAGGCACAGTGTGTGAGACAAAAACTAGTGTGAAGATGTCCTAGTTTTATGATAATTATATTGTTCCCCCTCAATCAATGGTCGAATATGTTGGCCATGGATTGAAAATATTTGAAATGTGTGAATAGGTTTTCTTAAAGATGTTACAGGGGCTTGGCGTAGTATGAAATGACCATGCGAAAGGAATATACATAAATGTTATTAGTTTTGGAAACACTTTGTAGGGGACATTATATGTTCTTAGGGTACATCATTAATGTGGGCATCCTATAGACACATTCTTTGGGAAGATCATTACAAGGAGAAGATCTAATGGGATCCCTCTCATGTGGATGTGGAAAGCCATGGGTCCATAGGTGGGGAAAATATCCAAAATGTGTGCAAAATAAGTGTATGGTCAAATATAGAGTTCGACAAGGAGTTGGGCATCAAAGTGAAGGAATATGAGCTCGAGAAGATGTAATATCCTTTAAAATTAGGAGTATAATTCCAAGGTGCCCCAAACCTAGGTTAAAAAAATTATATGTATGGCCTTAAAGGTGGGGTAGGCGACAAGAGATTCTAATGTATTTTTATGATATAGAACACGTTCCCTAAGGGATAAGGAAAATATATGGTGAGTTTTAAGAAAACATGCGGTCTCTAAACAATATTAAAGTGTATTTGGAAAGGTCTAGGAGACCAAAGTTGAGAAAATATGTTAAAAGGGGTAGATAGGCAATGATTTCCGATCATCGGAAATTATGTACATGATTGATGTTGATCGCGGATACACGTCGATCCTATTAATGGAAATTATATAAGTCATTGAGAACTCAAAAGGTTCATTTGCAATGTTTGAATTTATGTTTTGAGATCTTTTAGAGCAATTGATTTGAGTGTTTTGAGAGATGGAGGTGAGCAAGAGTGGTAGGAAGAGGCACCCAACGAGTAGAATGGTAAGTAGATTTGATTTGTTTTATGTTTTTACATTTTTTGTGTGTTTTTATTTATATATTGTTTTATTTGTATTTGGATATATTTGGGCGGGAATGCCCAATTGTCACCAATTACACAATCACGATGATCGACGGATTGACATTGATTGGTAGGGTAAATCATTACCGATTGCAAATCGGTGGCAATTGAGCCACAGTGATAGGGATTTTAAAATTTTTATTGGATGAGGTGAATAATAATAACATTTTTCTTATTTTCAGGTGATAGATACAATATACCTCTAGGGTAGGATCACGAGATATGCTAAGGAGATTAGAGGGGATGTGACGGATGCGAGTGGGACCATCTATCAAATTTTGGTTTTAGGGGATTCCGCCACTACCGGCGGATCTCGAGAGATGCAAAATTGGTGGCTACATTATTATATAGGTGGGACCCAAACACGGGGACATTCTTGTTTCGCACGCATAGGAGAGATGACAGTCACACTAGATGATGTGTACCATATTTTTATAAAACTGATTTAGGGAGATAGGATAATACCTATTGCATGGGAGGCTCGTTTGGAGACAATGATATAAAAAATCAAAGAGATTATTCAGAGGTGAATATGAATAGAGTAAATACACTAATAATATTATATCCAACACACTTACAATTTCTATTATAATGGCTATTATATAGCCATGGAGGATACAAAACAACTTCCTATAAAATAGGAAGTCAATACAACAACTTGCCTGTTTAAATGATTTACGAGTGTAACAACTAAACTATATAAATATATTGTTTATAACAATATATCTAACCTACTAATAATTTTCCATAATTAAATAATATTTACTGAAGTAAATACTAATAGATTTCCTAACAAATGAGGCAATTATATGGAGATAATGCCCAAAATATTAGATATACTCTAGGGGTTTTGATATTAAGAGCTATTATTATATAGTTGTGTGAGGGAACGAACTGATGTCAATGGTTATGTTGGATATTTTATGTTATGCAATGTTAGATTCGGGAGGAGGAAAGTTTCTAGGACGTTGGTGGTCAGTAATGTGCTTGATATTGTGGAGCACATGATGGTGTATACATGGGGATATACCTTCTAGCACATGTATACCATGATTTATGGGGTTATGTAGTGGGAGGAGATTTTGTTTGGACGTAAGGTTTCTTCTTCACTATTGAGATTATAAGCATATTGTTTTAGTGATGCCACTAGGTCTACCTTGGAGGATTGGGGACCAAACAGGGGGTATGTAGTGGGATTTATGTGGTGGAGATTCAATTGGAGATGAGGATTATTATGTTGAGAAGCTTGAAGGATTATCTTTTGATGATGTTATTTGGAGGTCGTCTGTTGGATTTATTGCATAATCGAGCTTAGATGTGCAGTTTGCAGGGTTGAGACGGGTGCGGTGGATATGGGGACAAAGAGTGGATATGATTGAGTATGTACATTTTCAAGAGTACACATGAATTTTGGGTTACTGCGACATATACCGGGTGAGACGATTATCTATTGATGAGATGATTTAGAGAAAGATCTTCTAACACCAATGATAGATGATGCACAATAGGAAACACAATAGGGGGAGCCAGTTGGTGATGATATTGATGATGTAGGAGTGGTTGCGGTGTTTAGTGACTAGTGGACAATGGGTGGCACAGGTAGATAAAGTGGGGCAGCGATAGAGGGGTGGAAAGGTGGAGGAGGAAGATGATGGAGAGTTAGGGAGATTACATGTAAATTTTTAGTGGCTGAAAGTGGAACGCGATACCACCCACTAGGAGAGGGACACTCTATTGTAGGAGTGAGATTAAGCATGACTAGAGTATGATACCTTTCATAAGGTGATCCATAGGGATCCAAAATTACTCTACTTTAGCATATCAGTCAGCCTGAAAGAAGGAAAAATAATACATGGAGGTTCTATCTTGATAGTAATAGAGGTTTTGCCGCTCTATGTAGAGCAATGGTTACAGAATTGCTGCCTAACTAGGGAAGCAGTCCTAAGACCACCGGTCTACATTGGGTGGCGGTCTGGATCTTTCAAGCAGAAAAAACAAAAATATGAAACGAACAACCACAAAATTTGAAACATTTTCCATGTATCTTCTCCTCCATGACCTTTCCCATTCTCCAGTGCATGTGAGGACATAAGAAAGGCTATAAATACATGTGTGTAGAAGAGAATGAGATCATTGAAGCATGAAATCAAGTGAGAAAGAAGTTCTTAGTGCTAGAATTGTGTTTTGTAGAAGAAAGGAGTGTTGAGACATAGAAAACAAGTAATTGGGAGAAAGTGTGAGATATTATCTACTTCTCTTTCATACATATTGTAATTTCTGTACTTATTGTTTTGAATTGGCCAATAAAAGTGGGAAGAAAGATTAATTCCCTTCTGTTGGTTTTCCTCTGGAGGTTTCCAGGATAAAACTTGTTGGTGTTTATGAGTCTATATTCTTTCCTTTCCTGAAATTGTGGATTCTAAGCATAAGAAAAATTCATTCATTAGCTATCTATGTCATTTTCTAATAGAAAGTAGAACAACAACGTTAATTTGTGATTAATGGATAATTCCAAAGTTGAAGAGTTTACAAATCATTTTGGTATCGAGCTAATCGTAGATCAAGAATTTCGTGCTTGTTACCTGTCCAAGTTAATGTACCAAACTAAACACAAAAACCCTGAAAAACTCCAATGAAATTGATACCTGATGAAGATGTAGATGGATGAGGAAGCCAATGTAGATAAGACGGGCGCACACAAGCAATTCGCACAATAGATCCGAATAACTTTGTAAAACACCGTGCTTGTGAGAAAAAGACCACGTTAAAAGATATTTTAGTGGACTGCCCGAGAAGCGGGCCCGAGAAGCGATAAGCTTCCTCGGCGGATGTCAGTCCACGTTTTCAATAAAGAAAGGAAGCATACATGATAAAAGATGTAAATAAAGACTAGATTTTCTGATTGCAGTAATAAGACGAAATCTAAATGAAGTTGCAGCGAGCAGGCATGCAAAACAGAGAACTATGAAATAAAAGTTTGATTTGTGTTACACTTGTATCCTTTTACCTATCTGCGAGAAAAATGGCGTCGCTTTTTTAAATCGGCGTCGATTGAATCTTGATCGGCGTCGATTGAGAGGATCAGCGTCGGCCCCAGGGTTAATCGGCGTCGGCCCCGAGGCAGATCGATCATCGGGGGCTGTGCGATAAGATCGGGAATTAGAAGACGAATGTGGTCTCACGGATGAGCCGAAGTTGGCGAGACAACTGGAGGCAGAGTCACCAGATGATAGATGGTAGTGCGATGCTGATGACAGTGAGGACGAAATAACGTGCTCCTCTCGAGGATTGATTCGGACAGATCTGCCTAATTTGATACACTTGATCTTTGAAGATCACTCAAACTATCTCTCTCTCTCTGTTCGTGTGCAAGTGCTCCTTTTTTCGCTTGTTCGCTTTTTCGCTCTTGCTCCGATCTCTTTCGGTTCGATTTTTCCGCGCTTAGAACTGAGTTCTGGACTTGCTTTTATAATCGGCGCCGCTCCTAGAAAATCGGCGCCGACCATATGGGTCGGCGCCGATCGCGGAGAAGACTCCCGAGATGGCTAAAAATGATCGATTCGAGAAAAATAAGACTCATCCCGACTACGGGAAAATATCCCGCTTAGGGAAGATTAAAAAT
This sequence comes from Taxus wallichiana var. yunnanensis, assembly GCA_018340775.1. Taxonomy (NCBI): domain Eukaryota; kingdom Viridiplantae; phylum Streptophyta; class Pinopsida; order Cupressales; family Taxaceae; genus Taxus; species Taxus wallichiana. Next base: position 1,046,074,426 of record CM031240.1, read on the forward strand.
AGATGTGATACATGGGTAGAATAAATTTGGGGTGGATAAGTGATTAAGATGCATGGGAAGAAGCGTAATTAAATATTTAATACTTAATTACTCATGGGTAAGATGTGATGAAATGAATTAAATTTAGAGTAGGTGATTAAATCACAAATTGGAAAACTATCCCAAGGGGATAGTTGGTGATGTAAACGTGCCCTAGGTTACCTAGGCAAGTAAACGGATGAGAAGGGACACTAAATTGGGTAACCAATTTTAGGTGTCTACATTTTGCCCCTTTTTGTCAAGTAACTTGCGATAAGCAAGGTTATGAGACAAAAACATAGGGATGGAAGAAGAGAAGAATTTGTGGTGATGTGATCCCCCTCAAACTAGGGATGGGATGGATGATAGAACAGACGATCCCGAGCTTGAAAGAGGTAGATAAAAAAATGCGGGATGCCCCAAAATCGGATAGTGGAGTAGAAGGCCGATCATTGAGGACGCATAAAAATAAACACAAGAGCGTGACCTAAGGAACTCACATTGGTAGGGAAAACTAGCCGGTCTCCTCATGAGACGACGTTAGTGCCTACAGACCCGCGAGTGTAAGGAGAACTGCAAAATAGTCAGCATCGAAAGAGAGACACATTGGTAGGGACAACTAGACGGTCTATGAATCAGACGACGTTAGTGCCTACAGACCCGTTTAACTCTAAGCGGCTAAACAAAAAGCGAGTGCTCCACGCAAAGGGAACAAACTCGAAATAGACAATGACATCTAAAAGATGTGCCAAAAGACAAGATTTAGCACACAACAATGATCAGATAGATGAGAAAGCCAAGTATCAACACTATGGCAAACAGACAAGAAAAATCGGCGGCGACCAAACGAATCGGCGACGACTAGTAAAAGCGGCGTCGACCCAAAAAATCGGCGCCGACCAATCCAGACGCATATAAATATGCGAACGAAAAACGTGAACGATTAATTTTCAACGTGACGATTGATTCCGACAGAGATAGATTTGAACGCAATGGAAGCCTCTGGGAGCGGACAGAAGCGCAGGAGGACACGACCTGGGGTAAGTGACCATTCTTGAACCCCTTCGTTATATTATTATTATTTTTTTTTTTTTTTTTTTTTGTTTGATTTTTATTTGGATGGATATGAGTTTAGACCTAGATAGATCAGATGAAGGGGAGGAGAACATGGAAGAACATGTACTCATGCCCCGAGCAGATCCGATTAAGATAAGTACTTGGGACAGATGAAGTGGTGATTAAGGTATTCCTACCATGAGGAGGAACATATCCAAAAGAAACGTGCAATGAGTAGAGCCGCGATACTCATATTTAAGGTAAACGAGGCAATAGGCGGAGAACCACACAATTTCAAATCACCACGAAAGTAGATGACTGGTTATTAGGATGGATGGAAGATCTGAGTTGCGACTAGATTTGTGTAAGATAGATTTTAACAATAGAAGGGCCGTAAATGCAAAGCATTAAGAGGTTACTTGCTTGAGGATACCATCCATGGAAGATAAGCGATAAGCCCAGGACCCATATTTATGAGTGATAATGTAGAGGCCCATCCAGATTGGGGAGCAAACTTACCACGTTGACTCCTTTCGAGTGTAGTGACATTTTGATTTTCCTTAAGAACAAGGTCACCAATTTTGAAGTCACGGTGTTGCACATGCTTGTTGTAAGCACGCTTGACACGCTCGAGATAGACTTGATGATGCTCAAGAAGCGTTAAGACGCCGCTCATCTAATAATTCCAAGTTGAGCTAGGCGATTTTGACGATAATCCTCATCAGAGACAAATTCTCTGAGAGAAACACGGAGAGATGGGATTTGGACCTCCAAAGGAAGGACGGCCTCAGACCCATAGACGAGAGAGAAGGGAGTAGCACCAGTAGGAGTACGAATGCTAGTCCGATAAGCCCAGAGAGCGAAAGGGATATGTAGATGCCAATCCCTACCAGCTCGACTAGTTACCTTTGCGAGGATATTACGCAAAGTTTTATTGGAAGCTTCGGCCTGACCATTAGCTTGAGGATAGTATGGAGAAGAGAAACTGAGCTTGATATTGAAAGTGTTGCAGAGATTTTGCAAATCGACGTTCTTGAAGGATTTACCATTATCTGTGATGAGCTTGTGTGGAATGGCGACAAATGATGTGTTGATAGACAAAATCAACTATGGGTTTAGCCTTTGTTGAAGAAAGAGGGATAGCTTCTACCCACTTAGTAAAGTACTCAGTGGCAGTAATGATAGAATGATGACGCTGTGAAGAACGGGGATTGATGAGACCAATAAGATCAAGGCCCCATTGTGAAAAAGGCCACAAATCCGCCGCAGGTTTGCAAAGCTTTGACTAGGGGCGTCGTGAGATTAGAATGTTCTTGACACTTGACGCACTTCTTAGTGTATTCACAACAATCTTGATTAAGAGAAGGCCAATAATATCCCAAACGTAAGATGCGCTTAGCCACAGCTAAACCACTAAAATGTCCACCACAGATACCGTCATGGACCTCCTGAATAGCTTTAGATGATTCATGGGTTTTGAGGCATCGAAGCAAAATACCATCAAAGCCGCGTTTGTAAAGAATCCCGCCTAGGATAGAATAGCGATTAGCGCGTTGGACAAAAGACCTTCTACCATTGGAAGTCAGATCTGGAGGAAGCACCGAATGAGATAGATAATCAACTATCTGTTGATACCACTCATCCTGAGTATGGGTTATGACAGCATTGATCGAAGTTAGCTGTTGAAGATAAGATGGTTGATCTAATCGTTGCACAGCCACATAAAGACGCGAGTCTTCAGTAAAAGGCGGGATAAGGGATGCTAATGAGGCCATGGTATCCGCGAATCGATTTGCAGTACGAGGAATGGATTGGATGGTGAACTTATCGAAAGATTGGAGTTGGGCAAGAACAATGTCGCGATATTTTTGAAGGATATCATTCTTGCATTGATAGACACCCGTGACCTGATTAACGATGAGTTGAGAATCACCAAAGATGTCAATACGACGAGCGCAGATTAATGGCATTTTGAAGTCCTAAGACAAGAGCTTCGTACTCAGCCATATTATTGGTGCACTCAAAGTTCAATTTGTGTGCGACTGGGATAGGCGTACCCCAAGGAGGAATCATCACGAAACTCGCACCTCCCCCTTGCTGGCATTTGGATCCATCAAAGAAGAGCTTTACTTTAAATGGAGATAGACCAAAATCGATTTGTTGAATAAATTCATCGGGGAATTGAGCAAGGGGGTCTTGAGTGTCCGGAAGAGGAGCACTAGCTAGTTGATCTGCAATAACCTGACCCTTGATAGCCTTTTGCGGGATAAATTCGAGGTCAAATTCTGTCATGAGCATAAGCCAACGAGTGATGCGATCATTGTGATAAGGCTTTGCATGAATTGTCTTGAGGGGATTGACATTTGTGACGATGTAAGTTTTGTGATTAAGAAGATAATGACGAAGCTTAGAAGTTGCAAAGAAGAGAGCGCAACATAGTTTTTCAGCCCCGGAGTAACGTGTCTCATACTCATGGAGGGTGCGACTGATGTAATAGACAGCTTGTTCTTTACCACAAGTGTCCGATGCGAAATCATGGCTCCCGAGCATGGTCGATCACGAGAGATATAAAGATAGAAAGGCTCCCCCTCGCGTGGAGGTGTAAGCACGGGTGGAGAAAGAAGATAAGCTTTGAGATCATCAAAGGCCTTTTGTGATGCTCATCCCATTTGAAATGAACATTCTTACGGAGAAGATGGTGAAAAGGTTGACAACGGTCCGACAATTGGGATATAAAACGCAGCCCTTAGCTTGATTGAAGACGTCCTTGGAGGCTCATGGAGTTGCTTTAAGTTAGGCACGGAGGCATCTCAAGGATGGCTTTTATTTTTATGGGTCCACTTCAATACCCCTGATGGAAATGATAAACCCTAAAAGTTTACCGGTGAGGGCGCCAAACACGCATTTAGATGGATTTAGACGAAGACAAAAGCGGATAAGCCTCTCAAAGAGAGGTGCGGATGAAAAGATGCTCCCGACGACGTTTGGATTTGCCGAGAGATCGTCAACATAATCCTCTGATTTTGTGTAAAAGATCATGGAAGATGTAGGTCATTGCTCGTTGATAAGTTGCTCGGCGTTCTTAAGACCGAAGGGCATGACACGATAACAAAAAGGTCCCCAAGGAGTTATGAAGGAAGTCTTATGCTGGTCTTCACAGTGCGATGAGGATTTGATTATATCCAGAGAAACCATCCATAAGAGAAAGCATTTCATGACCCGATTAAATCTACGAGTTAGTCGATATTAGGAAGAGGAAAATCATCCTTTGGGCAGGCGATTAAGATCCGGAAGTCGGTACAAATTCGAATCTTCCCAAAGGTAGCCTTAATTCTTGATACTACATTCTGACACCCATTGCGGATAATCGATGGGTTGGATGAAGTTAGCCGAAGCAAGTTACTGTAATTCTTCTTTAACAAGAAGGGCTACTCTAGGAGTGCATTTTACGTAATTTTGCTTAACCGGTTTGATGTTGGGAAGGGTAACGATATTGTGGACCACAATATCGGGATCGAACTCCTGGCATATCTTCATATGACCAAGCAAAAGGCTTGCGATTTTGGAAAGAAAAGCGGTAAAGTCCCCTAATTCCTGTGGATTAAGGGATTGGCCGACCTTAATGATGCGAGGGTCTTCAGAAGTCCCTATATTAAGGTCAATAGTGGCTTCGTTGAGAAGGGTAGACGTGTCAGAAGGAATGGTTTTGGGAAGATATGAATCCTCTGCCCCTAGATAGGTGAGGACAGAGTCGTCATCCGCACAGTGGATAGTGTTGATAGTAGGAGAGTCGTCTCCAACTATCTCAGGGAAGATTAATGGTATAGAAGCAGACCGATTGTTAGTCTCATAGACTAAAGGTCCCAAGGAAATGGTATTGATCAAAAAAAAAAGTTAGGTGGGATGGAAATGTCATCGTCCACATCAAGTGATGCTTCGGATTTGGTGGGGGAAGATGGTTCTTCAGTAGGAAGAGGCTCATCAAGAATAGTGACAGTGGCTTTTGAAATGGGTTTAAATCCCAAACCAAACTTTTGGTGTGGCATGAGAGTAGGAATGGATTTGAGGTCATGTATACCTTGTTCATATTTTCCAAGGCCAAAACCTTTCCACGCGCATCGATATAGATAAGTTTTTGCAAACGTGGGATTCTGTAGATAATCAAACCCTGTTAGGTAAGGTTTGGCTCTAGGAGGAGAATCCGGACAATAATGAGGTGTATCAAGACCACCGTAGATGAAATTGGTCTGTTGATTGGGCAAACCAATGGTAACGATGCGACCGAGACCTGATTGATATTCAGGTTGCTTGTCGGGTCTACCATACTCATTAGGTTTGAGATGGGCATCGAAAGAAAAGAGAGGAAGCTCTCCTAGTGAGAAACGCTGCAATGTCTCTTCCAGATTTCGCAAATCTGGTAGTTTGGTTGCAAGTATGGAAGAAGATGAAAGCCCCATCTGGAGAAGATGCATTTTCTTTTAAAGGGCGGACCTTGTGGTCATGTCGCATTACTTGCTTGAAGGAAAAGGATCTCTGGATGGGTGTAGATTTCGCCTCATATTGATATTTTAGGCATCGATGGAGGTGGATGGGACACAATGCATTGCGCGAACCCAGGAGCGTCCAAGGATCATGTTATAGTGGAATTTTCCTTCGACAATATAGAAGAGTTCATGGAGCACTTTTTACCTACTCGGATGGGTAAGACCACGGTTCTAGAGTGATTGCTAGTGATCGTTAAATGATCGAAGGGCGAAAGGCGGAGGTGACACCACATTCTTAGGTAACTTAAGTTGTTCGAATGTGTGGGAAGAGATGACGTTGAGAGCAGCTCCACTATCGATCATAACACGTTTTAAGGCGATGTTATTGACTTGACCTGTGATGAAGAGAGGAGCCTCCAAATCCTCTGAAGAAAGATGAGGAATTTCTGAATCCTCAAAAGAAATGGCGGTCGATGGACCATTCAATCCAACAACCCACTCGAAGGGCTGGGGCTCATCGGAATTTACTTTGCGATCGGCGCAGTTATCGATTAGAGCCCGGCGATGTTGTGGAGAGGATTGGATGAGGTCGAAAGAGACATTTTGACCGGAGCTTGGGTGAGTTGCTTCATGACACTCTCCTCAACGGATACGGGAACTTGAGTCCGAGGTGCAAAGACGAATGGAGACCTTGGGTCGTGGGGCTGATGAGGAAGGAGACACGCCTTCGGGGCTGCGAAATGACAACCCGTGGTCTAGATGTTGGAGATGAAGATGGGTTATGATAATGTTGGGTTCTAGTGGCGATATGGATTGTGTCATGTGGGAAGGAGGAGATCAAGTGGAGTGGAACCACTAGAGGTGCGAATGGATGGTTGAGGTTCGGATGAGGCTAGGGTAGCAGGAGGTACTTGTTCCTCCTCCCAGAGAAGTCACTTTCTTCCGAAGGTTCTTGACAACGGCAAGAGCTTTACATCCTTCGAGTGTCATGACACTGGAGTACGGTGGTAAGCACAAATCGAGATCGAGTTAAACCGGTAGGTTTCACTCCTTTGGGGTTATAAGGCTTAATCGGAGGAAGGGTTATGGTGAAGATTGGATAAGTTGATGAAGGATTTCGGTGTAGAATCCGGTAGACGAAGATGAGGATAGAGATAATGGAGATGGTTCTTTTACCTTAACCGACTGCCGGGGTAAAAGAACTTGCATGTTAGGTTTAACAGTTTTATTAGGGATCCTCTTATTTGTTTGGACATTCGGAGGAGCAGTCTTGGGTGCTTGGGATGGGAGTAAATGAGACATGATTGTCTTTGGTGGAGGAGGAGCCCCTAAAATAGACTTTGAAGGTGATGGAGATGTGATAAATTTTGTGGTCTTTGGAGACAAAGGGGGTTGTTTGGTTGAATTTACTGATGACTTAGATGATGTCGGTTTAGAAGAGGAAGAAGCCCCCAAAGTAGGTGAAATTGGAGGAAGATAGGGTGACTTGATTTTTGGTAACAAAGATGAGGATTTTGTGAGAAGAAGTGGCATCTTTTTGGTAGGTAAGTCTACTTTTAGGGATGTTGATGAAGAAGAAGATGATGACTTTGATAGGTGTGTAGAAGAAGATGCCTTCTCAGCGGGCAAATCTAATCGTTTATGAGGCGTGGAGAGAGATTTTTGTGGAAGAACACCGAGAGTTTTGATGGTCCGAAATATGGGCTTCCCCTTTTCAGGGATGGTGACAACTTCAACGTCATAAGGTGATTGTAACCTTTCCGGAGGAAGCAAATGGGGAGACACTGATGGTATGATGTTAGATTTTGGTTGTCTCGGTTTAGGTTCGGGAACCGAGCGTATAGATGTTGATGCTACTTCTTTTGATTTTTCCTGAATAGGTGAAGTAACATTAGTAATGGAAGAAGTAAGTGATGAAGAAGTTCCTTGCGAAGGGACCACTTTTGGTGTAGTGATCATGGGTGGAACTACTATAGGAAAAGAGATAGGAAGAGTCAAAGTTGAGGACACTTTCGCCGAAGTCGGCACGATTATAGGGATGTTTATCAAGGGCATAGTTGAATTGATGGGCAGCAGTAAGTAGATGTGTCTGAAGTGGAAACTCGAAGGGATGTAATTGCCTCGAGCATTGAAAGGATGTCTGATGATGAGACAGATGAGGAAGATACTGTCTCGGGTATGGATGGGAGATCGGACAAAGGAGCGGAGAGAGATGACTCCGTGTTTAGCAATGTAGGAATATCCAAAGATGGGTTATCTGAGGATGGAGGAATTCCAGTGATTGGTGAAGTGGAAGAGGGTTCTGATTCGATTGCTGCGTTTGTAGATGATGTGGTTTCAGAAGCGGATTCTTCAGTAGAAATGAAGTTGATAGTGTGGGTGTTTGGTTTTTGAGATTCTGAAGAATTATGATTTGGGGCATGATTGGGGAAGGGTTGTTTGAAAACGTCCAGCGCTTGATTTGGGGGAGCATTTGGGTTATCCAGAATAAGCTCGCCTTTATCAATGAATTTTTGGACAAGATTTTTGAAAGTCTGACATCGTTCGATGTCATGACCTCTTGGTCTATGATAGTGGCAAAAATCGTTTTCTACGTACCCACAAAGGACGTTCTCGACTTTCATCAATATCTCTAATGGGTGGAAGTTCGATCATGCGAACTTCCAACATTTTTCCTAAAATGGAGGCATATGATTCCCCCAATGGAGCGAAGGATCGAGATGATGAAGCCCCTTTTCGGCGAGTGATGAAGGGTCTCTTCGTGGTGGTTGATTAGAGTACTATCGGTTCTCGATGTTTTTAATACGATAGCATTGGTGGACCCTTGATTCTTATCTTTAGGAGGAAAAGAATTTGGTTTGGTGAACCGAGAGAAATCGGGTTTAGATTTGGAGCGAAGTTTTAGTTTTCCTTGTTCAATGGCACGAGATTCGAGTTTGCGTGCCATTGTGAAGGCTTCTTCGAAGGTGTGGAAAGTTTGGATTCTTAACGTGGAAGAAATGTGACTAGCGCAAGATCGGGTGAACAGCTCGATCTGTTGTGATTGAGGAAGAGAGAAGGACAATTGGTTGATTATCCCTCTCCAACGAATGGCAAAGTCTGCAATAGACTCATCGTCAAATTGGCGAATGTTGTAAAGATCATGATTGAGATCTTATGGGCAATATTTATTGAGAAGTTCTCAACAAACATTTGGGCCAATTGAGAGAAAGAAAATAATGAATGTTGAGGAATATTATTGTACCAGTCCAAAGCGGGACCCGCTAGAGACATAGGAAAGGTACGGAGCATGAGCTCCTGATCTTGGACAATGAGGTAGCAAGCATGTTTGAATGCTCGCAGATGTTGTTGGGGTCTTCCCAAAACATGAAATTTTGAGAATTTGGGAAGTTCCCATTGGGAGGATAAGGCTTAAAAGCCACCGAAGGATGAATGGGTTCATTGCATACTTCTTCAAAGGAGTATGAAGGGCGGGCTCCTTTGTGGAGGCTTCCAAGTGCAATTTTCTTGAACCACATCCGATTGGGGAGGAGGTACATTGGTTTGTCCTATATGAGAAGCAAGTAGTGGGTGTTGTTGAGGTGTCGATGGGGATTCATCATTGTTGGATAGGATGATAAGAGGAATAACCTTGTTCTCGGTGACACCGGTGGGGTATTTCTTTGTGAGGCATTTGCGTATAGGCGAGGAGAAGCTGCGAGATAATAAGTGGTTGAGCAAATAAAGGTTGGGTGACGGATGGAGCCTGTGATTGGTGGACTCTATGTTGGTTGATTGATCGGGATAGATTGAGGAATATGAGTGTTAGTTGGATTGGTCATGTTGGGGAACAAGACCAAAGGGGCCTTATTGCTGAATTAGGTATCAAGGGTGCCGATTTTAGAGGATGGGCGAATGTCACGATAAGTATTTTTGTAGAGGACGAGAAGTAGGAGCCAACCGCCTATTCGGAGGGGTTGGCTCATGAAGAGGTATTGACCTTGAGAAACGATAGAGGCATAGACGAATGACGGCAAATGCGGATGTGCAACAATTTACTATAAAGAAGGCGTAAGACCTCTCGAAATGGGTTGTGGAATAGTCGAGGTAGCTGCGGTGTTAGGGATAGGTAAGACTAATTGAGAATTAGTCGACATGGTAGTGGAAGAGAAAAAGGGAGGCATAGGGGCCTCACCCTTCTCCGTGGCTCGAGGCAAGAGAGATGGTGCAAACTGCTCTAAAGAGGCCTGGGATGATCCGCGAGGATAATTGTACACTTGTCGGATTGGTGGGTCTTGGTCAGATATTTGGATCGACTTGTGTACTAGATAGTCCATGAGGGCTACCGGATTGCGATCAAGGAGAGCCAGAAATTCAGGATCCCCGCGAGGAATAGACTCTGAGTCAGAAGATATTTCTGATGGACTAGGAGAAGCCGGACGTGATGGGATTGTTTTGGCTTGATGGAAAGGATTCTTTTAATATTATATAAAATCATTATACGACCATGAGGGGGAACCACCACGCGGTCCCAGGAAGATTGAGGGTGCCAAACATCCACGTTTGGTGATTTCGGAGGAAGAAGGAACTGTTGGGCCATTTTCCTAGATTGTGAACGGGTGATAGCCGTCATAAACAAGCAAGAAAGAAGATTGTCTTAACTAATGCACAAATAGTTCAAGCGTAAGTGATTATCTCCTTTAAATTTTGATGCTTTTAAGAAATGAAAATGTTAGGGAAGGCTTTTAGAACAGAACTACTCGATAGCCAAACTAGGGATGGTTTGGGTAATGTTTGGTGAGGAGTCCCAAGGCACTTGAAAAAGACCGTGTCACGTGGCTTGATATAGGGGCCTACCCCGCACTTCACACACCGCTGCGATAAGGGAGTCGGGTGCTTTGCCAATATATACCAAAATCTTTCGTGAATTTATAGCGCCCCGAGTACCGCGTAGGCTCTTCCTCTCTTGGATATCACTTCCAAGTAGGCGAGGCCGTGGAAGGAGTTTTGTTTAGATGCTTTATACCTAGTGATTTTGGCTTTGTGTGCAAGGGTGAAAATAAAAATCAAATAGTGTCACTACCGATTTTGATCAATTTTCCAACCTAATTAACACTAGATGACAAAGCATGCAAAGAATGAAAAGAAAGGGTTCTTTTTAAGCACTTAAAACGAAATGTTTGATTTCGATGAAGACAATTCAAACAAGTTCTTTCCCAAATGCGATTAGGTTCTTTTTAAGCACCAAAAATTGAAGTGTTTGGATGTGATAGACAACCAATCAAAGAAATCCTAAAAAGGAGAAGACACCGAAAAAGAGGAATACCTGTAGATTTAGCTCTCCAAGGTGTGTGGACTTCAAAAAGCGCGTTGTTGAGCTCTTCCCCTCGAACAATCCCACGATCAAGCAAAGTGCTCCGCAAGAAAGGATCAAGCAAACAACAAACAAGATCCGGAAAGATACATCCAGATAATGGCGAAACAAAAAATTTCTATTTAAAGGAAATAAGAAATTTTCAAGATAAAGATTTCGCCTAAAAAGCAAGATTGAAATGATGAACAGAAATGCTCAAATAGGACTGATAGAAATCAGTGAAGAAAAGGAACAAAGTTCAAAACTAGAAAAGAAATGGACTTACCAATAAAGGACTTTGGTTCGGTCCCACCGGGCGTGCCAGAATGTAGATCAAGAATTTCGTGCTTGTTACCTGTCCAAGTTAATGTACCAAACTAAACACAAAAACCTGAAAACTCCAATGAAATTGATTGATACAGATGAAGATGTAGATGGATGAGGAAGCCAATGTAGATAAGACGGGCGCACACAAGCAATTCGCACAATAGATCCGAATAACCTGTAAAACACCGATGCTTGACAGAAAAAGACCACGTTAAAAGATATTTTAGTGGACTGCCCGAGAAGCGGGTCCGAGAAGCGATAAGCTTCCTCGGCGGATGTCAGTCCACGTTTTCAATAAAGAAAGGAAGCATACATGATAAAAGATGTAAATAAAGACTAGATTTTCTGATTGCAGTAATAAGACAGAATCTAAACAGCAGACAGACAGTACAGAAAACAGGGAACTATGAAATAAAAGCTGGATTTGTGTTACCTGTATCCTTTTACCTATCTGCAGAGAAAATCGGCGCGCTTTTTTAAATCGGAGGTCGATCAATCTTGTCGGCGCGATTGAGACTGATCGGCGTCGACTGGGTTGAATCGGCGTCGACTGGAGGCAGATCGATCAGTCAGGGACTGTGCGATAAGATTCGGGAATTAGAAGACGAATGTGGTCTGCTGGATGAGCCGAAGTTGGCGAGACACTGGAACAGAGTCACCAGATGATAGATGGTGGTGCGATGCTGATATGACAGGGACAGAGTAACGGTGCTCCTCTCAGGGATTGATTCGGACAGGATCTGCCCTAATTTGATACACTTGATGCTGAAGATCTCTCAGACTGTATCTCTCTCTCTCTGTTCGTGTGCAAGTGCTCCTTTTTTCGCTTGTTCGCTCTTGCTCCGATCTCTTTCGGTTCGATTTTTCCGCGCTTAGAACTGAGTTCTGGACTTGCTTTTATAATCGGCGCCGCTCCTAGAAAATCGGCGCCGACCATATGGGTCGGCGCCGATCGCGGAGAAGACTCCCGAGATGGCTAAAAATGATCGATTCGAGAAAAATAAGACTCATCCCGACTACGGGAAAATATCCCGCTTAGGGAAGATTAAAAATAGATGTGATACATGGGTAGAATAAATTTGGGGTGGATAAGTGATTAAGATGCATGGGAAGAAGCGTAATTAAATATTTAATACTTAATTACTCATGGGTAAGATGTGATGGGATGAATTAAATTTAGAGTAGGTGATTAAATCACAAATTGGAAAACTATCCCAAGGGGATAGTTGGTGATGTAAACGTGCCCTAGGTTACCTAGGCAAGTAAACGGATGAGAAGGGACACTAAATTGGGTAACCAATTTTAGGTGTCTACACTAACAAGTATCCGGGACTCGGTATTTGTTCTTGGATTTGTATTACAGTGTGACAAGATCTAAAGGAAAAGAGGCTTTACCTTGCGATCTAGAAATTTCTACAAGAAAGTGGAAGCAGAGAATTCGGGGACAAATGGAGGAAGAGAACTTGTTGGAATCGCGATGCGAGAGACCATGATGGATAGGATGTTTAGAAGGCAAGAAGAGCTTGCATTTGCGGAAGAAAGCTTCGTCAAGCAAGACTCCATGGACTCAATGGTTTGAGGCTTAGCTTAATAGTTTCCTATGGAGGAGCCACCGTAGTGCCCACTTCCCTTTGACACCTTTTGATACTGATCATGAAACTATTGACTATACCATGGACATTGTTATAGTTTTGATTTAGTATGATGATTAGATGTTAGAGCATGGATTATTGCTAACTCTAATTCATATATGATGCATGATGATTATTAGAGATATTTTATATATTGATGTTGATATACTTGTCGACATGGTTACATTATGGATGTTGTTCGGACATGTGATATTTGGATATTGTGAGTAGACCTAGAAATGGAAATTATTTGATGATGATATAGTTGTTGAGTAAAATTGCAAATGATCTTGTTGGTTGCTTTGATGTTGTTGTGATTCATATGTATAGATGATTTTGAGATTTTATTTATATCATTTTGGATGTTCTGATATGGCCACGAGGCCAAAGGAGGTATTTGTGTTTTATAGGTTAAAATATCACAAAAAACATCGGGGGATTGGAGACCAACCACAATGGAATTCTAGATGAATTCAACAAGGTCACCATGGCAACTGTATTTGTTGTGTGTGTTTTTGTTGTTAGGGATTCCCATGGGGGAATCACCTTTAAATGTGACCAAGGGGTTTTATGTATTTTTCTTTTATTTGACCCTTTGTTTAATGTTTGCATGTGTTTATTTTGTGATGCATTTGCCCCTTTCTTTATTTATTAAATGTTGTATTAATATTATGGGTAAGCATGTTGTTAATTTAATTAATTGAAAGATATCATAAGAATGTAATTAATAGATTTGTTGGTTATGATTTAAAGTGTTGAAAGAATGTGTAAAGTAATGTGTAAGTGATTTTGTAAGTAATGCGTAAGTTGATTTTGGAGTGTGAAACACTTCATCTTCTTGGAAATTCAAAATTGTCCTTGGAGGCTGATGTTGGAGGCTTGTGGGACAAGTTAAACTTGTCTCATACCTCTTAAATTCATTTACCAAACATACCTATGGTTGGAAGGGTGATTCTAGACTTTTATAATGGATAAGTCAAATTGTAAGTTTTAATTTCACTTTTCTTACATGGTTTAATTTTAGTCCTTTGGGGTGTGGGTTGGATTTGAGTATGTAAGTAAACTATCATATTATTCACCCACCTATTTATTATGCATTGGAGAATGAAGTTGAATTTTGGGGTTGGGGTTGAGGATGTGTGATGTGGCATCCTACATGGATCCACCTCATCCTCTTCCCTTCCCTCTTCTATAAAATTTGAATTCCTTGCCTTGTTTTGGGTTGCTTCATTTTGTAGACTTCATTCTTGGGTGAATTCCTTTCCTTGTTTTAGGTTGCTTCATTTTGTAGACTTCATTATTGGGTGAATTCCTTGCTGTTTTGGGAGCTCTTGTTGTTGGAGAAGTTTGAATATTGTTGCATGCTTGTTGTTTGGTGGATTTTGGATTTTTGCTTGGAAACAACTGTTGTTTGGAACTTGGGAAACTCCATCATGGAGAGGTAAGAGCTTGGCTCTTGAAATGCTCTTCTTTTATGAATGTAAATGTTATTGTGTGAATGTTTTGGCATGTTTGTGGGTTGTTGGGTAGATGGCCTAGGTATGGTGTAGGAGAAGACTATGGGGTTCATTTTGTGGGAGGCACAAGTGTTTTGGGGAGGTATAAGTGTGGAGGGAGTTGGGATTTGGGTTCCACCTTACAAAGAAATAGCTTGCATTTCTTTACTCATTATGGGGTACCATAAGAGGTTGGGGAGGCATAAGGAAATGTGAGGAATAAGGGGTACTTGGGGAGGCATAAGGAATGTCAAGGTTTTGATATACTATATTTTGGCGGTTTGTAATTCAGTGGTGATACCCATTTTCCATTTTGGGAGGCATAAGAATCATCCCCCATAGTTTCTTTCTCCTTTGGCTTGCTTGATGAATCCTCAGTAATGTTTTTCATGCTTTAATGTAGTTGTAAACTACATTCTGTTTTAGACTGTGTTTTATTGTGAAAATGTTGCTTGAGTGTTTGTGGAAGTCTGATTGTTGCCATGAGTTGGATCACATCTCTTATTGCTTTGTGGTTGGGGCTCGGGGCTAATGAAGAAGGATGGCTTCTCCTTTTCATTAGATGTCTTGGTTGGGTGGAGAGCATTGCCTTTCCCCTACTCTTGTGGTGATCAAATTAGAAGAATGAGAAATCTACATGTTGTTGTTCTGAGCTGAGAAAAAGATAGTTTGACAGTCCCTTGTGAAATGAAATTTTATTGTAGCCCTTTCCCACTTTGAAGTGGATGATATGTATATTATTTTTAATGGAAAGATACTTTGTATTGACAATGAAAGTTGAAATTCGAAATGTAAAAGAGTTATACTCTATTTTCTGTTTTTTTTTTTGGAAAGAATGTGAAAGAAGGATACATATTTTGTAAAGTTGCATTTTGAAATCAATAAATGATGTATTACCTTTCTCAAATTACATTGTGGTATTGAATATGATCTTTTAAATGTAATTGAAATCTCTGATTGAAAGAAAGAAATGCGTATGAAGGAAATGTAATACTCTGTTTTGTGAAGTGCATGATTTGAAAAGAATAAAAGCTTTGCATTCTTGTTTTAATGTTTGATTGAAGGAAAGAAAACTATTTAAGACCAGCATGGAATGAATTCAATGTTTTATTTCATGGAAAAAGAGATAGTTTAATCTCTGTTCTGGAAATGTATACACTTCTTTCAATTCACGGTATACCTTGTAAAATTCCTTTATCAAATGTTCAAATAACCTGCAAATAGATAAGAGGAAAATGAAATAATCAATTGGACTTAATGAGGCCAAAATGATCCCAAACCCATCTAAAACACTTAAGGAAATGTCTTGAAAACCTTCCAATCGAGCTGAGGCAAATCTGCAGGCTTTTTGTTGTAAAAAGAAAATTGTAATTTTGAAATGCGAATCAATCCAACAATTTTACACTTGCAATCTATCCTAACACTTCCCTAATGGAAACCTCCATGTCTGTTTGACATGTTGAAGGAGAAAGAATGACAAATTTGAACAAAATTTTATAAGTTAAAATTTACCAGTTTACACTATAAAATCCTGCAGAACGTTTTCACAAAATTGACCCCTTAAACTTTATCAAAATCAAAATTTAATGATTTTGTGTAAAGAGGACGTTGAGATCTTTCCAAAAATTCCTCATTTTCCCAAAACCGAGTTCTCTATCAAAATTTATGGCCTTCTGAATTTTTTCTTCATTTGGCGTCAAAAAAATTATTCTTCTTATCACAAAAAAAAAATTTGGGAAAAATTTCTCATGGACCACGGGTCCGAATTTTCCCTTAGCGCTTCGGAAATTTTTTTGAGAAAATTTTCTAAATTTTCCCACCACCCCATGGCCAATCAGGAGTTGCCACGTGGTGTCGCGAGGCATCGACGGAGGAGCGGGTTCCTTTCTACCTTTTGTGTTTTCGGAAAAATTTGGGAAATTTTTCTAATTTTCCCCACCATCCCATAGCCAATCAAATGCTACCACATGGCCTCACGAGGAAATGATGGACATGCGGAATCCTTTTTACCTTAGTGGTTTTCAAAATAAAATTTAGAAATTTTTCTAAGTTTCCTTCGCCTCCCGTCGGCCCGTAACCAATCAGAGGCTGCCACGTGGCACACGAGGTGTTGGTGGAGGAGCGGATCCCTTTTTAACTTAACATTTCAATTTTTTTGGAAAATTTTCTAGGTTTCCTCTGCCTCCCTGCCGGCCCGCAACCAATTATAGCTTGACACGTGGTGCCTTGGGCATTTGAGAGACGCGACCATTTTGAGCCCTAGCACTTTTCGACCAAAAGACATAATGTCTTAAATCGCTCCAATTGCTCGATTCTCCGCCAAGGTGTTGTAAATCCAACACGTGTCCTTTTTGGGCTTGTGGGCATGCAGAGGAAAATCACACTTTTTCCCTAAGGAAGGAAAATGCACCAAATTTCTCCTCCGCTCTATCAGCCCACACATGGGAAAATTTTCTTCCCTAGGCCCATAGGCCCGCTCTTGGGAAAATTTTCCTCCCAAGGTCTCATCGGCCTATAACTTGAGAAATATGAGGAGTTAGGAGGAATTATTTATATCATTGGAAAGGTGAGAAAATTTCCTATCCAATGGGAATGATTTAGGAAAATTTTGAATGCGTTAATTTTGAGAAAAATCAAGTTGAATATTTTAATCTTGTTAGAGAGTGGGTATGGTGAGGAATTACCCTCTTAACCTAATTGAACTTTCTAACCCTAAATTTTGGACCTTGTGACCTCTAATAATTGTTAATAAAAGGAAAGTATATTCTAGTATATTAGAATTTATTTGGATCTTGTTTGTGACAACTATTGTCTTCAGAACTGGTCAGTAGCCTCTTTTAAACAAAAAAAAAGTTATTCCATAATTTTCCTATCTAATCCTAGGTTGTTCCTTGGTTCTCAATTGGGTTTTTTTTAGCAGACGTTATAGCCAAAGATGAGGAAATTTATGGGGAATAGCATGAAGAAGAGAATTCAAATGTAAGAGAAAAGTTAAAATCTGATCATACTCATTTTAAAGTTGAGATTAAAAGCTTTGAAGGACAAATAGATACAAAGTTGTTTGATAAATGGTTAAAATAGTTAAAAGTCTACTTTAGCATCCATAATGTCAATGAGGCACGAGGATCACCTTTACACATCTTAAAAAGGAGGGACATGCTCTGGTTTGGTGGGAAACCCATATAACCACTTGTGAAAAGAAGAAGCGTCCTATTGTGAAATCTTGGCAAGAATTTAAAGAATTACTTAGAGCTAACTTCTATCCTATTGGCCACAAGACTGACTAAATGATTAAATTGCAGTATTTTAGACAAGGCAGTGGTCAAAGTGTGTAGGACTATACTACTGAGTTTCAGAGGCAAGCCATGTTTTTAAACATGGACTTGGAGGATGAGGATATTTTGACTAAGTACTTGGGAGGAATTCACACTCACCTTCAAGAAAAGTCATCTCCACAAATCCCAAAGATCTCAACGAGGCATGTGTGCAGGCATACTACATAGATGATGAAAAGAAACAAGGAGAAGTAGAGCCAAGGGCAAAGTAGTCGACAAATTAGTAGAAAAAAGAGTATGGGAAAATAAGTAATAAGGGTAAGTGGAAAGGGAAAGGTAAACAAGCTGCCACTACTTTAAATACTTGTAAATATCCCAAGATTTTTGCAAGAACTATGATATCAATGTTCATATTCACGCTACATGTTGGAAGTTGCATCTAGAGTTACATCCAAAGAACCGAGCCAAGGACTCAAAGAATTCCATGACAACTGTAAAAACGAGAGGGGAGGTTGTATCTTATGTTGATGAAAGGATTGGATGCATGGACATCAACATGGACATCCAGGAAGAGGAGATGAGTAGAGTATTCCAGATCAAAATCCAGATCAAGAGAACTAATGTAAATGCTTTGGTTGATGCTAGTTCTCAGTCTAACTTGATTTCTGAAGTAGTTGTAAAGAAGCTTGGTCTTGATACTTACAAGCATCCGCACCCTTATCCTTTGAGTTGGGTGAAGAAGGGTGTTGAAATTCAGGTAACAAGAAGATGTAAGGTCAAGTTTGGGATAAATTCCTAGTATATTGATGTTTTAGAAGATGACATTATTCCACTTGATGCTTTTGATGTTGTATTCAGGAGTCCTTACTTGTATATTAGGGATGTTATATTTATGAGAAGGGAAAACTGAGTACAGATGGATCAAGGATGGGATCAGCTACAACATTCGGGCACACCAACGTAAGACATAGGTTACTATGGTGAGTGCTAACCAAGCAAAATGACCTATTTAGGAAAATCATAACCAGATTTGTTTACTTTTGTTAAAGGATAAACAAGATGGGGTATAAGTTTTAGAGATTTATAAATAAGGAAAGCATGATTTGAATAGTATTATTCAATATTTTCAGGAAGTATTTCAGGCTCCCAGTGGGTTACAACCAAAATGAGAAGTAGAGCATGAGATTCAACTATTGTCAGATTCCCCTCTACCGAACATTGGATTGTATAGGAAATCCTTGCTTGAGAGTATTGAAGTAAAGAAACAACTCTAGGAACTACTAGACCAAGGGGTGATATGTGCGAGCACCTCACCATTCGGTTCCCCTATTGTGATGGTGTCAAATAAGGATAGTTCGTGGAGAATGTGCATCGACTACCACACTTTGAACAAGATCACCTTAAAGAACAAATATCCACTTCCCCGCATAGATGATCTCTTGGAATAGCTTCAGCATGCCAAATTCTTCACGAAGTTGGATCTCAAGTTAGGTTATCACCAAGTCAGAATGAAGGAGGAGGATATATGGAAGATCGCCTTCAAGACAAAAACAGGGTTTGTATGAATGGTTAGTACTTTCTTTTGGGTTATGCAATCCACCCACTAGATTTATGAGATTGATGAATGATGTATTGCGGATTTCATAGATTCATGTGTCCTTGTATATCTTGATGATATCTTGATTTTTAGTGCCACACGGGAAGAACATCTAACTCATTTACAACAAGTCTTGTAAGTTATCAAGGAGAAACAACTGCTTTGTAATATGAAGAAATGTGAATTTTCCAAATAGTCACTTGTCTATCTTGGGCACTTGGTTGGAGGAGGAGAGCTACGAGTGGATCCAAGAAGTTGGAAGCCATCACTAATTGGCCAACACCAATGGGAGCCATAGATACTAGGATTTTTATGGGAGAAGTACAGTACATGTAGAAGTTCATTCTGGGCTTCTCCGCGATTACAACACCTCTACACATAGTGGCCGTAAAGAGTAAGGGTTTTGAATGGAGTAAGGAGCAAGACAAATCCTTTGAGTTATTGAAATACAAGATTAGTCATGCTCCAAGTACTTTCTCTTCCTAATTTTTAGCAACCTTTGAAGTAGAGACAGATGCCAATGATTATGCTATGGGTGCAAAGTGTTGCTTCAAGGAGGTAAACTCATATGCTATCATTATGAAACTTTCACTTTAGTAGTTAAAGGATATTCAGTATATGATAAGGAAATGTATGCACTAGTTTAGGCAATTAAAAATGGAAGCATTATTTGTTGGGTAAAGAAACTATTGTGCACACTGACCACAAACCTCTCTAGTATTTGCAAGCATAGTCTAAATTACAGTAGGCAAGGCACTACAAATGGATGGGGTTCCTTCAGTAGTTCCATTTGGTGATCAAATAAAAGAAGGGTAGTATAAATTTGGTGGCAGACATGTTGTCTAGGCCACCCACATAGGAGAATTTATCTTATTTGGCCACTATCTCTCAAATCGATCCCTTCACAAAGGAAGCTTATGGAGAGGCATATGCCCAAGATAGAGACTTTGGGGTGACATTTCAGAAGTTGTAATCCCAAGGGACTGAAAGGATAGGGATTGAATATTGTTATCTCAAGGAAGAGCTTCTCTACCAATGGGGAAAGCTTTGCGTTCCTAAAGAAGAAAGACTTTTATTGATGATGGAAGCACATACCTCGAAAGTAGCAGGACATTTTGGTGTTAGTAAGACCCTAGCCCACTTTCAAAGGTACGTGTATTGGCCCAATATGCAAGAAGAAGTATCAAAATTTATACATGGATGTAAACTTTGTTGTACCAACAAGCCTAATACTAGGAAGGAGGGTTTGTATATGCCTTTGTCAGTACCTACTCGTCTGTGGGAGGAAATTTCTATGGATTTTGTAGGAGGATTACCTATGTCTAAACATGGCCATGACTATCTCTATGTTGTTTTTGATAGATTCAGTAAGATGTGTATTCTTATGGCATGTAAAAAGACAATAAAAGCACATGAGGCAACAAATATTTTCTTTGCTAATGTATGGGTGCATTTTGGTTTGCCAAAGTCTATTGTTTTTGACAGGATTTCAGGTTCTTGGGGAAGTTTTGGACTACTTTGTGGGACAAGATCGATACCATGTTACAAAGGACCACATCTTTCCATCCACATTCAGAGGTGGTGAACAAGACTTTGGTACAGTTGATTAAAGGGTATAACAACAAATACCCAAGGACTTAGGATGAGTCCTTAGCCTACATTTAGCATTCCTATAACTGGGTAGTACACACATCCACTATGAAGTCACTGTTTGAAGCATGATTGGGATATATACCTACAAATCCACTTTGACATAGCGAGTTGATCGAAGTATGAGGATGAGACACGAGACACGAGAGGTGATTAGAGCAAACAAATTCATCGAGAAGATATGGAAAATCCATCTCAAAGTCATAGAACAGCTAGAGAAATCTCAAGCCAAGTACAAAGCTAGGCACGATCAACATACAAGGGAATATAAGCTTCATGTTGGAGATAGATTTTGGATTTACTTGAGAAAGGAGAGACTACAAGGTTATAGTCATTTTTACACCCACTAAGAATAAGGGAACCCCATGCACACCGGCCTATCACCCAGCGGGCACTGGGCGCTCACCCGAGGCACGCGCGGTGCCGAGTCTCTCTTTTATGTGAGTTGAGTGGGAAAACATCATCTATGATCCAAACTTTCAAGGAAGTGAGTGGGAATGAAACATGCAAACATCATAGAGCTCAAAACGGCTCTAGATCATTGCAGTCATTATAGACAGAGATACTTTAACAAACTTAAAGAACTAAATCAAGACAGAAAGGAAAATGCATAGGAATTCATATTAATCTTATAAACATACATGAAAAGGAACTATGCAGAACCATGTGTGAATCCAAACCAATAAAGATCATATTCAATTAACTTGGTAACCTCATTACATTCATTAGACTTACTACAAAACACCACATTATGGCAGACCGAAGTCATGCATCATAACTGGATCCATATCATTTAGCTCTCAAAAAGAAATTTTATAACCCCAAGCCCTTGATACATCCTTCTCCTATATTTCATCTACCCAACCCAATATGACTCCTTGCAACATTTTTGTAGAGCTCTACTCTCTATTGATCTCTCTCTCTCTATATATATACCAAATTCCACCTCTCTTTTCTTGTGCAGGCGCTTGTATTTATAGGCATCCCAAAGTGCCAACTCATCCTTCTGTGGCCTCAGATCCATTGCCAAGTATTTGAATGTGGTCCTCCATGGGAGCATGCTCCTCTAGGCCTAAGCTCTCCACTTTTTGTCATGATGGTCTTCTAGGAGCTTCCATCGTATGGCATATTCCTTCCTAGGCCAACTTGTCGCTAGGATGACATCTTATCCACTCTACATGCGTAGTTGGGTCACGCTTTTCTCATTCCCTTCCTGATATGCCAAATACGGCTAAGTCTAAGTCACAAGACCTTGTCCTGCGGGTGTGCATCATGGGTTCTACTAAGACCCTCCTAGAACCTTGCCTTGTGCGCCTTCTCCTTGCATGCCCATTTCTTAACTTCAGTCTTGCACACCCATGCGCCCTTTGTGTACTTAGTCAATATTATAGGGCTCAACATCACCCCACACTACACCAAGTTATCCACCCGTGGAACACTTCTCTAATGAATAAATAACCACCATAGACTTAATGTCTTGGGAAAAGAATAAGGGAATGAAGAATTTAGGAAAGAATAAAGAATGGGGAAGTGATGGCATTATTGCAACAAGCTAGGAAAATATTTTTGCAAGTTGGCCTCTAACTTGTTCCAAGCATCGAATTCATTTTTCTCTCTCTGGCAGAGGTCGCCAACTAGGGTGCTTACCTCCCCAAAAATCTTCCCATCCTTGAGCATTCAAAGTGTCAACATTTTTTCCAACTCCTTGCCCACGTCCTCCAAAGGCATCCATCCTTCTAGTAATAACTATGGGTATATCTCCTTTAGTTGGTTCTTGATTGTACCCCTTAGGGCCTCAATTGGTTCTAAATTCTTTTCAACCTCATCTAGGATTATATCTCTACTCTGTTCCCTTTGTTATTTTCTTGGAACTCTTTAAGCTCGATTTATAGTTGTGACCAAAATCCTTGCCACTTTATCTTTGTTTGTGTGGTTGTCATATGCAGCCTCAGTGGTATGGGCAGAAATCTTTACATCAACAAGGAATTTGTTGTATTTAGCCATGATTGCTACTACCTTCAATTTATCCTCCTTTTCTAGGCGCGCCGCTACTTCTTCCATGGATCCTAAGGCTAGAGGTTGTCTTTCCATGGTGAGAATGCATGTTAAGTCTTCAAGGAACTCAAAGGAGGATCCATACTTTTGTGTGGGCGGTGCTAGGTATGGATGTTTCAAAACAATGACGTCAGTGATGGATTCTAATTTCTTATAAACTTGAGCACCCTTTCCTTTTCTTCCCGAAGTTCACACTTTAGCTAACTAATTAACTCCTCTTGCTTTAAATCCTTGGCCTTCTCTTCTAGCTCTTCCACCTTATTTTCTAGTTCTCGATTCTAGAAATTTCACCACTGTCATTCCATCCAAAGAGCCTATATTCAACCTCAATTTATACCTTGTTGAGTGTGTTACATAACTACTCATCCGAAAGATGCTTTGAGAATTTACCAAGGGGTGTCTCCTTCGACCCAGGCATTTCCATTAATGTCCCCTGCTTACCTCGAACTCGGCTCGTCGATGTGGAACTTAATTGCCTAAGAGAGCATCTTCCTCGTTCGAGGGTATGCACCTTCTTCATCGAACAACTTCTTTGCCACGAGTTGATCTATTGGAATGGTGCTTTGGAAGTGCACACACAACATCATGTTGAGATAATTAATGTAGCTCATTCTTGGCCCCTGGATATCCATGTGCTTTCCACCTATGTGCGTGCCCTTAGGAAAAATTACCGATAGATCTGGGCCTCTGCTATGCCGTGATATTTCCCTATGCTTTCTTCCTTATCTTCTTCCATCACTACGTCAGCACTACACTCCAATTCTTGTTCCACCAAGGCCTCGATGATTTTCATTGCTTCTTTTCTGCTGCCTCATTTATTTTCTCCTTCATGAGGCTTAGAGTCTTCCCGACCTTGCGCACCAACCTCTTCACTTCCTCCCATGTCCTGGTACCTTCCTCCTCCTGGCTACCCTTGTGCCACATGAAAAGGAACTCATGTTCTTCTTCTCTGCCCTCTTCTTCTGAACCGTGCATGCTAAAGACAAGTGGTTCTTGGTCTTCTTCAGATTCATCTTCTTCATCATCATCCTTCTCACCCATGTATTTCTCCAAGCTCTCTGTTTCCTTTGAGTTAGCTTCCTCCATCACCTTCTATTTCTTCCTAACTGGGGATTCTAGTATAGGAGATTCTTCTTTCTCTTCCTCTTCCTCTGGTGATTTCTCCTCTACGATAAGCTTTTCCCGATCTGCACCTCCTATTTGACTAAGGACATCTTCCTCGCGTGTGTAAGTAATCATTCTAGCACTTATTCCCGAGGTGCCTACCGCTTGAGTATCTTGGGAGCTTGGTGCCTTTTTCTGCATTTCTTTTTCCTTCTGTCTAGGCACGAGATTCTTCCTACCTATTAGATCCTCGGGTATATCTATCTCGTTGTCAAGATAATAACCCTTCTCAAACTTGGGCCTTATCCAAAGGTATACAAGCGCTATGGACCTCCTGTAATAGTTAGAGTCAGGGGTTTTACCATTTAGACTTCATACGACATGTACTTTTCCACGTACACATGCTTGTTGGGGTAGACCAACGTTCTACGCATCTCCCTATGGTCCCAGTCCAAACTTCCAAGGTCAAGCTTTAACTTCTTGGACTCCTTAAATCTATTAACTCCCACCTGGAAGTATTGAGCTGTGAAGGCGAATGGGAGCTTGCACCATGGGCTCATACTTTCATCTGTCAACTTGAACCTACCAATACAAAAGTGTTGGTATACATCAAACTCAAATTCTCCTACTGTAAGTGTTGGAAGTTGTTCTCAGTATTCTCCATTCTACCCCGAATGCATTCCTTAAGTGCGTATACCATTTTTCAAGACACACCTTGTGAATGGGCATCATGCTATCACAAGTGTATTTCTCAAATATTTTTGTAGGCGAGGGGTCTTCCTCTGGGTACTCCCAAACGAACTTGTCTATTGCATCTGACACCCCAATTTCTGATAACACAATGGTTAAAAGGACATTACCAAAGAGAATCTTGTCTCCTTCCTATGCGCTGGTGATAATTTCATCTGCAATGTATGCAGATAGATTATAGATGGTGCCCTCTGATATTCTTCTACAAACATTTAACCAAGACTTGTTTACTTGCGTCCATCTTTCTTGCGCATTGAGTTTTGTTATCAAGCGCACGACCATTCTCATCACTGGGTCTTGGATATCCACGATATCAAAGTACCTTGACCCCTTCTTGTACGCATACGTGGCCACTATTTCCTTAATTGCTTCCTTGTTGCATAGGTTATCCTTTATATCTTCTCCTTCATAGATAAGGCCTGTGAATTTTGAAATTAGTTGAGGGGTTATGCGCATCTTGTGCCCCGTGAAGTGAAAGTGGTATTCATGTATGCACAACATTAGCCACTGATAGAGGTGCTCTGGCTTTCCAAAGTAGGGTAACTCATAGAGTTGTAATAAACCTGCCTTCTCTAACTTCACCTTGACTTCATCACTATAAATTGGTAACCCTCGGTGTTCTCTAGTTATTCAAAGTAACTAACTCCAGCGCCATTTCCTTTTCAATCGCATTTGTGTGATGATTGTAGTCACTTACTATTATTTTTCTCAAGTGGGATTCCCATTCCATAGTGAAAAAAACCCATCTCGTCTTGTATTTCTGCATATCATTCCCCATTGGTACTGCGGTGGTTTCTTATTGTTTGCCCTTGCCCTTGCCCTTCTTAGTTGTTACTTCTACTACTTTCTTGGGTGCCATTATGTAGGTGTTCTTTGCACTTCAACGTCTCTTCCTAGCTCTTCTCTTCTATCTTTTCCAAGTTCAAATCTCAAACTTGTGAAGAATACTCTTTTCGAACTCGTGCCCTAGCTGCCAAACCTCAACTAAATTATCTTTTCACAAGACGACGCTTCTCCACAACTCTCTCCACACCCGTGAATTACTTCCCCACTGGTTTGCATATCCAAACTAGTCACTCAAAGTTAAAATCTTCCAATTTTGTTCACATGGATAAACTCTAAAAACCCTAGTTCATAAAATCTCTTCCTTCTTCATATTTGCAATTTAAATAATGAAGTGTCCAACCTTCTATTTATAGTTTTTCCCACTTTTTAACATTAAATTCTATCTTACCTACCACCGTACTTTAACACTTAATGCGGATTTTTCACCAAAGTCTGACTTTAGTGCTTTAACTCATGCACCCAACCTTGCGTGGAAAATTCTCCAACCTTCTAGCATGTAACCAATCCATCTTGATAGGAGACTCTTACGCGCGTGTAACAAGTGTTGATGGTACTTCTTCATCATGATTTTTTCTCTCACCTACCTCATGTTGTGTTTTCACTTTTTCCTCTCTTGTACGTGGATCCCCAATGTAGTCTTACCTTGACACCAACCATCCTTTTTCACCTTTCCTCCCATGCACTTCCTTTCCCAAGGCCAACCAGACAGATTTCCAACACAATCCTTCCTGGCGCTTCACACTTCAATTTATTCCACCTTACTCCACCCACACTAAAACGATGTGTGGTCCTCTGTGTAGTTACAACCTTCAAAAAGTAATGATATTATCGGCACCCAAGGCACAACACAAAACAAAAATGAGAAAGGGAAACAAAAGAAAAGAAAATGTATTAAAGGAAATCCTAAACTAATTGGCAACACTACCTTATTTACAAACACCAAGAAGACTTATTTATAGTAGGGCTTCAGCTTACTCCCATTGAAGTGTCCTGAAATATTGTCCCATCCAGCTTACAACTGGCACGTTCTGAATCAAGGATGTACGAGATGATGTAGGGACCCAACCAATGCACTTTTAACTTCCTAGGATGGCGCAGAAACTTAGAATCATACAATAAGACCATCTACCCAACCTCAAACTTCTTGTTCTTAATGTGACGATCATGTCATGCCTTTTGTTTTACTTTTCCGTCTTCTAGCTCCACCTGGCGAGTGATCATCTTTCATCTAATTGTATTAACTTTTCAATTCTTTCTTCCAACACTTGTTCATCAGCCAATCCTCTTGCACGCACTATACGCAGAGAAGGTAACATGAATTCAACTGGTAGGATAGCCTCCGCACCAAACACCAATTGAAATGGTGTGGCCTTATTCAACCTCTTGTAGGTTATCCTATATGCCCAAAGAACAGATGATACTTTGTCATCCCAATCTTGTCTACCAACATCACAGATCTTAGTCAATGTGTGGCTAAGTATTTTATTAAATGCCTCAGCAGTTCCATTTGCTTTCGGGTGATAGGGGTAGTTTTGTGATGGGACACCATGAATTCGATAATATAATCCCGACCGTATCATTGAGGAAGTGCGTAACTCTATCACTTGTGAAACTTAATGGGCATCTATACCTATTGATTATGCTTTCCCATAAAAATATAGCAGCAATAGCTCTTTACAATCCTTTGTAGGCGCTACCTCTGCCCACCTTGTCAAATAATTAGTGCAAGTGAGGATATACTTGTGAACTAGTCCTTCATGCTGCTAGCTAGCAAGATTGGTCTCGACAAATTTGATAGCCCACTTCTCGAATGGTTCTATGCTAGCTATTGGTCATAAAGGCATTTCATCCCTTTTTCCAAGTTTTCCAAGGCACTAAAATGGTCACAGGCCTTGCAAAACTCAATGCAATCTTGATAAATGGTCTCCTACCAAACCCCTGTGAGTAGAATCTTCCACGTGGGTTACATTTCCCACATAGCATCCTCCTGTAATCCCACCATTTGCCTCTTCCATATTTGCAATGTGCTCATGTTCTAGCACACAATGTAACATAACCTCCTCACGACCCATTTTTTACAGATCTCTACTAATTAACATGTAGGTCACAAAGCAGTGTGTATAGCCAACTTCTTCTTCTCCAAGGATTTCATTCCATCGATGCCACACCTATCTTAAGAAATACTGCAATGTCCTCCAAATCTGAGGGTGTACGCCACAACCTAAACAGTTATGCATCTAGGATGGTGTCTTTAATGCTTTGCGCATCCTCCCCTAAATCAATCCTGGATAAATGATCGGTTTAGAATTACTTTTTCCTAGTATGACAACCACCATGAACTCAAGTTATTGGAAAAATAGTACCCACCAACATATGCACCCTTGTAGAATGGGCTTGTTCACCAAGTATTTCAATGTCATTTGTTCAACGTAAAATACAAAATGGGTTGCCAACAAATACTCTCTGAATTTATGAAGCACGTAGATCATCGACAATGCCTCGTGCTTAGTTGTAGTACAATTCTTATCTGTTGGTGTTAATTTCCTTCTTGCAAAGCATAAAGGATGATTAACAATCCCCTCACTAGGTTGTGTAAGTACTACTCCAATAGTGGTCCCTGAGGCATCCACATGAACATGGAAAGGCTTATCCCAAGAAGGGAAATGTAGGATGGGTGCAGGTGACAAGCCTATCCTTCAAAGTGTCAAATGCATTTTTGTGCCTCTCCCCAATGAAAGGTACTCTTATGTCTAAGTAACTCTTCTAAAGGCATGACAATCTTGGCATATCCCTTGATGAACTTCTTGTAGTACCCCGTATGCCCAAGAAATCCATGCACCATGCTTTGACTAGTAGGCTCCTTCAATCCCACAATTACTGTAACTTTTACGGGATCTACTAGTAGGCCTTCCTTACATATGATGTGCCCCAATAATGTTCCAAACGGGGTAACAAAGACACATTTTTTAATGTTGAGGGATATCCTCAACTACCGACACCTTTCAAACATCAGCCTTAAGTTGTCACAATGGTCCTTCACTAACCCATATATTGTCCAATCATCCAAGTAGACTTGAAGGAATTTATGGATGAAATCCTAGAAATCTTGTACCAAAATATGTGAGAACACAATAGGTGCATTATTCAACCCAAAAGGCATGACTATATAGGAAAAAATTCCCCACTCAGTGGCGAAAGTTATCTTTCTCTAGTCCTCCTTTGTAATTCTTACCTGGTGATAACCTAAGAATCCATCTGTGAAAGAATAGACCTCGCGCCCTGCCACTCCTAATATTTCTTCAGTAAATGGGGTTAGGAAAGGATCGATGATACACACTACATTCAGGTCCCTATAATCAACACAGATCCTTATCCTTCTATCCTTCTTGATACTAATCACCATTGGACTTATCCATTCTGACTCTTCAACAACTTCAATAATGCCCGACGCTATCATCTTATCTATTTCTTCCTTGAACTTTATGTGCAGGTTAGGATTCATTTGGTATGGTCTTTTCTGACCGGGCATACACCCTCCTTCAACTTAATTCTCATTTCCCCCAAGGAATGGTGAACGCCTTTGATTTCATGATACCTGCGTGGGAATAAATCCTCAAACTCATGTAAAAGATCAATGATCTTAAAGACTTCCTTCTTCGACCAATAGTCTCCGACGATAGCCTCTTTAGGCTCTTCGTCTGAGCCGATGTTAACCTTCTTTGTCCTTAACGTGAGCTCATGATAGGTGTGTGCCCATTCATCAGAACTGTTTAACACCTCGCGTATCCCCACAAAATGGTCAATATCTAAGTTTTATTTTTCTTCTCCATCAACAACATAAACCATCTTCCCTTTTTATTTCTCCATACACATGTGCTTAAATTGTATCTCTTCTATTTCTTCTTCCTCAAAGCACGTCTCCGGGCCAGGTTCACCTAGCAATTCTTGTATTTTGTCTTCCGCCATAGCACTATCCCCTATTGTAAGGTGCTTGACAACCTATAATGCCTTATGTACTGATGGCTTTGTACTCTGGTACTCGAATGTTTGAACAAGGTCAACTACAAATTCTCGCCAATTCCCCTGTTTCACAAATACGTCTCCGAGTGGATGTACCATGCGTGTGCACAACCTTACAGGGTAGAGTACAACTTGTGAACCCATAATGAAGGTGGAAATGCTTATGCACTTCCTATCTAGGATGTCTCACATGCTTGGATATGGAAGGAAGCGGTCTCTTTACCATGGTAGTCTTTTATAGCCATGGGCACATTGCTCCTGCAAAACCTTACAGAGAAGGCAATTCTCACCTTGCGCCATTTCAAGAGGTTATCCCGATGTGTTTCCCACCAATGCACAATAGTTCCGAGTAGGACGTAACTTAACATCTCTCTTCATTCATTCTCCTCCTTCCACTGAGCTTCCATCTCCTGCAAAAATACCTCAGGGAAAGCTCCTCTTGAGTACTTTGGTAGCTCCTTTCCTCCTAGGTGCCAGACTGTACGCACCTTTGTCATCTTTGTTATGGATCCTCTTAAATGTCATCAAAATAACTCATAGGTCCCATGCACCCAATTATCACACACTATACTGGTGGTGTCACTTAAGGACTGAGCATCCTACAATTGATAACTCCCTCTGTGGGATGAATTGTCTCTGGATCCCTGATTGAGCGCACATATATTCTATCCAGGACCTCTTCTCCCAAAGGTTCAATAGAGGGTGTTGATTTCCCATCAGCTAGGGGTATGGTGACCCATTCCTCCTCATTTTCAAAGTTTATGAATCCATTGTTAAACCAAATATCCGCATTGTTCTTATAGCACCATGGGCGCCCAAGCGATCTTTGGGAAATTGTCTACCTCGGCAAGCGCCAATACTTCGAAGTCCCTAGTAAACTTAGCTCCTTGAATGGTGATGGCTGCATCCTTTAAGACACCGATGGGCATTGCCTTCTTTTTGTTTTCCATATACAACACATTTGAAGATGGTTATAATGCAGGTCTTCCCATCTGATGCCATGCATCCAAGGTGAGAACATTGACCTCCGTGCATGTGTCAATGAGGATATTACTAAGGAGTCATCCATCCATGACCACATTTAACGTGATCTCCCTATCATAGTCAAGGATTTAAGGGGAAGGTTTGCATGCAAGACCTTCCTCTCACACTCTTCTCCAAGCATGGTACCTTCTCTCTCAACCATGCTCCTAGCAAGGGAATAATATTCTCTTGCCTTAGCATTTTACACACTTCTTTGACCTCATCTAAGTCATCCTTTGGCACCTTGACCTTACTTCTTTGCTCCTCCCTCTTAGACTGCTCCTTTAGAATCGGATTTCTCCTTGTAAACTTTGAATGACATCCATGGTCTCTTGATATACCTCCTTCTGATGCATAGGGTCTGGGTACTTCCCATGTACCACTTCTTCCCTTGAAACTAGGTTCTTCTACCTTGGTATTTCCTTTGTGTGTGTGGCCTCTGCTCTTGTTGTTACCATAATAGGTTCCAAGCCTGCATCACGTGTCACTCGTGGCATCCATTGTGTGTCATCCTTCTTAATGCTCACCATTGTAGTGCCCTTGTCTTTCCGATGTTGCTGATTCATATGCTCAAACAACTCAGGGCACTCCTCATACTTGTGCTTCTTCCCGCACCATGAGCACTACAATAAATCTGGGCACTCACGCTTGTAGTGGTCTATAGACCCACAATTAAAATAGGTTCCACGTGGGAACTCACTTCTTCCTCCTCTGCAGTTACCACAACCATGGAATCCTCCGTGAAATCCCCTTTTGTGCATGCCTCCATCTACGCGCTCCTCATAATGGTGGTCATCATTTTTATAACTACTAGTAATGCTGGTCTAGCGCACACCATGATCAATGGCCTCATGGATCTGGTCAATAAGCCTACAATCCTTAGTATCATGGGTTGTAGAGGTGCATATCTTATAGTAGCAAGATACATTCTTCCGAATTACACGTTGTAACAAGGGACATCTACTCACATCATGGTCCCCATGAAAAATCTCACACTCTACTACTATGGCGCGTATTGTCTTCCAAGGGAAACTATCCTTGACATTCCCCTCTACTTCATAATTTGTACACCACATTCCACTGCAAGTATCATAAGTTGAGTTTATAGATAACTTTTCTAGCTACTTATACATAACTATAATTTGAGCTTCCAGAACGGGCTAACACCAAAGTGTCAACACTTCTAACTTTAGTGTGCGAGCAACTTCCAACACCTCACACAGTGCAGAAAGTCTTATGAGATAAATCTATTCTAAATGGAGTTATCAACCCCCAAAAAAAACATTGAGCATGTTGTGAAGGGTGAATGTCATATGAAAATTTTGACAGGAGAGTCTTAAACCGTGCATCATACTCCTGCACACTCTCCACCATTCCCTGTTGAATTTCCTTAAGGGCGTTGATGCTCTTTTGTTCAAACTCAAGGATGTGGAATTCTGCTAGGAAGGTATTTTTCAATGTGGTGTAATCTACCACCGTCTGATGGGGGTCATGCTTCCTATACTAGTTATACGCGCACCCTTGCAATGTCGTTGCAAACTATTTGGCCTTCTACTCCGGGTTATTACCCCTTTGCGCACCATAGAAACTCACACTTGTGAACATGTTCCACAGCATCTTCAATACCCTTGTAATCTGGAAAATGTAAAGACATCTCAAAGAAGACTTGAGGAGGTGGGTGAGGCCCTTTTCCTCCTGGTCGAGACCCTTGGTTTCCTCTGGTGTTTCCTCCTCCACCAGAACCACCAGGTTTTGTGCCTCCGGATCCACCAATTCCACCTCCATATCCTCCTACCACTAGTAATGGGCCTGAAGCGGTCGCACCTAGGGTCCCCAACGTCCAAATAAATTGTGCGCCAACCATCTATGAAATTGTGCCAATTCTAGATGTGTGTCTTGCGCCCACTTCCCGACGCATTACCCAAGCCTTGTCTATTTATTCCGGTCCAAAAATTCCTCTGAATACTGGAATAGTTTACGCAGACATAGAAGTAGGAAATGAAAAATTATACCTCATGGGCGCATATCTCTGTCACTTCCACCGATACCAACTGGGTCAACGATACTCCTCCCTTGATCTGGAAAACCAAGTGTTAGGGTCTGGTCATTAGGTGGGTTCATATGCACACCAATGACTCTTCTTTCTCTCGTGTGACGAAATCTCATCATAATGTGCTTACCAAGATGGGGTAGCACAGACTGTTTAGGTTCCACGTCCTCTATGTGAACCTCAAATCCTTCCCGCAATGTCTACCTCCATACATCCATCACACTTGCAACCTCGCGTTGTCTAGC
Source organism: Taxus wallichiana var. yunnanensis (assembly GCA_018340775.1). NCBI lineage: Eukaryota > Viridiplantae > Streptophyta > Pinopsida > Cupressales > Taxaceae > Taxus > Taxus wallichiana. Next base: position 1,046,107,385 of record CM031240.1, read on the forward strand.
AATCTCCCTTTCACGCGCTTCACTATACTTGAGTCGTCTCTCCTCCCTTTCTTTCTCCATTGCAATGTCTTCCATCTTCCTCCACTCTAGCTTCCTCGCCTAGCACTCAGAACGGTTTAGCTGGCCATAGGAAATGCCTCTAAACTCAAGGTAACAATCAAGATCTTCATGTCCAGAGGAATAACATGTAGAAATGATCCTCTGGGATCCCGCAAAACTCAAACTCAGCAACTTCCGAACAAGAATATGTAGAAATAGTGTACTCCAGATTATAGCTAGTTAGCACACCTTTCCGCCAATGATCCACAACACGAGTCCACGTCAGATCTGCATCTTGCAGCCTCTGGTATTCTTCTTAGGTCCACGTGCATGATCTATAATACCAGCTTGATCTAGACACTTATGTCGAGGGCCATTCATACATTTCTATTGGGAAGCAACAAAAAAAAAATTCATATAAATCATGGTAGAGGTTCTCTTCTACCCATCTACATGCATCAAACTCAGGTCTAGTGTTGAATCTCTAAGAAAATTCATCCTCCGTGTTTTTGAACCATGATTCAACACTTTCCAAAGTTAGGCATTCTATCATCACTTATTACATAGATCATGATGTATGCCATTTCCCACTACAACTTCAAAAAGAGGTCCCGGAAATGAAACCAAGATGTAGTCATTTTACACCCACCAAGAATAAGGGAACCCCATGCGCGCCGACCTATCACCCAACAGGCGTTGGGCACTCACCCGAGGCATGTGTGGGTACCGAGTCTCTCTTTTATGTGAGTTGAGTGGGAAAACATCATCTATGATCCAAACTTTCAAGGAAGTGAGTGGGAATGAAACATGTGAACATCATAGAGCTTAGAACATCTATAGATCATTGCATTCATTACATAAAAAGATACTTTAACAGAATTAAAGAACTGAATCAAGACAAAAATGAAAATGCATAGGAACTCATATTCATCTTATAAACATACATGAAAAGGAACTATGAAGAATCATGTATGAATCCAAACCAAGAAGGATCATATTCAATTAACTTGGTAACCTCATTACATTCATTAGGCTTACTACAAAACACCACATTATGGCAGACCAAGTCATGCATCATAACTGGATCCATATCATTTAGCTCTCAAAAAGAAATTTTATAACCCCAAGCCCTTGATACATCCTTCTCCTATATTTCATCTACCCAACCCAATATGAATCCTTGCAGAATTTCTACAGAGCTCCGCTCTCTATTGATCTCTCTCTCTATACCCGATTCCACCTCTCTTTTCTTCTAGTGGGTGCTTGTATTTATAGGCATCCCGAAGTGCCAACTCATCCTTCTACAGCCTTAGATCCATTGCCAAGTGTCTAAATGTGGTCCTCCATGGGAGCATGCTCCTCCAGGCTTGAGCTCTCCACTTTTTGTCATGATGGTCTTTTAGGAGCTTCCATTGCATGGCATATTCCTTCCTAGGCCAACCTGTCGCTAGGCTGGCATCTTATCCACTCCGCATGTGCAATCGGGTCACGCTTTTCTCATGTCCTACCCGATACGCCAAATATGGCTAAGTCCCAAGACCTTGTCTGCGGGCGCACATCATGGGTTCTACTAAGACCCTCCTAGAACTTTGCCTTGTGCACCTTCTCCTTGTGCACCCATTTCTTAATCTCGATTATGCGCACCCATGTGCCCTTTGTGTACTTAGTCTATATTTTAGGGGCCCAACAAAGGTTAAGCATGGAAGCTCAAGCCACTATGATATGGGCCCTTCACCATATTGGATCAGGTTGGAGAAAATTCCTTTCAACTTGATTTACCATCATTTATGAGGATGTACTATGTAGTAAATTGTGAGATCTTGCACCTATATGAGTCATCCATGTTAGATGAAGATGAAGGAATATAGTTGATATCTTCCATTGAGGATTTCGTCTTGGACTCACAAGGCGAATTGGAGGAGGATGTAGTGTTGTAGTAGAAGGTCATAGAGACTAGGAGAGGTCCGTAGGAGTCTTGGCAGATTGGATTGAAAGGAAAGACACCAAGGCAGGCCCGGTGGTACTCAAAGGAGCAAGTGAGGGAATTATTTCCTCATCTACTCCCCCACTAAGATTTTTTGGGACCAAAAGCCTCCTAAACAGTGGAGATGTGATCCATAGGGATCTAAAATGACTTCACTTCATGATATCGAGATAGCATGAAGAAGGAAAAATAATACAGAGGTTTTATCTTTATAGTAACATGACCACCACTGCATGCGAGTGACGATTCTGAGAACATCTACCCAACCGGGGCAGCGGTCCTAAGACTGCTAGTCTAAATTGGGTGATGGTCCTGCTCTTTTAAACAGAAAACAAAAATATGAAATGAACAACCACAGAATTTGAAAGGTTGTCTGTGTCTCTTCTCCTCCATGAAATTTCCCATTCTACAGTGCATGGGAGGACATAAGAAAGGCTATAAATACATGTTTTTAGAAGAGAATAAGATCATCAAAGCATGAAAGTAAGTGAGAAAGACATTCTAAGTGCTATAATTGTGTTTTGTAGAAGAAAGGAGTGTTGAGACAGAACAAACAAGTAATTGGGAGGAAGTGTGAGATATTATCTACTTCTCTTTCATACTTATTGTAATTTTTGTACTTATTGTTTTGAATTGGCCAATAAAAGTTGAAAGAAAGAGCAATTTCCCTTCTCGACTAGTTTTTCCTACTCTACAAGTTTCCAGGATAAAACTTATTGGTGTTTATGAGTTTATATTCTTTCCTTTCTTCCAATTGTGGATTCTAAGCATAAGAAAAATTCATTCACTAGCTATCTCTGTAATTTTCTAATAGAAAGTAGAACAACAACGTTAATTTGTGATTCTATGGATAATTCCAAAGTTGAAGTGTTTACAGATCAGAAGGAGAGACATAGATATCACCGATAGTAGGAGGAGCTGCGGGTACAGTATGGTGAGAATGTTACTTCATTAGAGGCCTTAATTGGTAGAGGGAAATGAGTAGGGAAGGATGTGGGGTAAGTGTAGTTTCTACAAGAAGAGTAGTGTCGAAAGGTGGAGGTCGGATGGGACCTCTAGGTACTATTAATATAGAGCAATATAAATATTTAGGAGAGGAGATGTAGTAATATGAGCATCTTTTGACAGAGTGTCTTCCAAATGCACCTCTCTATGCACTTGTTTGATGCATCAAATATGGAGGTAAGCAAAAGCTTGAAAAAAAATTCAAGTTAAGCTATAAGACCCTCAAAAGAGTTTCAAATCCTTGAAGGAAATTACCACGCATGCTTTGAAAGGATTGGTTGCCTCCTACAAAAATTCTTAGATCAATTAAAGGAATGTGAATATTTATTAAGGAATGAGGTAAAAAAAAATTGAAGAAGTGAAAAAATGGATACCAAAGGTCACAAAGCTAGTTTAGTGTGGGTGATGTTGAGCCCATAAAATCATAGCCAATGCCACATTGAGAAACTATTCATATTCTTAATTATTTCATATTCTTTGAAGTATGTACATTTGGTGGAATAAGAATAGAAAGATGCACGTAGGTTTTAGAATAAAAATGGAAAATATACACAATTATAGAGCGTAAAGACATATTTATACGTGTGAGGATAAAGTATAGATATGTCTATAGTTTGGAATTACAGAAATTTACATGAGAAAAAAATTATTTGTGCATATAAATAACATATGGGCTAAGAATAGAAAATAAACTATATTTTTTCATGTGTTTGTTAAAGTAGAATAAACACCACATGTAACAATAATTGAGTATAAAAATAAAGTTTCTAGAAAGTGCCAGAGGAGCATATTGATCCGCAGAGGTAAATTCGATGGAAAAAGTTTCTAAGACCTCTTCAGATTACCACAATATGGAAGTAGACTTCGAGAGATTTCCGTCAACTACAAGAATGCTAAAAATGGAGTTTGTATGAAAAAAATTTCATTGGTCAATGTTTGGACTCATCGTGGTCGTTTGGCCAATTAGGTAGCGACACGTGGAAAAAATGGAATCAAAGAAAGGGGAAAAAATTGGGTTTGTGACTCCAGGTCTTCGAAACTCAATAATCATCATCTTCGCCATCATGATTAAAATAATTTCCATGTGGTGGGTCCTTAGGCCACCACCTTGCCACATCAAACCAAGCTAAACTTATAACTCAATGAGTTAGGAAACCGAGTAGCTCAATTGAGATAGGAGAGAAAGTGGTGAGCTAATAGATTAGGTGAGCCACCTCATGGTCGTGACAAGTTGGAAATAGATAAATGGTCCACAAAAGCGAGCCAATCATGTAACAGGGAAGAGTAAGGCGGCCCATGTGGAGGGACAAGGAAAAAAATGGTCCCCATGACCATATTAAATGGAATGACCAAGTGTTTAAAAAGGCAATTCCAAATATTGCACCCATAAATGTGGGATAATCCATGCCAATTTGGATAAGGAGCAAAAATGGGCAATGTGAAAATAGCTAGTGGTTGGGGTGGTTTAAACCCCAACCACCTATTCTCTATTGCAAGCAATTTACCATACCACCCAAAGTGGATAGTTAGTAATAAAGTGGGCTAGCCACTATTAATAGAAGATGTTGTTGCATGGAGGGAAAGGGGATTCAAACCCCGACCATTCGGAGTAAAAAGATAAGGCCCAATCGGTGCACCATGCTTATAAGGATAAATAAAAGCCAGGATTTTTGTTTTATCCTTGAAACGCAACCCACCCAAGGCCTATAAAAGACCCTCTCCATTCCATTGAAAACAATAATCTCCTCCCATTTCGCAAAAGCTTGAAGGCTTAGGGAGAAGAATTAGTATGGAGTCCTTAGGAAATTAAGAAGGCCATTTTTGAGAGACTATTGAAGACCTATTATTATTATTTAATAGACATGGAGATAAGAAGACCTATTTTATTAAATAGGCACATGATGTAAAGACCTATATTATTGTTATAGGAAGGATGATATATAAATTCCTATCATTATAGGAACCTCTAAAAAATTGGGAGTATTATTTTTACTCACCAAACATTTTAAAGGCTAAATTGATTCCTTATTCTTCCGTGAGATCTTGAAGATGTCATTGGATTAGGAGGGATGTGATGAAGCACTAAAGAAGCATAAAAGATTTGATTCTCAATACACTAGGCATATCAGAAAGTTAAATGCTTGGGGGATGTAGAGGAGAGTCAACATATTTATTGAGCTCATTGAAGGGATTCGGTTTGATCTTACCTCTTCCTAAAGGCTAGAGGTCATGCACGGAATAGAAGATGGTCGTCATCAATAGACATTAGGTCTGATCTTTGCTCTACGTAGAGGTTATGTGTCATGAAATAGAGTGAAGATGATTGTTGTCAACATCAAACACCGTCGACTTAACACTATGCGAGGTTAGTTTTTCATGGAGTGGAGTGGATGTCAACAACAAAGGTTCAAGATGGAAAATTGTGTGAAAGCACTAAGTTTTCAAGACCAGTGGGTTCAAAGGATCGACTAGCACTAGGTTCGGTTAAATGTCCATTATAGTAATGTAAGTTTATTATGTACTTATATTTATAATGTTATAATGGATTGGTTCAGCTAGTTTACGAACTCAGAGATGTAGGCATTCTGCCAAACTCTATTATCAACCCTTGTGCACTATGGTTCTTATTCTTGCATTGCATTTGATTAAATTTAATTTATTCAAGGTGAATTCGGTAAAAGAATAAATTTCCTATAAGGGTTTGTGGTCAAGAAAAAAATTATTGGTTGGTTTACGGATCATGTTTGGCATCGAGTAGGTTTCACTGTAAGCTTGCAATCTCGAGCAAGTTGATATTGAGAACTGGATTGTCTCTGTGGTATAAATTATTTTGGTATGAGATTTCTTAAAACCAAAATACTAAAAGGAAACTATACACCTGAATAATAGAATAATTCAATTTGAATTCATTTGGGATAATATTTCATACAAAGAGTTCACAATATATAGGAGGATGTTCTCCTTAATATAAGGAGTCAACATCAATCCTCAACAACTCTCAATCCCACATATATCTCTCCATGAATCTCTCAAGCTTATCCCTAGGATCACTCACACTCCAAAATAGCTACGTGAGTTGTTTACCACAACACACTCACACTAACTATATTATTAATATGAGTTATATAAACTCATTATTAATAATATTACAATATATTAATAATGTTACACAATATATTTGTAACATTCACTCCCCTATTGTTAACATTATTAATTCCCAATATACACTCCCCTAATGTTGACATGGTGGAAAAACATTCACACACTTATTTGTAGTATGCTCACCCATGTGGCATGCCCAACTTGGCTCATGACATTGATCAAAAGAAAGGCTCTCTCCTTCCATGGTTTTAAATAGGTTTACCACAAACCTTGATGTGACAGGAACCATCAACTGTCCACTTCATGTGGTTTTCTAGATCTCCCACAAAAAATTTCAAGATCCATGAACTGAATTACATTGGTGTTTATGATCTTTTGCAATGTTATGACATCAAGGAAAATTAAAGAAATATCACTTACACGAGAACTCACTTATTACAATAGTTGAACAAGTATAATCCATTTGTTCTTATTTTTAGAAAGTAAATACACAACTGAAATAAAATGCCACAATAACATTATGCAACCCCGTCGCTTGTGGCTGGAGAGAGTTCGTTGATTGACCTCCTTCCTCCATTTCCTCCTTCCTCTGTTTCCTCATTCCTCCATGAATATGCTACTTAGTTCGAGTTGGATGTGATCATGAAGGTCAATTAAAAATCGGACATCGAATTCCACCGAAAATGCGTCCAGCTAAAAGTGAGGTAATTTTTTTTTTTTTTTTACAATATTTGACAATACTGACACTAAAAGACAAAAAGACTCTTTAAATAATAAAACAATTACTTTTAACAAATTACAACATATACTCTTTTAACTACTTATTCTTGAGACTACCTAATAACTAAATTGAGTCTATAGAATTGACCAACTTTTACTTTTACACACTTTAAAGAGACTAAATTAAATGAAACATGTGTATTATATAAACAAATATCATCAATTTTAGTGGACCAAAATAACTAAAGACTCCTATAAAACATAATGTTAAAGAAGAACAGACCCATGCAACTTTTACTTTATCTGAGAGATATGAGCCAACTATTTTGTGAACTGAGTATGCACGAACAACTAGATGGCGATTGGAACTGAGCATGGATGTTTGACAAGAACATACATACCATGAAATTTTTCAACAACACACAATCATCAATTTGAGCAGAGTAATTTGTTGGAGAATGAACCATGGTTTTCCAAACTGTGAATGCACACATGGTGAATTGAGTAACGTGGCTCTATCAAGAAATGGGAGTCTGGATTTTTCCCTGAAAGGATACAATAAATCCAAATGTTATTGTAGATCGAATCACTCCTTCAAATGCATTCCTTGAATAGTGACAAGAAAATATCCACCCAGAAGACTACACATGGTTCAGATTTGAAGGTTTCTAATTACTTCATGCTACACAGCCAAAACGTGCCTCAATCAATTCATTTGAAGCAGGATAGATTCAAGTGGTTCTCGTGTAATGTGAATAGATGTTGGATCTACACAAATTCTGCCATGAACTAGATTGTGGTACACGTTCAGTTCATACTTTTTGTAACGATCCCATATGTGCAAGTTTTGGATTGGGATTCTCCAAAATAGCAATAGAGACGTGCACTGAGACTTCTAGTGAAGATGTATGAGTGAATGGAAATACCAATCGGTATCAAATTTGTCTCCTGCAAAATGTATAATGTTGAAGCCTAATACAGGTTATGATGCACAAATCTAGGTGCAAAACTTCAATTTATTTTGGAAACGATTTGAAAGAAAATATAGTTTCTACTCAACTCCAAATAAGACGCCTTTGGAAAATTTAAAAGATAGAGGACTGTGTAAAATATAACTATCACAGGTGGCTAAACAAAAACTGATAACGATTGATTAGTTCTATAGTAGCCTCGAACTCATGAAAAATCCATTCATAGGGGTGACTAGAAATAGGATGCCCCTCAAAAAATCCTTTATGCTTGCATTATACATAGGAAGGAAAAGAGATTCGCTCTGATATACCAAATATTATTTTGGTCTGAGCTTTCTTAAAAACTAGAATACTAAAAAGGAAACTATACACCGAATAATAGAATAATTCAATTTGAATTCATTTGGGATAATATTTCATACAAAGAGTTCACAATATATAGGAGTATGTTCTCCTTAATATAAGGATTCAACATCAATCCTCAACAACTCTCAATCCCACATATATCTCTCCATGAATCTCTCAAGATTATCCCTAGGATCACTCACACTCCAAAATAGCTACGTGAGTTGTTTATCACAACACACTCACACTAACTATATTATTAATATGAGTTATATACACACATTTTTAACAATATTACAATATATTAATAATGTTACACAATATATTTGTAACATGGTAGCAATGAAATTGAATTATACCACTTCATACTATGGCTCATTGTACACATGATACTACGTACTAGGATGCACATAATGAATATACATCGACAAGATCAAGCACGTTAGATTGTTGAGATGAGACAAAGCATGGAACTCATACAATATACATTACGAGAAGTGTGTCATCACTAAGGAACCCAAGAAGAACAAGATGGTCCTCAGATATGTGCACATTTCTCTGTGACTAGACATGATAAGGTAAAATGATGGTATTTTCTCCCAGACCAAGCACCAAGTTGGTTCCAACATCAAATGTGGAACTTAGAAAGGCGCCGAAAAATCATTAGCAAACAACCTATTGTAGCTACAACTCAGAAAATAGAATAGGATTCTTAGTTCAATAAATGTCTATAGCTCATGGAATCATAGAAGAAAAATCTACAAGACAGGTTTGAGACTAAGGGAGAATTCCTTATAAGAGTGATCAAAAAGTTACAACATGAACTAAAAGCTAGAGAAGTGCTCCTAACAACATTGCAAGATGGTGAAAAGATAAAGAAGAAAGGTACACTCACTAATAATCACCCTGTAAGTGATTCAATGAAATTTCCTTTGCATGAAAATGTAAATCCTACTTTTAGTGAATTCAAAAGTATACTAAAGGTATATGATAAAAATTAATTTTTAAAATGGGATATGAAGGAAAAGGGCTAGGTGTGAATAACCAAGGTATCACTAGCCATGTCAAGGTGGATGAAATACCTCAATATGCGGTTCTAGGATATAGTAGTTCGGGGTTCATTTTAAGACCCCCCCTCCGAAAAAATTAGTTTAGAATGGGTGGCGAATCTCCAAAATCAACTTTTGAATCGATGGCGAATTTCTAAAAAATGTTTCGTGGTAAAGGTGATTTGGTAGGGTGCAATTTTCTTAGATGAGGTACAATGATAAGAAACGTTGGCGAAATACATGCATAAGTTAATTTAACATATAAATAGTAGGTGAATTCACCCATATAAATGACTTATCGGTGGAAATTTTAGGCGAATTGGGTGGGAGCTGACTGCTGAAAATTAGCCATTTCCAATTTCCAAAATCCCTAATATTCATGAGTTTACAAAAATTCACCACTAAAATTTTCCATGCAGTAGTTGTAAAAATGAGGCAGGAGAAAACTCTCAGACAACATTGAGCATAGATCCCAAGCCAATAATCCTCCCGAAGCATCCTACAGTAGGGAACATACTAGACTCTAAGAAGAATGACGAGAGAAAAGGCAAAGTTGACAACTTGAAGAGGTATGATCATGTCTTCTTTGACTACAACAAGGATCCCATAATAACCCCAGATCTATTGTGGACATATCCATGTGCTTACTATGGATCTAATAGCCATTGTGTGATTTGGTGTGGAAAGAAAAAGAAACATGCCAAGAGGGTTAAGGCCGATGAAGACAAGGGTAAATCTACCTCATCTTAAGGAGAAGACACATGACTAGAGCCACCAAGTAAGTGAACACTTTGTGACAGGTTTATCATGCCTAGTGTTTTCTTACAACATTGGTAATCAAGCTCTATATGGGATCCTCAAGAATACAAACCAAATATATTCATCCCAATTTGGCATTAGAGTAGTGCACTAGAAGGAAGTGAGCCCAAGTGCCACAGGTCCCGAGAGATTGTGCAGATTGTCTAACTAGAGGAGTAGTAATTTGAAGGCCATTGTGCCAACTATAGAATCTCTAGGAGACAATATCATGGTTCTAGATCCAGGAGCGGAGAAATAAAAGTTTTTTGGGACAAAAAGCCTCCTCACTAGGGAGATGTAATCCAGATGTCAATTTAGTGGATGGAAGTTGCAAAACCTCTCGAGATAACCGCAATATGGAAGTAGACTCGAGAGCTTTCAGTCGACTACATGAATGATGGAAATATATTCCATATGACAAAGTTTCCGCTGCAAATTAGGAAATGATACATGGAAAAAATGGAATTGGGTGAAAGGAGGAAAGATTGGGTTTGTGACTCCAGATCGTTGACACTCGATAATCGTCATTTTCTCCAACATGATTAAAACAATTGCCACGTGGTGGGTCCTTAGGATACCACACACCTACCACCACCTTTCCACATTGGACCGAGCTAAAATTCCAACTCGGCGAGTCAAGGAAACCGAGCAGCTCAATTGAGCTAGGAGAGAAAGTAGTAGTGAGCTAATACATTGGGCGAGCCACCTCATGGTCATGGCGAGTTAGACATAGATAAGTGGTCCAAAAACTAAATCAATTATGGAGCAAGGCGAGTTAAGTGGCCCACATGGAGGGGAAAGGTCAAAAGCAGTTCTCATGACCATATTAAATGGAATGACCAAGCCTTTAAAAGGAAATTTCAACTTTTGTGCCCACGAATGTGGGATAATCCACACCTTGATGTGGACAAGGCACAAAAAGGAGCGGTGTAAAAATAACATGTGGTTGGGGCGTTTCGAACCCATGACCACATATTATGTATTGTAAGCACTTTACCATTCCACCCAAAGAAGACAATGCTAATAAAGGGGGCTAGCCGCTATTAATAGAAGATGCAGCCGTGCATGGATTAAAAGGGGATTCGAACCCCTAACCAATTGGGTAAAAAGATAAGGCCCGATTGGCGTGCCATGCTTGTAAGACTAAATATAAGCCTAAGGATATTTGTTTTATCCTTGAAATGTGGCATGCCCAAGGCCTATAAAAGGCCCTCTCCATTCCATTGAAAATGACAAGCTCCTCCCATTTTACAAAAGTTTTGAAGGCTTAGGGAAAGAATTAGTATGGAGGCCTTAGAAAATTAAGAAGGCCATTTTTTAGAGAATAAGCCCTATATTATTTTTTTATAGGAATTTTAATATTGAAGACCTATTATTATTATTATTATTTAATAAGCACAAAGATAAGAATAACTATTTAATTAAGTAGGCACATGATGTAAATATCTATATTATTACTATAGGCAAGATGAGAGATAAATTCCTATCATTATAGGCACTGTAAAAGTTTGGGAGTATTTTTTTAGTCACTCGAACATTGTAAAGGCCAAATTGACACCTTATTCCTCTGCGAGGTCACGGAGATGTCTTTGGAAGCCGAGGGACTGAAGAAGCGGTGGAGAAGCACAAAAGATCTCGATTCTAGGTATGCTAGGCATATTGCAAAGTTAGTTGCTTGGAGGCCACAGAGGAGAGTCAAAATATTTATTGAGCTCATTGACGAGGATGGGTCTGATCTTAGCTCAAGCGTAGAGGTGGAGGTTGTGCACATAGTGCAATATAATCATCATCGTCGAAAGACATCGGTCTGATATTTACTCTATGAAGAGGATATTTTCCGTGCAACATAGTGAAGATGATCATGTTGTCAACATTAGAAATTGTGCGAGATAGCACCGTGCGGAGGTTAGTCTGTTGTGCAGCGAAATGGAGGTCAACATGAAAAATGTCAAGTAGGAAAGATATGAGAAAGAACTCGGTTTTCAAAGACTAGTAGGTTCAAAGGATCGAATGACACTAGGTTCGATTGAATGTTAGTTTATTATGTACTTATATTCAAAATGTTATAATGGATTGGTTTAGCTAGTTTGTGAACCCTGGAGATGTAGGCATTCTTTCAAACTCATTATCAACCGTTGTGCACTCGTGGTTCTTATTCTTACAGGTGTATTTGATTAATTCAGGGGTGAATTCGGTAAAAGAGTATATTATTTATAAGGATCTGTGGTCAAGAAAAAAATTGTTGTTTGGTTTACGGATCACATGCGAAATAGATGATTGGTCTTAATAATTAGAAAGATTCCATGGAATAAGAGAAGTTAGGATCTAATGACATGTGGCATAAACACCAATTTATCATAGGACTAGCACTACCCAAAACCTTTACCAAGTGCATCGCATAATGTGAGCTTTCACTCTACGAATCCTTACAGATTCAAGATTTTTTCCTAATCCCCCAATTTAGGAGGTTGACTTTTTCAAGCTTAGAATTTGATGAAGAGGAAAAGAGACCACTTTTAACATCTCCCCTTTTCCATTTTCAAGCCTAGAAAGTAATGAATTGACATGTAAAACTATGAAAATTGAAAGAAAAATTATTTTGAGAAATATTTTCTAAATATTAGTGGAGGAACAACATAGAAATCCCATGAATCACAAATGTATAAGGATCAACTCCAACGCAACAAAAATACCATCCTTCTCGACAAGATTTTGTTGCTACTATTATTGGTCACCTATGCATGATTAAAGGTTGGAAACTTCTTACAAGACTCGATCCCTTTCCCACCCCCAATGAGGAAGTTGTATCAATTTATTTCCCATCATTCAAAGCAATGTTTTGATCGGGAAAAAACAATCACACACAAACTGAACTAGACCTAGAATTGATCTCCCATTATATATACAAAAGGAAACATGATAAAATGACATCATTTTAAGGCATCTAGAGTTGACATATATAGAATCTTACGATATCCTGAATCCCTAGTGTTTCTACCCTTCCCTCCTTTGCTAGCCAACTACTCATGTGCCTCCATATGGGCTTCAAAGTTTAGTAGTGTCACCATATTGATTATCAAAATATGCAATACACACAATTAAAAGATAACAAACATCGAAGATGAAAGAATTCTCGGCCAAGAAATAAATGGCAAAGCAATCATTCAATTTGCAAGTACTTGACATAGTTATAAGTCATTATAATGCAAATAATACCCTACCATGTTTTATTTTGATTGAAATTAAAAGGACTATAGGTAAAATTCATTTCAATGGTCGTGATTATTTTGATAGTTGTCATGGGCCTATTGTTGAATCCTTTCCCTTTAAATGATTTTTTCATAAAAATGTCGTAGTGTGTGTTACACTTGGGCGTAATTAAATTAATTACAATTTAATTTTATATGGTCAAAACATCACGAAGTGAACACCTTATATTTTCCTTATTTGTTTTGAGAATAATAAGTACAACGTATGAATGTGAATCTTGCGACTATTTAATGAAGAGTTGCGTTTGTTTAGGTAGGATGGTATGGACTTTGCAATGACCCTCGAGAACTTTGAAGGTATGGACGATATTTACCGGTGGCCCTATCCCTCACGTAAGTTCGCAGGGGGTAGTGAGTTGGCTGCTAATTGGGCACTTTGTCCAAAGTGTTTCACGGAGCTAAAAAAGTTAACGAAACCCCTGTCTTTTCAGCGCTCCACCGATCGCTCAACCAACCCAAGTCATTTCGCGCCTCCCCGACTACTCAACCATACCTATTCACATTTATTGTTTTGAATATGTTTGCGCCATTTCAAAGTATCTTTCAAATATTTATTGAATGCTACCATTAATTGTTGCCTAAATTATATTCATTAAACTATTTACTCCACTTTTTGGCGCCACTTTACTTTTTTTTTTTATTTTTACATAAATGATTTATTTAAGTATTGCAAAAAGAAACAAGTAGTCATATTTCATTTAGTTTTATGGAAGTTGAAGGAGATTTCTAAAGGTTGGCTATGAGAAAAGAACATTGCTCATGACAGGAAAAATTTGGAAATAATCATGTACATTGCAAATCGTAAGAACATTATATTTTTTAAAATCGGTGATAAGCTCAACTCATCTTGTTTATTAATTTATTAAGTTTTTGAACTACTTTTCCAGTCATCTATCAAAGTTGAAAGGAATAACAATTATGGTTAGTGTTTGCAAGATTTATTTGAAACAAGGCTAATTGAAAACAAAGAAATTATAAGTTGAATGGTAATTCAGATTCTTATATCTAATATTCAAGGTAAGATTTTTCCTGAGAGAGTTTTTGTTACAACAATACAACAACATATTACGTTGTCGCCCAATCTAAATGATGGAATACGTTATATTTACAGGCTATGGTCATTATAGTGTATAAAACTATGATGCCACATTCTTATGTGCCTACGGGATCTATATCAAAGTAGGTTGTTTTCCCACGTAATACGTTGTTGCGTCAACGACATGAAGTTCTAAAGATTTTTTTGCACATCATAGTATTATGAAACTATTCAAATTTGTTTCATTATATTACTTTAAAATAATTTCAAATCCTTTCCCTCCTACTATGAGTACAACAATTTAACAACACATTACGTTGTTGCCCGCGATAACGATGACCTGACTCGTTACTAGGCTCCATAAGGTACATGGTGTACTATATAAAACTATAATTTAAGATCTTAGTGCGCCTACAGGATCTTTATCTAAGAAGGTGGTTTCTCAACGTAATACGTTGTTTCTTTGACGACCTGCATTTTTAAAGTTTGTTTAGCACTGAATAATCTATTAAAAGTTGTTTGATTCAATTAAACTGGAATACTTTCCAATTCATCCTCTCACAATTTAATTTCGACACGACGACAACGTATTACGTTGTCACCCGGACTAAACGGTGGAACACGTTATTTTTACAAGCTATATTCATTATAGTTGGTGTACCTCTTAGCTCAGTATATCATCCTCAAGGAGCATGTCACGTTCTCATATTCATGTTGTTGTTCTTCTCTACAACCGTGCCCTCAATCTTTCTTTGTATGCATACACCTATCTTTTCGAACAATCAGCATTGAAGTCTGACTTCCAAGCATATAGCCAATGACAAGTACTTTGAGTAAGGTTGTTGACTGCCCTAACTATCCACATTTACCTTTTAACTCCTAGCTACTAGTCCATTTATCCAACCTCAACACTCCATTTCTTCTCGAGTTCTAAAAAAACACTCTCTCTTTGTCTCCATGCAAACTGTCTTAACTCAACAACACTCTTTTATGAACCTTAAATATCCTTGAATGCATATATAAAACTTCATCTTTGTTCTCCCTTGCGGAGGTAATCCTTTATGAGACTGTTATGCACCCGATTTATCATCAAACAAGGTCTTCAAATGATACCATTCAATGATCAATTCTGCCCTTCACAGGTTTTGGCCCACGTGTGTACAATGAAGGATCATCAAAGTATCAAATCCTATTATTAGGTTGTCACCCATACTAAATGATGGAGCGCACTATTTTTACAAGATATAGTAATTATAGTGTATAAAACTGCAATGCACCATTCTTATGTGCCTAAAGGATCTAAATCCTTTCCCTCCTACTATGAGTACAACAATTTAACAACACATTACGTTGTTTCCCACGATAACGATGACCTGACTCATTACTAGGCTCCATAAGGTACATGGTGTACTGTATAAAACTATAATTTAAGATCTTCGTGCGCCTACATGATCTATATCTAAGAAGGTGGTTTCTCAACGTAATACATTGTTTCTTTGACGACCTGCATTTTTAAAGTTTGTTTAGCACTGAATAATCTATTAAAAGTTGTTTGATTCAATTAAACTGGAATACTTTCCAATTCATCCTCTCACAATTTAATTTCGACACGAAGACAACGTATTACGTTGTCACCCGGACTAAACGGTGGAACACGTTATTTTTACAAGCTATATTCATTATAGTTGGTGTACCTCTTAGCTCAATAGATCCTCCTCAAGGAGCATGTCACGTTCTCATATTCATGTTGTTGTTCTTCTCTACAACCGTGCCCTCAATCTTTCTTTGTATGCATACACCTATCTTTTCGAACAATCAGCATTGAAGTCTGACTTCCAAGCATATAGCCAATGACAAGTACTTTGAGTAAGGTTGCTGACTGCCCTAACTATCCACATTTACCTTTTAACTCCTAGCTACTAGTCCATTTATCCAACCTCAACACTCCATTTCTTCTCGAGTTCTAAAAAAACACTCTCTCTTTGTCTCCATGCAAACTGTCTTAACTCAACAACACTCTTTTATGAACCTTAAATATCCTTGAATGCATATATAAAACTTCATCTTTGTTCTCCCTTGCAGAGGTAATCCTTTATGAGACTGTTATGCACCCGATTTATCATCAAACAAGGTCTTCAAATGATACCATTCAATGATCAATTCTTCCCTTCACAGGTTTTGGCCCACGTGTGTACAATGAAGGATCATCAAAGTATCAAATCCTATTATTAGGTTGTCACCCATACTAAATGATGGAGCGCACTATTTTTACAAGATATAGTAATTATAGTGTATAAAACTGCAATGCACCATTCTTATGTGCCTAAAGGATCTAAATCCTTTCCCTCCTACTATGAGTACAGCAATTTAACAACACATTACGTTGTTGCCCGCGATAACGATGACCTGACTCGTTACTAGGCTCCATAAGGTACATGGTGTACTATATAAAACTATAATTTAAGATCTTAGTGCGCCTACAGGATCTATATCTAAGAAGGTGGTTTCTCAACGTAATACGTTGTTTCTTTGATGACCTGCATTTTTAAAGTTTGTTTAGCACTGAATAATCTATTAAAAGTTGTTTCATTCAATTAAACTGGAATACTTTCCAATTCATCCTCTCACAATTTAATTTCGACACGACGACAACGTATTACGTTGTCACCCGGACTAAATGGTGGAACACGATATTTTTACAAGCTATATTCATTATAGTTGGTGTACCTCTTAGCTCAGTAGATCCTCCTCAAGGAGCATGTCACGTTCTCATATTCATGTTGTTGTTCTTCTCTACAACCGTGCCCTCAATCTTTCTTTGTATGCATACACCTATCTTTTCGAACAATCAGCATTGAAGTCTGACTTCCAAGCATATAGCCAATGACAAGTACTTTGAGTAAGGTTGCTGACTGCCCTAACTGTCCACATTTACCTTTTAACTCCTAGCTACTAGTCCATTTATCCAACCTCAACACTCCATTTCTTCTCGAGTTCTAAAAAAACACTCTCTCTTTGTCTCCATGCAAACTGTCTTAACTCAACAACACTCTTTTATGAACCTTAAATATCCTTGAATGCATATATAAAACTTCATCTTTGTTCTCCCTTGCGGAGGTAATCCTTTATGAGACTGTTATGCACCCGATTTATCATCAAACAAGGTCTTCAAATGATACCATTCAATGATCAATTCTGCCCTTCACAGGTTTTGGCCCACGTGTGTACAATGAAGGATCATCAAAGTATCAAATCCTATTATTAGGTTGTCACCCATACTAAATGATGGAGCGCACTATTTTTACAAGATATAGTAATTATAGTGTATAAAACTGCAATGCACCATTCTTATGTGCCTAAAGGATCTAAATCCTTTCCTCCTACTATGAGTACAAAGAAATTTAACAACACATTACGTTGTTTCCCGCGATAACGATGACCGACTCGTTCTTAGGCTCCATAAGGTACATGGTGTACTGTATAAAACTATAATTTAAGATCTTCGTGCGCCTACATGATCTTTATCTAAGAAGGTGGTTTCTCAACGTAATACATTGTTTCTTTGATGACCTGCATTTTTAAAGTTTGTTAAGCACTTTGATAATCTATTAAAAGTTGTTTGATTCAATTAAACTGAATAATTTCCAATTCATCCTCTCACAATTTAATTTCGACACGATGACAACGTATTACGTTGTCACCCGGACTAAATGGTGGAAAACGATATTTTTACAAGCTATATTCATTATAGTTGGTGTACCTCTTAGCTTAGTAGATCCTCCTTAAAAAGCATGTCACGTTCTCATATTCATTTTTTTGTTCTTCTCTACAACCGTGACCTCAATCTTTCTTTGTATGCATACACCTATCTTTTCGAACAATCAGCATTGAAGTCTGACTTCCAAGCATATAGCCAATGACAAGTACTTTGAGTAAGGTTGCTGACTGCCCTAACTGTCCACATTTACCTTTTAACTCCTAGCTACTAGTCCATTTATATTGATGCTAGTGATGATTTGTGATACCCTTGAGAGCTATTTTTGGGTTAATTCTCTTCTATACGGCAGCAGCTGATTTTAAACATTTCTCAACCTTAAATAACTTAGAAAAGATACTCTATTGTCTAATCTTATATATGTATGATGTCGTTTTTATGAGATTATTGATGTCGTTTTTACTTTTTTTGTTGACCTGAATTTTTTTAATAATGATCCTCAATTTCTTTAACATATTGAACATTTGTGAATGCAGGCAGGTCCTATCATTTTAGCATCAGCTATAATATAAATATCAAATGGTTAGTGTTATTGTCTAATTGTATAGTGTGTTAGCTTGAGCATTTTTTTTCCAAATTTTAATAATTTGTAGTGTTATTAACATCAATGTATAATCAGAGAGACTCAAAGTGGAAGCGCTTGTTAGACATTCCTATCCAATGTCCTCCGGAAGGACTGTTCTCTGCATTAGATGTAGTTTGGAGCAAAGTTAAAGATAACCGTGGAGTGGAAGGGGATTTTGTTGCATGGATAGAAGTTGGACGAGTAGATGATTTTATTAAAGGGGAATGTCAGCGGACATCATTTCCAACAAGTTATTACAAACGTTGGAGTCATTCATCACCCATAAGGGAAAGTACACACCGGGTTCGAATTGATAGCACCATCAGTTATATAATGTATGATGTGGCAATGTTCGGTGATGTTTTTAATGCAGTTTTAAAATTGTTGTTTATTTTATTATGACTCACTTTTAGTGACATTTTGCAGATATTGGTGTAGCTATGGGCCTGAAGACTTTAAAGAAGAGGATGCTTTGCCATATGATAAGTCCAAGGTTCCAACTAGAGGGACGGGGAGTAGACCTGGACGTAAACATATAAAATGTGGTTGCCAATGCAATTTTAATGTGCGCATTCTTATGAAAAGAAGTGAATATGCACTTATCACATATCCTCAGATGGATCATGTGGATAACAACAATCATATATGCCATGGCCAAAAAAATCACAAATTTGAAGGGACACGAGCTTATTATGCGCCACATATTAGTAAGGAATTGCAAGAATGGGTAGAAAAGTTATTGTTATTAGGAATGCCAGCTGATATTGTGTTGCAAAAGCACCGTGAAATGGTTCATGAGAAGCTAGCCTTGTTTGATGGGCAAACAAAACGTGATGATTTCTTGTCTTCACATGATGTTCAAAATATTGATACAAAAATAAAAGCAGCAAAGTACATGTATGATAGAAATGATGCCCAAAGTGTGAGAGTATGGCAAGATCAAAATCCAAATATATGTTTTGAATACCAAGAGTATGAAGGAAATGTTGAGGAAGATGGTCACGTGCCGTTTATCATGGGCATTCAAATGCCGCAACAACTTGAGTGGATGTTAAAATATGGCCATAACAACATACTTGCAATGGACGCCACTTTTGGGACCAATGGAATGAAGGTATTCTCTTTTACATAATCTTATCAATAAAAAATTCTGCAAAAAATATGTTACATTTTCTTACCAATAATCTACTAATTCACATTGTTATTGCATTGCCAACTCTCCATAGTTCAAACTCTATACCATCCTCGCATTCGATTCCAAACACATGGGCCTACCAGTTGCATGGGTCATAATGTCAAGAGCTACAACTAGCGACTTAACCCAATGGATGAAAAAGCTGGTGAATAGAGCACATGCTCATATGCTTGAGTGGAAACTAAATGCTTTCATGGTAGATGATGCTACAGCTGAAATCAATGCTATTAGGTTGTAAATTACTCTTTGTGTATATTGTTAGAATATATAAATTTAAATTATAGATATTAAGTTTGCTATCAAATTTTTAAAATTCTAATACAATTCATTTTCAAATACAGAGAAGTTTTTGGGTGTGAAGTATACTTATGCAGCTGGCATGTAAGGAGGGCATGGTTGAAGAATCTTGTTGCCAAGGTTAAGGAAGATCAAAAAAGACGTGTAATGTTTAATAGGTTGGGGGAAATTATGCACCATTCAAATAATGAGGAGAGTGCTATTCAAATGGCACAAGATTTTGTTACAGAATTTGCGGACGAGATAAAATTTATTAAATATTGGCAGGAACACTGGCTTCTAAGAATTGGAATGTGGGTGAGACATCTACGGACTTTAAAGCATGTTGGGCAAGAAACAAATGCTGCAATAGAGGCATATCACTCTATACTTAAGAGTAAGTGGTTATCCTCCATTCGAAAAGCATCTCATCGCAGGGTTGACTGGCTGATACATCAGTTAATCACAGTTGTTTTTATATATTATTGGTGGAGTCAATGTTGTAAGGAAAGTGGGTTCTACCGTAACTTCAAAGTGGAGAAACTAGAAAATAACCAATGGCTGCATGCACAATCCATTCCTGATTATTATGTCACCTTCCATACCTCTGACCCACGGTTAGCATGGGTTCGTAGCCAGACGGATGATACTTGTCACTATGAAGTATGGTATCAAACCCCACATTTGGCAATGTGTGAATGTGGAGTGTCAAAGAATGGGTACTTATGTAAGCACGTAATTAAAGTGAATATGATGAAAAAGAATTCAGCGAGAGAAAACTTTAATGTTCAGGTATTCTAGGCAAAATGTTTTTCAAGATTTTCCAACATAGTAATTTATTGTATCTAAATTCTATTAATTTTGGTTTTTATTCAAATCTTTGATTTATTATACTAATTTGTAATGTTCTCCAGGGTTTATTTTGTGCTCCAAATGTTGCATGTGGAGATGAACATGTGGTTGATGATCCTTTTGGTCAAGCATGGAATCCTCCAAACACCTGTGAAGACTCTATGCATGTTTTGCAACAAGATAAACATGTTATAAATGAAGAAGATGAACACTTGAGCCCACAAGTGAGAAGGATCAGAAAAATAGTAGATAACAGTCTTGTTGGTCCTCTAAACAAGTCATTTCTTACTTTATTAGAGAATACACTTGTGGAAACAACAAACCGATTGAGGGGAAGCCAAATATCTTCTATATTAGGTGTGCAACATCCTGAGGCACAACCGTTTAGACCCTGTAGATGATGGATTCAACAATACACTTCATCGAGAGAGAGATTTTATAGAGAAGATGTTGAATCGAAGGCGCCCATGTCCAACAAATAGGAAAGCTAGTTTTCCTATTGTAAAAAAGAGTCGTGTATCACGTCGACTAACATGGGAGGATGAATTAAAAAGAGCTGCAGAACGAGATAGGGAAAGGGGGCTTGTTGAAGAACTTGAAGATGAGACCAACACAAATGGAATTTAAGGGTAATTTTAGATTGCAGCAGTTCAACAACATATTATGTTGTTACCCTTGAGAAATGATGAACAAACACATTATTAGTTTACAAGATATGCTCATTATAATATCTAAAACTGTGATACCATCTTTTTATGCTCCTACATGATCTATACCAAAGTAGGTTATTTCTCAACGTAATACGTTGTTGCCTCAACAAAATGGATTTTTAATGTTTATTTTGCATTTTATAATGTTATGTATCTATTCAAGGTTGTTTAATTCAATCACTTTGTAATAATTTCCCACTTATGCCCTTCTACTTTAATTAAAATAGTTCAACAACGTATTGTGTTGTCATCCGTAATAAATGATGCAAGTTTCAATATTTATACAAATTTGTCACTTTTTAACAAAGGATATCCATTTATCTCTTTACAAAAGTTACCCTAATCATGTGTATACAATGTTCTTATAGATTTGTTCTATCATGTAGTCGGCGACACTAAACATCTAAGGTAGCAGTGTTGTCTGTTGGTGCAAGAGAATTGGATTAGATGAATAAACAACAAGCTTTTGAAGGGTTCGCTATCATTTTTTTTGCAAATGCAAGAACATTACCCCACACTTAGATAGTTTCCTATTGGTACGTCCCTTTCTTGGTATCATTTTTCATCAATCTCAAAACCATCGTTAGTAACTATCTTTGGGTATTGAGCCAAAAATATGAGCGTAACAAAAATATTGTCCATATCGGTAAACACAAATAATTTTTTTAATGAAAACTTCATTTTCAACAATCTAAGTGCAATACATGAATGTGAATACGTGAGAAAGAGATCATGTTCAGAGATTGAAGGCAGAAAATAAAATAGAAAACATATTATCAATTGATTACTGCATTATCAATGATTACTACCTTTGTCAAGATGTTGGGAGGATGCTGGCAAAGTTTGTGGAGCTTGGCTTTGCACCTGCCAATTGCATTTGCTTGAAAGTTTCGAAGTTATTTTCAACTAACCCATTTTTTTGATGTAGCAATCAATCCAACAATCAATCCTTGTCATCACTAGACAAAAAAAATACAAAAATCAAACACAGTAAAGAAAAACTTCAATGAAGCCTGCACTGAAAAGGTGCCTGCCTCTTTGTCTCTTGACAGTAGGCATGCTATTGCAGACCTACATAAACTGAAGTCTCATAAGTTTTGGCAATAATATGTGGTTCTTAAAAAGTTTTTCCTCATGCCTATGGTTTTTGTTATGTACGTTGTGCACTTTCTATGGATGCTAAACAAGTAGCTCACTTTTGACCCTTCATTCCCTTTGGGCCCGGTGTTTCTAATGCATGGGTTGTTCACCTCACTCCTTACCAGAATGTAAATATGCATATAGGAAAAAAGAATTTATATGTCCAAAAATTGCAGGAAATAGCAATAAGCATCAACTAAGAACAAGTCTATGCACTGCACTGGCTTCGCCTTCATCAGACTTCAACATACCTCCAAATTAAGACTGCCTTTGAAATTTCTTTCAATACTGTAACTAACTTTACCAGGTTCAACTATAAGCCTATGTTCAGCAAGGAAAAATCATTAACATTTCTCACAAATCCCACCCAAATGTAGGCATACAATAATTTTTCATCAGTTGCACCGACATTGTGTTCCTCTGTTTGGCTTTCAAGTAGGAAGCATTATGCATCCAAACCGAATCCTTAAAGCTAATCCATCAACTTCTATATCCTTTATTCTGTTTTATAATGGTTTGCATCTTGGGACTCCCAAAAATACAATTGGCTGCTGTCACAAAATATACAAAACTTCTGCATACCAGTTGATTAGATATTCGGTGTTCTATTTCACAACAATTATTTCATTGTTAAGAAACACCTCCTAAAGTCGGAACAAGAGAGCAATCTACAACAATTACAAATTCTAGCTACATCAAAAAGAGATGCACCTGCACTTCAGCAAATAGTGAATGAAGCATATTTGCCAATATCGAAGTGTGAGTGCAAACCCTTTCTTTTGTCAGTAGCTAGCATTTTTTGTTAAAGTTTCGAAGTTGCATACATTGAATTATAGATTAACATTGGACACCAACAAATCTGCCAACTTTGGAGATCACAGAATCGAAATTCAAGTATGTATCGAAAAATTAACCATGTCCATAGGAAGTGTCAAAGGATCAAATCAATGTAAAAGCTAAGTTATGTGGATATATAAGTATCGTTGTACATAAGATATCTGATACAACAAATTTTTACAAGAGCATGGACATATGCAGCTCAGATACATCTCTCTCCCTCTCCTCTTCTATCTCTCTATATATACACCATGAAACATACAAAATTGTTAAGAGACATTTCTCGGCCAAAAGCAAAGAAAATGGTATGTACCAGAGAACATATAAGTAATGTGTTTTGGGTCTTCGCAGTGGGGTAAGTGTTTTATTTCAATTTTATTTTTTTGAGCATTTTTCCATGTTCTTTTTCAGACTTTCCTGGGGTGCGCTTCAGTTGCACATCTGTTGTATCCAATACATCTCCTGACTGTACTTGAGCTATATCCGAATAGAAATGTTATTTGGTCTTGTTCAGACCACAGCTGAAGAGTACTAATATGATGAATTTGCTCATTAAAAATGTGATATTTGAATAAGTACAGCCAGTGAAAGATATGCAACTCCAATCTAGTGACTGCAAAGTGATGCCTAGCTTGCCTTGGCCCGGCAGATGAGCAAGGAAGAAACATCAGACACATCCAAAGCAATGAATATGGGTCTTCCATTAGTGTTCTATAGCCATTGCCACTCTAGTGAACACTTGAAACAAATATATGATATTCAGACACTGTACCATTCAAATGAACTTTAATTTTTTCATGATTATCTAAAATTTCAACATATTGCAAAGGTCATAGCAAACTCGATAACTTTAAATACTATTAATAAGATACACGTGTATAGAGAAGGTATGCATAATCCCATTCATCTAATATGGACAGGAAAAACAGCAATAATAAATAAATAGTCTCAACAGCAATAATAAATGCTATCAATAAATTTGACAGGAAAAACTCATTACATTTTACAAGTCATGTCAGAAGAAGAGCCAAAAGAGGATTTTGGCATAAAATTGGCACTACATATGGATCTTACATTATTTTCTCGTTCAAGGAGAAAAACCATAACATTAAACTTGATTTTTTCTTTGACATAACTGAGTATCTTGGCAATTGTTTTACAAATAATGATACAATTGATTGTAATATCAAAACTTCAACAAATTAAATCTGAGAGCTCTTCAAATTTCTCCGTTGCTTGTTAACAGCAATGGAGTTTCGCGCTTCCATCCATCCTCGAATTTTTCTTTTATTTCCTTTCATCTCATCAGCGTAAGGTGTGTGTGAACTGATGCAGCACTCTTGATACCCTTTAATCTTTTTCCCTGAAATGTTTACAAACAATGGGCATATCAGTAAATAAAACTATGCAAACGTAAATGATAAAATAAGTTTATCAAAATTATAAATAAGATATTGTGTGGTCACCTGTTGTTGGGAAGAATGGATCCTTTCTGAAAGTTGCATCTCAGTATCACCTTCACTATTACGTTGCTACAAAAATGAAGGATTATTGATGCAAATTATTTCCTACATTAACTCGAAGAAAAAAACACAAATATTTTAAATGTTTTTATATTTGACTCCTAGAAGAAATTAGCAATGTAAATCTTAAGTTTACGTAACTTACCAAATCAGATGAAGCATGACCCATTTTATGTATAATTTGTATGGAATCAACAATATTGGATAACATTTTTACGTTTCTTACCACAAGCTTATTTGGTTGTTCCTCTTCATTCTACAAACAATCAATTCATATAAATACTATATAATACAATTAAAGAACATGATTGTTAGAAAGAAAGAAAATTATAAGTAAAATGATATTGGGGTAAGGGAAGCTCCTGTAACAGCTGCAACAGTCAAGTAAGGGAAGCCAAGTTGGTATGAAAAGTACATAGTTTCATCGTGAATAATATGTTTCCATCGTATAAAATATTATAGTGAAAATGCAAACCAGTTTTGAAAGATAAATACATAGAGGAATACTGCATAAGAATGTAATGGAAGGAAATGTATAGGGAAGTAGGAAAAAATTTAAACATTAGACTAGAAAGGAAAATCCTACAGTATCCATTTCCTTGTGTCACCTATGCATGGTAAAATCTGAATATGAGCTCTCAAAATTCTATTGAATACTGAAATAAATAATGCATCATTGATATAGTCAATCAATTGGAAAAAAATAATGTACATCAAAACATAGTTTTACCTCAATTGCAACATTGTCATCTGAATATTCATTCATTCGCTGCAAACATGACAAAATGGATAAGTATACTTATACTGGATATAAAATCAATCAAATGTGCTAAAAACACAATAACATCAATAAGAATACAAATTAACACACCTTTGTCTCTTTTCCATCCTCTTTCTGGTTAATTGCCTTCAAGCAATCTTTAAACCAGATGCAATATGTCTTCTTCGATTCACCAACAGTATCTGCTCCAATATGTGGAAAATGCAATGGAGCGTCATCTACATATGATTCTTCTATGCATATGACAATGCAGTCCCTTTCTAAAGATCGTCCATGGCATTTTGTTCCTGGTTTAGTTGCATGAATTTTAGCAATGCCAACCTTTTTTGCATGGTCAGGCTCTAGGAACATAAAAACTTCTTCTCCTATTGTGAATTCATAGGCAGCCATGTCCTTCGCCTCATTCTTTGGTTTGCCCGGTTCCACCTCAACAAATTTTGAAAAATCAGTCACCTCAATCAATGGATCGGCCATATTTTTTCCCTTATGATCCTCTGTGTTGATTTTTTCTTTATCATTCATATCGTTTCCCTCACTTTCTTTTGTTCTAATGGAAATAGGTGTTATTTGCATCGGTGGTTCATGTACCCATGCACTTGAAGTGTATGCTTCAACATTATTCTCTTCCTCATCACTCAAGCGGTAAAACCCAATTTTTCAAGTGCAACAACATAATAATTAATTGTATATAAAAGATGTAGGTATAAATGCCAAATTAGCAATATGATTAAGATTTAAGCACTTAAAATATATAGAAAACACAAATATTTATATTTGTAATTTACAACTGTACCTTGTTTTCCATTGCATTGTTGTTTACATTCTTTTTTTGTATCGGATTTTCTCCATCAACATCAGTTGAGTCCTATTCATGCATTCAAGTCATGAAAAGTGTGAGAATCGCATTTACACAAGATTTCAACATGTTAATGAATGAAAAATGACACTTTATTATTCCAACAATGCTACTAATGTTTTTAATGAAAGCATGTTTCCTTACATGATCAACATTAATGGATTCTTCTTGGATAATATCCTGTACAAATGAAACGTTAATTTAAAATAACATAAAAAATGTGAATAAACAAAACTAAAATAATTTTAAATTTAAATTATAATAAAAATGGTAAATACCTTATCCTTTTGTCCATTTAGTTCAGAATTTGTACAATCGGTTTTCATCAAATCCTTTTTATATTGCAGCGTTGAAAGGGTTTTTTTCCTTCTTTCCTCCCTCTTTTCCACACTATCATACTCCTCTACAAGCTTGGAAATCAGATCTTTAGCTTGTTGGCTAAGGGATGAAAAATATTGCACCTTTTCTTCCCGACAATAACGCTCAATTAACCTAGATTTGTACATATATTTAGAATTTTTCAAGTGCCAGTCAACACTTCGCTTTGCAACCATATTTTGTACTATTTTTTTTTTTCCTTTTATACTTCCCGGTCGCACGTTTACCCGGCTTACGCCTATGTAATGGAGGGAGACCATTGTGATCATGGAGGCGGTGATAGTTGATGTCTTTCAAATGCCATTTTATTCCTTGCATTTCATAGTTGCAGCAAGGAAAGACCATGCACTTAAATCTGTCCCTCTTTCCAATTTCTTTTATAATTTTACACTGCTGCAAATACTACAATTTACAGCCAATAATTAAATAGTTTATGAGTAACAATTGATGTGTAGGGAAATCCTATAACTCTTTAGTTGAAATTATTATGCAAATGTAAAAATATATGGACACTAAAAGAACACGAAATTGGAAAATCCTAATAAATCTAAGACATACTAACATAAGTTGAATACTTGAATAAAAGTGTTTTATTCATGCAAAACAAAAATTATAAATAACACTACTTACTGATCTTTGATGTTTGCACTCATTGGATGCTTTATGGCTCGGACTAGGCACCCAATCTTCATCTTCATCATCCTCCTCTACCTCATAATCTTCGTCATTTTGATCACTATTGTCATCTATGTTTAGTTCCGTGTCAAATTCTTCTTCAAATTCTTGATCAACAAATGCTTTTTCTTCTTCAATTTTTTCATCGTTAATCTATGTTTATGTTACAAAAACAAACACTATGTTGTCAGAAATAAGCATTTCATAACACATAATCCACTACAAAAATTATATTTCAATAAAAAACAAATAGTCACATTTCCTTACCCGTTTCAGAAAGGCCATTGCAGCACGTGTTGTCATCCTATTTTTTGTGGTTGATTTTTTCCACAACCGCTATTTTCTTTCATTTGATTTGATTTCTTTGTGGTTAAAAAATTAAAATTTAAAATTAATACATAATATATGGTCATGCATAATCAAAATAAACAATATTGATGAAAAAACATTGTTAAAAGTTTCATCAATACCTTTAAACACAAATGAAGATGTTGCTTTTGATGATTGCTTATTTTCCAGCAATAAGATTAGAAAGGACTGCTGAAATCCAAAAATATAGAAAGGAACTTCAAATCATCTGCCAACGCAATAAGATTATATCAAAAAATAGAACACAGTATATTCCTGATATAATATCTACAATGTGTACCTGTGGAAATCCTGAAGAATTGAAGATTATATCTACCAAGCAAACATGATGGAAACAGGTCCGTAGCTTTCAGAAAAGTGATGAGAAATATAAGATGAAGACAATTTATTTATGGATTATATCAGCTCAGAAATGCCATTTTTAGATATCGTTCAAAAAATCAAAAGATAGAGACATTCTCATAAATCAACAGATATAGATAGAGATATTGTCAACTCTCCATTGATAACTACTTTGACAAGGACTTCGAAGAGACTTTGGCCACACTCAACAGATATACTTCCAACCTACCCATACTTTTAACAAGAAAAGAGCTTATTCTGTCAACTTTATTTGCATTCTACTCGTAGGATTTTATATCTTCAAACTCAATTCCACGTTGATCACTACCAATTACACCAATCTAAGATATGGGCATTGGGAGATTTTAATAATACCATTTGATTATGATTATGAAAGCATGTTTCAGAAAAAGCAAACATGGTGAAGATGGTGCACAATCATACAAGGCAGGGAACAAAGTATGATAGCAACAAAAAATCGAGAGAAGGATGTCCTGGATGTATTATTACATGAAACAAACAATATAACGGGAAGTTCACTATAGACCTCATCTCAAATAACATGATTTCCAGGAGAGACTCGTACTCAATGCTTATGACACTAGCTGCTCAATACCTTACCGGTTTTCCCACTTGCACTACAACAATTACAGTACCAATGAATTCCCCTCCCTTTGAGAAGAACTTATTAATCGCAATATAGTTAGTTACATGAAATAAAAGGATCTATATTACATATAACATGATCTATATATAAGGATGTCCTGGATGTATTATTACATGAAATAAAGAACTCTCCTCCATGAAAAAACTTCCTTAAAAAATCTCCCATATAATTTAAATATAATTCACTAAGAAAATTTAGATACTCTCCTCCCATAAAACCACTTCCTTAAACATGTCTCATGTAATTTATATACAGTAAATAATCACTACTCACAAAGTCCAACAATAGGAGGAAGATTGGCTAGCTTGGCATAGCTTATACCCTGCATAAGCATAGCACATTAACACAGAACCTTGTATAAGCTTTATCAAACCCTTTCTAAACAAATTTTCTTTAAGACTATAATCTAATTTTTAAATAGGCATAAAGTTAGTTTTCACGCCTTAAACAAATTCTCTTTTAAGACTATAATCTAAATTTGTAAATAGACATGAAGTTAGTTTCCTTGCCTGTGGTATGGCAAGACTGGCTATAGTTATACCAGCGATAAGATCAGACCTGAAGAACTTAAAGGAATATCTGGGTGCCCATTCAAGAATAGGAAATATATACCGGACTCCCAACAAAAGCTTCCTTTTTCTTGGCTGGTTCTTAAATTGCTTGAAGGGATCATCAGGAAAAAAGGTCTCCTTCACAGAATCTTTAATAGAGTGCATCATGCTCTCTGGAGGCCTAACGCTAACTTTGTGAAGAGATGACATCTCTAAATCATTTTGAACAATGTCGAAAGCCCATTGACATGCCCACTGACATTGGTGGTATTCATTTTTGCGTTCTTTCTCTGTCCAAATCTCAACTACACAAGCTCAGACCTTGATGTGACTCATTGCATGGGTAATCAGAAATGCAGAGAAGTATAGGCTCTTATATTCACTGTGCTCCAATACTTTCTTCTTTTCACTCATGAGAAGGCTTTCATCATGTTGGAGCAGTGAAAAATAGAAGCTATTCTGATCTCAAATTCAAATATAGTTCTCACCATTTACCTTTTCTGTCTGGTTCCCACAAGACAAACTGATGGGGGACACGTTAAAATTTCTTGGGTTCAAACAAACCAAGTCATTGCCAGAAACTTTCTTGATTCCATAGTTTTTCCTCTGATATGTGCGGCTGTTAGACTGTAAACCTTGAAGTCCTCCTGCACATAAACGTGGTGATTGGGCTATAAACATTCCCAATTCGGCCTTTTGTGTTACAAATTTTTATTCTGTTGGACTGTCTAGCATTTTTTTTCGGATAGAGAGCTATATTTGTCCATTCTGTTGAACTGAGGTGACCGGGTTAAGAACATAAATTCCTACTCTCGCTCCTATTTCTTCTCCACCTCTATCTCCTACTCCTTATCCATTTTGTTCTGTTGGGGGACAGATGAAGAGGGGACTGGTCAAACCTCCTATTTGCTTGGGTTGGGGAGTAGAAATCATATTTAGTAACTTCAAAGATATGCATCTATTATTTAAATTTCAGTACTTGAATTTTTTTTTAAGACAAATCAAAGAAGTGGCATATTTGAGCTGTCCCTTCAGATCAGCAGCATGACAGGATTTTCTTTCTAATTTCGTAGAAGAAACCTATCTTTATGTTCTTATCTTATCATCATACATTAAACTTTATCCTTTTCCATAGATAGCCGTCTCTCGTGTCAAGAATCCTCCTTCTAGTGTAGCTTATTGGACTCATTACAAGTCCATCCCTCCTTTGTTGGTCCCCAATCGATGTAAACATTAAAGGGTGCTGGATTATCTTTGGTCCCTCCCACTATGTTTCCTGCAGGTAGATTTTTCTATTGCACCAAATATTCTATAATAACTCCACTTCCCTTTCTATCTCTATCTTCAGGCCATATATCATCAACAAGGAAATCAGATTGCCTTGCAGCTGAAACAGTGTATCCTTCATCTACTTGTTAAATTATAGGGCAAACAATAATAAGTTTTGGCCTTACCAATTTCCACCATTGAAATCAGTGCGTTGGTAGTTTCCAACAAGGGAATTATAGCATATGCCATAAACATCAGTTATCTTCCTACCATCACATCAAATGCTTGTGCACTTAAACTTCTAACTACATTTAACAGCTCCTTGTTTATCATCATGCTGAGAAACTTATGATCTGGATTGTAAAATTTCCTTTTATCAGTTATGATCTCAAACTCTAAGCTTAAACTATCATTTTATTATTCTTGTCTCCTATATCCCTGTGTTGCAAAAGAAACATAAGCAACTGGTTAAGAAATTAAGAATTGGCATGGGCTCTTTGGGAGTAACTCTTGTTGGTTAGACCACTCGAACTGCTGTCTCAATTGCTGATCTTGTTATTTCTTCTTGATTAGTCAAAATAATTGGATCTTTCTTGCATATTTTTAATTCCCTTGGCTTTTCAATTGATAAACTCTCATACAAATTTACCTATTTTTCTGGATCTCAAAGCTGAGGTTTCTCCTTTGAATCTCCAAGACTCAAACCAATTCTTCATTTGGGCACATATAAACTTTTCAAAACCTTCTAATTGTATCTTTATTAAAATTCCAAGCCTCTAATCTTGTATCCCTTTGCCTAGGAGGAGATGGAATAGCCACATCTGAAAATAATGATTTTTAACCACAGCTGAAAATTATTACGGTAATATTTTTTGTTTTAACCGCATACATTGTTTATTGAACAGATAGCTTTTCAGGTGCTGTTGAAGGCCCTGATGAGTCTTAACCCCAGTGACGAGTTAGAATGCTTAAAACGAGAATTCAGAAAGTTTATTTCGGGTTTAGTCTCAATTCCTGTCAAATTCCCTGGAACAAGGCTTTACAAGTCCTTGCAGGTAGGATTTTATATCTTCAAACTCAATTCCACGTTGATCACTACCAATTACACCAATCTAAGATATGGGCATTGGGAGATTTTAATAATACCGATTATGATTATGAAAGCATGTTTCAGGAAAAAGCAAACATGGTGAAGATGGTGCACAGAATCATACAAGACAGAGGAACAAAGTATGATAGCAACAAAACTCGAGAGAAGGATGTCCTGGATGTATTATTACATGAAACAAATAGTATAACGGGGAAGTTCACTATAGACCTCATCTCAGATAACATGATTTCCAGGAGAAGACTCTGTACCAATGCTTATGACACTAGCTGCTCAATACCTTACCGGTTGCCCACTTGCACTACAACAATTACAGGTACCAATGAATTCCCCTCTCCTTTGAGAAGAACTTATTAACTGCAATATAGTTAGTTCTGACACTAAAGCATTTATGTATTCAATGATCTCAGGAAGAAAACATGAAGCTCAAGAAGTCCAAGGAAGAGAAGAAAGAGCTAGTAACTTGGAGTGATTACATGTCATTACCATTTACTCAGGATGTGAGTATGATTTGATTAACATTATCTAATATTTATGTAATTTGGTTAAGATACAATTTTCCTTAGAGGCTTAAGTTTCCTACACATTGATCAGATGATAACAGAGACCTTGCGTTTGGGGAACAGGGTTCCATTATGTTAAGTCCCTGTTGTTAAAAGATGTGAAGAGAGAAATAATGAAGAGGAATCGCAATTCACACATTATAAGTTCTGGGTCCGTCATTTTATTATGCAAGAGATAGTCACAAAATGGTTGAAGCGGCTATAACCGTCTATTAGTTAATACATAACTAATAATGACTTAATATTAAACTATAAGCCTTATATTCCTACACCCCCTCTTAAGGTTTACACTACAAAAAGTGAGCAAAAACGTAGTGATAGAAGATTAAAACTAAATAGAGTCCATTAGTTAATACATAACTAATAGTGACTTAATAATGAACTATAAGCCTTATATTCCTACACCCCCTCTTAAGGTTTACACTACAGAAAGTGAGCAAAAACATAGTGATAGAAGATTAAAACTAAATAGAGTCCATTAGTTAATACATAACTAATAGAGACTTAATAATAAACTATAAGCCTTATATTCCTACACCCACTTTTAAGGTTTACACTACAAAAAGTAAGCAAAAACATATTGACAAAAGATTAGAACTAAATAGAGTCCCACATTCTTCAAAAGTTTCCTCTCTAAAACATAGTGCTTTGACTAGGTACAACTCTGTTCATGAGTCGAATTCCGTGTTTGAGGTTTTTAGCCATAAATTACAGTTTCAATTTTAGACAGCCCGTTTACAGGCTATACAATTTTTTTTTTTTTGGGTATTGTAATCTTCAATTTGTTTAGATCTTCATTAGCAAACTGTTAAAAAATTGGAGCTTTGAAACAGGGTGTGGACATATGCCAAAGTACTGTGCAGAAGGGAACAGTTGAAGTGCCCTGGTAGGTATTTATGCAAAATTTTGAAGCATGTAAATTATTCGACAAAATTCCTGAGATATATTTTGTCTCCTAGATTGCGGGATATGCAACTTAGTAACTTTTGGGCTATTTCAATTGGCATGTTCAAATCTAGACTCCATAAATCTTTCCAGCATCCTGCTAGCCTCTGTCAAAACAAGGGCTTCAAGAGCACGCCATGAGCAACGATCAA
Organism: Taxus wallichiana var. yunnanensis; assembly: GCA_018340775.1. Classification (NCBI taxonomy): domain Eukaryota; kingdom Viridiplantae; phylum Streptophyta; class Pinopsida; order Cupressales; family Taxaceae; genus Taxus; species Taxus wallichiana. The sequence continues at coordinate 1,046,141,232 of CM031240.1, forward strand.
AGTATGATGGAACATTGTTCATATTTTAAGGGTATTGATGAAGGATAGAGGAATTTAATAGATGGTGGGATTTAGTTGGATTAAAGGATATAAAATGGTGAATGGTTTTTTTGTGTAAGAGATGAATCACACCCACAGGTATAGGAGATTAATGCAAAGTTGCAGAGATTTACAGCGGGGTATGGGCATCCACCAAAGCATAATGGAAGTGGTATTTCATAATTTCTAGTGTCTCAGTAAATGCAACCAACATGTGTCCAATCTCTTCAGTTCACTTTTCATATCATACTCCCATCCTCTGCCAAAATATGAGCTTTGAAACAGGGTATGCACATCTACCAAAGCATTGCACAGAAGAAAATTTTGTCAGATATTTTAGTTTCAAATACCCTGGTAGATATGTATGCATAATGTGGAAGCATGTGAATTATTTAACAAAATTCCTGAAACACGTGTTTCTTTTGATGGTGAATTTTTTTGCAAAGTGTCAAAAAAATTGGAAGACCACTGTTTTTATTTTCCGGAGGCATCCCTTACAGGAGCTTCCCTTACACTCAACCAAAAGCCTTCTTCCGCAATGAGTTAGGGAAGCTACTGTTTTTATTTTACTGAGTCGTGAAAATCAACCAAATGCACAGAGTGTAGATTAACCTAAAAAAATCCAACTTATGGAAGGGATTATTGGACGCAGCGACAACTGATTTTATTCTGAGAAATAAAATCATGGATTTGCATCCATGGTGATGTCAAGGAATAACATCATTTCAAACAAAGACATTGTTCTTGCTGAGAGCATTGGTGATGTATTCTGTAAAGCCCTGTTTTATGACTCCATGGAGGTATCGTAAAGTTTCAAACTCTGCACAGAAACTACAAATCACCCCAAATTATTGGAAAAAAGCCTCAGAATGACAAAAAAGAGCAGGACGCATTTAGATAGACGTTTTAGAGAAGGAGCCTGCTAGAAAAGCACGACTAACGAGCTGCAAATATTTTTGGACACTTCAACGCATTGGGTATAAGGTTATGTATTGTTCATGCAATCAAAGACAAGTGACATTGTAGCAGTGATGACAACCACAAGGAATCTATGCTTGGTCGGCGCACTTCAGTGGAATATGCAAATTGAACTGAGCTTTAATTGAATATATAAATGCTTGCCCACATACCGTTAATATCATAGAGTTGTTATATTTAGGTTTATTTTATACAGTACTTACGGTTGCAAAAAGTGTAGTTAGTTAGTTCAAGTGTCATGGCAAGTTCTTCAATGGTGAAGATGGGTTCATGTTTGAAGGCTGATGACGTGCAAGAGCTTGTAAAATCGAAGCCCGGGGCTGAACCAGAGAGATACATTCGACCCAAACAAGAGAGGATTGGATGCTCAGCATTAAATGCTCCAGCTAGCCTTCAAATACCTGTCATTGACATGGGGAGGATTGTATCAGGATGTCATTCTACGAGGCAACATGAGATGGCCAGACTTTCCAAGGCCTGTCAAGAGTGGGGTTTTTTCCAGGTTAGTTGGGCTAAATATATCTATTTTTTACCACTCGCTAACATTTAAGAGTTAGATGTTTCCAAATGTTCAGTAATAATCTTTACAAACATGTTTGTTACTTAAATGGCCACAATAATTTTAGCAGTGTGTTTATTTTACTTTCTCAGGTTTTGAATCATGGAACTGGGCACTGGCAACTATTGGAGCGAATAAAGAAAGTGGTGATGGAGTTCTTCAAACTGCCATTGGAAGAGAAAGAGAAGTACGCAATGATGTCGGGCACAATCCAGGGATATGGTCACGGTTTCATCTTCTCAGATGACCAGAAGCTAGACTGGTGTGACATGATGGCACTGGCTACCATGCCAAAATCTATTCGTAAACAAAACCTTTGGCCGGATAGACCCTTACTTTTCAGGTTATACGTTTTTATTAATATACCCTGCAATACTACAATGGTAATGCTAACTTATGTCAACTATCTATGCTGAGATGTTTTTTGCTTGAGTTTTGCAGGGATACATTGGAAGCTTATTCAATTGAGGTATTTAGACTCTGCCAACATTTGGAGTCTTTCATCGCTGAGAATTTGGGTCTAAAGCCCAACATTTTTGAAGAAATACTGCAGAGAAAATGTGCAGGCACAACGGATGAACTTGTATCCACCCTGATCTAGGCCTGATCTCGTTCTAGGTTTAAGTGCACACTCTGATGGAAGTGCTCTTACTGTGTTACTGCAAGATGACGAATCGGTAGGCTTACAAATTCTTAACAAGAACCTGTGGATTTCTGTAGAGCCGATTCCAGGCGCTCTGGTTATCAATATAGGAGACACGCTAGAGGTACATATACCCAATTTAGAATGTATAAAAATAGTTATAAATCATTTAAAAATTATGTTTCAATGGACATTATAAATATTATATTTGTATAAAACTAGTTATTCGTATAAAAATAACTAATAAATTATTGAAGGGTGTATGATTTTTAATGCGCCATAAAAATAACTAATAAATTATTGAAGGGTGTATGATTTTTAATGCGCCATGTTGTTTCAGAGACGAAATTAATACTCTCAGTAAAGAATGCTTAACTTTATTGAAGATAATTCCGGGGAATATTACTTGCTCCCCATGAGCTTTCAACATTGCATTCTCCTGTCTTTTAAATTGGTGTTGTCTCCTTAAAGGTGAAGTTAAATAAGTTGAAAACTTTTCATTTGGGTATTCTGTATTTGTATTGTAACGCTGCCATACATTGTTCTAGCACGCCTTAACAAGATTGGTTTATAAAAATAGCTATAAACCAATACTAAATTTAACATTGTACTAAAGTGAAGAAGATGACGTCTGCAAGTATAAACAACAGTCAATACTTACCTGCAAACACTTTCATAAAACGAAATAACAAAAATGTGAGCCTAAGGGGTTTGTGCATTCAAAACCACAAAGCATGTAAAACCACAAATCAGAGAAGCACAAAATAGCATGTAACATAAACATAGATTAAAGATATTTTTTCAGAAACAAATCGATGTAACATAATCATAGATTGTAGAAACCCACCTCTGAAATCCATTCTTTGGAGCAAACAGGGGAAGTTGCATAAGCCTTTCACAAATTCCAGCGTCAATAACAACACTGCTCTCTTCTTCTCTTCAACACCTTCCTCTTTCTTTCTCCTGCCTTTAAAACGTGTTGCGGATGATATAAAAAGACAGGGAAAGTATTTCTATATCGTTGTCTGGATCGTAAAAAGGGCTCTTTGTCAGAAGAAGAGCAGCGTCTTGTCATAAGTCTTCAAGCGAAGTACGGAAACAAATGGAAGAAAATCGCAGCACAAGTGCCTGGAAGAACTGCCAAGAGATTGGGTAAATGGTGGGAAGTCTACAAAGAAAAACAACAGAAGAAAGACACAGAGGATACGCCCATGCATTCTTCTAACCTCGTTACAGAAGGTAACAAGTACCATCATATTCTCGAAACTTTTGCAGAGAAATACATGCAAAACCAAAACCAGTACATTTCTCCTTCACCATCCATTACGGTTGCAATGCCGCCTCGTTGTCTGGATCGAGAAGATTTCACAATGGTGCAAGGAGAGGGATTAAATGCTCGAGGGGAGGAATCGGGCTGAAAATGAAAAGGTTGGAGAGTGCGTATAAGGCGACGCTGGGGAAGCACCTGCAAGGAGAGGGATCAAAGTTGTGCAGCAGAGAACAGCTCAAACCAGGGGCATGGAAACCGCATGGAACAGGGGGCTATGGCGGGTAGTCCTTTTTCATGAAGGCGGAGCTATGATTTTTGAAACTGGTCCAGTGTTTGACAGCTGCAGGTGATTTGACAGGAGTCGCTGAAATGATGGCCGACAAAGGCTGGCAAAAGCGCAATATTTATTAGCTTGTCAGGACGGGAATGGAGACGGAGTTAACGGAAATGAAAATGGAGCGTGGGTCAAACGCCACGAACGCCACGTAGACCGCTGTGCCACCTCACTACCCCCTGCGAACTTGCGTGAGGGATAGGGTCCGCGATATTTACCAATGGATGCGTCACACATCAATTAAGGAGTGAAAGGGAATGGCAGTAATGAATTAGCGATTATTATTCATTCGTGGTTGAATGGATAAGACACCCACTTCACAATGTATTATTTAAATGAAAATTCATTCATGTTTGAATGGTTAAGACACCCACTTCATAATCTATCTGAACAATATTTAAATGAAAATCTTTCCTTAAAATGTCGTTATTCAACTTGAATAATTTTGAATCGATATTGTCAAGGTAGGAATTTTCTTAAAATCGGTGCTCTTCTTCTTTTATTTGCCTTCTACGTATTCACACGTCATGAAAGGGTTCCTAAATTTTACCAACCACACTTGTTGGAGACTGATTTAGCTTTCATTTTAGTTATAAAACTGGTTTTATTGTATTGATTTATTATTGTTTTTATTAATAAAAATATATAATATAATATTCAAAACCACAAAAATTTTATTTTGAGTAAAGGTTTAAATAGAGCTTTATTATTTAGGTTCAGTTAATTTATATGGCGATAATGTTTATTTTTTTAATTATTAATTACTAGTTTAAAATTAAGATTTATTTCGTATGTTTCTATGTTTTTTCATATATATTGTTTTTGTATGAGATGATTTTATTTTTGATTGAAACACACTTTTATATTGATGTGATCAAGAAAAGTACATATGATTTCCAACCAAAAAAAGCGGGTGGAGGAGTCACACCCTGGAATTCACACCAGTGGACACACTTGAGATGCTTTTATTGGCATGTGTAATCGTATATTTCTCTTATTGATAATTTGACTCTTTATTCTTCTTTGTTTGACCCCTCTCTCTCCTTCCTCCTATTTTCTCTCTCCTCTCATTTTAATTCAAGAGATTGGTTTATTTTTCATTTTAGTTTAAAAAGTGGTTTTATGGTATTAATAATAATAATAACAATAATTATTATTATTAAAATTTAAAAGTATAATATTAAAAATCAAAACATTTTTATTTTGAGTAAAATTTTAATTAAAATTTGATTATCTATGTATTTAGGTTTAATTAATTGATATGGTGTCGTTGATTATTTTTGTGTTCATTAATTATTATTTTAAATTAAGGCTTAGCTAGTGTGTTATTCATTAACTTTTGATACATTTTTTTGGTCTTCGATAGCTTTATTGACACTGTAACTTTATATTTCTATTATTTACAATTTGACTCATTATTCTTTTGTGTTTGACCTCATCTCCTCACCTTCCTCCTATTTTTCTGTCCTCTCAAGGTTTCTTTATCTTCTCCCATTTTCTATTTGTTTTGAGTTGATACTCAACATTTGGGCGACGTTAAGAAGACATTAAATCGACACCATATTGACTTTAACGAGGTAATGGGTCCAACACCAAAGTGAATTTTATTGTGACACTAAAATTGGCACTATGTTCAACACCAATTTTACTTTAACGTGACATAATGTCTAACAACTTTTTGGTTCCCAATATTACACCCCGAGACTTGGCAACAATTCTCAAACAAATAGCTTGAACAATGATAGATCTAAAAACCATGTTGTTTATAGCTAGGGATATGTCTAACATTATCTTATAACCAGTCTTGAAATGACTAAGAGACACTTTACAAAGGAGATGGATATATCCCGCAACTTTTGGATCTACGTAGACCAAGGTGAGAGAACCCAAGGTTAACTTGAATGAGGTATAGATATTATAATTCAATCTCCTTCAACATACTAGTAATTCAATTTGAGTCGAGTATAGCCATGAATGTAATATCCACTTGTAAGAGTTGTCACATAGATATCACACGTACTTAGTACATCAAACACAAGTTGATAAAGACAGAAAATCTGATTCACATACATCATTTCTCAATAATAACAAATGGAATGGAGCTTCATGATGTTGGAATACTAGTCTTCACAAATCATAGCAAATGCATTCATAATATGCAAGTATAATGTAATTTTTAAGGGTTAAAAGGTAGGATATTTTAGTTAGAAAGAGGGGGAATGGATGATGGTTGATTCACAATAGCAACATGCCAATAATTTCCATGATAGCCTCCTACATCGAAATTCGTGAAAATAAAATCAAGTAAGAACAAATTTCAAAGGGAATTTGACATTCATTGATACCTAATTCATGCAAATGATAGTAGACAACCTTTAGAACCCTTAACACGAACACTTGTGCAAGAATTACAATAAAATGTTTATTTCTCCCATTTTCATATGCCTCAAATACACTCCAAGGTTGATAGAGATCATTCCAAATAAATATTGCAACAAGGATTTTATAAATAAATCAAATATTGCAAAGTAAATGCTACAACACAATATTTATTCAATAACCAAGAAGATGTAATAACCAGAGGTTAATCCTGTGTATTATATATAGATGTAACAAACAAAAGATTGCAATAAAAGTTATAATTCATTGATCAAATATTCAACATACATATTCAAAGCCATGACTGAATCAAAACAAATTGTTCTATTCATATTAGTTTAAACAAGGGGACATAGACTAGATGCCCTCAATGTTTGTTAATGGTTGTACAATGCAACCACCTTAGCATTAAAAATGTAGACTTAAAACGTCCACATTTCCGTAAAAATGAAATCCTAGAGCTAAAGTAATTAATTATTAACCAACCAACACTACAATGAGGGAAGACCCTCATTTTATACGAAAATGCCATGGAGGAATATACCAAAAGTCCCAAAACCGATTACTGTAAAGCAAAGATGTGTAACAAGGGATATTGGCCCCACCAACATGGAAGAGAATCCTTTCCAACTGAAAATATTCCACCTTTATCCACCCAATCGAACGATTATATCTCATGATTGAGCCCATAGAGATTAAAGAATACTCCTTGGTGTGAACAAATTGTTTTTTCGACCACCTAATGCGTGTTTTATAGGAAATTTTTTTACCTTTATGTAATCATCCCTTTTTTCTTTTCCCATGAATTTGTTACTCATGCAATCATTGGGTAGATTTTCTTTTCCTTGAGAGAATATAAATACTGGAGTAAATAAAGAATAAAAGAATAGAAAGAGGAGGGAAAGATTATGCAGGATCCAAGTTAATTGGATCCCCCTTGTTTTGTTTTTCAAAATTTTCCATGTAGGCATCCAATCCCTTAAACATATTGATGAGGGGTTCCTCATCTAGACCAACATGGTAAATAAAAACAAGTTCTTGTTCTGACAAAACATTATCAAATTCAATATAAATGGCCTTTCTTTTCTTTACCCTCTTAGCCAATTTATTTATACTTCCTTCTAAATGAATGAATTTTTGAATTGAAGTATAATTGAAAATTGAAGAAGAAGAGTCCAACTCCCCCCTAACATGTTGTTAAAGAATCTCTATCATTTTCTCAACATTTGTAGCTCTAGGGTGTATGTATCTTGTATAGGAAACATATTTTCAAGATTAGAATCCAAATCATCAATATAATTTCCAGCTTTATCTTTCATACCATGGATTTTGTTGATGCATCCTCCCAAAGTAGTTATCCTTATTCTGATGGCCTTTGCATACTGATGTTTCCTACCTCTATAATCTGGGGGTAAAATACCATCATCTTCAACTAATTGATCATCAAGAGAAACTATGCCTTCAAGCGTGGGCAATAACCCATCCCAATACTTTTGCACCTCATCATGGCACTTTTCAGCTTTTCTCCTTGGTATCTTCCATTTGATCAGACACTTGTAGCACTCCATAATGCTTCTTATGGCCTTGTTGCCCTTCCTTATTAAATCCTTCTCCCACTTTTTGGTTGCATCTACTCTACTCTTTGAATCATGTGTAGTTATTAATGCTTCTATGGTTATAGCTGCAGAATCTCCTAGTTCTCAATAGGGGTTGTATCCAATTTTGTACACAAGTTGATAAATTATCAACCTTCTCATTTAACTACTTCCTAGTCTCTTTTTCCTTATTAATGTTTTGGAAGAGATCTTCCATGTATATCAAGGCTTCATGTTTCAAGATTTCTATGGTATTTTCCCCAAGGGTATTTGTATAACTTTGTAATCAACAAGTGGTGGCCCCACTTCTTAAGATTTCTCCCCTAGGAGTTATTATTATTATTATTAAAAATTAAATGTATCATATTAAAAATCAAAATGTTTTTATTTTGAGTAAAATTTTAATTAGAATTTGATTATCTATGTATTTAGGTTCAGTTAATTGATATGGTGTTAGTGTTTATTTTTGTGTTCATTAATTATTATTTTAAATTAAGGTTTAGTTAGTGTGTTATTCATTAATTTTTGATACATTTTTTTGTCTTCGATAGCTTTATTAACACCTATAAATTTATATTTCTATTATTTACAATTTGACTCATTATTATTCTATGTTTGACCTCATCTCCTCACCTTCCTCCTATTTTTCTATCCTCTTAGGGTTTCTCTATCTCCTCCCATTTTCTATTTGTTTCGGGTTGATACTCAACATTTGGGCGACGTTAAGAAGACATTAAATCTGACACCATATTGACTTTAACGAGGCAATGGGTCCAACACCAAAGTGAATTTTATTGTGACACTAAAATTGGCACTATGTTCAACACCAATTTTACTTTAACATGACATAATGTCCAACCACTTTTTGGTTCCCAATATTACACCCCATAGACTTGGCGACAATTTTGAAACAAATAGCTTGAATAATGATAGATCTAAAAACATTTTGTTTATAGCTAAGGATATGTCTAACATTATTTTATAACTAGGTCTTGGAAATGACTAGGAGACACTTTACAAAGGGGATGGATAGATCCTGCTACTTATGGCTCTTCCTAGACCATGGTGAGAGAACCCGAGGTTAACTTGAATGAGGGAGAGATATTATAATTCAATATCCTTCAACATACTAGTAATTCAATTTGAGCCGAGTATAGCCATGAATGTAATATCCACTTATAAGAGTTTTCACATAGATATCACACGTACTTAGTACATCAAACACAAGTTGATAAAGATAGAAAATCTGATTCACATACATAATTTCTCAATAATAACTAATGGAATGGAGTTTCATGATGTTGAAATACTAGTCTTCACAAATCATAGCAAATGCATTCATAATATGCAAGGATAATGTAAATTTTAAAGGATAAAAGGTAGGATATTTTAGTTAGAAAGAGGGGGAATGGATGATGGTTGATTCATAATAGCAACGTGCCAATATTTCCATGATAGCCTCTTACATCAAAATACAGAGAAAATAAAATCAAGTAAGAACAACTTTCAAAGGGAAATTTACATTCATTGATACCCAATTCATGCAAATGATACTAGACAACCTTCAAAACCCTCAACACAAACACTTGTGCAAGAATTCCAATAAGATTTTCATTGCTCCCATTTTCATATGCCTAAGATACACTCAAAGGCTAACAAAGATCATTCCAAAGAAATATTGCAATAAGGGTTTTATAACTAGATCAAATATTGCAAAGTAAATGCTACAACACAATATTTATTCAGTAACCAAGAAGATGCAATAACCAGAGGTTAATCTTGTGTATTAGATATAGATGTAACAAACAAAATATTGTAATAAAATTTATAATTCATTGATCATATATTCAACACACATATTCAAATCCATGACTAAATAAAAACATATTGTTCTATTCATCATAGTTTAAACAAGGTGACATAAACTAGATTCCCTCAATTTCTATTAATAGTTGTACAAATAAGCAACCGCCTTAGCATTAGAATTTTAGAATAAACAATTCTATACTTTCAGAAAATGAAATCCTAGAGCTAAAGTAATTAATTGATAATCGACCAACACTAGACCGAGGGGAAACCTTCATCTTATAAAAATCCCTAGAGGAATATACCCAAAGTCCCAAAACCGATCGGAGAAAGAAAAGATGTGTAGAAGGGATATTGGGCCCATTAACATGGAAGAGAAGACTTTCCATTTGAAAATTTTCCACCTTTATCCACCAGCTAGAATGGTTCTATCTCATGATTGTGCCCATGGAGATCAAAGAATATTCCTTGGTGTGAACAATGGTTTTTGTCATTTAGTGTCCAATCACCACTTGATGCACGTTTTATCGGAAAAAGATGTTACCTTTATGTAATCACCTATTTTGTCTTTTCCCATGAATATTTTACTCATGCAATCATTGGGTATATTTTGTTTCCCTTGAGAGAATACAAATATCGAAGTACATAAAGAACAAAAAATAGAAAGAGGAGTGAAAGATTATGCAGGATACAAGTTAATGACTCCCCCTTGTTTTGTTTTTTAAAATTTTCCGTGTAGGAATCCAATCTCTTAAACATATTAATGAGTGCCTCTTCATCTAGATCAGTATGGTAAATAAAAACAAGTTCCTATTCTAGCACAACATTATCAAATTCAATAGAAATGACCTTTCATTTCTTTATCCTCTTAGCCACTTTATTTATACTTCCTTATAAATGAATGAATTTTTGAATTGAAGTAAAATTGAAACTTGAAGAAGAAGATTCCAACTACCCCCTAACATGTTTCTAAAGAATCCCTATCAGCTTCTCAACATCTGTAGCTCCTGGGGTGTATGTATCATGTATAGGTAACATATTTTCAATATTATAATCCAAATCATCAATATACTTTCTAGCTTTATCTTTCATACCATGGGTTTTGTTGATGCATCCTCTCAAAGTAGTTATGCTTAGTCGATGGAAATTACATACGATGTTTCCTACCTCTGTAATCTAGGGCTAAAATACCATCATCTTAAACTAATTGATCATCAAAATTAGTTATGGCCTCAAGCTTGGGTAGTAACCCATCCCAATACTCCACCTCATCATGGCACTTTTCAGTTTTCTCCTTGGTAGCTTCCATTTGATCATACACTTGCTTGTAGCACTCCATAATTCTTCTTATGGCCTTGCTACCCTTCCTTATTAAATGATCCTCACACATTTTGGTTGCATCTAATCTTCTCTTTGAATCATCTTGAGTTACTAATTCTTCTATGGTTGTAGTTGTAGGAATCTCCTGGTTCTTAGTAGGGGTTGCATCCAATTTTTTACATAGGTTAATAAAACATGAACCTTCTCATTCAACTACTTCCTGGTCTCTTTTTCCTTATCATTCATTTTGAAAAGATCTCCCATGGATAGTGAGGCTTCATGTTTCCATATTTTTGTGGTAGGTTTCCCCAAGGGTATTTGTATAACTTCGTAATAAGGAATAATGGCCTCACTTTTTAAGATGTCTCCCTTAGGAGTTATAATTTCTATGGAACTTTCTCCTTGGGGAACTACAATAGTATTTAATACTACCCTGGCCTTTTTAGGGGACCTTAGTTGTCTTGATGACATGAAACTTTCAAGGTTGAAAACCTCCAACTGAATCTTTACATTTTACCTCTTTGGGAGGGATTCTCCCAACCACCATGTAGTTGGAGTATTTCCTTCCCTTTGAGTTTGTGGTAGTTATTGGGAAGTGCTTAGGGAAACTAAAATTTATTTTGAGATATAAGGGGTAACATCGAAAATAGAAACATGTGATTGTGAAACCTCCACATAATTACTTATTTCATAGGGTCCCACTTTTTATACTTGCATCAATTGGCCTAGATATTTCATCATTAGTCTTAGGCTCCTCAGGTGGAGTGGATTCAATTGGCCTAGATATTTCATCATTAGTCTTAGCCTTCATGTTTTTCTTGAGATTTCTCCTCTTCTTGTTCCTTCAAAAATTCATGGGTTATCAATGCCCTCTCAACTACTTATAATTCTTTCTTAAGAGAATCACTTGGAGTAACCTTCCCTTCATGACTAAAATTTCTTGTATGACATTAAATTTGACACCATTTTGACATTAATGAGACAAAAATTCCAACACCAAAGTGATTTTATTATGACATGAAAAATGACACTATGTTCAACTCCAATTTCACTTTAATGTGACATAATCTCCAACCACAAAAATGAGTTTAAAATAACATTAGATTTCTCATCAATGTATTCTTTAATAACATCTTCATCTTAAAATTCTTTTTCTTTCCTTTTACCCTTCTTGCAAGATGTGCCTTTACCGTAGCTCAAGATGTGTTATAAAATCCCATCGATCATCTCAAAAAGAGAAAAAGAAAACATGGACTATTTAAAATAATGTAAAAGTGTTAAGTTGTTTTATAGATTAACATTCATAGGTATGGTAAATATAAGAAAAATTATTTACACTTATATTTGGTCATTGACACTTTGGTAATATATATTTTGGCATACTTTGACACTCTTATACACTTCACATATATTCGACTCTCAATCACACTTTCCACCTATCGATATTAGGCCCATCCATTATCACAACCACAACTATATTCTTTTCATATCTACTCACTTGATTGTCTTAGTCTATACAAGAATTCCTAATTAATCTTGGATATAAATTGTTTGTGTGTTAAGTATGTGTTTTGTACTCCTAGGACACTATTGGTAAAAACCTTAACAATGCCAGGTCACCATAGGGGTCACCTTTTTCAAACAATATCCTAGATACTTCAAAAATTAGTTTTCAATTTGGGAAATCTCAATTAGTCAAGGTATATATGTTTCATGGGTCAATTATGGTGGAAAATTAACAAAGAATCACATACATATACAAATTGTGCATGAGTTCATTACTCAACTTCTTCAACTATTCCACACCTATTTGTAATATATTTTGAAGAAAAAGTAATTATAAAAATACTATGCATATATATGTTGCTAGGAATGTACATTAAAATAATAGTAGAGAATATATGAAAAATTGAATATACAATGAAACAATTAAATAACATTTTTTCCTTGATGAGTAGAAATATAGTATGTGTACCTAAATAAGAAGAACTAAGGATGTTGTAAATAATAGAATACTTCAAATGGTAGGCATAAAGTTATGTAAGAGTATTTTATTTATTCTCCTATTCTTTCTTTCTAATCTTGATGTATGCACTATCCCTCATCTTTGTATGGTGTTTAAATAAAAATGGAGGAGATGTGGAGGTATTTTAGAAATAAAACTCTTGATATTGATGTCAATGTCAATCCTTGATAATCAATGTTGAAATTGTCTTTGCTAATCCTTTTTAATGTTAAAGATTGGGATTTATTAACTATTAAGGATTGTGCCATCTTTAATGGAACTTTCTCATGATTTCCACATGTAATTTGCGTAACTCAAACATTTTTTTGATTTCTTACGTTGTAGTCTTTTATTTACTCACTCAATTTCTATGCATGCTGACACCTCATTCAGAGAGATCTAAATGCTCACCCGAAGCACACGAAGCTACCAAGTCCCTCCTTTGTAATTTCTTGTCAAGATGTTAGCATACTTACTCATAAATAACCATTACAAAGGAAACATTTATGTACGTAGATCATTACTTATATCATATCATGAATCAAATATAACTAAAAAGCATAAAAGAGATCGGATAAGAATTAATATCAATTGTGCCATGTATTCACCATATTCAGACACATCAATAATCATAATCCATCCTCCATAATCCATTATAACAAAGTATTACATAACAGAAGCTAAATACATCTCCATAACCAACACTGGAACATGCATAAGTATCAAACCCTAGTCCATAACCACATACAAATATTCTCAAGGTACTCCACAAGTGAACGGTCGGTCCAAAAATAACAACACACACACACACACACACACACACACACACACACACACACACACACACACATATATGTTGTATGTTCTTTCCCTTCACCTCCCATGCACTCTCCTAATAATAGGCATGCCCAAAATAGACTACATGCATGCTTTTATACATCAGCTAATAATATAATATCCTATAAATAAGACTTTCTTTGAAGCCATGAATATCTCGATCCATGCATGTCCTTTCATCTTCGATCCACATGTGCTTTGTCCAAAAATATACTTTCTTTGACCGCCAAGTCTCCTTTCTTTTCTAATAAGCACCACCAAGATTAAAATATTAAGATCCACCAAACTAACATCTCTAAGAGAAAGGTTCAAAAGACCCAATAACATCCATAAGTGTCTCCACATAATCCAAAGATTAAGATGTCATACGCTTTTATTCATAACAATCTAAAAGGTTAAGACAAGGGTAGCCTTATTTATAGGTCAACGAGATAAAACTAAGCACACTTAATTAAACACATTGCCCGAATGGGCTTAATTATGGCTTGGTTAACACTCTATCTCGGTTCTTCTATTTTTAGCTCGTGGTTCACAAAATCGGCCAAGTCCCAAAGTCACTCTCCTCATGCGCGATCATTTGTGTGCTAGCCCATACTACCCGCATGCGCCCATTCGTGCTGTCTCACATGCATCATAGATTCTCATGCATGCCATGTACTTATTTAATTCAACTATGCAACATTACCCAACACTAATTATAGTTTCTTCCTCAGTAATGGTTTTCCCAACTTGTTCCTCCAAATAATGTGTGAATAACAATAAAATAATAAATAATTCAATGCTCAAAAGAATTATCTCATCTATTTACAAGTCATATCAAGCCAAATGTTACTCTAGAAGTTATGGGAGCTCAAAATTCAAATCTCCCTCCAATTTCTTCCATTCCTTGAGTTCTCCTAATGCTTTCTTAGGCACCACTTCTACAATCCCTTATATTTGGTAAGACACCAACTATTCCACTCTACCCTTGAGCTCTTGGATGACCACAATTAATTTTGTGAACACTCCTTTGATTACATCCATGCACTCCATCACCATGTTCTAAAAGTGTTTAATCTAGAGCTATAACTTATCCTTTTTGGCTTTAATTAATTCTTTATGCTTTGATAATTCTCGCAATAACATTTGTGCACTTTATCTTATTGGTTGGTGTATTTTCATGTATAGATCTAAGTGACATTTCCTCATTACTTAACTTGGCTCTAAGGATAGGGTCGCACTTTTGAAATCTATCAAATGTAAAATCCACTTTACCACTCACCTCCTTAAGTTGTGTGAATAAATCCTCAATCTCTGTTATTCTTTCCTCAACAACTATTTTATTTTCTTCCTTTTCCTTCTCTATTTCCTTGTCGTCCCCACACCACTTTTGATATTCACAAGAAGCATCCCCACTAGGTCCTCGAGATAATCCATCTCATCATTTTATTCACTCCTTTCCTAGCTCACCAAGGTTAGACATTGGCCCAAAATTTGCTTTTCCATTGCACCTTCCCTTTCATATGCCTCTTTTGTGTGTTTCTGCTCTCCTTATATATCCTTATTTAGGCTTTCAATTTCTTGTTCTTTCTTTTTATTATCCTCCACCATTATTTGTAAAGTGGCCCCTACATCCATATTTATGTAACATCCACGACCATCTTATTCAAGGCATTACATGCCCGCTCATCACTCAATTACATGGGATCTACCTATTTGTATTTTTTTCTAGGTTCTCTCTTCAATTATATTACACTAAGGGACTTATCATTCACCTCAAGCTTGGGATCTTGCATATGTGTATGTCGATCCAAGATAACATCTTCCTGGTGTGCGAGACCCCTCCCTATTTATCCATTATATCCCAACCATATATTTTATTTGTGATACCGTGCTCTGAAATAACGACCTCATGACCTTTGTAGGTTCATCTATAAAGTCCATATGTGGTGATCTAGGATTTCATCACTTCCTTGCCACCTTTGCCTTTATTCACTTCTTCTTTGGAGTGGAGGCGTCAATGATGGCTCCACCTTCTATTCCTTTATCTTCCTTGATGACATAAGTGTCACCATATTCCTTTTCCTTATGTTCCTCCTTGCGCTCAAGTGATTTTTCCTTGGGAAGAAATTAATACTTTTCCTCCTACCAAACTAGATTCTTTTTGTTCCTTTTTCCTTTTCATCACTAGTTTCTCTTCCCAATCCTGCTCTAGTTCCTCCATCAAAGTCTCTCCCTTCTCTTCATCACTAGAATCTTCCTCATTGGAAATTACTTGAAATCCTCTACACTTGACCTTTTCCTTGTCTGTACTTATCCTTGGGTGGCCAAGAAGTCTTTGCATTATCATCATGTTTCCTTCTTCTATAATACATTTTCTTCCTATGTGAGTGATTGAGCCCACCTTCTTATTATTCTTCTTCCTCAAGAGTATCTTCACGCATTATTTTGAGAGGTGATACAACACTTATCCTAGGATGTGGAAAGCAAGTATCTCAGAATCTTTCATCTCTATTCCACCCTAGGTTTTTGGTCTTAGGACTAAAAAAACTTTGCATATCATCCCCATTATTGTGACATTCAACTCGGGATTCAGGTCTAAGGTATCCGGATCTAAATTTTCCAAATATGTAGGCCTAGAATTATACATCCGTAGGTGGCACACAATATGTGCCATCATAGTCCACCTTATCAACATCAAATTTCAACCTCTGCGTGTCCTTAATATTTTTTACCGCGTATTTAAAATATTTGGTAGTGAATGCAAATGACATTTTGCACCATGGACCCATTTCTCCATCCCGCATCCCGAAATGCATGATACTATAGTATTGCATTACTTGTAAAATATTCTTGTTCTAAAACCTCTACTAGTAATTTGCATGAGATGCGCCATTCATTCTCAAACACTATGTGTAACCTATTGTACCACTCGTCCCACTCTAGCATTGTATGCATTGGTGATTGTGCCATCACAAGTGTAACTCGTGGGACTGAATCATGCAGGATACTTATTCACTAGTGGGTAAACCCACATGTCCTCATCTGATCCATCTGGGACTCTAATTTCCTAGAAGAAAATTAATAGGAGGATCGAGCCCTAAGTAATCTTTGTTCCCTCTTCATTTTGTGCCTTGGCCTCCTCTATGATCCCATTAGTGATATATTGTGCTATGTTGTACTTTGTTTCGTGGGACATTCTATGTAAAACATAGATAAACTTCTTGTTTACGTCTATCGACCTCTCTGAGGCACCCAATTTATAACTTATGAGCCTAGTTACAACCCTAGTTGCAAGGTCTATAAGTTTTTCTATACTCATGGAACTTCCTCCTTTTTCATACTACAACTTAATGGCCAATTCGTCAATCTTCATCTCAAAACATAGGTCTAGTTCCATGTTGTAACACCCACAAAAATGACGTTCTAGGAACACATTAAAAACCCTAAACACTTAACCTAAAAGTTGCAGCAATTTTTTTAAGTTAAAAGGTTACAAGGGTGTCAACCCTTAGTGTGCATTAAATTTATTTTCACCAATAATCTTTACTTTACCAAGGATGGACCAGTCTAGGTTAAATGATTAAAATTTCTTAATTCATCTGTAAGGTCAAATAATTAACATTCAAAAGGCATTTAACCAAGTAAATTAAATTATCTGTAAGGTCAAATAATAACATTCAACTAGGGAGGTGCCATAATTTAAGTTACTTGGTTAAATGCCTTACCCTCTTTAATCAAACTCAAACCAAAAACAATCAACCTTACGCTTAGTTATTTTAATTCCATAATCTTAATAACTTAAAAGTCCATTTCATTAATTTCCTAAAAATATACTAGGAACTAAATAAATGACTTGCACACCAAGGTAATTAAAAGGCCCCATTCACCCATCTACCCATACCTTTAATTTTTATTTAAAACACCTATAATATACATTCCTACCAAAAAAATAGGGTTGATCCTCCACCCTTAGATCAATTCAATTGTGGCCACTAGATCCTAGGGTTCCAAACTAGCCCTAAATTTCCTTATGAATTCTTATTAAAACCTTTCCTTTATTCTATTCTCCTCATTTGGTCTATTTTCTCTTGTTTGATTTGCAGGTTGGAGCAAAGGAAGCCATGGGAGCAAGGAAGGGAGAAACTATGGAGAAATTCTTCAAGATCAAGCTTAGGGTAGTTTTGTTTAGATTGTAGGTTTAATATTGAAATGTCTTTCATTCAAGGATTGAAGGGATTTCCTTTTCAAATCTGATTTTATTACCAACTATTTGTATTTGGAGTGCTCCATTTGGGGAAAATCCTACTCCCATTTATAAATACAAGTTTGAGTACTTTGAATCCACCATTTGAAGGTTTTATTGCTTTAAACAATGAGATTTAGCCATTATTTGATTGTTGGAGGTTTCCTTGTAAATTTTACATGCTTAAAATTTATTTATTACAAGATAGAAATTGCACATGTGCGGATCCGTAATTCTTCCACCGTAAGTGACATAACCATCGCCTAGAGTAGGCCGGTGGTCCTGGGACCTCCGCCCTACCTGGGTGACAAACCATTAACCGCCACCTTACATAGCATTGGTTCTCGAGACTGCCTCCTTGCCTCGGGCAATGGTTACGAGACCGCCACTCTGCATAGGGCAGCAGTCCTGTTTCTTAGAAATAGAACCTAAAATTTTGAGTTTTTCCCAAAAAAAAAAGTTACTAGGGTACTCAAATGGTCATTCTGAACTTACTTTTACATGTCTAAGTTATTCATTTACAAGGTTTAAATTCATTTACTCATTTCTATGGTAACAATTTACTCAATTTAAACATTTCCTATTTTGATAATAACAACAACATCTACAAGAGTCATTTCCATTTTATTTAACAAACTTTCTTTCAACAATGTAAGGGAATGAACAAGATAGTCTAACTTCTTCTTTTGCATGTTTTTCAATTAACACAATGGAATATACTATTTCTTTCCTCTTTCAACTACAAGTTTCAACCATTCTCACAACCAATTTTAACAAGGTTTTTAATAAGTTTTGAAATGAAAGTTACTAACTTTTCAATAAAATCTATACACTTTTGTGAGAAATAAAACAACTACCATGAGATAAGATGATTCCCTTTTATAGATTCTTTTCTATTTCAACAATACTAGCTTTACAAACACATTTCTTTCTTTCCCCTTTTCAACATACAACTACAACAATGAAGGTAAACTTCCTCTTCCCACAATACAACTTTCAACTAAACTTTTACACATGATTTCCATTTTGATTCTTTTCTTTCCATACTACAATTTTAAAGAGATATTTTTTTACAACTCTTCAATGAGCTTCCTTCAAATAATATTACAACTTACAAAACAACATTTCCTTTAAAGAAAAACACAATATTACAAATCTTCCACCTATAGTGGGAATAACAATGAGGTTTCTCACAAGAAGGAATTTCTTAAGGACTCCAACAAAAGCTCCAATCTTCACATCACCAACAAGATATCTCCTTCATGATTTGCTTGATCCACAACAAAAATTGGGGGAGAGGCAACACTCTCCACCCAACCAAAATATCCAATGAGGAGGAGAAGCCATCCTCCTCATTGGCCCCCGAGCCCCAACCACATTGCAATGAAAGGTGGATCCAACACATGAAAAAAAAACAAGCTTCCACAATACAAACCAAGTATTTCACAACCATTCCAAGAACATTCAACTCAACTACAACACAAGAAGGAAAAACAACAAAATATACAAGGCTTCAAGTATGAAAAGCCAAAGGAGCAAGAACCTATGGGGAGGTCACTTATGCCTCCCAATGGGAAATGGGTTCCCACCTTAAAACCTCCAACACATATCTCAAAACCCCTACACACTCTTATTCCTCCCTCAAGTACCTCTTATGCCTCCCACATACTCTTATGCCTCCCTCATAAAACAAACAAGTAAGAAATGCAAGCATTCCTTGTCCAAGGTGGGGCACCCAACCCAAACTCCCTCCAAAACATGAAATAAACTCTTATGCCTCCCTACATGAATTCTCCCCATAGTCCCCTCCTACACCACACTTAGGAAATCTACCCAAGCACCCAACAAGCATAAAAAAACACTCAAAAACAAGCACATATGCATACAAAATAAAAGAAAGAAATTAACAAGATTTTAGCTCCTACCTTTCTATGGTAAATCTTGATCCAAGAGCCACACACTAAGCTACTTCAAGTCCAAACAATCACCAAAAAGCTCCAACAAATCCACATGCACTCCAAAATCCTCTAACTCCCAAAATGCAAGAGCACAAAAGAATGAAGTAACCCCCAAACAAGCAAAAGAACTTGAATAAATAGAAAAGGGAGAGAGGAGGGTGAGGTGGCTCCATGTAGGATGTCACATCACTCATCCTCAACTCCACCTCACAAGTAAAACCTCAACCCCAATGCACAATAAATTTTTGGGTGAGTGAAATGACAAAATTACTTACACACACAATCTAAGCCCACACCCCCTAAGGAAAAACTTAAAGACCCATGAAATAAAATTGCAATAAATGTCACTTTTTGACTTATAAAACACTTAATGGGGTCTATTTTTTACCCCCAATCCATAATTAGGGTTGGCATAGCAATTTAAGAGGTGTGGTACAAGTTTAACTTGTCCCACAATCCTTCAAAATTGGCCCTAAGGCCAAATTCTAATTTCCATGAAGTGGTAGAGTGTACAACACTCAAGATCCCAAAACTCAACAAACAACACAAATTCCAAGAGCCATCTATCCTAATAAATGCATTACTTTTGACCCATTCATAATTTAGTTTAGTAAAATAATTAATTTACTAATTTAGACAAAAAACAAGTAATTAATAAAAGGATAATACATCACTATAAATCACATACTAAACTCAAATAAGGAAACTAATAAAAGAGCTAACACACAAACCCTTGGTCAAAATTGGGAATGATTCCCCCATGGGGACCCCCGTAACAATAATTCAAACACACACACACACACACACACACACACACACACACACACACACACACACACACACAACAAAATACATGTTGCCATGGTGACCCTTGTTGAATTTATCTAGCATTCCAATGTGGTTGGTCTCCAATTTCCCCTTTGTTTTTTGTGACATGTTTACTCGCAAAACACATAACAACTCTCGGCCTCATGGCCATATTAACAATGTTGAAGTAATAAAACACTTATATCTAACTATCAATTTCAACATCAAATATCATAACTACTATTGCTAAGACCAAGTAATTTAACAATTATTCCAATTTTCAACATTTCAATTCTACTCATACATCAGTTTGCAACTAAGATCATAAACCAACTGAATCATCAAATTTAAGCAATACTTTCACTCATTCCCAATTTCGTCAATCCTCCAATATCAAATAAATCACAAAAATAACTTTGAATATCATAATAAAAATCAATATGAAAATGATTCGAAATATTGACATATATTTATCTGACAACACATCATTTTCTTCCATACTTGAATTTCTATCAAAATTAATCAGTTCGGTTACAATAATGTCTATCCTTCAATTCCCATATCACAATGTGTTAATGTCGTTCATCTATTAATATCTACCAGTAATAATTCAAAATAGTGTCTATGTGTCTAGTCACAGAGATAAACCAAATACAACAAAACAATATCGAAGAGTAATGCTATCACAATCAAATTATGACAATGCAACCATTCTAGCTAATTGTCTTATCCTTAAATGCCCATCAGGGTCCACAATATGACATATAGTTAAAATAATAATAACCAAAACACAATGGATTCATGATGCCCCGCACACCTTATTAGTATGCTAATTAGAATAAAGCAGCAAGGTTTACGATTATAACAATTCAAAAATATAATCATGGTTCATTTAGTGTTGAAGAGAAGTGGGCATTACATCCCCCTCCTCTTAGATTTGACTTCCTCTCGGAAGTCACGGAGAAAGAGTTAGGGAACAAAGCAAAATAAATAGGATCACACCCTTTGTGGAATTCCTTTTCTTCAACAAGTGTGGGTCTACAGAACTCAAGTTTGGTCCAATGTAATTTAACAAGAAGAAGGGAGATTGAAAGGGATGAGTCCTAAACTTTCTTCAAGTAAGGTTGCAAACATATAATTCTATAGAGTAACTCTACGTGGTCAACCAAGCTCCAACATATAGCATCAAAACATGAAATGGTCAAAGGAGTCTCAAAAATAACCACCAAAAAAGGAATAACGAGAGAATTTCATGAACTTGAAATGACCATATAGTCTCCCATGGATCCCACATATTGTAACAACACAAGTTAAGGCTTCCACTAAGGTTAAGTTACGCTTTCAAAGTTCGTTATTTAGACAAGGCTAGCAAATATCAACCACAACTATCAATTTATACGAGAAAACATGTCTACTCAAAGGTCTCACAATTTTGAGATCACACAAGATGAGGTTTAACAACAAGGAAGGACACTTAAGTTAGCCAACACATTTACGATCAGAAAACTATTCATGGGAAGCACTTCTATAACCCAAGAGGGTACAATTAAATTTTCATGGAAATACTAAGGAAAACATGACCTTAAGGTTTTATATAACTTGATTTTACATTCAAGAACAAACACACAACACTAACCTAATTTAGAAATGTCAAACATTTAGAAGGAATTTACACTAGAACTAACATATCAATACAATAGGCACCACTCACTCTACATAACACAAAGGGATTTATTTATCTTAAACCCTGCTCAAGTTCGAAATAGCCATAAGAGAGCACATGCATAAGTCGTAACACCAAAGAGCACTCAAGGGAGCTAGAGAGAAGAAACAAGTAACAAGAGGGGTCCAACTGCAGCCCAAAAGTGCATCATACCAAAAGTGAGTAAAACCCTTATAGAAACAACTTGCACTTTCCTTCTCGACGGAAAAAAAAGGGCAACAACCACAAGGTGACTCAAGAAAAATAAGAAAAGAGGATTTCCCAAAGTTATCTCATATCCTTAACATATGTTGCCTTAAAATTACAATGACCTATGTCACCAAGGACTAAATCAACACACAAGGAGGTTGTTTTTCTTAAAAACAAGAGATAAGACCCAATCCTAAAGGACACAACTCACACTTATCGAGTTACGAGGCAACAAGGGTACGACGAACCAAACTCCTACGAGGGAAAGGCACATATGTCTATGAACGTGGGAGAACTCCCCAATTAGAACACATCAATATCAACAAGGTGTTTCACAATTCTAGGTAGGCGGAAGAACTAAAGGTTCAACTATACATTGTACTTAATACACATAAATATTACTCATTTCATAAACCAATTACTAAATCAAAGTTCTAGATTCTCTTGCTAACACTTTTCTTACAAGTTTTTCCTAATTAAGATCTTCTATCTATTATGACATCACTTGTTTGCATCATTAAGAAGCACCATTAAAGTTGGCATGACACCTCACCATTTGTATAGGTGGAAGAATTATTTATTTTACTTCTAAGGAAGGTAAATGAGAAAATTTCCTTTCTATTTTCTTTCCACATAGTTTTATTTCTTTTATCAATCTATCAAGATTATATCAAGAAAACATTTCCTTTTTCCTAATGTTCTATTTGATTTATCTATTTTTTTGTCTCAAAATCCAAGTTCCTCAATTAGGGTCTCGTTATATCAATTAATCATTTTACCAAACATATTTTAATGAGAAGGAAGAGGAAAACGTATCACACTATTACCTTTATGGGCATAAGAGATAGATCAACATATCACATTTTTAATTCTAAAGGAATAAGAGACATTCCACATAACAACCACATCATTAATTTTGTAAGAACTAGGAATCTATCATTCAACATGTACCACACCAATATTTCAAGGGTTTACCAAATAATTACAAGCATCATTAAACATTCCTAGTGGGTCTCTACAAGTCTCAAAAGAAGTTACAAGGAAGACCCATTAAAGAGGCATATTTACTTTTACAAATTTATGAGGTTTAACAATGTTTGTTGTTTAGGCTCAAACATTTTACTCGCATAATAAGATAAGGAAAGTTTTCAAATCAACACCCATATTTCCAAAAGATACCACCAACCAAGCAACAAGATGAAAATGCAAATTTTACTCCAAGGACACCACATTCCCATTAGAAAGCATCAAATGCAAGAGGACAATCAATTAATCTATCCAAACATGGACTCTACGACCAAGAGTTATAGTTTTTTAAAAAAGGTTCAAAAGACCCAACAACATCCATAAGTGTCTCCACGTAATCCAAAGATTAATAGGTCATAAAGTTTTATTCATAACAATCTAAAAGGTTAAGACAAGGGTAGCCTTATTTATAGGTCAATGAGAGAAAAATAAGCACACTTAATTAAACACATTTCCCGAATGGGCTTAATTCTAGCCATAATTACCAAGATACATACAATCCACAAGTCAATACTTTCTATAAAGAAACAAGGAAACCATGATAAACTTAGCATGCCATCATGGAACATCACTACCAAACAAACACTTATCCACTAAAATATATAGTCAACCAAGAGTCAATCCGATCCTAACACAATCCATAAGCCCATAACCAAACACATATACTCGACGAGGATAAAATATCTTACCAGGTTGTAAGAGAATCACCACCACAACTATCAAACTGCTAACTAGATCGCACTATACAAAGATTGTGTAACTAAAGAGTTACTCCAAGATCCTAGACACACTCCAGGTTCTGTCACTCCAAAACCAAGGCATAACTTAAAGCACGTAAGAATACATTCAAGGTACCTAGGTTGTACCCCCATACGATGGAATGCCACAATACAAAAAGTGTAGAACCAGCTCCACAACATGCAAGAAAGAATTACGTAACATTTAGCTAAGTAGCCAACAAATAATGAGCTCGAGTCACCGATAAAAGTAAAAATCCAAGAAATATCGGCAATCAAGGAAAGTGGCTAAGT
Source organism: Taxus wallichiana var. yunnanensis (assembly GCA_018340775.1). NCBI lineage: Eukaryota > Viridiplantae > Streptophyta > Pinopsida > Cupressales > Taxaceae > Taxus > Taxus wallichiana. The sequence goes on from CM031240.1 coordinate 1,046,165,956, forward strand.
ATACTGCATTGGAGTGTCTCGAAAATTATTGCAAAAACATAAATAACTAAAAGATCCTCAGATCTTCTCAATCCAATCATAAAATAAGATACTGGTCCTTGATAAAATAACACAAGTTTACGAATATAAAAAAAAGAAAGTCAACATCATAGTCACTTTGTAGCCCTTCATGGCCACCAATAGGGGTACTATACCTCGAGCTCAGTTATAAGAATGCATACGCAAGACTAGATCAAAAGTGACACCAAGACCTAATATTCACTTACTCATACGGGGATTAAGTCGCCAAAGCGGCAACAAAACTAGTTTGTCCTAACCACTTTGGAAAACGGGGATCTTTAGGCGACTAAACAACTTCTAAATTACTCTGTCTGACCCCAGAACACAACCACTAATGCCAAACCACAAGACTCACACCATACAATTTATCATTACAACAAGGAAATTTCTCAAAGGTTTTATCACATCATATGACTAAAGCAAAAGTTAGTACTCATCAAACAACATCTTTTAAAGGGAAAACAAGTTCTTGTTACACCAGAAGTTCGTAAGAATATCCATTTAATTTAACATTTTTAGTTATCCAGGTTTGACAAAACGCCCTATGCAAGTTCAACAATTTGAATTCTTTATTATTTTATTATTATTTTAATCATAAAGGTTCAAATCTTGGTAACTTGTTTCTGGGTTTCAATGTTGTCCCAGGGTCTAAGCGTTGAACCCATGGCTCTGATACCAAGTGTAATGCCCACAAAAATGACATTCTAGGAACACGTTAAAAACCCTAAACACTTAACCCAAAAGTTGTGGAATGTTTTTTTAAGTTAAAAGGTTACAAGGGTGTCAACCCTTAGTGTGCATTAAATTTATTCTCACCAATAATCCTTACTTTACCAATTATGGACCAGGTCTAGGTTAAATGATTAAAATTTCTTAATTTATCACAAGGTCAAATAATTAACATTCAACTAGGGAGGTGCCATAATTTAATTTACTTGCCTAAATCCCTTACCCTCTTTAATCAAACTCAAACCCAAAAGAATTAACCTTATGCTTAGTTATTTTAATTCCATAATCTTAATAACTTAAAAGTCCATTTCATTAATTTCCTAAAAACATACTAGGAACTAAATAAATGACTTGCACACCAAGGTAATTAAAAGGCCCCATTCACCCATCTACGCAAACCTTTAATTTTTATTTAAAACATCTATAAAATACATTCCTACCAAACAAAAGTAGGGTTGATCCTCAACCCTTAGATCAATTCAATTGTGGCCACTAGATCCTAGGGTTCCAAAATAGCCCTAAAATTCCTTATGAATTCTTATTAAAACCTTTCTTTTATTCTATTCTCCTCATTTGGTCTATTTTATCTTGTTTGATTTGTAGGTTGGAGCAAAGGAAGCCATGGGAGAAAGGAAGGGAGAAACTATGGAGAAATTCTTCAAGATAAACATTAGGGTAGTTTTGTTTAGATTGTAGGTTTAATATTGAAAAGTTTTTCATTCAAGGATTGAAGGGATTTCCTTTTCAAATCTGATTTTATTACCAACTATTTATATTTGGAGTGCCCCATTTAGGGAAAATCCTACTTCCATTTATAAATACAAGTTTAAGTACTTTGAATCCACCATTTGAAGGTTTTATTGCTTTAAACAATGAGATTTAGCCATTATTTGATTGTTGGAGGTTTCCTTGTAAATTTTACATGCTTAAAATTTAGTTATTACAAGATAGAAGTTGCACGGCGCAGATCCATGATTCTTCTGTAAGTGGTAGTGACGAACTACCGCCCAAGCAGTTGGCGATTCTGGACCGCCACCCTACCTAGGTGATAAACCATGAACCGCCACCTTACGGAGTGGCGGTTCTGAGACTACCACCTTTCCCGAGCGGTGGTTATGAGACTGTTGCTCTGCATAGGGTGGCGGTCCTGTTTCTTAGAAACAGAACCTAAAATTATGAGTTTTTCCCAAAAATAAAATTTACTAGGGTACTCAAATGGTCATTCTAAACTTATTTTTACATGTCTAAGTTATTCATTTGCAAGGTTTAAATTCATTTACTCATTTCTATGGTAACAATTTACTCAATTTAAACATTTCCTATTTTGATAATAACAACAACATCTCAATTTTAGTCTTTCATCAAGAAGCGCGAACCACGAAAATGGTCGCCACACATTCCCATTCTACACGTAAACTAGTGAACCCTATTCTTCCTCGAAGCCCTAAATGGGGCATGGATTCTATCCATTTCCATGGCGGTGGTGACCTCCGGGCATGATCCAATGAATGTGCATCGAAACTTCGAGACAACTTTGTAGGTGGAGGCGGCACAACTTTGGGGTTGAGGACTCGGCCCTGTCCTGGATCAATCTTGCTTTCAATACCCATGAAGGCTCCATTATTACTTCTTCTGAGGATGGCGGCACATTCACCGGTCAGGCTCCCTCTGTTCTTGATGGGACTGGCCATGGCGCACCTATTCATGGCCATACTGTAACCTCGATCAAAGATACATTAAGGGGCAAGGGTTCTCCTATGAAGCCTGCAGATTGTACCCTATGCATTACATTTGGGGAGGAGGTAATTTCAACTAAAAATTATTATAAGGAACATGCTCTTATCTATAGATTCGGAGGACTTTAGTTGAGCCTTCCTGATCTACACGTATGGATCTCCAAGCACTGGTCTCCATTGATCGCTAGGAGGTTAGACTTATACCCGTGTGCTAAAGGTATTTTCATAGTAAATTTTTCTTCAATATCTGATAAAAACTCCATTGCTTCCAAGCTTTTGGTTTTCCAATCTAAGCACTGGTCATTAAATCTTGGTTCCCCTCTTTTAACCCGCTCACTGAGTCTTTTCATGCGAAACCTATTTGGATTCATTACCCCATTTACCCCTCCACTTACTCGAGTGGTGAATGTTTGAAATCTATTAGAAACACCTTGGGAACTAAACTTTCTATAGATTATCAAACATTTGATTATACCCATACTACCTACGCTCGGATCTTGGTGGAATTAGACATGGCTAAAAACCTTCCTGCAACCATTGATCTCGAGTGCAAAAGCGAGAACTTGGCCACAACCTTTATATTATGAAGGTATTCCATTCCGATGCAAAAGATGTTTTTGTTTAGGTCACACCTCTACTAATTGTGGGATGGCAAAACACCAACACGAAAATGCAAATGTGGAAAGATGCCCTCCCGAACAATTGGTTTTCGGTGCAAAAGAGGACTTGGTATCAAATTCAAATGCAGAGGTTGAATCTGATTTAGTCCCTGAAACCCCTTTATCGGAAAATCCTATTGCCGACAACAAGGAAAATGCAACAAATTTATCTCATTTAGTTGTTGACAACAAGGAAAAATTATCTCAAGAAAACAATGATGTTGTTTCAGTTGGAATTATTACAACTATGGAAAATACTCCTTTTTATAACCCTCCATTCATGGAGGCATCGTCAGGTTGGGTAACTGTACGTAAAAAGAAAAAGTATATTTTAAAGAATGCCACTTCTCCACCTCGATGATTTGTCTCTCTTTTTTTGTTTGGGTCTGTTCTACATTGTCCCTTGTCTTTCTTTGAACAGGTGGTTTTGGATCTGCCATGGTCTTTGTGTCTTATTCTGGGTTGTTGTTTTTCAGCTTTTTTTTCCTAGATTGATGTTGGATGTTGGTACTTTTCTCGAGCAAACCGTTTTTATGTAGTTGGGCTTCCATGATTCAATCTTGGCTTTTGAGTCACCCCTGTATAAGGGTATAGTCCCTTTCAAAAACTATTTACCAATAATAATAATAAAAAAACAACATCTACAAGAGTCATTTCCATTTTATTTAACAAACTTTCTTTCAACAATATAAGGGAATGAACAAGATAGTCTAACTTCTTATTTTTCATGTTTTTAAATTAACACAATGGAATATACTATTTCTCTCCTTTTTCAACTACAAGCTTCAACCATTCTCACAACCAATTTTAACAAGGTTTTTAATAAGTTTTGAAATGAAAGTTACTAACTTTTCCATAAAATATATACACTTTTGTGAGAAATAAAACAACTACCATGAGATAAGATGATTCCCTTTTATAGCTTCTTTTCTACTTCAACAATACTAGCTTTACAAACACATTTCTTTTTTCCCTTTTCAACATACAACTACAACAATGAAGGTAAACTTCCTCTTCCCACAATACAACTTTCAACTAAACTTTTACACATGATTTCCATTTTGATTCTTTTCTTTCCATACTACAATTTTAAAGAGAAAATAAGTTTTACAAATCTTCAATGAGCTTCCTTCAAATAATATTACAACTTACAAAACAACATTTCCTTTAAAGAAAAACACAATATTACAAATCTTCCACCTATAGTGGGAATAACAATGAGGTTTCTCACAAGAAGGGATTTCTTAAGGACTCCAACAAAAGCTCCAAGATTCACATCACCAACAAGATAGGTCCTTCATGATTTTCTTGATCCAAAACAAAAATGGGGGAGAGGAAACACTCTCCACCCAACAAAAATATCTAATGAGGACGAAGCCATCCTCCTCATTGGCCCTCGAGCCCCAACCACATTGCAATGAAAGGTGGATCCAATACATGGAAAAAAACAAGCTTCCACAATACAAACCAAGTATTTCACAACCATTCCAAGAACATTCAACTCAACTACAACACAAGAAGGAAAAAAACAAAATATACAAGGCTTCAAGTATGAAAATCCAAAAGAGCAAGAACCTATGGGAGGTCACTTATGCCTCCCAAAGGGAAATGGGTGCCCACCTTAAAACCTCCAACACATATTTCAAAACCCCTACACACTCTTATTTCTCCCTCAAGTACCTCTTATCTCCCGCGTACTCTTATGCCTCCTCATAAAACAAACAAGTAAGAAATGCAAGCATTCCTTGTCTAAGGTGGGGCACTCAACCCAAACTCCCTCCAAAACATGAAATAAACTCTTATGCCTCCCTATATGAATTCTCCCATAGTCCCCTCCTACACCGCAATTAGGCAACCTACCCGGCACCCAACAAGCATAACAAAACACTCAAAAAAATAAGCACATATGCATACAAAATAAAAGGAAGCGTTTAACAAGAGTTTAGCTCCCACCTTTCCATGGTAAAGCTTGATCCAAGAGCCACACACCAAGCAACGCCAAGTTGAAATAATCACCAAGAAGCTCCAACATATCCACATGCAGTCCAAAATCCTCTAACTCCCAAAAATGCAAGAGCACCAAAGAATGAAGTAACCCCCCAAACAAGCAAAAGAACTTGAATAAATAGGAAATGGAGAGAAGAGGGTGAGGTGGCTCCATGTAGGATGCCATATCACTCATCATCAACTCTGCCTCACAAGTCAAACTTCAACCCCAATGCACAATAAATTGGTGGGTGAGTGAAATTAAAAATTACTTACACACACAATCTAAGCCCACACCCCCTAAGGACAAATTTAAAGAACCATGTAAGAAAAGTGCAATAAATGTCACTTTTTGACTTACAAAACACTTAATGGGGTCTATTTTTGACCCCCAATCCATAGGTAGGGTTGGAATAGCAATTTAAGAGGTGTGAGACAAGTTTAACTTGTCCCACAAGCCTTCAAAATTGGCCCCTAAGGCCAAAGTCAAATTTCCATGAAGGGGTAGAGTGTACAACACTCAAGATCCCAAGCACTCAACAAACAACACAAAGTCCAAGAGCCATCTAGTCTAATAAATGCATTCCTTTTGACCCATTCATAATCTAGTTTAGTAAAATAATTAATTTACTAATTTAGACACAACACAAGTAATTAATAAAAGGAGAATACATCACTATAAATCACATACTAAAATCAAATAAGGAAACTAATAAAAGAGATAACACACAACTCCTTAGTCACAATTGCGGGTGATTCCCCCATGGGGACCCCCTAAAAATAATTCAAACACACACACACAACAAAATACATGTTGCCATGGTGACCCTTGTTGAATTCATCTAGCATTCCAATGTGGTTGGTCTCCAATCCCCCATTGTTTGTTGTGACATGTTTACCTACAAAACATATAACACGTCTCTGGCCTTATGGTTATATGAACAATGTCGAAGTAATAAAACACTTATATCTAACTATCAATTTCAAACTCAAATATCACTTCCATTGTGTCTCACAACCTTGTAACTTGTTCAATGAGTTGGGTTGTGATCCTCATTCTCCATCCCGGGAAATAAAAATAATCCTAATGTATCCTAAACATGAGCCATTGAAATAAATGTGCGGGATTCACACGTAGGGTAGCTCGAATAACTAGAAGACTCCTATCTTCTCTAGGTTTTTCCTCACCGATTCATCCCCAAGACATGCCTTTCTTCGTTTGTATCTCCCACAACATGTCCACCTTCAAATTTTCTTCATTTTCTAGATCCCTATGGTTGTATTCGATGATTTTTCAATTTGTGAGCTACAACTTCCATTTCTAGACCCTAAAGACTCTAGGGGTACTGCATTTTAAAGTAGATATCCTCTAAATATTCTTCAACTTCAACCTCAACCCTCTTCATGCAGGGTTTTCCCCTTCCTTCTTGGGATGTCGTGGTTTCCCTTGTTGGTACCATTCAAGGTTAGATACTTTTGTGGAGACAATACCTATTATTTGGCCTATCTAGATGGTACACTCTTGGAGGTTCCTGCAGAGGACATCATTTCAAGATTTTAAAATATTAAGGTTGGTCTCTCCAACCAAGGAAATGCAATGAAAATGAAGTGAAAATGTACCATAGCTGATTTAGGTTTGTTGTGTTTCTCTTTCCATTTTGTGTTACCATTTTATTGTTGTGTGTTTTTATTTTCCATGTTTATTGTTTCTTTATGTGTTTTTATCCTCTTCTTTGGGTATCCCTATTGAGACTCTATTTCCCAATGGATAAAGTATTGTTCTACTAAAGCTTAACATGATATTCTGGATTTCCTTCTTTCCTCATTCTAATTTCATGTCAAACCAGGAAAATTCCCTAAATATGAGCTAGATATTGGGATATTAAATGTCATTGCATTTTATATGGCAACCCCATTGAAATGTTTTCCCTTCTTGGTTCATATTGGTCCAAGTAGCCAAAATTATCAAAAAAATTGAAATTGCACACTTTCAAAGATCAATTTCAATGGAAATTTTGGCAGCCTTGGAGCACTTCAAAAGTCATGGTTATAGTCATTGGACAGGTATCATAGTATTTTCCACAATCACATGACTTAGGAATAATTTTGGAAACTTTTGGGTGGTCTTGGGAAAAATTTCCTCATGGGAACATTTTGAGAAAAAGGAGTGTGCAGACTGTGTTGAAGATTCGACTTCAATGGAATGTTTCAGGAGCCTTGTGAAGTGTTGGGAGCTTATACCCTTGGCATAGTAAAATCTTCGAGCATACTTCGTGATGGACTTATTGTGATAAATTTTTTATAACATAAAAATGGATAAACTCTTAAGATAATGATTCAAGGTGGCCTATTTGCATTGTATTCTTACACAAAAGATTTTGGGAACCTTTGGTGGAGTTGTGAGCCTATTAAAATCTCAAGTTGTAGTGTTTTCAATTATTCTCAAGACCCATTTGTTTTTTTAGACCAAACTTGTTGGACACTACTTTTTCACTTCAGTTCACTACCGCACCGTCCGAGGAAAAAGAGAGGATATAGGTACAAATTTTTGAAGATCGCATTTTTAGGTCTTCTAAATGTGTTCATTGGATTCATTGGAATTTTTCCATTCAAATTCATATATTGGATTACCAAAATCCATGAAGAATTTATCCCATGGTGAGGAAAGTAATTATAGAAGTCTGCATCGAGGTACAAATCAAGTTCCAAAGCATGCACTTAAGTCCTTAAGCACAATTTTTGTGTCCCCTTTCACCCTTGGCACAATTTTGATGTGAAATTATACATCTAAAGTTATCCTCACTCCCATTGGTCCATTTCACAACACAAAACATAAGGTGAGAGCTTGGAAATGCACTTTTTGACTTGACCATGCACTTTAAGTCATGGCGGGACCCATGTTTTCCCTCAAAGGAACCTTTTTGAATAATCCATGTACCTTAGGAATAATTTTGAGGTGTAATTTAACCCCAAGAAAATGCACCATGCTGTGATTGGACCATTTCCTTCATGTGCATGCACACCATATAACCGAAGAACATGAAAAAATAATGTTGTGAGGGATGTGCATGGGGTCCTTCACTCATCCAAAGGACATGGCTCCCATCAAGCTAAACCATGCACCCAAGGCCCACTTTTGTGGAGACATTTCACCCAAAAAGTGCCCCTAGGTGCAATGGGAAACCAAAGTTCTTCTTTTTGACTTTACCCATCCTTCCATTCCATCATGTGCTTCCTCCACTCCATCTTCCACCTTATAATTACATCAACTTCCTTGAAAACTAAAAAAATTAAAACATAAAAAAAAGTGAATATTGGAAGCCATTATATCTCCTTTGAAGCTGATATGTTCATCCAAACATCCAAAAACATCCTTTGATGCCCTAACTACCTCAATCTTATTTCATTCATATCTCCTAGCCATCTACTCCATTTGCCACCAAATTTGAACAAGATATTCCTTATGAAGATGACTTAAAGATGATATACTACTAATTACCTATGAAAACCATATTAAAAATAAGTGGATGACTATTTTTGTAATAAACTTGGCCTTTCACACTTAAAAAAATCAAGATTTGCAAGTCATATTTCTCTCAAACCCCACGAAGGAATCATTTAAAACTTGGAGGACTCATTCCTATGATAAAATTAATTTTTTTGAACCATAATTAATGATATCAAGTGGAATAAGTCAAGAGATATAAGAAAAAATCTCATACATCTCCAAAATCCCCTAAAACCCTACACCCTTGAAAAATTGATCTCACTCGTTCTCTCAAACCCTATTAAAGAATCCCTTGAAATTTGGAGCATCCATTCCTATCCCCAAGAGATTAGAAATGAGCCTAAGAATAAGTAAAATGGATCAAAATTTCTCATGGATTGATCGCATGAATGTTTTCCCTACCTTTCATTTCCACCATTTACCAAGCTTTTCTCATTACTAAAACCCATTTTCAATTTTTTTGCTGATTTCGACAATAAAATTTAACCAAATTTAGATAATTCATTCATATTAGAATTATATTTCCAATGAATTTATTCTCATTCAATTTCTATTTGATTTTTTCAAATTTTTCCTGTATATTCTGAAATCAGCATTATGTAGTACTAAAACACACTCAAATTTACGTATTTTTGAAAATGGTTGAGGAATCCATTTTTCATTGCACTAAATAATTCATATAAATTCCTAAGGCCATTGAAACTCTAAATTCATAAAATTAAGTTCCATTATTCGCTATGAGCCTCTGTTTCCATCTTGGTATTTGAATACCCTTACATTGGAGACATCAACATGGAACACCCGAATTAGATGATCTCAAGTAGATAATGGAAGAAGGCACCTACATGGCCTTAGAGGACATGATATTTCAAATTGGTATATATCAATCTGTTGGTTTCCCCTTGCTCTTCAAGACTCATATTTCATTTTGGACTACGTGAGGAACTACAAACTAGAAGGCCAATCTATCACCGTGAATGATGGCTCAATCATAGCTGTTCTAAAACCGAAGGGGATTTCAAGGTGATTTTTTATTCCAAGGCCCAAGAATGTGGTAATTCTAACTAAAGAAGATACCTTGGATATATGGAAGAGAAAAGAGTCGTACTTATAGGAAGTATCCATTATGAGCTAAATGAAAACACCGTGTAAGATCTCATGTTTACCAAATACCCTTCCGAGGTAGAATTCAAGGGAGAGATATTTGCCTATTTCATGCTCCTCAATAGGTTTATGGGTGAATATTTGAAAAGAGACTTTCAACCTTGGATGTCCCAGCTCAACATGATAGTCATAGAGGTATCTTAGGTGATTTATTGGATTATGATCATCGCGATAACTTAAATTATCATCTCATCAATCTAGTAAGAACGAGGAAGTTCATGATGATGTCGTACTTGGTCTATGTTATTGTGGCATTACATAAGTGGCACGGATTCACTCCAAAAATAATCTTCTAAAGAATGCATGTTTATACCAAACATATCCACAATTCACATGGAGGGAGTATAAGAGGCATTTTCCAAGTGTAAATGATGTTTTTGGCACATATTTGGTTCGAAAAATGGAGGGGGTTTCTATCGAAGATTCTCAGATGAAGTTTGCATGCTGAAATGCAAATATGAGAGCTTCTTCTCAATTCATGACCTTCTTGTATATCCATGTAAGACGATTTGAATAAGCACCATTGAATCTCCCACGATATCCAAGTAACAAGCTGATGTTAATTGAGCTTTGCAAGTAGTTATCACATGTACACACTCGATCCGAGAAAGATAGTGGAAAGGAGTAGCATTCTAAATTTCTTTGGGAATCTATACTTGCAAGAACGTGATCGATGCAGTAATATTGAAGCTTCTCTTAGGTCCTTAACCATGTTCTTCTATTCCACCAAAAGGTATTTTGATAGTAATCAATATATGGAAGAAGAACATAAAAATATCCATATGTGTCATCATTCGGCATTGGAAGACTAATAGGAAGTTTGTACCGATGAAAAAAATGTAAGACAAAGGGAGTTTTTCAAGCATGATCTGAAACAAATGAAGGAAATCCATATTCATTAGGTGACAATGGATATCCAAGATGATGGAGGAAATATTTTTTAAATTTGGTACTGAAAAGATACAGCTTTAAACCAATTCCCCTATTGATTGGTGTAAGATTAAACCTATTGATATCTGGGACCATTCCGCCATAGTTCTGCAGAGATCAAGGCAATGGTACTTCAAAAAGGTCAACGAGATAAGTTTTTCCCGCTTTCATCTTCGTCCCATAAGCCCTCCAATGAAGCAACGAAAAGTAAATGTCGTGGACAAATGATCCCCAAGGAAAGAAGAAAATCCTCAAAACAAATATATTGTTCGAGAACATCCATTTGAGCATTTAAGAAGGAATTTATTAGTAAAAATGCCTAACATAAATGTACTCAAGCTAGGGGAGTTTTTTTTCTCTCGTAGGAGAAGAAAGCACAAGACTCTTACGTTATCATTATATTCTTTAACTTGATCTATCATGCCTCCTATTCAATCTCATAAGAAAAGTATTCATAAGCCTTCTCCTTTATGTAGTCAAGCTATAGTGACAGTGTCTCCTATGGAAACCCCACATCTCATGCTTCATCATCTTCTACATGATCCGTTCTTCCCATGGGTATAAGAGCTCATCAACAACCGTCAACATAAAGTGGCCAAATCTAATATGTCGATGATCGAATTCTCTTCTAAAATTTGAAATTCTTCTCCTCACTCAAGAAAAGCAAAAATTACCTCTAGGCTCATGAATGATGCTTATGTATCTCAATTTTTTTATTTTTCTTCAAAAAGAGTGTAAAATGATGAAACATAGATGAGGATCATAGTTTATGAGATGACACAATACTCCTTTGGTGACCTTGGACCAGAGGGACACATCCAAAATTTTGAACAAACTTCCGCAATACTTGTTTCTCGAAAAGGGAAAATGAGGTGACCAAGGACGAGTTGCAAAATCAAATTCATACCCTAGCTTTGTATGTTATATATTTTTAGACCCAAATTCCCCTCATCTCAACCATGTTGATTCTATTGTCAAAGGAGGAAGCGGTACTAGAACAATGTAATGAAATTACTTGTATAATTCAGATTATGAGCTACAATAGAACACCAAATAACACAATATTTCAGAATAATGATCTCAATATGTAATTAGAATAGCTTCGCCACTTTAAGGGGGAAACATCCAATCCATATAATAAGACTCAAATGCTCAAATGATAATGACATACTACCTACAATCCCCTATATATATATTATTCATATGTTATGGCCATCACCAAGGCCGACCTATTAACCATGAGAAAGTATAAATGATATAATAAAATGATATGGTAAGCCACAAGTCGGCTACTCATATCATAATACAAGAAATAGGTTAAGGGCATAGCATTCCCTTTCCTTCAAACCAACATTTTCCTAGACATTGAATAATCCTGGATGTTGTTGAAGAAAACCTTCATCCTCCCAGTTGCGTCTTCTATGCTCATATTCTTTCACTTGATCGAGATATTCCTTAATGTCTGTGGTTCCCAATCTCTTAGTATGTGTTTGCTGAATCTTTTCGGCTCCAAAATGATTCTTCCTTCCTCATTAGGTCCTCATAACTCTGTCTAGGCTTCAAATTTCTGTCTAATAACCTTCTTCGGCATGAAACATGGAATATTGGGTGTATGTGTGAAGATGAAGGCAACTCTAGTTTATAAGCAACACTGCCAATTTTCTGTAGAACCTGATAAGGGCCATAATATTTAGGAGCAAGTTTGTTGTCCTTTTTCTTTTCTTTTTAGGGACATCTGTTTGTAAGGCTAGAGACGTAAAAAAACCCAGTCACCATTTCAAAATGTCTTTCACTACGATGTTGATCCGCTTGTGTTTCATCTTGTTTTGTGCTAATGCTAAATTCTCCTTCAAACTAGCCAAAACCTATTGTTGATGTTGAATGTGTTCCTCAACATATTTGACCTTAGTTTGCACCCTCAAGGAGGAAGTGATAGAAGGTGGATGGTAACCATATAATGCTAAAAATGGGGTCATTTGAGAAGAGGTATGAAAAGATGTGTTATACCACCATTCTGCCAGTGGTAGCCGTTTAATCCACCTTTCCTGCTTATCTAATACAAAACAACGTATATACCCCTCTAAGAATTTTTTTACCACTTCCATTTTCCCATCAGTTTGAGGATGATAAGATGAACTGTGAGCTAGCTGAGTACCCAAACATGAAAATAATTCCGTCCAAAAATTACTTGTGAAAATAGGATCACGATCACTTACAATTATCTTTGGGGTTCCATGTAGCCTTTGAACTGTCTCCAAAAAATAGTTACAACTATACTGGCTACAAATGGATGTGATAGGGCACAAAAATGGGCATATTTTGTGATCCTATCCACAATCATGAAAATAACATTCTTACCCTCTGAACAAGGAAATCCGGTGATGAAATCCATGGAGACCTCCTCTCATCTCTAGCTAGGAATTGGTAAGGGTTGCAATAGACCTAGTGTCTTAATTGTTTCCCCTTTGTTCTATTGGCACACTAAACACTCTGATACAAAATTATGTACATCCCCCTTGAGTCCTTCCCAAAATAATTGTATTTTTATTATATGATATGTCTTCAAAAACCCAGAGTATCCTCCAACAGGGTGAGGCATGCGGCTCTGCAAGAATCTTATACTACAACTCGAATATTTACTCAAGTATAACTCCGTCCTCGTACCATAGGGAATTACCTTTCCACTCAAAAACTTTAGATGTCATATATCCTTTATTTATATTATATATTAGAGATTGTGTATCCTTGCCTTGATTCCATTCCAATCTTGCTTCATCCACCCAATCGACCGTCAACATGGACATTCCACATAGTAAGGCATCGGTGGATGTATCCCTTCTAGACAACGCATCAGCTACTACATTTCATTTACTATTTTTGTATATGATTTAAAAATCATAACCCAACATTTTTGTTACCCACTTTTTTGTTTCTCGGATGATAACCTTTTCTCCAAAAAGTATTTGAGACTATCATGATTAGTTTTTACCTTGAAGTGTCTACCCATGAGATAGGGCCTCCATTGCTTGACCGCATGAAGAATAGTCATCATTTATTTCTCATAGACGAGGTTTGAACATATATTTTCCTTTGAATTGGTGACTCTCAAATACAATTGATATTCCTTCCTGCATTAGAACTATTCCCAATCCTGGTCCTGAAGCGTCACATTCAATAATGAAGTTTTTTGAGAAGTTGGGAGTAGCCAAAACTGGGGTAATGCACATGGCTTCCTTTAGCTGCTCAAAGGTTTTAGTGGCTATGTCTCATCCAATGGAAGGCATCCTTCTTTAGCAATGCAAGTGAGTGGGGTTGCTAGTCTACCATATCCCTACAAAATCTTCTCAGTATTACCATGTTAGTCCTAGGAACCCATGAAGATTTTTGAGATTTTGGGCCTTGGCCATTCCACCATAGCTTTGATCTTCTGAGGATCAACTTTGACACCTTCATGGGATACAATTTGACCCAAGTACTCTACCTATTGTACACCAAAAGAACATTTGGATGAATTTGCATAGAGAGTATGTTTCTCCAAAACTTCCAACACTTTATTTACATGTTGTAAGTGTTCTTCCCATGTCTTACTATAAATAAATATGTCATCAAAGAAAACTAATACAAATTTCCTTTAAAATGGCCTAAAAACAGTGTTCATCAAGCTTTGAAAGGTTGAGGGAGCATTTGTAAGACCAAAAGGCAAGTACAAAACTCATAATGGTCCTCATGTGTCCTGAAAACCATTTTATGAACATCTTCCTCTTTTATTCTAATTTGATGGTACCCCGAATGAAGATCTAATTTTGTGAAATAAACATCACCAATTCATCAAGTAAATCATCAATTACTTTGGAATAGGAAACTTATCTTTGATGGTGTACTTGTTGAGTTATCGGTAATCTGACACATCCTCCATGTTTCATCCTTCTTACGTACCATGACCACTTGGTGAAGAATATGCACTCTGGCTATGCCTGATGATACCTACCTTCAACATTTCCTCAACCATTTTCTCGATCTCACTTTTCTGGGAATATGGGTATCTGTATGGTCTGATGTTAGGTGTTTGGCTCCATGGAATCAACTGAATGGCATGATCATGATCCCTAACTAGTGGTAGTCCCTTTGGAATTGCATCAAAAATAGATGAGTGAGCATTAACAATCTTCTGAAGATCGGGTGACATTGAAGACTTTGTATTTTGTACTTCTATGGAAAATAACTTTGCTATAAATCCATCTAATCCTTTTCTAAGAATCTTCTACATCTAATGAGGGCTAATAATCTGTGGAGAATTAGCTACCATCCCATTCAATTGTATTATCCTTCCATCTAAACAAAATCGCATGAACAATTCTTGGAAATTCAACTCTATAGTACCTAAGGTTGTGAGCCGTTGGACACCCAAAACAATATCTCGCCCCTCCCATAGAAATAGAAAACATAAGTGAGTCTAACATGTAGTCTCCCATGGAAACATTGATAGTATGGAAATTTCCTATGCACTTGATTATCCCACCATCCGCAATCATATCTTGCATTTCTGGAGCTGGGTAAATAAAACAATTGAGGCGGGCAGCTAACTAACTTATCGTTTATGAAGTTATGAGTACTCCCGAGTCAATCAACACTATAACCTTCTATTTTTTGAGATAGAAAATAACCTTGAGTGTTTGAGGAGTACTAATACCTCACAAAGCATGGCAAGAGATTGTAAGTTGGTGATCCTCTACTTCATCTTCTCTTGGTTCATCAACCTCTCCTATAATTTCAGCTTCCTCATCATCCTCATTACCTCCATCATTATAGAACAACTTCTTCTCAAAGCACATTTATGTCCCAGTCCATATTTTCTATCACAGCTTAAAACATAATCCTTTTTCTCTCTTTTCTTCCATTTTTTTAGGAGTCGCTCTAATTGGCCTAGCAAATAAAGGGGAAGAGATACTACGGTCTCTGGGGATAATGAAAGGTGGCCTCCTACTACAAAGAATTTTTTTTCCTCTATACGATGTGCCATGATAATAGAATTAGAAAGCTTAAGTGGATTAAACATATGTACCTCATGCTCGATGTGGTCCTTAAGACCCCTAATAAACATGTCATTCGATTCTCTTCTGGAATATTCTCCACCCTTAAGGATAGGTTTTGGAATTGATGCACATAATCTTTGATCGATCTTGTTTTCTCAGAACTTTGTTGATTGACTAAATTAGTTCTCTCAAAACATTGGAACTATAATGCAATTAACTCCTCGGTAAAAACTATCCAAGTGACACCGACCCCATTCTTCCTCGCCTCCGAGCACATAACCATCGATACCAAACGAATTGGTTGGGTTCAAGATACAGGATGCCAATGTCACCTTTTTCCCGATGGTGTTTGATGTAACTCATGGTTGTTTCATCAACATACACACTACGTTTTTATATGTGTTGCACTTACCACCGTATGACGCACTTTAGTTCCTTTGTCCGTACTCGACTTCCAAGGTTTTATCAATAAAATAGACCTTACATTCACCATGCGATAATTCGTCATACAAACATTCCTAGTTTAGTGACATACGCTTTAGGATAAATCATCACCCATATTTTTCCATCTCGTAGTGGTATACACCTTAGGTTAAATCACCACCCCATATTATTTATCTTATAGTGATATGTGCTTAGTGCTAAATCATCACTTTCCCTAGTCCATTCATCATTAGTATTATACGCTTTAGGCTAAATCACCACCTCCTATTATATTCATATTATAGTGATATGCGCTTAGGCTAAATAATCACTCATCCATTCATCAAAGTTGTGATATACACTTCGCTATATGGTTCATGCACATCATTTATCTATGTCGCATTTCATCACCAATATACACACAATCATCAAAGTGCGCTTTAAAACAACAAACACTATTCGACCATTTCCCAACAACGTACTCTCATTTACGGTTCATTCTTGACTACCGAGGGGAAAACAAAATAAACCTCATTATATATAATTCCATCCACTCGGGGCATGTTTCTCCTACCATTGCATCGTGCATTCCATTCCATTCATCCATAACACGCTGCATTGTCTTGCACATTTATTCTTGTTTGTTAGTGTTTCTACATGATCACTTTATTACATGTTAGATTGATTTCTTGTGTGTCATTATCTCTATCATCCACACATGCACATTCACACTTTTATTTTAGTGCGATCGGAGATACATAAATCCTACACACGACATGGATGCTCTCCTTTTCCCCTTACTATACTGGTTGTTGGGGGCATCTACATTCATATCATCCAGGTTATATTGTTTCATTTTGTACTTAACATCTTACATTTACTTTCTCATACACGATTTGACATATTGACTATTGCTCTAACATTCTAATGGGTGTTTCATGTGCAACAATTGTTTTACACAATTTCATGTTTCCATTACTACTTGTTTGACTATTTCTACTTGTCTTCCATTTTTGTTATTGTATGTGGGCTTTTCCCTTTGCTTGTGTGCACACTTGTTCATGGTTTGTGACCATGAAGGCCTTGTATGTCTTGTGACCTCATGAGTGATGTCTCATGTTTGCAACCCGCTTTGTGTGGCCTACTTGTTTACTTGCATGTTTACACTACTATGCTTGGTAGTTTTTACATTGTTTGTGTATTTCACACTTGTCTTATTGCATGCTTGTGTTTTTGGACTAACACTTATTTTGGCTAGCCATCCCATTTCGTGCACACCTTAGTTTATACCAAGCATTTTCCCTTTCCTTTGTAGGAAGCATTATACTGGTCGAGTGTGGTAGGTACTCTTTAGGGGCCACATTCTCCTTTCAAAGATGTTTCATGCACCCCCAAAGAGGGGGACATAATTGAGAGTTTTTACATACTAACACAAAGTATTTACACCGGTTTAGTATAGTGCAATTTTTTTCCCTTGGATTGTGGTTTTACATACAACGAGTGAGTTCAGACTAGTCTACGAGCTCCATACGAGCGGATTTCATAAGACATGGTGTCCTTATCTTTTTTTGGTAAGCGATTACAAGCTTGGGGGTTATAGTTGGTGTGCCTCTCTACACTACTTCATCCAGTTGGCTTTGGATCGCCCAAAAAAATAGGACAACAGAGAGATATCTCTTCATTTAGCGAGGCGATTAAAGGTTGGAGGACACGAAGCATTTCCTCCCTATACTTCTTCAACTAGGGTGGCGTGAGATCACCCAAAAACTCATGACGATCAAGATCAGGATATCCTTCTACACCTTTTTGTTGACATTGATCACCGCACATGTTCCATTTACACTTTTCCTTTAACATATTTTACATTTACGTATTTTACACATTTTCATACACAACATTTTTACATATACACAAATTTGTCTACTTGATTGTTTTCTCTTTGCAGTCCGGCCGTATGAGAAAAAAAAATTCAAATTAGGGGCAACAATAACAACCACCACGTCAATAACAACACTCCACTATAGTAACAACATGCTTTTACTAACCATGTGTAGGTACACTACAAACTACAACACTACACATGTGTGTTTCACCCTAAGTTCACTCTCATCGGTTTTTATGCACATTTTTCATCATTAGAACTCCACGCTTCTCCACCTTTTTCTTTTTTTCCACGCTTGATTCTATTCCATTGACACGTCTCTACTACACTCTACATGGATATTAGGTACACACTTATATTTACTTTATGTTCTCGATATTTCCGCTCACCAACATAAAGTGGGGCCAAAATGTAGTCATAAATTCATGCACATTAGACACTATTTAGCCCAGTTTTTCATACAACTATTTAGAGGGTTTTTAAGTGAATTAAAAATAATTAATCCCACCTTTTTGGCCACCTTGTTTTACTTTTATTTCGTCATAGCTACATATTTCCATATATATGCATATAATAAAATGATATGGTAAGCCATAAGTCGGCTACTCATATCATAATACAAGAAATAGGTTAAGGGCATAGCATTCCCTTCCCCTTCAAACCAACGTTGTCCTCAACATTGAATAATCCTGGATGTTGCTGCAGAAAACCTTCATCCTCCCAGGTTGCGTCTTTTATGCTCAGATTCTTCCACTTGATCAGATATTCCTTGATGTCTGTGGTTCTCAGCCTCTTAGTACGTGTTTACGTAGAATCTTTTACGGCTCCAAAATGATTCTTCCTTCCTCATTAACTTCTAGTAACTCTTTCTAGGATTGAAATTTCTATCTAATAACCTTCTTCAGGCATGAAACATGGAATATTGGGTGTATGTGTGAAGATGGAGGCAACTCTAGTTTATAAGCAACACTGCCAATTTTCTGTAGAACCTGATAAGGGCCATAATATTTAGGAGCAAGTTTGTTGTCCTTTTTCTGTTTCTTTAGGGACATCTGTTTGTAAGGCTAGAGACGTAAAAAAACCCAGTCACCAATTTCAAAATGTCTTTCACTACGATGTTGATCTGCTTGTTGTTTCATCCTGTTTTGTGCTAATGCTAAATTCTCCTTCAAACTAGCCAAAACCTATTGTTGATGTTGAATGTGTTCCTCAACATATTTGACCTTAGTTTGCACCCTCAAGGAGGAAGTGATAGAAGGTGGATGGTAACCATATAATGCTAAAAATGGGGTCATTTGAGAAGAGGTATGAAAAGATGTGTTATACCACCATTCTGACAAGTGGTAGCCATTTAATCCACCTTTCTTGCTTATCTAATACAAAACAACGTATATACCCCTCTAAGCATTTGTTGACCACTACCGCTTTCCCATCAGTTTGAGGATGATAAGATGAACTATGAGCTAGCTGAGTACCCAAACATGAAAATAATTCCGTCCAAAAATTACTTGTGAAAATAGGATCACGATCATTTACAATTATCTTTGGGGTTCCATGTAGCCTTTGAACTGTCTCCAAAAAAATAGCTATGACTGTACTGGCTGCAAATGGATGTGATAGGGCACAAAAATGGGCATATTTTGTGATCCTATCCACAATCATGAAAATAACATTATTACCCTCTGAACAAAGCAATCTGGTGATGAAATCCATGGAGACCTCCTCCCATCTCTGGGTAGGAATTGGTAAGGGTTGCAACAGACCTAGTGTCTTAATTGTTTCCCCTTTGTTCTATTGGCACACTAAACACTCTGATAAAAAAATTTGTACAACCCCCTTGAGTCCTTCCCAAAATAATTGTCTTTTTATTATATGATATGTCTTCAAAAACCCAGAGTATCCTCCAATAGGTGAGGCATGTAGCTCTACAAGAATATTATACTTCAACTCGAATATTTACTCAAGTATAACCTATCCCCTGTACCATAGAGAATTACCTTTCCACTCAAAATTTTTAGATGTCATATATCCTTTCTTTATATTATATATTAGAGATTGTGTATCCTTGCCTTGATTCCATTCCAATCTTGCTTCATCCACCCAATCGACCATCAACATGGACATTCCACATAGTAAGGCATCGGCGGATGTATCCCTTCTCCGACAATGTATCACTTCTACATTTTCTTTACTCTTTTTGTCTATGATTTAAAAATCATAACCCAACATTCTTTTTACCCACTTTTTTGTTTCTCGGATGATAACCTTTTCTCCAAAAAGTATTTGAGACTATCATGATCAGTTTTACCTTGAAGTGTCTACCCATGAGATAGGGCCTCCATTGCTTGACCGCATGAAGAATAGTCATCATTTCTTTCTAATAGGCAGGGTTTGAGCAGATATTTTCCTTTGAATTAGTGACTCTCAAATACAATTGGTATTCCTTCCCATTAGAACTACTCCCAATTCTGGTTCTAAAGCATCACATTCAATAATGAAGGTTTTTGAGAAGTTGGGAGTAGCCAAAACTTGGGTAATGCACATGGCTTCCTTTAGCTACTCAAAGGTTTTAGTGAATATATCTCTGTCTAATGGAAGGCATCCTTCTAATGGAAGGCATCCTTCTTTAGCAATACGATGAGTGGGGTTGCTAGTCTACCATATCCCTACAAAATCTTTTGTAGTACCATATTAGTCCTAGGAACCCATGAAAATTCTTGAGATTTTTAGGCCTTGGCCATTCCGCCATAGCTTTGATCTTCTAAGGATCAACTTTAACACCTTCATGGGATACAATGTGACCCAAGTACTCTACCTATTGTACACCAAAAGAACATTTCGATGGATTTGCATAGAGAGTATGTTTCTCCAAAACTTCCAACACTTTATTTACATGTTGTAAGTTTTCTTCCCATGTCTTACTATAAATAAATATGTCATCAAAGAAAACTAATACAAATTTCCTTTAAAATGGCCTAAAAACAGTGTTCATCAAGCTTTGAAAGGTTGAGGGTGCATTTGTAAGACCAAAAGGCATTACCAAAAACTCATAATGGTCCTCATGTGTCCTGAAAGCCGTTTTATAAACATCTTCCTCTTGTATTCTAATTTGATGGTACCCCGAACCAAGATCTAATTTTGTGAAATAAACATCACCAATTCATAAAGTAAATCATCAATTACTAGAATAGGAAACTTATCTTTAATGGTGTACTTGTTGAGTTATCGGTAATCTGGACACATCCTCCATGTTTCATCCTTCTTACGTACCATGACCACTGGTGAAGAATATGCACTCTAGCTATGCCTGAAGATACCTACCTTCAACATTTCCTCAAACATTTTCTTGATCTCACTTTTCTGGGAATATGGGTATCTGTATGGTCTGATGTTAGGTGTTTGGCTCCATGGAATCAACTAAATGGCATGATCATGATCCCTAACTGGTGGTAGTCCTTTTGGAATTGCATCAAAAATAGATGAGTGAGCATTAACAATCTTCTAAAGATCGGGTGGCATTGAAGACTCTGTATTTTGTACTTCTATGGAAAATAACTTTGCTATAAATCCATCTAATCCTTTTCTAAGAATCTTCTACATCTAATGAGGGCTAATAATCTGTGGAGACTTAGCTACCATCCCATTCAATTGTATCATCTTTCCATCTAAACGAAATCACATGAACAATTCTTGGAAATTCATCTCTATAGTACCTAAGGTTGTGAGCCGTTGGACACCCAAAACAATATCTGCCACTCCCATAGAAATAGAAAACATAAGTGAGTCTAACATGTAGTCTCCCATGGAAACATTGATAGTATGGAAATTTCCTATGCACTTGATTGTCCCACCATCCGCAATCATATCTTGCATTTCTAGAGTTTGGGTAAATAAAACAATTGAGGCGGGCAGCTAACTTACTGTTTATGAAGTTATGAGTACTCCCGAGTCAATCAATACTATAACCTTCTATTTTTTGAGATAGCAAATAACCTTGAGTGTTTGAGGAGTACTAATACCTCACAAAGCATGGCAAGAGATTGTAAGTTGGTGATCCTCTACTTCATCTTCTACCGGTTCATCAACCTCTCCTATAATTTCAGCTTCCTCATCATCCTCATTACCTCCATCATTATAGAACAACTTCTTCTCGAACATTTATGTCCCACCATATTTTCTATCACAGCTAAAACATAATCCTTTTTCTCTCTTTTCTTCCATTTTTTTAGGAGTCGCTCTAATTGGCCTAGCAAATACGGGGAAGAGATACTACGGTCTCTAGGGATAATGAAAGGTGGCCTCCTACTACAAAGAATTTTTTCCTCTATACGATGTGCCATGATAATAGAATTAGAAAGCTTGAGTGGATTAAACATATGTACCTCATGCTCGATGTGGTCCTTAAGACCCCTAAGAAACATGTCATTCAGATTCTCTTTTGGAATATTCTCCACCCTTAAGGATAGGTTCTGGAATTGATGCACATAATCTTTGACTGATCTTGTTTTCGTAACTTTGCTAATTGACTAAATTAGTTCTCTGAAACATTGGAACTATAATGCAATTGCAACTCCTCGGTAAAAACTATCCAAGTGACACCGACCCCATTCTTCTGCCTCTGAGCACATAACCATCGATACCAAACGAATTGGTTGGGTTCAAGATACAGGGATGCCAATGTCACCTTTTTCCCGATGGTGTTTGATGTAACTCAAAAAAATTCTCCATTTGATTTATCCAATTCAGGGATCCTTACCATCAAATTTGCGCATATCCAATTTCGGCATCATGTTCCGTGGTTACGAATAAGTTGGATTCTGATTGGGATGGAAAAGTGATCCAACATCATTATTTTGTTCATGATTTTGAAATGAAGATCCTCCTTGGTTGATATAGGCCATATTTGGGCCATATTTTTACCCTTTACATGTTGCATGATATCATCCAATCGATGATTGATTTGGTCTATGTCTCCTTTAGAGGCCATCTCAGATTGTACATTTCATAGCTCATATTCAAGTTGGCTCACCTTATGATGAACTCGAGGTAAACCCGAGTGCTAAGGAATCTGTATTTACCCCTTCCGACTCCATCTCTTCAATCACTACCCCAACTTTATCTAGGGTTTTACCCGGAGTAACTTGATTATTTTTTCCTCTTTTGGAAGGGCTTGCCATGATGTCAAACCTTAGGATTTAGGGTTTTGATACAAATTCGGCCGAGTAGGAAAAACCACAGAGAAGATACTAATAATATGTTTTTGAGAGCTTTCTGAAAATGTAAAGAAATTGAAAATATTCCACATTTTGCACTCTAGGGAGCTATTTTATGAAAAACCCTAAATTTGTAATAACGTTTGCAAAATAAATCAAAAAATTCTGAACTTTTCAGAAACCTTACCCAAATGTTTCACAACTTTGGTAAAAATATCTCCCACCAATTTGCTATGGTTCACAATATATGGTGGAAACAAAAATTAGGATTTTTGCCTAATTTTGGTCCGATATCGTAGCTCGATACCACTTGTAATGAAATTACTTGTATAATTCAGATTATGAGAAACAATAGAACACCAAATAACACAATATTTCATAATAATGATCTCAATATGCAATTAGAATAGCTTTTCCACTTCGAGGGGGCAACCTCCAAACCATATAATAAGACTCAAATGTTAAAATGATAATGAAATACTACCTACAATCCCCTATATATACTATTTCATATGTTATGGCCATCACCAAGGCCAACCTATTAAGCATGAGAAAGCATAAATGATATAATAAAATGATATGGTAAGCCACAAGTTGGCTACTCATATCCTAATACAAGTAATAGGTTAAAGGCATAACAAACAAGCTGCCCCTAGCTCTTGACAAAATGAGGGTGGTTAATCTTGAAACATTGTGTTAGAAGAAAGTGTTCCTAAGTCTGTTGGCATATTTCATTGGAAAAAATTCTATTCACCTTCCTTATGACCTGTGACCTTCCAAGTCCCGGTTATCCTTTGAGATCCTTATATACAATTGTAATCATTATTTATAATTATCCAAAGTAATTTAATCTTCATTATATACAAACATTCATATGATATCATGGTTCGAGGCCGAGATACACCGGTGGAAGAAAATGTAGTTGTTTAAGGTGAAATGATAGACTTGTTCCTCCCTTGCAATTGGCGTCCATCTACGACCTACTTCAAAATATTGGCTAGGCCAGAATCCGGGTTAGAAATGCATGTTGGGAACTCTACTACCTCGAGTACGGTATTCATCGTGATGACAAAATGCAAAGTGATAAAACTTTTGGAGGTGGATATGATGCATTCAAAAGATTTTGAGAAATACAAGGGCTAAAAAGCATGCTCCTCGTGCTATATTTATAGATATGGAGGCCACTTCTATTGATGAATTCCACAGAGGAACTTCTCGTCATCTCTTCCTCCCGAAGTAGCTTATCCGTGGAAAAGAAAATACAGCGAACAATGTTTCCCGTGAAAATAACATCATCAACAAAGATATTGTAGACATGTTCCTTGATCGTATCATGAATCTTTTAACTAACGTCACTAGCCTTAAAGGTTTCCTCGTATCTAATGTATCAATATCGTATTATCTTGTTCTAATAATGACCACCTTGTAGATTATTTCCAAATTTTCTTTAACCTTGGTGGATTGATTCATCTGTTGTCTCTTGTGTAGAAAGTTTTATTTTTTTAATTATTTTACAAATGTATGTAGCATAACCCGAGTTGTTGAGATACCATTATTTCCATAAGGATGTTGACATACACAAAATAAGCGACGCAAAGGGAGGCCCAAGAGTTTCACTGCAATGACCATGGGAAGCTCTTGTGACCTTCCTCTACATTGATATGTTGTGAGTGATTCTTGTGTGGACATGTGGAAGATGAATGTAGTCACAAAATCATGCACATTAGATTCTATTTAGCCCAGCTTTTCATACTACTATTTAAAGGGTTTTTAAGTGAATGGAGTGCTAATCAACCCCACCTTTTTGGCCACCTTGTTTTATTTTTATTTCGTCATTCCCGCACATTTCCATATACATGCCTTGTTTGTTTCGGTAATTTTTTTCATTTTAGCCTAAACTCGCGCCCACTCTTATCTTGGGTCATCCCAAGGTGCCCTGGTCCTTGTCCTTTTAAAATTTCCCTCCACTTTTGGGCTCATTCAAACCATATTTTGTATTCATCTTCTTCCTAATCGGCCACGTCGGGATTAATTATGAAATTAAAGTAAGGGAACCGTATAAATAAAAAGTTATGAAGGCATAATGAGGGTCCTAGCATCATCTACTACTATCACTCCATCTAGAGTTGCATCCATTGCATCACTTGCATCCACATAGTGCAATGCATCAAGGCTAGGATATCTCGCATCAACACACACTTCATAGGGGAAGTGATTCTATTCTATTTCATGCATACATGCTATTACATTTTTACATTTAGCTACTTGCTCACTATTTACATTATGTCACTAGCACATGACCACCTAAGGAACCATATTACACACACACACCATAACTACATTTGGGTCTGAAATGTAGTGTAGCACTTAGAGTAGTAAGTCCACTTTGTTGTAGTGGCTAAGGTCAATCTGACGCATTCATTTTGTATCTTTATTTTTAGGGTTTTAATAATTTTTCCTCTTTTGCAGGTCATTACTTAATCCTTCATTCTTTGGCACACTCAACACGGTTCAATGAATATAATGTGATAGATAACAAGAGTTCCAAATTAAATTGTGACCTAATGAAAACCAATTTTGAGAATTTGCGAAACTAGGGTGCCTATTTCGCATACCAGGCATCTGAGGAACCCCATTCCCTTCCCCGGCACTCAGTCTATTCAAATCACTATATCTGACCTTTTTAGGACTTCTAAGTGATTTTTATTACTCCCATATTTTACTATTATACTTGTGACAACCTACATTAACCTTCGGCAATTAGCTAAGTCATTTTGTTTTACATCTTTGCATATTTATGGGTTTATTTTATTAGATTTGATTATTTGGTTGCTTTATACTACTTTAGCATAGTCATTTACAATGTTTTAGTCCTCCTATATTAGATTAACTAGATTGGCATACCATTAGGCATCTCCCTTATTTTAGTTAATCATTTTGGTGAACTTGACATCTCATCATAGCCAACTCTCAACCTTCTCCTTTTATTTTATGATTTGATAGCTTCATCATCCCTTTATTGATTATCCTCTTGATCCACCTCGGTTATAGTCCTTGTCCATATTTTATTCATCTTACATCCTCCGATATGGATCCTCAAGCTTTATATAATGCTATTGTCACTTATATGTGTATTGTTCATCGTGGTATGCTAGCAAAAATCTTAGCGAGAGGCTTGGAACGCTCCTATAAGAACAAATCTTACCACTAGGACCCCACATGATGATTCGCCTTCACCTCCTCATACTATTGCATTATGCAAAGCTAATCCTTGGGATGCCATCATTGATCCTCCTTCTCCAACTCCCATGGTTTCATCCCCATCTCTCGAGGCTTTATATGACTTGATTCCTACCATTTGCATGGTTGGAATGGCTCCACCTATTACATCAATAGCTCCCGATGTCACAAATGCTATGATCCATTATCTAGGGCCCACTCCATAATAATCTCTCTCTCTCCTGCCCCCGCATCACTTTCCCTTATTTTCGAGTTACCTCACTTATTAACATTGAGAGTACCATCCATGGAGAAGATAAGGACCCTTTTGCATTCCTTATGACTACTACTACTCTAGTACCATATCAAAGGTGTGGACAGCCATGGATGTCACTTTATTGTCCGCACCACCCACATCTCCTTCAATATACCCATCTTTCACTTGTACTCTCTTCATGAATAATTCTTTTTGGGAATATATACCACTTGATACTTTGTGTAAAGCTACAATATGTTCACGTGATGGTCTCTTTAAACTTGGCCTTACCATAGATGACCTTCATTTCCCCTTATACGATCCACATTTGTATCATGGATTTGTTATTCTTACTGCTACATATAGCTTTCATGTATTCCATCTTGTCATTCACCTCACACGTTATTATACTTCTTCTCCACTCACTCTTGGCCAATCATGATTAGATTATATTATCGGCTCTCTTGATCCTGATAATGTTGATCTCACTTTCCCAATGCCATTTGGTACTATATGCATTTGTAGTAGTTCCTTTCTCTATCACTCACCTAATCTTACTGTTTGGTATGATCATGGTTCTTCTCTACCTCCCTTTACTGACAAACCATATGCCATGGTGATGTACATCTTGCACATCCATGGTTATTTGGATGACCTATCACATACCTTGGCTTATCATATTTCTCGTGTTATTCAATACAATTTCGATCCGAGGACCATTTAGAATAACCTCCTCATCCTTTTATCAATAAAATTACATCACATCCCCAAATTTTTCCTATTGGTCAAACACTCTCACCCTATGTTAGCCCAACGAGATATTCTACTTTATACAACCTTACTCGATTCACTTCACACTCTCTTCGCTTCCTTCCACAACGAAATTTAGAATCTACAATCTAAAATCACCGCCCTTCGTTTTGATGTTCAACAACTTAAAGATGCTTCTCAATCACATGATGACACCCATGCTACACCTTAGACGGCATCCACTTTGCTGGCCATCTACTAGAGTATCTCGGTATACCATTCCCTCCTCCTCTCACCTTTCAACCTAATGTAATGCCACATGACATTTTCATTCAGCTTCTTAATCATCAAATGATTATTCTACCTTCTAACCATCACTATCCCCTTCTCAATTAATACAATATCACGATCATCCATTCTTCCATTATCATCAAATTCATGGGCATAACACTAATATTTTTGTTCTTTTTCACATATAATTAACAATATATAACATCTAGGCTTCATTTCGCTGGCTACACAACCTTCTCCCACCACTCATCCAACCCATCGATTCATTCATCTCGTAACAATCCAATTAGTCCTACTCATGTCTCTCCGCATGATAGCAGCCTTTCGCAACTCACCCATTCTCTTCCTGTAGACCTTATCACTAAAACATGTTCCTACATCACAATATTCCTCCTTCATGCATCCTTCATGCACATATAGATTCTGTTCACCAGAATCACATTTACCTGCTATACCACCACTATTGTATTGTGGCCCTCCAATTTCATCATCTCGGACGTTAAACGAGGGACCTTCGTCATTCACTTTTATTGGTTAGATTATTTATATACACTTGGGGGGCATGCTACATACTATAACCCCCCCTTATTAACCATTCGTTCACCTCTGCATCTTAGTATTCTTCATTACAACTTCTAGGCTGCCATTACGATGACGCACTCATGTTCTTTGGTTCACACTTGACCGTTGAGGGATTACCATTACACTAAACCCCACACACCGCATTATAGGAATCACACATACTAGTGCGTCATACACCATACATCCCATATCATTTTTTCATTTATACATTTCACATATTTACTAGCTTTTCAATTTTACTATCATCCACGCATTTAGGACCATACCTAATTCCTCCTACATACTACATATATCATTTACATCACCTACACATAGCACATCTATACATCACATTCCTTTTACATACTATGCTATTCTACATTATATATGAGTCTAGCCTTACATTTCATCTCTACATGTTACATTATCAATCTACATACATCCCTACATCATACATTATGCATTTATCCATTATACATGTTATGCTAGTCCACACCACATACGAGTCTGAGCTTTATATTTAGTCCTTACATACTACATTACTAGCTTCTCTACACTTATTGAATTTTACACATTACATGTTACACATCCTACATATATTACAACCTATGCATTTACATCACCTTTCCCACCACATGGTTGTTTCATCAACATACACACTACGTTTTTTATATGTGTTGCACTTACCACCGTATGATGCACTTTAGTTCCTTTGTCCGTACTCATCGCCAAGGTTTTATCAATAAAATGGACCTTACATTCACCATGCCATAATTCGTCATACAAACATTCCTAGTTTAGTGACATACGCTTTAGGATAAATCGTCACCCATATTTTTCCATCTCGTAGTGGTATACACCTTAGGTTAAATCACCACCCCATATTATTTATCTTATAGTGATATACGCTTAGTGCTAAATCATCACTTTCCCTAGTCCATTCATCATTAGTGGTATACGCTTTAGGCTAAATCACCACCTCCTATTATATCATATTATAGTGATATACGCTTAGGCTAAATCATCACTCATCCATTCATCAAATTTGTGATATACGCTTCAGCTATATGGTTCATGCACATCCTTTATCTATGTCGCATTTCATCACCAATATACACGCAATGATCGTGAGTACGCTCGGAAAAACAACAAACACTATTCGTCCATTTCCCAACGACGCACTCTCGTTTACGGTTCATTCTTGACTACTGAGGGGGAAAACAAAATAAACCTCATTAGATATAATTCCATCCACTCGGGGGCATGTTGCTCCTAGCATTGCATCGTGCATTCCATTCCATTCATCCATAACACGCCGCATTGTTGTCTTGGCGCATTTATTCTTGTTTGTTAGTGTTTCTACATGATCACTTTATTACATGTTAGATTAATTTCTTGTGTGTCATTATCTCTATCATCCACACATGCACATTCACACTTTTATTTTAGTGTGATCGAGATACATAAATCCTACATGCGGCATGGATGCTCTCCTTTACCCTTACTATACTAGTTATTGGGGGCATCTACATTCGTATCATCCAGTGATATTGTTTCATTTTGTGCTTACCATCTTATATTTACTTTCTCATACACGGTTTGAAATATTAACTATTGCTCTAACATGCTAATGGGTGTTTCGTGTTCAACAATTGTTTTACACGATTTCATGTTTCCATTACTACTTGTTTGACTATTTTTACTTGTCTTCCATTTTTGTTATTGTATGCATGTTTTTCCCTTTGCTTGTGTGCACACTTGTTCATGGTTTGTGACCATGAAGGCCTTGCATGTCTTGCGACCTCATGAGTGATGTCTCGTGTTTGCAACCCACTTTGTGCGGCCTACTTGTTTTCTTGCATGTTTACACTACTATGCTTGGTAGTTTTTACATTGTTTGTGTATTTCACACTTGTCTTATTGCATGCTTGTGTTTTTGGACTAACACTTATTTTGGCTAGCCATCCCATTTCGTGCACACCTTAGTTTATACCAAGCATTTTCCATTTCCCCTTTTAGGGAAGCGTTATACAAGTCAGAGTGTGGTAGGTACTCTTTAGGTGCCACATTCTCTTTTCAAAGATTTCGCATGCACCCCCAAAGAGGGGGGCATAATTGAGGGTTTTTACATACTAACACAAAGTATTTACACCGGTTTAGTATATTGCACTTTTTTCCCTTGGAATTGTGGTTTTACATACAACGAGTGAGTTCGGACTATCTAGGAACTCCATACACAAATGGATTTCACAGACATGGTGTCCTTGTCTTTTCTGGTAAGCAATTACAAGCTTGGGGGTTATAGTGGGTGTGCCTCTCTACACTACTTTGGCCGATTGGCTTCAGATCGCCCAAAAACTAGGACATCACAGATATCTCTTCATTTAGTAGAAGCGAAGTTAAAGGTTGGAGGACACAAAACATTTCCTCCCTATACTTCTTCAACTAGGGTGGCATGAGATCACCCAAAAAACTCGTGATAGTACATGATATCCTTCTACACCTTTTTTCTTGACATTGATCAGCTGCACATGTTCCATTTACACTTTTCCTTTAACATATTTTACATTTACGTATTTTACACATTTTCATACACAACATTTTTACATATACACAAATTTGTCTACTTGATTGTTTTCTCCTTACAGTCCAAATTAGTATGAGAAAAAAAAATTCAAATTATGGGCAACAACAACAACCACATCAATAACAACACTCCACTACAACAACATGCTTTTACTAACCATGTGTAGGTACACTACACACTACAACAGCTACACACATGTTCCGCCCTCAATTCACTCTCATCAATTTTTATGTGCATTTTTCATCTTTAGAATTCCACGCTTCTCCACCTTTTTCTTTTTTCCACGCTTGATTCTATTCCATTGACACGTCTCTACTACACTCTACATGGATATTAGGTACACACTTCTATTTACTTTATGTTACCGATATTTCGCTCACCAACATAAAGTGGGGCCAAAATGTAGTCATAAATTCATGCACATTAGACACTATTTAGCCCAGTTTTCATACAACTATTTAGAGGGTTTTTAAGTGAATAAAATAATAATTAATCCCACCTTTTTAACCACCTTGTTTTACTTTTATTTTGTCATTCTTGCATATTTCCATATATATGCCTAGTCTGTTTCGGTAATTTCTACCGTTTTTAGCCTAAACTGGGAGCCCAACCTTGTATTGTGCTGCCACTGGGGTGCCTTGGTCCCACCAGAGGAACCTCGGTCCTTTTTAAACTTTCCCTCCAATTGTTGGGCTCATTCTAACCATTTTTGTATTCATCTTCTTCCTTGTCGGCCATGTTGGGATTAATTACTAAATTAAAGCAAGAGAACCCTATAAATATAAATTTATGAAGCCATAATGAGGGTCCTAGCGTCATCTACTACTATCACTCCATCTAGAGTTGCATCCATTGCATCACTTGCATCCACATAGTTCCATGCATCAAGGCTAGGAGATATGCATCAACACACACTTCATAGGGGGAGGGATTCTATTCTATTTCATGCACACATGCTATTAATTTTTCACATTGAGTTGCTTACTCACTATTTACATTATGTCAATGACAAAAGATAACCTAGGGCACCATATTGCACGCACACACCGAATTACATTTGGGTCCGAAATGTAGTGCAACACTCGAGTAATAAGTCCACCGTTATGGCCACGAGATCATTCCGACACATTCATTTTGTATCTTTATTTTTAGGGTTTTGATACTTTTTCCTCTTTTGCAAGTCATTACTTCATCCTTCATTATTCGACACACTCGCCACGCTTAAGTGAATCAGTGTGATAGATAGAAAGGGTTTTAGATTAACTTAAGACCAGTGAAAACCAGGTTTCGAGTATTTGCAAAAACCAGGGCACATATTTCGCATACCAGGGCACCCTGAGGCACCCCATTCCCTTCCCCGGGTGCTCCATCTGATCAAATCACCTAGATCCGACCTTTTTAGGACTTATAAGTGATCGTTATTACTCCCAAATTTTCCTATCAGACTTGTGACAACCTGCAATGACCTTCGACAATCAGCTAATTCATTTCCTTTTACATCTTTGCATATTTAGGGTTTTATTTTATTAGATTTGATTATTTGGTTGTTTTATACTACTTTAGCATAGTCATTTACAACGTTTTAGTCCTCCTATATTAGATTAACTTGATTAACATACCATTAGGTATCTCCCTTATTTTAGTTAATCAATGAGAAGTCTAAGAAAAGGTACAATGACCAAAGTGTATCATAATGTAGAAACTGCCAAGAAGGACATGTATTTCCAAGAAGAGAGTGAGACACAATCTAGAATTTAAGAGCATGTAAGAGAGCTGAAATAAACAACCAAGCAGCCTGCAATACAAGAAGACCAAGCGCATGTGTAAGGAAAATATTACAATGATATTCAGAAGGAGATACTTGGCGTGCAAAGGCATAAGGAAGTATTTAAAAAATCAGTTAAAAAGATGCTTCAAAAGGAGTAAACATGAGTTCAATACAAACCCAAACTTCATCAATTCCGCGAGAAACCATTTAACAAGGTAAAGCCTCTTATTTCATGTATAAATATGAGAGCATGAAAACCATGCCAAGAAAAGCTAGCAATACTGCAATTAACCATAAGGACATGCAACCTTTGAGAAACCAAAGTCAAGCCCAAAAGAGCGTCGGTTTCTACTTTGAGTTGTTAAAAGTATCCAAAACTTGCAGATTTGAGGACATGTTGCATGACTAATTCTTTTTAGACGTACGCTACTAGATGGAGAAAAATCATGCTAAGATCGAAGAAGGATAGGATGCGAGATGACGAATGGGAGATAGAACTCCTACTAAAGTTTTTGTTTTGTAGTACACGAGCATATTGAGCCCACCTCTTCATCTCGCAACTTAAGAAATGAGAGCACATCTAGTCATAGTGATTTAAAGAAATCCAAATGACATCCTCACCATAAAAAATAGGAAGAACATGTCAAGAATCAAAAAGATGACGACTCGTAAGAATATTTACCAAAATTAGAAGACACGAGAAGGTCATGTTTCAGGGTTACTCTTGTAAAAACAATGAAATAATTGGGAATGTTGGCATATTTCATTGACAAGCATGTTTATTCACCTTCCCACGTTACTGTGATCTTCTAGGTCCCATCTCCCTTTGGGATCCTTCTCACCTCCTCAAGCATGTATATACATAATTATAATATTTTTATAATTATCCAAAGTGTAATTTAATCTTTATTATTTACAAACAAAATCAAGTGGATAACTGCTCCCACACTTGGTTAAGAACCATTGAGTGGAAAATGAGAGCCTTGTATGAAGCTACAAAGGATTGTATGTATCATTAGAACCGTGGTCGTGAAATCAAAGAAGAAGCAAATAATTTTTTGATCGAGATAAGGTGTCTTGAGTTTCAATCGGGTTAGTATCATCTGAGGATATTTGTAAATATTTTAGAGATATTGTAAGAGGTGATTTTTTCGATTCGTGGTCTTACAAAGATGAGTTCATGGACATACTTGATGAAATTCGAACAACTATCTTTAAGGCTGCCTAGAAGATCACCAAGTGTCTCAATCATTGTAAAATAACTCAGTGCACAGAAGATCACTGGATAATATTCTTTCTAACACCTCCATTTCCCAGGAAAGATAAGTTTTTAAAGCAATTCATAGGTTGAATGCAGCTACGCGAAGCCGAGAAGGTTCTCTAGTTCACTAGATCAAATGATCATCTTCACGAACTTCACATTTCAATTGATGTTATTCTTCCCCCCTCTTTATTTTTCATTCACATATGTAACACGTTGTTTTTCCAAAATGTAGTTTAAATTTTTTCTAATTCTTCATTGAGAAAACCACTTTTTCAAAAACCAACTTGAGTTACCTATTTTCCACTTTTGTAAAATTACTCTTCTTAAAATAAGAAAAATTTTCTTATTCTAACAAAAAAGGTGAATAGTCATTTAGGAATGTGAAAAATAACATAAGTAAGCTATTTGAGTCTCTCTTTTCATATCAAGGGATCAGTTTTCACTCTTCTATGGAAAACTGTGTTTCTTCTATTTCTTGCTTAATGTATTCCTCTCCATCTCAACTACTACTCCAATAGAGCATTGTAATCCTGCACAACCAGGAAAAGAGTATATCTTTTGATGAATATAATGCAATTAATTTTTTTGTTAATTATATTCTTTGTCTTGCTTTGCATATTGGTGTCTTCTCTTTGATATCTTGGAAGTATTGTGGTTTTATGTCAACAAAATCAGCTTGCTATTTATTGAATAAAACCCTTTTCCTACTTTCTCTCCTCCCTTCACACACACACCCTTTCTACCTCATTTTTCATGCAGGTTTAGTGGAGTATCCCTATGTGATTCCCGGTCGAAAGACCTCCCTAATGGTTAAAATAGTGTATATATTTTGTAGTTTTCAATAAATGGAGCTGCCCCATTCCTAAGCGAGAGGGACTGGTCCCAAAGCATTGGTGAAAGTCCCTAATTTTCCCTTGTGAAAAATTATTTCTCCAACAATATGGAAACTCAACATCACTATAGTTGGTGTGTTTTATCATCTCCTTGTAGATAATCCAATATAGACCCTCTTACCCTTCTAGGTGAAATTACTATAAAGTATGTATCTCACGACTTCACCTAAATACATATTTATTGTGGCGCTTTCATCTCATTTGAGTATCAAGGCTTCCAACACGATTTCAATTTTTAGCATCGCTCTTTACATGTAAGAAAAATACATAATGCAAAAAAGAGGACGTGGGTGTTTTACGGAATTACGATGATGGTTGTAATTGTAGGAGACACTAAGACAACCATGATGAAAAAATGAGTACCAATAGAAGAAAATAAATGAAAGTATTGCGCACATTGATGGGCATTTAAAATGGAAGGGATGAACTTCTTTCCTACCAATTACTAGCTCTTCCCTTATAGTTAATGCAATGATACCACGAGAATGAGTATTGTAGGTCCTACCAAAAATGTAAACACAAAATCCATCAAATTTGTAGTTATAAAAGATATGGGTAGTCAAGATTCATTTCATGGTCATCAAAAATAAAAATGTATAGAAAAATAGAAAAAAATTCAAAACCAAAACAATTGTAAGTTATTACTTTCATTATAAATAACAATTATTTCCGTAATGAAGACTAAGTATCATATTATATATAGTTATAAAATTATATTTAGGACTCCAAATTATAATTTTCCACATTCTATTTGCCATCCATGTCATGTTATATAACATTAAAAATTATATTTTTCTTCTAATATGCGGCTTTCCCTCCTAATCATTCACCTCATAAATTATTATATATTTTCAACAACACTAATTTGGAAACAAAATAAATTATAAAACATTAACCACATGCTTACAAATTCCCCTATTATTTATTTGATATTAAGGTTTGGTATAAATGAGCTATGTGCATGTACGTGAAGCAACTATACACTAACACAAGTTTCAACACTAAATTTTGCAAGGACTTTGTGAATTGAACTCCAACTTGCAATTTATTAGTACATTCAATGTACCAATATAAGTTTGACTGTGTTTGACCATGGTTTGCATTTACATGTACCCATATAGGTATGACAAGACATCTTGTATGGTCAACCTATAGATTACATAGGTTTACAATATTGAATTTTTGACCAATCAAAGAAAAAAACACCACCTAAAACATGCTAAATAATCCATTAATTGAACATATGTCTTGTATAAAATCTTCCTATTTAATATAAGATTGAGTTAGTAACTAGAAGAATTTTGTTATAAGACTCGGCATGTTAGGAAATAAGAGATAAAATATGCGGAATAATCCCTTACGAATCACAACAAAGAGAAACTAATATGCGTAAAAATTACAGATCTCAAATAAAAGTGCAAAATAAATAACACAAAACAGAGAGACAATATTTAACGTGGTTCACCCAATTTGGGCTACGTCCACCAAGAATCACTTGCTCGATTTTATTATAAGCCTCCACTCTCTCAATACAATACCCAGATCTGTTTGGAGCTATGCTCAACAAACTCTCAAAATTCACACCCGAATTCAAAGCACATCTCGCAATGTTTTTCTACTTTTTATCATATGCATAAAACCATATAAATAGACAACTGCTTAAGAATTTTTACAAAACCGTGGGTATCAAAACCATGGGAAAAACCCGTCCCATAAACCTATGGGTCAAAAAACTCGCCCATATGAGAAAAGCACGTTTCCCGATATTTCGGTGCATTTTTTCGAGGCCAAAAATTTACGCCTAATTTTTTTTTTTTTGGGGCTGCGCCCCCGAACCCCAATGAGGATACATGAAAAGTGTATAGTACTCTTAGTGTATAGTCTTCAACACTTTCACACATGAAAATAGGCTCCACAACCTAACAATCTCCCACTTGGAGACTAGTTTTCCTCTGAGAAAGCTTCTCAACCCTTCACTAGTTTCTCGTGAAGACCAACCAAAGTTGAACACAACTTCAGTTTTTCCTTGTGACCACCTTGGTCATCATGTCTGCAGGATTCTGACTGGTATGAATCTTCTCCAACTTCAACTTCTCTTCCTCCAAAGCTGTTCTGATGAAATGATACCTTAACTATATAGCCTTTGTCCTAGAGTGGAAAGCAGAGTTCTTAGCTAGGTGTTCTATGCAACTTTCCTTCCTCTTGCTTATGCCCCAACTCCTCAAGTAATTTTTGTAACCAAATCATTTCCTTGCTTTCCTCTGTGGCAGCAACATACTCAGCCTCCGTGGTTGATAAATCCACCAACTTATGTAGTCGTGAAATCCAACTTACTTCTGTTCCACCTATAGTGTAAACATACCCTGTTGTGCTCCTCCTGCTGTCTACATCTCCAGCCATATCTAAATCTACATAACCACATAAAGTGGTGTCTGATCCACTGTAGCAAAAAACTGTCCCCATGGTCCCTCTCAAATACTGAATGATCCACTTTACTTCCTGCCAGTTGATCTCTACCTAGATCACTCATAAATCTACTCACCGCTCCCACTGCATGGGCAATATCAGGCCTAGTGCACACCATGGCATACATCAAACTACCAACCGCTGATGAGTAAGGTACCTTGGACATTTGGTTTCTCTCCTACTCTATCTTGGGATACTGCTCCTTTGATAACTTGAAATGGCTTGCCAAAGGAGTCCCAACCGGTTTAGCATCCTGCATATTAAACCTCTCCAAGACTTTCTTAATGTACTCTTCCTGAGATAAATTTAGCTTCCGTTCCTTCCTATCCCGAGATATCCTCATACCAAGGATTTGTTTGGCTGCCCCCAAATCCTTCATAGCAAAGGATTCAATTAGTTGCTTCTTGAGTACTTTTATTTCTTGCATGTTTTTACCTACAACCAACATGTCATCCACATACAGAAAAAGGATAATATAACTGCCATCCTCAAATTTCTTTGTATACATACAATGGTCAGAATGACATCTAATATAACCTTGATCCATCATGAAGCTATCAAATTTCTTATACCATTGACGTGGAGCTTGTTTCAAGCCATACAAGCTCTTCTTCAGTTTGCACACCATCTCCTCTTTACCTTTGACCTCATAGCCCTCTGGTTGCTGCATATATAGTTCCTCCTCCAAATCACCATGGAGAAATGCAGTCTTTACATCAAGTTGTTCTAAGTGTAAGTCTTCTGCTGTAACTATTCCTAGAACAGTTCTAATAGAAGTCATTTTTACTACAGGAGAAAAAATCTCATCAAAATCTATACCTTTTTTCATGCAAACCCCTTGACCACCAACCGGCCTTGTATCTTTTCTTGCCTCCTTCTTCCTCTTTGATTCTGAACACCCACTTGTTCTGTAATGCTCTTTTTCCTTCAGGTAGCTTTACCAAATTCCATTTCTGGTTCTCCATGAGAGATTGATGCTCCTCATCCATGGCTTGCTCCCACTTCTTCCCCGACATCTACCTCGCATTGCTTCATCGAATCTCTCTGGTTCTCCACTATCAGTGAGTAATAAATAATAAAGAGAAGGAGAAAAACGTTCAGGTTCTCTTCTTACCCTAGAAGACCTCCTCAATATAGGAGTTTGGGGTTCCTGTTGAGGAGGTTCCTAAACTGATTCATGTGTCACTTTTCCATCTAGAAGATCCTCTACCGTTGCATATTCTTTCTTGGATTCTTCCCTGTTTTCCTGCAATTGCTACTTATACATGACTTTCTCATTA
The DNA here is from genome assembly GCA_018340775.1 of Taxus wallichiana var. yunnanensis. Lineage (NCBI taxonomy): Eukaryota > Viridiplantae > Streptophyta > Pinopsida > Cupressales > Taxaceae > Taxus > Taxus wallichiana. Next base: position 1,046,204,614 of record CM031240.1, read on the forward strand.
AAGACCACATCCCTAGATCGAATGATTTTTTTGTCCTTAATACTCCAACATTTATATCCAAAGTCATCACCACCATAACCAATGAAAGTACATTTTTCTGATTTAGCCTCTAGCTTGGTCCTATCATCCTTGTCTATATGAACAAACACCTCACATCCAAAGACTCTAAGAAATGAATAATTAACTTTCTTACCATACCAAGCCTCCTCAGGTATGCCTCCATCCAAGGCACTTGAGGGTCCTTTTTTTTATCAAATACACAGTTGTGCTCACCGCTTCTGCCCAAAAAGAAAGAGGAAGTCTTGCATGTAACGTCATGCTCCTAAAGCACATTCCATTATTGTTTTGTTCATCCTTTCTGATACCCCATTCTAATGCGGAGTTCCTGGAACCGTATTTTGCTCGGATTCCATTCTTAGAACATTAATCATTAAATTCATTGCTGTAATACTCCCCTCAATTATCTCGACTAAGACATTTTAGCTTAAGACCTGTTTCATTCTCTATCAAGGCTTTCCATTTAACAAAAGTTTCAAATACATCGATTTGTTTCTAATACAATAAACCCAAACTTTCCTTGTTGCATCATCAATAAAAGTAACATAATAACTTGAACCCCAAGAGATGATACCCGAGCCGGCCCCACACATCAAAATTCACCGCTCTAACTTACTCTCTTTCGTTGTAGGTCCAACCTTGAGAAACCTTACTCACTTCCGTTTCCCATATATGCAGTCCTCACGTAACTCCAAACTTGTTTCTCGTATATCCAGGAAAATTCTTCTTTATGATTTCCATGCCTTTATGGCTCATATGACCGAGCCTATAGTGCCATAATGTTGTATCTCGCATCTCAATCCACAAGATTACAATCATTAGTACTATCGGTGGTTAAATACAAGGTTCCAACCTTCTTACCTCTTACCACCACAAGAGCACCCGTGGTAACCTTCCAAGAGTCAATCAGTAAATATCATAAGACAACTATCACTTCCCAATTGCCCCGCCGATATCAAATTTCTCCTTAATGTAGGCACGTGTCCGACATCCTTCAATAGCCATGTATTCCCATTCTCGCATCTTAACCTCGAATGTAACCTTTTCCAACTATACCGTAAGGCTCATCATCACCAAGAAAACATGCCCAAAATCCTCAACATAATCAACAAAATAATGCCTATGTGGAGTAGCATGAAAAGAAGCCTCTCGAATCTAAAACCCAAGATTCAGTAATATTATGCAAAGAAAGAATCAAAGTATCCCGCATACATTACCCAATGCCAAATTTACCTCCTTGTTTTCTTCCTATTGTTTCTTCTTATCCTGAAGCTCCCAACAGTCCTTCTTTGCATGCCCAAGCTTTCCACAATTCTAGCATACAATCTTGTTCTTGGATTTTGACCTTGCTCGATCTTTTGATTTTCCACGGTTTCCTCTATTCTTCTGTCTCCCTCTAGTTTCCACTGTCAAAGCATTCCCTGAAGTACAAGATTCCCAAAGCTTTTTCTTCACATTTCCTCGCTTAGAATCACCCCTACAACATCCTCAAACTTCAACTTTGAGTTAGCTAGAACCGAGTTACTTACCGCCATTACCAGGCTATTCCAACTCTCAGGTAAAGAGCACAAAATTAATAAAGCCCTAACTTCTTCATCAAATTCTATTGTAACCGAAGCTAGCATATTCACAACCATATTGAAATCATTTAAATGATCTGCTACTAAACTATTCTCAAACATCTTCATATTAAACAACTTTTTCATTAAAAATATCTTGTTAGAGGCAGAGGGTTTTTCATACAACTTCCCTAATGCATCCATTAGATCTTTCGTAGTCTTTTCCTTTGAAACATTAAATAATACCGAAGATGCAAGACACAGCTGGATTGTTCCAAGTGCCTTCCGATCCAACAAATCCCATTCCATATCTCTGTCATATTCGAGGGTTTTTTCACCTTCTCGATGACAAAAGTATATAGATCCTTCGATAAAGGTAATCTTCCATCTGCATCTTCCAAAGACTAAAATTATGCCCATTAAATTTATCAACCCTAGATCTTCCATCATCTTGCCATAGCTCCCACTCAAGCTAAAAACTTTCCTGCGATTCAACACTTCAACAAACCAAACCTCACTCTGATACCAATTGTTAGGAAATAAGAGATAAAATATGTGGAATAATCCCTTACAAAATCACAACAATAGAAACTAATATGCAAAAAATATTACAGATCTCAAATAAAAGTGCAGAATAAATAACACAACACAGAGAGACAAGATTTAACGTGGTTCACCCAATTTGGGCTACGTCCACCAAGAATCACTTGCTCAGATTTTATTACAAGCCTCCACTCTCTCAATACAATACCCAGATCTGTTTGGAGCTATGCTCAACAAACTCTACAGAATTCACAAATCAAATTCAAAGCACATCTCGCAATGTTTTTTCGCTTTCTATCATATGCATAAAACCATATAAATAGACAAGCCGCTTAAGTAGTTTTACAAAATCAGTGGGTATCAAAACCATGGGAAAAACCCGTCCCATAAACCTATGGGTCAAAAACTCTCCCATATGAGAAAAGCACGTTTCCTGATATTTCGGGTTTATTTTTTCGAGGCTAAAAAATTTACGCCTAAAAAAAAAAAAAAATTCGGGGGCTACGCCGCCAAACCCCGGTGAGGATAGATGAAAAGTGTATAGTACTCTTAGTGTATAGTCTTCAACACTTTCACACATGAAAACAGGCTCCACAACCTAACCCGACATATATATTTTTAACATAGTAATGTAGGGATCACAAAAGTTAGAAAGTACGAAGTGGATTAATTTCGTTAGTGGAAAGCTTTGATTTTTATATAATGTCTTTTTGACTTGGAAGTACATTACAACACATGACTAGGAAACAAACACAAAATGGTGGGGTCCACTCCTTCCCCAATCACAAAGACACCCATAGTTTGCTTTTAAGAAGAAGGCAAGCAGACGAACATATGAAGAAAGGACATTGTGGTTGAATAATGGGTGAGCCTGGTTTCATCTCTCGAATGATTGGTTACGCCATTCACTTGCATAAACCAAATTATTGATCACATAAACATTGTTGTCTAGTGCAGGAAAGAGTTGGATACCCTCAAACATCTGGTCGAGAGATTTCACTCCATAAATGTGGAAATGCATGAATATCAAAAGGCTTTGAACTCTGGAAAAATCAATGCCTCATCTCACTATCCTTTTCCCTCTTCCGTGAATAATCGGTTGAACAAATTGAATGATCTTCTCGAGGGACCATATGATTTAGCCCAACAAAGCACCGTACCATCATCACATCACCTCATTTCTCGTTACCGAATGAGCGGAAAGATCACCCGTGTTATTGTAGAAATAAAAGAGCATCTAGAGTCCACTCCTTTCATTTCTTTTCTCCACCAGCTGCAACAAGATGTGGTCCATCGAAAATGGCATCAATAGATTGAAAATAGATTTGATTCTCTCAATATTTGAAACACGCGGTTAGCGCCACTTACAGCACATCTCGGTGAGAGCTTTTGTCAACTTCTTCGGCCTTGCCCAAAATGAAGTATATCGAGGAGGCTCTCATTGTCGGCCGAGAATATGCCTTCATTAGACTTAAGGAGTTGATCCATTCTCGCGCATGACAAAATGTGCCCCATATCATCCTTGTTGGGATGGGTGGATCGAGAAAAACTCTACTCCTCAAAAAGGTTTTCAACAAAGAATGTGTACAAACTTTTTTCATATGGCTTAATGCTTTGGTGACTATTTCAAAAACCCCTCTTTCAATGCTCTTAGAATTGACTTGGTCAAACAAATAGCCCCGAAAATAAGTGAAAGATTGACGCTAAGGAGGAAGATGATGTGAAAATATGGTTAAGTGCGCGGTTGAGCGAAAATAAGTTCATTTTATTTTTAGATGATGTTTGGGAAATGAGTGCAAACTCCTTGTTAGCCGAGTTGTGTGTGCCTCTCATCTCTTCACACCACAACTCCAGCCTCGCCATCATGCCACTTCCGTAAGTAGAAGTGTGCTCTTATAGTTGGGAGTTCCACCTCCATCCACCGTCTATGTGGAGCAATTGATGGAGGATGACAATCGGCGCTTGTTCTCGCTTCCACGCTATTCCACATAATGATGGAATTCTACCAATGAGGATTGACCAAGAAACAAGACGGGGTGTGTGCGTGCGAGTGTGGGGGGCTTCCCTTAGCTCTTAAAGTGATTGGACAGGCGATGGCGGGCGTCATCCAGTTAAATGAATGGAAATTTACACTAAAGAGGTTGGAATGTAGAGAAATATGACGATGCTACGAGATAAGTTGTTGGCTGTTGAGATTGAGCTATGATGCTTTAGCCGAATATAACATTTCTTTGCAGTTATGTTTTCTCTACCTTGCTGCCTTCCAAGAAGATCAATTCATCGTTATGCAAGCAGCGTGTAAGTTTTGGATTGGAGAAGGGTTTGTGATCGGACAAGATCCTCTCCAAACAGCACAGAGATTCGTCAATCTATTAGTGGAACGTTCCCTTATTGAGCCAGTACTTAGGGATTCCGGTGGAAGTGTGGCCTGTTTTAGGGTGCATGATGTCTTGTTGGATCTAACACAACACATTGTTGAGAAAGAAGAGAAATGTTTCTTTCATGCCGGCAGAGATTTACAAGAGTTTGCAGCTGATGATTGTTCGGCACACATCAGAATTTCATTGATGCGCACTCGTTTGACTAGTGTTCCATACACATTTAGATCTTCTCACATCCGATCTTTTCTTCTCCGTTCTAATAATCATTTGAGAGAAATTCCCAACAGGTGATTGGGAGAATGATCTCTCTGAGGGTTATAGATTTGTCTTGATCGCCATCCAGTCATTGCCTAAGAGCGTAGGATGTCCGAAACATCTAGTTTGCCTCGGAGTTAGACTATACGTCCATCAAGAAACTACCCAATACAATGAGTGCTCTTACAAACCTTCAAATCCTGGATCTTAATACCTCGGATATCACAGAGCTTCCATCTTGCATTTCTAAGTGGACTTCCTAAAGCTTTTGAACCTTGGAGGTTGTAAGCATCTCGCATTCCATAACTTATGGAATCTCACAAATAATCTCTCTTGAATACTCGCTTGTTTCGGCTGTCCGAATGCATGGATAAAGAAGGGGTGAAAAAAACACAAAAGGGTGCTACTCACATTCAATGATTTAGGTGCCTTCAAACTATGAAAAATCTATTACGATTCGATTATTAACCTCCTATCTTGTAAGATTATTTGATCAACAAATATTGGAAAATAACACAATCAAATCCACAAATACAAACACAAAAATACCCCGTAAGGTGAACACAATATTTTCGGATAATTTTCCTGGAAAAACCCGTAGGGAAAACCAAGATTACTACGGATGAGAAATATATTAAACTTCAGCAAATCAAGAGATACAAATACTACTTGCCTCTTCCGCGAGCTCGACAATATCCTAATCCTCCTACTGATATTCCTCCACTGCTATCTCCAACGCTATCACTGCGCCCTTGCTAACACTGCAAGTTTCTCTAAAAACTTCCTTGTTACAAATGACCCAATGACCCCCTTATATACTACTCTTGTTGAAAATCAACGGCCGAGATTAATACAAATGAACGGCTGAGATTAAGACAACTCAATAACCATTAACAACCTTGGTTATGAGGTGTCACCTAAAAGGAGTCAATATTAAATAACAATTGTTTTTATCCTAACAATATTTGTTTGACAAAAACAACTATTTTTCTAAATTCTAGGCCAGAACGAATAGCTGTCCAAACTACCCATAACTAATGCTGCTATATTCGGGTGAGGACAAACAACTGTCCAAGCTACTAAGATTAACACTCCCTCTTAGCGAGGAAGTTGTTCTGCATGACACCCAACATCTCTCTGAAGAAGATGAATTTTGCCTTCCCCAATGCCTTTGTCAGAATGTCTGCTACCTGCTGATCTATAGGTACAAACTGTAGCTTAACAACCCCGCGCTGTACACAATCTCTGATGAAGTGATACTTGATGTCTATATGTTTTGACCTATCATGAAACACCGGATTCTCAGTCAACTTGATGCAACTCTGATTGTCGCAGTGTATCACCGTAGTCTCAACCTTCTGACCAAACAAAGATACTAGCAACTTCCGAAGCCATATAGCTTCACATGTTGCCATGTTAGTTCTTATGTACTCGACTCCGAACTCATAGCCACAGACTTACGCCTTGCTTTGAACCAAGATACAACTCCCGATCCCAGTTTGAAACAACACCTCAAGTGCTCCTCTCTTGTTCGTTATACTACCCGCCCAATCTGCATCAGTATGGCCCATCAACCTGATTCCTTCACCTCGAGCATATCTAATTCCATACTTGATTGTACCTCACAAATAACGCAGTACATGCTTTGCCACAATCCAATGCACTCTCTTTGGCTCAACCATGAACTGACTAAGAGAGTTAATCTGCAAAAGCTATATCTGTCCGTATTGACCAAATACATGAGAGAACCAATCAATTTCTGTATAAGGTGGGGTCTACATCCTTCTCCCTGGATGTTTCTACCTTCCTCCAATTCATGATCATGGGTGTAGACATGGCTTTGCAATCTTCCATCATGAACCTTTTCAAGATTTCCATGTAATATTTCCCTTGCCCAAGGAAAATATTTCCATCTTTCTGCCATATCTCCATGCCTAGAAAGTAGTGCATAAGTCCCAAATCCTTCATCTCGAACTCCGCTTGCCGCAAGATCCCTCTTGCATTCTTCTATGATCCCAGTGAACTGTAAGAAATAAGTCATCTACATATAGGACAAGAGTGAGAATCTCACCTCTAACTACCAAGTAGTAGAGATTAGCATCTGCCTCACTCTTCACAAAGCCCATTTCCTGCAAGTAACTATCAATGTGCTCATACCACACTCTGGGAGCCTTCTTGAGTCCGTACAACGCTCTCTTCAATCTACACACGTGGGTCTCTTTATTGTGTGCTACAAAGCCTTCTGGTTGTTCTATGTATACCTCCTCTTTCAACTCACCATTAAGAAACGTTGTCTTGACATCCATTTGATGGATCTGCCATCCCATCTGTGTTGAAATTGAGATTACAAATCGTATAGAAGTATACTGAAACTGGAGCAAATGTCTCCTCATAGTCTATTCCCTCTTTCTGAGAGAACCCCTTTGCCACGAACCTTGCCTTATATTTCTCGATGCTACCATCTGCACCGTGCTTGATCTTATAGATCTAGCATGATCCAACCACTACCCTATCTGTTGGTCTAGGCACTACCTCCCACACATCATTTTGCATAATTGAAGTATACTCCTCAACCATTGCTTCTTACCACACTTGATGTTGTGCAGCCTCCTAATAGCTAGAAGGTTCACTATCTACCAACATACTAACTAATGCAACATAGTCATCATACCTGGCTGGTGATTTCCGTTGTCTATTACTCCTCCTAGGAGTACCCACTAACTCCTGAGTATTCTTTTGTGTCTGTTGAACCTCACGGTTCTTGCTACCAACTATAGAGGATGAAATATCAACCTCCATGTCTTCTTGATGCATCTCTTCTTGCACCTGTTGCTCCATACTTTGAAAACTCTCTCCTCCTGAGTCTATGCTTGTACTAGCAACTGTACTCGAGCTTTGTTGTCCTTGACTCAATTGAGAGATCCTTATTGCTTCATTGGCTGCTCACTCTGATCATCTACTGGAAAATCTCTAGACCTTCTAAATGCCTTGTCCTCCATGAACTTGACATCACGTCAAACAATAATCCTCCTGGTCCCCAGAATGAATATCTGATATGCCTTTGAGGTTTCACTGTACCCCACAAAGTACCCTCTCTCCGTAGTCTGATCTAACTTGGTACGTGTATCCTTAGGAATGTGACAATATGCCAAACTCCCAAAGATCCTAAAGTGACTAACATCTAGCTTCTTCCCAGTGAATGCTTCCTCTGGTGTCATCTTCCCTAGTACCTTATGTGGAACTCTATTTTGTATGTATACTGTTGTACTGCATGCCTCTGCCCACAAATAACGGGGTATATCCTAGTCATGCAACATAGCCCTTGATGCCTCCATTATAGACCAATTCTTCCTCTCAGCAACTCCATTCTGTTGTGGATTGTAAGGAACAATCCACTCTCTCTTGATTCCTTCTCTAGTACAGAACTCCTAGAACTCATTATTTTTGTACTTGCATCCATCGTCTGACCGAAGAACTTTTATCTTCCTTCCTATCGAATTATCCACAAGAGCTTTGAAATCTTAGAAGCGACTAAAAACCTCATCCTTGGTCTTCAAGAAGTATATCCATGTCTTCCTGGAGAAATCATCAATAAAAGTAACAAAGTACTCATACCCTCTGAGAGACTTCATCGACATTGGTCCACATACATCTGAATGTACTAGATCAAGAACGCCTTGATCTCGGTGTCACTCCTTGGAAAGATGCTTTAGCAAACTTTCCCAACACGCATCCCTTACATACATCATCGTGCTCGTGCTCACCTCTCAGGTGCTCACCTCGAACACCGTCACTATCTCATGAAGTAATTTAAGGGATCCATGATGGATATGGCCCATCCTTCTATGCCATAGCTCTCCCCGATCTCCTCATGAGTGCCTCAGAATATCAAACGCAGCCTATAAAGCCAACCGCTTCTAACTCCAATAGCTATGGGTGATTTCCAATCCTTGTGCTTGATCAACACATGTGCCCTCTAAAGAGTACATTGTACCCTTTGTCTGAAGGACAGATACATAAATCAAATTCATCCCTAATCCTGGAACATGCAACACATCATGAAGGGGAATCATCTTACCACTCTCCCTCTGAAACTGAATAGTCCCTTTCCCAACTAAGTTGAGTTTGGACATGTTCCCCATAGAGATCTAGATTCTGGTGCTCTCTTCCTTATAACTGGAGAAGTATTCTCTAACTCTTGTCATATGATATACCGCCCCACTATCTATGTACCAAACACTCTGTGAGGTTGAGCTAACCATACATGATATGAGTGTAAACTCATCTTCCATTCTACTAGAGATCTCATCTGCACTTGCTGAAGCCGCAACTTGCTTCTTGCCTTTCTTTTCATTCTTCTTCCTTTCTGGGAAATCGCTAACATACTGGCCAAACTCGTGACATCCATAGCACTTGATCTTCAAAGAATCTTTCTTCTTCTTTTCACCTTGTGAATTTGATCCTTTACTAGACCCCTTCTTTTCTTTCCCTTTACCCGCTAGGGCAACATTTTCCTGTTCCACCTCACTTTTCTGACTCTTATTGTTGGCTCCATTGACAAGACTTAGTCTAAGCTCCTCCTGAGTGAAATCACTCCATAGTCGATCCCAACTCGGTAAGGTGTCTCGTCCATTGATGACTTGAACAAAGACATCCCACTGCTTAGTAAACCCATTTAGGGCTATTCTCACTAGCTCGTCATCATTTGGTTTGTCTCCAATAACTACCAATTCATCCTTGACAAGTCTAAGTCTGGTGAGGTAACTTGTGACGTCTTCTCCCTTATTCATCTGGGTATTCCTCAACGCTTCTCTCGAGAATCACCTTCGGTTAGTGGTAGCATTCTGCATGCATTCATAATGGCATCCCACATCATCTTCGCAATATCTAACTCTGCAATATGCGAGAACAATATGATCCTTGACACCGTTAAGAATCAACCTCCTCGCCTTGGCATCTTCCTTCTTATATGCTAAGAGTTGTGTTGCATCTGTAGGTATAGGTACAACAGTGGTCACATATTCCTTGATACCATTCTCTTCCAGCAATAGAGAAATTATGGCTTTCCAGACACCAAAATTTGAGGCTCCATCCAATTTGTCTTGATCTCTTAACCTTATTGAGGCCATCTTAAAAGAAAATAATAATAATAATTTTGAAGATGTTAAACTGGGTTTTATAAACCCTCACTTTCTTTCACCTAGGGTAAATCTCTTCTACCCAAACTTAGCTCTGATACCATGTGAAAAATCTATTACAGTTACTGATTATTAACCTCCTATCTTGTAAGATTATTTGATCAACAAATATTGGAAAATAACACAACTGTAACTTCACAAATACAAACACATAAAAAATACCCCATAAGGTGAACATAATATTTTCAGACAATTGTCCCTGGAAAAACCCCGTAGGGAAAACCAGTACTACAGATGAGAAATATATTAAACTTCAGCAAATCAAGAGATACAAATACTACTTGCCTCTTACTGGTAGAGCTCTGACAATCTCCTAATCCTCCTGCTGATATTCCTCCACTGATATCTCCAACGCTATCACTGCAAGACTACTTTCTAACACCGCAAGTCTCTCTAAAAACTTCCTTGTTACAAATGACCCAATGACCCCCTTATATACCACTCTCGTTGAAAATCAACGGCAGAGATTAATACAAATGAACGGCTGAGATTAAGACAACTCAATAACCATTAACAACCTTGGTTATGAGGTGTCACCTAAAAAGAGACAATATTAAATAACAATTGTTTTTATCCTAACAATATTTGTTTGACAAAAACAACTATTTTTCTTAATTCTAGGCCGTAATGAATAGTCATCCAAACTACCCATAACTAATGTCGTTTCTATTCGGGTGAGGACAAACAGATGTCCAAGCTACTAAGATTAACACAAACAACTCAAAAGGTTGGGTCTTGAAAACAATGGTGAAACAATTCTAGAAGGAATTATGGGAAGCATGAAGCACATGGAGGTTCTCGAGTTCTCACAAACATGGAAAGCCTACCCCAAGATGTGATTTCCATGTCAAAATTGAGGAAACTCTAGTTAGTATGCCCTCGCTTACTCCAAATAGAAGATTCATTTTCTAGATTTCAATATCTCTGTTATATTAGTTTGAACTCATGTGTCATGTTGAAACAACTTCCTGCCTTGCACAAGCTTGTGAGTCTTAAACACCTAGAGATCTTTTTTTGCTCCAACATAAAGAAACTACCAGAGGAATTTGGCGAGAGTGGAGCATTTCCTAAGTTGGAGGTATTTTCAATGTTTCAGCTGGATAAACTAGAGGTGTTCCCGAAGTGGAGGAAGGAGCTATGCCTTCACTTAAAACATTGACAATAATGGAATGTGAGGCTTTGCAGATGTTGTCAGAGAGTTATTGGAATTTGAAGAGCATGGAAAAGATAAGAGTGTATGGTTGCTCCATGGTTCTCATTGCAATAGAATAAAATTACATGATCAAGACAGAGTAAGGTGCAAACAATAACATTGTCTGTGGCAGAAACTCAAACATTGGGAAAGCGCTTCTACGAAATGATTGGCAGGATGAAGAATACATTTCTGGAGAGTTCTGGAGTAGCGAGATGTTTCAATTTTGTATGGAAAGCATTTTTGCATGGTTAAATGGTAACAATATTACTTACCAATGGCACAATAAAATTTAATATTAGGTTCCATTTAACTCCCCAAATTATGTTGTACTTCCTGGTTTGACATATTTACATTATAATTCATTTTTGAATCTATTCAAGAATATATTTCATATCTCTAATGATACGTCCAACAATAGAGTCAAAACGTTGAAATTGAAAACCTCTTTATTTAATATATTCAAGCATTTCATACCATGTCTAAATGTGATTTAAAAACTCTAATTGTATTATACTTATTTCAACAAATGTGCTATACGCTTGCTTTTATAAATAATTTATTTATTTTATGGGTGTGATAATGGAATTCATCTACATATCATGACTTGCCCAAACATAGAGGTTACCAAAGAAATTTGGTGAGATGAGATCATTTCCTATGTTAAGGTTCTTAATAGTGGAGGAATGAACTTTTCCTTCGCTTAAAATCTTAAAAGTAATATAGCACTAAGATATTTCTAGAGTTGTTTGAATTTTAAGAGAGCGGAAAACATAAGAGTATACGGTTGAGCAATGGTTCTAACCACAATAGAAAAACTTTGATTAAAATTTAGTATTTTATTCTTTAATAAATTATACTTCAACAAAAGTCATCTTATTTCTTTGTTCTTCGAATGAAAAAGTTAGGAATAGGTAATGGTGGAAATTGATTTTCACTAATAAGTAATCGAGACTAATTTTAGCTTATTTCTTTGTAGTTTGACTTTTAAAAGATATGAAATCTAATTGTGAAAAGTGGTTAGCACTAATAAGTACTCCATATTAACGAAGATCTAGAATGCAATACATTTAAATATATAATATTAAATATAATATATAATTACATATTTAAATAGATAATTTAGAAATACAATTAACATTGAAAGATTTTAAAATATTTGAAAGGAAAAATATTTAAGGGTTTAGAATAATACATATCACTAATATAAAAATAATTAATAGTTATATAATTTGGAAGAAAAATCCAACTAATTTCAATGTAAATTAGAACTTCAACTCTAACAAATTTAAATTAACAATTCATTCCTAAAGAATATGAGATATTCATTATCTCCTCCAAGAATACAAATTATTATGAGTGATTAATTTTAACAAATCAGCTCGTTCAATAATACTATTCTAATATGTTAGTTGTTTGGAAAAGTCACATATAATTATATATGTAGAAATTAATATTTAACACACACACTACATATATGTTGAATTACCCATACAAATATATAGGCTCATAAAATTGAGTACTAATAACTACTTCATAACATTACCCATTTAGTGGGAACATGGGGAGTAAGCACAAATGATCCGGATTGAAGTGCAACCCAGTGGACAACACACTAATGATTGTGCTTAATGTGCTATGAAAATCAATTCACAATGAAAGAACTATAAATACATGAATTTTAATGTAATTCAAAATGAGTACAAATTGGAAAACTACATAAGAGACATGTATTGTTGGAGATCTATTTCTTTAATCACAATTAGTTGTTTTATAGCCATACAACGAAGAATATGAAAAACTGCTAAAAATAGAATATGAAAGGTTCTAGAAGGGAACCAAAAGGTCGTCCTACATGGAGACCATTCTTATCTCCTTAGGGATGGATTTGAAAATAATGAAGTCAAAAAATTCAAAATTCATCCTATTATTACTATTGTTCTATTTACTACTACTTTTGGGGTCATATCTCCTAAAGTTGAACCATTTCAAAAATCACATGATCCATTGGAAAGATGAAAAAATGAACTTGAAAAACATAACAACAATGCCCAAAATGCTACAATGATCCCCAAAAATGTAAAATACTGAAAGTTACCGAAAACTACTAAAAATAGATTTCAAGGACTTTTCAAAATTAGATTTTCAAAAATTGTATTCTAGATCATTCGTCCTTCCTCGAATTAACGGTCCCTATTGTTCCTAGAATTTTGACAAAGTGTGGGAATTATTTCACAATCTGAGTCTTAGTGAACTCTTTCCCTTAGTGTGTCATCTATCTCGTGTTTTCACTACGTGGTAGAGTGTGATTTGTTGATGCATCGTATCCTTGACCACTCTATCAATGATTTGATCGGTGTTCAATAGTTTCACACAGTCTAGATTTGGCTCTATACTCTGGAATTGTTCACAAATTCCAAATGCATCTAAGAGTGGAGGAAAGTATGGGCAAAGTGGTTCTACATTGAAAATTAGATGCAACCCGAGTTAGAATGGAAGATTGATCTCATATGCATTCTCACCGATTATTTGGTTATTATGTATGTCCCATATCACGCTTTCCTAAGTTTCATGTAAGGACCCCAAAGTTTTTCTTTCTAAAGATGTAACTTAGAACTTATCCCCCACTTGGAATTGATGAGAAGTTTGATGGGCATCATGACATTGTTTGTACTTCTAGTTGGTTTGTTCTAGGATCTCATGGACTTGTTGTTGAGTGTGTCAAATTCATTATACTTTTTTTCCATATCCCCTTCATTTTGCACATGGGTAGATTATTCTTCCAACATAAAGGGAAATTCTACATCAATTGGAGTCAATATCTAGAATCCAAGACACACCGAAATGGGTCAGTGTCCCATAGATTTAGGAGGAGCTTATTTCTAGCCATGTTGGACATAAAATAGAATTTCATGATATGTGCATGGATATTTGGAGTGATTTATTTGAAGGAGATGAAAAATAATATGGTTTACTACCTCTGTTTACCCATAGGTTTGAGAGTGGAACGCAATGGACTTGTTCAATTTTGTGTCCATCATGGACCATAGTACAGATCAAAACCCTCCACAAACCTATAATTGTGATTTGACACAATAATTTTTGGAAGGCAAAATGTACCCAAACGTCCTCAAAGAAAAACTTTTTAGTCTCTTCTACTAATGTTGTCTTCTTTCAAGGTACTTGAGATTTCCATATTTGGGAACCTATCAACCAAAAAAATACATTAGTGGCCATGCCCGTGGACAGGAGATCTAACATGAAATCAATCGAGACACACTCCCATGGTGTTCTTTGAATTGGTAGAGGGGTATAAAGGCCCTTATTTTGATTGGTTGGCTTGGAATTTACGCAAGTGATAAATGTTCATATGTATCTCGTAACATCATGACATATATTTGATCAATATAAATACTTCGTAAGAATGTCAATTCCCTTTATACTCCATATTGAAATGCAACCTACTTTAGTAAGCCTCTCAAGTCAATTTGTGATGCTCCACTATAGAAACATAGTAATTCCCCATGTTCCATAAAACTCCTTCATGTGGATGGTACTCTAAAAAAATTCCATCCCTTATCCTTTGATAGATTTTAGAAAACTTAGGGTCATATGCACACATTGAGTCCACTCTAATGTCTCATGCCAACGTGAGTTAATGAGTTTTGTTAGAAAGGTGATCAAGGGCCAACTCAAAAAATTAGTAACTTAGCCGGCACTCCAAATTTTCTCGCACAATGGTGAGATGGAACTATTATCGATTTAATCTACCTTGAGAAGCAGACTTCGAAATTGATCAGACAAATTTTGAAAAAATATTCACATGGAAGATCTCTGCATCTTGAAAATTCTCCAAGTCCCGAAGATCCGAAAATTCAAACTTCGGACTTCGGGGATTTTCCCTTTCAAAATTTAATTGGCTTGAATTTGAAATTGTGTTTTTCAAGTTTGAAATCTGAAACCCAAAGTCTGAAATTTTGGACTTTCGGGCTTTCGGTTTCGGAACTCTAGGTCACGTTTTTTGGAAAATTTATTTCGGTCTTCCGAAGTCTAAAAGTCTCAAATTTTGGACTTTCGAGCTTTCGGGTTTTGAACTGCCCGATCATTTTTGAGTAAATTTCTTTCAAACTTCCAAAGTTTGAAAGTCTAAAATTTTAGGCTTTCGGAGTTTTCAAACTCTCCCGATCATTTTTGAGTTAATTACTTTCGGACTTCCGAAGTCTAAAAGTCTGAAATTTTAGACTTTCGGGCTTTCGAGTTTCAAAACTCTTTCGTGCCATTTCACGATTTTCATCCCTTGATCTCCGAAGTCCAAAACCCCAAAATTCTGAAATTTCAGAATTTCAAAGCTTTCGATTTAAGATTTTCTGAGCTCTCGCATTTAATCCTCGACCTACTTTTGTATGGATTGGAATTTCACCATTAATATCGTTTTTTCTATTTAAATTACATTTTCACCTGTCATTTTCACCTGACACTTTGCTCTGACAAACCAATTTTTACTTGTATCTTGTACTTTTTGACGTCATTCTCAAGGTATTTTTAATTTGGTCATTTTCTTTTTGGTTTAAGATCTTTTATTTTGTTTCCTCCTTGTTCATTTCTTTTGTTCCTCCTCTGCATACCTTGGAAAATGAAAACTCATTGCCCATCATGTTTCCACGATTTGAGTTTCTACATGCATTCAGAGTTTGCAAAGATCCTCTCGAGTTCCTCAATTCTCCCTCTCAGCACCTCTTGTTTTTTAGAGTTTGGAGATTGGCGTTTTCATAGAACTCTCTTTTCAAAATTCAGAGCTTTGGTTGTTCGGAGTTTTCTCTTTTTGGAATTTTTCCATTCAGACTTCTTGAGTTCTCTTTTCGAGATTTCAGACTTCTCCATTTCGAGGTTTGGACTTAGGGTTTTTGTAGGTTTTCATTTCGGATCTCAAAGCTTCTCCGCTTTGGACGTTTTCACTTCACGTTTTTGCAACTTGTTATTTCGGACTTCTCCAATTCGGGTTTTTAATTTTCAGGTTTTCAGATGTTGGAGATTTTTTGGTTTTCAGACTTATCTTCTTCGGTATTTCGGAATTTAGAATTTGATGTCTACTTCCACATCCAAGGGCAAGGAAAATATGAAATATTCATTCCTCGGGGTTACCCCTCACTCTTCCTTATCTTCTGACCTGGGAAACATAGGGGACACCGACCTCGAACAAATTGATTTTCTAAACTCATGGGCAAGAATGATGGCCCCAAATAAGAAACCCTAGATGCAAGCCATATATGATAATGGGCTTGTTCTTGCTACTAGTTTTCCCACGTCCATGCATTGCCCAAAATTTGTTTTGGCTGCAGCAACCCACTATGATGAAGAATCTATGACAGTTAAAGATGTCGATGGAAAATTTGTGATCCGCTTAGACCCATATTTCTTCAAAGATTTTCTCAAAATCCCTAACATTGAATAGTACACCAAAATTTCACCAAATTCAGTAGTGGAACATTGGGACAAAGAAGCGAGAATTGTGCACGAAGGTCATGTTGAAAAGTTATCTAGCCAAGAGTTTTGCCAAATTTCCAAAGACCATGTATCGGTCAGACTTCATTCAGGAGGTCAATGACATCATTGTGCTACTGAGTAGAGTCTCAGGTCTTCCCTCTACGAAGGAATTCTAGGAGTGGATGTTCTTATATATTGCTACCATAAAAAAGAATAAGGAATTTATTAGATGGGGGAGCATATCAATAGCTCCATTTGTTATCAGTTGAGTAGAGTGCATTCTTCAAAGAGTTTCTATATGACATCCTTCTTGGTTTATGCCGCAGCTGCTATGGGAGATTTCACCGGTTTAATACCAAGGGTATTCGAAGCACCTCTCAAATCTATGATTTCTATCCTCAACTCACACTGGACGAGGGAAGCAAGCACTTCATAGGATCAACGATGCCTTCTTTGTTGTTATTCTCTACCGTTTCGATAAGGATTTGTAGAATCGGATGATTTATGACAAATCCTTCAAGGAAGTGCATGAGTGGGGAGCTATCTACCTTCAATTCCCCACATTTACTTACATTCATATTCCCGGCTTAAGTAAGTGCTCCATGAAGCTGCAAAATGTCCCACCGACAAATGGGTTCTACTAGAATTGGTTCGATAACTGCTGGACTACCATAAGATCCAGAACAAATGACATAAAGTGGGAGTTCAATTCCCTATTTCAATTGGCATATACACTTTCCCAAATATTTATAAGGCTAAGAATGTGGACGGAGAAATGATAGATGTAACCTTGTGGACTTTCTATCCACGAACTAATTTTGACTATTGGGGTAACTTCAGCGAAACAGATCGGTCCAGTTCCCATGTGCCCTACTATAAGACATTTAGATCCATTGTCAGGATGAATTCATCATTCTATAGAGAAATTATGAAAGCCTAACTTTGGATGAGGTTCATAAATTTGGAATAGTCGACATCTCAAAAGACATGCAGGATGATGACAAGGTTTTGGATGAAGTGTATAAAAATAATAATATTGCCAATCAACAATTGTCATGGATTGATTGGTATGTGGAAGAATGTTGCAACACAAAGGAGAGGACGAGGCCCATTCTACAGAGAACTTACAGTTGGTTGTTTACCTTAGGAATCTCACCCAAGGGGTTAGAGAAACCTACAAATACAGAATCCCCATCAACCATGAGCCAATCAACACCCACAAAGGGGAAAAGGTCAACCCAAAAGGCCCATACAGTTCCAAAAAGATTTTATTTGTTGTTGGTAGCTCATCTCTCTCTAAGGATCTTGTTTCCAAAGCCATGTCTCTTGTGGCACCAAAGGTGTAAGTAGTTGAAGTCAGTGATTCTCCAAGTGTCCCACAAGACCCATCATTTCCTTTTTCTCTTCCATTGTCACTTCCTACATCGCTTCTAATCCGCCGCCAAAATTAGCAGGAACTTGACAAGGTCATAACTTGAGCTTCAGGTGTCCGTTTGAGTCTATTTTTTTAAACCACATGTTTTGATGAGACGAACACAAAGAATAACTCGACCTACCAAAGGAGGCAAGTTTTCGGCACGTTTTCGGGCCCTAAATCCACCATCTTGAGGCCAAAATTAGGATTTAAGTTGTAGTTCAGTTTTTCCCTATTTTTGGGCATTAGTTAATTTTAGTCTATTAGTTGCATTATGAGTTTGAAAGTTGGAAATTCCTGTAATTTAGGGATGTAGAAGATGCGTGGAAATTTCTTTGCTCACATGTAATAAGCATGCGAACTTACTAAGAATAGCAGGTTCTAGTAAACTGCTAAAAATAGTAATTTCCGCCACCTAGAGTAGATTTAGTCGAGTTAGTTAGAGTTTACTTGGAAACTCGAGTTGGGAATTGTTTTCCTATTTAGGAAACATTGTAATTGATTATTCAATAACGAAGAAGGAGATCTATTTTCTTTGGAGTTCATATTATTTGCAGTAAATCAAGTTTGGTTAGAATTTGGCTACATTAAGTTCCTTCCACTTCTTCGATCATTTATTCTTTTCCATCTCCTTCCATGGCCCAAGTATTCTCATCCCTTCCAGTTCTCTCAGCTGGAGAAACTATTGGTCATCCATTTCTTCTTCACTTCCCTTAACACTTCCATTTCCTTCCATCTCATCTCCTAACATCATTGTTTCAACTCCTATGGTCATCCTCACATCCACCCCATCCATTACTACCACTACCGTTCAAATGAAAACTAATGTTGTTGGTACTCTTATTATGACTAATGTTTCGTGTCTTGAATCAACTGCTCCATCCTCATCGCATCACCATTCCGAATGGTTGATTCGGTGACTCCAAAGAAAAAGAAGAAAGTGCCTTCTGGGGGATGTAATAGATCTAAGCATATTGGAGCATACACTAAAGAGATAGGCCAAGAGGCCAAAGATTGTTTCAAGCCTGATAGTGAATCCATCTAGGGAATGAGTTGTAGAGGTTGCCACTCCCGTTGAGGGAAAAACTAAGGAAAAAATTACAGTTGTAGATTATCAGATTTCTAGATTCTCACTGGGAAAATCCACTCACGAAGGAGAAAACAAGATGTACACACTACTCTTGGAAATATTCTGAAAAATATGATAAGGATAAAGCTTCTAAAGATGAGCTGAAAGCCAAGGTCGGGCAACTCACTACATTATTGCACAAAGTAATAAATCCAACTCCATCTACTGAAGTCTCAACTACTACGGCTATGACAGTTTCATCTACCATTGATGACATTTCTTATCACGAGATTGAGAAGATAGGACAGAAAGGGAGATCGGTAGATGGATGGATGGAACATATACTACAGAAGCTAACCCTTTAATTAAAGAAGTTGTTGAGATATATAATGATTTGTAGGTTGGAAAAATTGCTATTTACAAAATGGATGAAGCCTTCTTGGAGGACAATAACAACCTGAATTTGAATTTGGCAACATGGAGTGAGATCAGAGAGGAAGATTCAAATCTACTCCTCCAGGAGGATGTAATTGATAATGTTGCAAAGTTTTTGAATATCAAAAGGCCATGGAATTCTGGTGTCAAGTGTTGTAAGATTTAATTAAGAAGTTGGATGATAAATGAGTGGAAATTACGATGCTTTGAATGACATATCAGAGGAATTTGATATTGTTAACTATAAATTCTTCAACAAAAACATTAATGCTCTTCTATAGGAGTAGATCAAGAAGAATTTCAAAGATTTGGTGAAGCGTGATAATGAGGTTACCAAAACTTTTGGTAGTGAATCTATTGACAGGTTGGTTTTATGCCAAAATTTCACAAGAAGATTGAAGAAAGTTTTGAGTAAACTTAGAAGATTTCCAGCTAAGATCACGAGGGAAATTGAGACAACAGATGTAGTGAATCACTACGCATGTGGGCCAGGGGATGAGGAAATTCAAGGAATCATTAAACGCTTCATCAAGTATAAACATCGAATGGCTGTGTGGGAGGAAACACAACAAAAACTTGTAGAAGAAGAAGGCGTTGCAAAACCAGGCCAAAGCTGAGCAGCCATGAAAGGACAGATCCAAGATCTAGATCGGTCGAGTTGCAGGGTTGATTGAGTCAAACCCTTGCAACAAACTTGCTATTTTTATGGGATCTTGTTCCCTTGAATTAATGACATTTATATTTTTAGTAAAATGTTAGTTGAAGGCCCACTTTAATGGCTTAGCCTAAAGAACTTATAAATAGTTAGGTGTATGAAGTCATTTGGGAGATAGATAGATCATTTTTGGTGAAGTTTCTCTTCAAGCTTGGAAGAGTGCTTCAGAGATTTTAAACCTTTTAATTATATTCAGAGTGATATCTTGCCTTGAAGAACCTGATTTATTGTGCTAAATGGTTGATTGGTATATGCTTTATGAATGTATGATTCCTTAGTATAGATGATTAGCTTTCCTTTATTTCAGATTATCTTGTTTCATGTTATGGAAAAGTGATATAACCATCTTTTATGTCAGTTGTGGAAAGAGTGTTTTCCTTATGTTATTAAAAGTTATGTTATCATTAGCCATAATCAATGAAATGAATGTTTGACATGTGCATGTGTTTTATCCTCGTGGTTAGTTAATTGTGTGTTCAATCAAATTTGATCTCTCTATTCTATATGATTCAAGTTTTAACAAAGGAATGTATGCTTCTGGTTTGTGGTATTTTGTATCCTTTCTAAGTTGCAATAGGTGAAGGTGATTAACAGTGGAAGCATCCTACTCACATTAACCCTTCCTAAGATTAAAATATCCCTTTATTTGGTGCATCACCATCCCTAGTATAGTTTCATTTTTTACAAAACTCTTTCCCTAAAACCGTGACAATGTTAGCATAGGACTAGATAGCCATTTTATGAAACTAGGAGGAGTATAGCACTTTGTTTAGGAAAAGGAATCTGGCCTTCTCTGGAGGTTCACCTCGATCCAAGTCCCACAGCTTGAGAGGTGATCCCATATGTCCCAATCACACCAAACGACCTGCTTATAGTTTGGCCATTTGGGGGTGCAGTGATTTGGTGACAACATTTTTTGGCATGCCCGATGGGACAAGTTGGTACTTCTCTTCTCACTTACATAAGTCAAAGTACCTGTGACTCTATATCTCTAGATTCCAAATCTCAATGCATTAACTTATGTGAATAATTCAGACAATAGATTCTTCAAATCAAGGAAGTTATCAACATATCAAACTTTCCTTATCCCCTCCGAAGAGAAGAAGCATAGGTGTTTCAAATCTACCAGCTATAACTTTATCTCGTAGGGGTCATTCAATTCCTCCATACGGAAGGTTTCCTCCACCAAAGAGTAATCAACCTCTTGCTGCTATGGCACGGAACCAAGTTTTTCACCCTTTCAATGAAAGCAATTCACTTTTGGTTCCTCAACGTGACCCTATACCAGTTGCAACACTTAAATCTTTACCCTTTTTCATAGGGGAAACTCATGTTACTCCAACAAAACACATTCTTGATGTAGCCAACATTTTCACAGTACATAACATCACAGAGGATAATGTTGTTGTCAGACTTATGGCCACTTATTTCAAGGGGAAAGCACTTCAATGGTTTCAAGGGTTATGTGTTGGTAGTATAACCACTTGGGACGAGTTAGGAGAGAAGATCTGTAAACAATTTGAAGACAAGAGTGATCACCTATCACTCTTAGAATAACTCACTACCATAAAGAGAGCTCCCCAAGAGTACATGAGCGATTTCAACTTCTGATTTCACAAAACTTGGAATAGGATTCGACACTCATTAAGCCTTCTCCAAATAATGCATTCTTGTACTATTTGTGAGCTTTGAATAGCGATGTAGCAGTTATGATCCAATCTATGGGAGGGCTACATTACCTGATGCCTACGACATAGCCATAAGTGCGGAAAATTCCTTGATTCAGGCTGGAAAGATAGCTCCTCGACCGCCAATGCCATTTTCTCCAGATCTTACAAATAATCAACCTATCATTGCTCCTATTCCAGCAACCTCTAATCAACCAGCTCAATCTACCCCGACCTCTTCAAATGATCTATTTGAAGTCAAATCGCTACTATAGACCTTTGGAAATGAGCTTGTAGTGATTAAAAGGCAGCAGTCCCAATATGCTCGACCGTTCCAATCCCAATATCCGCAAGTCATCCTCCTTTTCAAGGAAATAATCAGGCCTAGAACCAGGTCACTAGCCAAGCCATAAGCGTGAAGCCTTTAAACTTTCGAAACACTTCTATTGTCAGCTCATCCAGAGCCATAGTACTAGTCTAGAATAACCTCATTCAAGATTACGAATGGTGTTATCCTTGTTCTCATCCTCACAACCAGAATCTTTTCCCAAATGGAGTTTTGAGTCAGGCCCTTATGGTCCAAAGCATATCCACCCCACCTGAATCATTAGTTGAACCATCCACCTAAGAGAGCCAAGACTAGCCTTCTGATGAAACTACACTACTAAATTGGAAAACAGAAGTTTTTGTGGTTTGAATACTAACGCCTCTACTGTAGCATCAAACACATGTTCCAAGAAGAGGGCAATAGATCCTCAATCTCCCAAAACTGAGCAGGCATCTACTTCACAGCCTCAAACACAAATATCAGCTGATAAGGGTACAGAAATAAATCACCAAGTATCCGCAAATCAGTCTACAAAGAAGGGTGAAACTTCAAGTATCACAATGCCCAATAGGCATTTCCCAAAAGAAGACTCTAACGCCCAAAAAAGTATTAGCAAATTTGGGGCAATTCCGTTTAGCATTGTGGAGAAAATGAAGAAGACCAATTTGAGTGTCACGATGTGGGATGCGCTCTCAATTCCTTCTCAGAGGAACTTGCTATGGGAGGCTTTGAACAATTTTGGTACTACCAATAGATCATTAGGTCATGAAGTAGCAATGGCAACCAACCTGTGTCAACTAGAAACAAAAGTTTTTTCTAAGACCAAAAAACCTCCACCATTCTATATCTCGTTGATCATCGGCGATCATTTGGTGCACAATTGTATGATTGATTCTAGAGCCATTAGTTCCGTGATGCCCAAGAAAATTACAGATGTGTTAAGAATTCCATATACTCCAATCTCAAGAGGAGTTGTCTAGTTAAATAGTACCGCAGTCCAAACTATCGAAGTCATTAAGGGGCTTCAAATTACTATCCATGCATGTCCTAGCTTGGCATTCACACAAGACATATCTGTTATTGATATCCCTCCCCTCTTTGCCATTTTCTTGTCATGTGATTTCACTACCAAGATGGGTGGTTATTTGTCATCAGACTGGTCGCATATGATCCTTAGAACTTGGTACGGGATGAAGGTGACTATAAGAGCATAACCTATTTGTCACAATCATGTGGAGCCTTACACCACTAAACCCATAAATGGGAATTATTCCATTTGTGACCTAGATGAGGAGGATGCAGATCACGAGCCAACTACTCTTATAGAGGAAGTTCCTGACACAGTGCTTGATGAGGTAAGTATCAATCACCAATATGATCCCTATGTTGATTTATTGGCAGATGAAGAATCTGGTCTATTATTTTTGGAAGAGATTGGATTAGGTACATACTACATACATGAAGAAGGTACAATTGTACCTCAGTTGGTTAAAACATCCAACAGTTCCGAGGGACTATGGAAATAGTTTTTGATGGTTCGAGGAGTAAAAATGGATCCGTGCAGGAGTTATGTTGATTTCTCTAGAAGGAGATAAATATTTCTCTTCCTTTCGGTTGCAGTTTAGTTTTACTAATAATGTCACCAAATATGAGGATCTTATACAAGTAATTCAACTGGCCCAAAAAAGAGGAATCCAAACCTTGACTGTCTTTGGTGATAGTGAATTGTTTGTTCATCAAGTAACATCCCGCAATTCTTCAAAAAATTATCTATTGAGATCATACAAAAATTGGGTTTGGGACTTGATAGAAGATTTGAAAGCTTTTGGAATCCAAGAAATTCCCTGAAATCAAAATCAAGATGATGACAGGATTTCTACTATTGGCTCACAGTATGATGTACCTACAAACATTATGAAAGAAGGATAGCAGATGGTCAAAATGGTGATCCATCCCGCAGTACCAGATAACGTAAGTAGCTAGCAGGTGTTTGATAGTGACCAACAGATTGTCCTCTTCCTATAAAGCAAGAATAAAATTTCGCTACCAAACACCAAGATGAAATTAAAAACTCCTATGGTGATCAAATTGTATAGTTTGAAAGGAAAAAACTACCAAAAGGCTTAGACACACTTGAATCCAGTTTCATTTCGGATGATCGGGCTAAATGGCGAGCACGAATATGGTGGTCAAGGAAGAGGATTTTGAAGAAGTCGGGTGGCAAGTGAAAAAATTTAAAAATTGGTAAGGTATGCACTGGTCAAGAACATAAATCTTTCATTAAACTATGTCAATAATATCATGATATTTTTGCGTGGAGCTAAAAAGATCTATGTGGTTTCAATCCTGGCCTAGCTTAACACACCATTGAGCTGGATCCAAATTCTAAGCCAGTTCGTCAAAAACAGAGGCCAATTAATCCTAAAATTGAGCCACTAATGAGGAAGGAGCTAACCAAGCTTATTGAGGCCTACATAATTTTTCCCATCAAGCATTCCTCGTGGGTAGCCAATCTAGTGCCTATGAGGAAGAAGAACGGAGAGATTCGGCTGTGCGTGGACTTCAGGGATTTGAACCATGCCTTGTTGAAAGATCACTACCCTCTTCCATCAATGGAGAAAATCCTCCAAACAAAGTGGTAGGGGCTCAAAGGTTTTCTTTTCTTGATGGATATTCAAGATACAATCAGATTCTGGTCCAAGAATCTGATCAATTCAAAACAGATTTCACTACTAAGTGGGGCACGTATGCTTACAACAAAATTCCATTTGGGTTATCCAATGTAGGGGCTACTTTCCAAAGAGCCATGGACATGGAATTCAAAGGACTAATCAATGATATCATCTTAGTTTACCTTGATGATATAATTGTGTATTCCAAGCACGTTGAGGATCATATCACACATCTAAGAAACATTTTTCAAGATGGAGATAATTGGGGTCTCACAATATCCTAAGAAGTGCATTTTTGTAGTTCAAGAAGGAAAATTATTGGGACATGTTGTTTCAGCGGAAGGACTGTCTATTGACCCAACCAGGATTCATTCCATTATGTCCTTATCTCTTCCAAGTCACAAGAAAGGTCTCCAGAGTTTCCTGGGAACCATAAATTTCATGCGGAGATTCATTCCTCAATTTGCAACATTGGCTAAACCGCTCACCGACATGCTGAAAAAGAACATTCCATTCTCATGCATGAAAGATGGTAGGAAGAGTTTTGAGGCTATCAAAATGGTCATATCCTAATCTCCCACACTGGTAAACCCCAGGTTCGACAAATATTTCATTCTCTATGCTTTCGCAAGTCAGGAAAGTATTTCGAGGATTCTCACCCAGCAAAATGACAATCTGATGGAACAACAAATTACCTTCTTCGGTTATTCTCTCAAATAATATGAGCTCAAATATTCCTTCGTTGAGAAACAAGTCTTTACATTCATTCGAGCTCTAAATAATTTTAGGCTCATGTTATCCAACAACAAAGTTCACTTGATGGTCTCGCATCCTGGTGTCAAGGATTTTTTTGAATAATTAAATGAACGAGAACCATGCCAGGTGGATCATGAAAGTAATGGAGTATGATGTACACATTAAATTCACTAAATTTGTCAATGGTAAAAGTTTGTGTCCGTAGTTGGTCATGGAGACATGGAGACCAAGGATGTAGAAGATGCTACGCTCCTAAACGCCGATGAAAGTGACTGTCAAGTTGATTGGTTAACAAAGATGCAAAATTTCCTCCTCTCAGGGGCATATCCTTCAAATATGGATAAATTACAAAGATGTATGTTTCACCTTCATTCTATTCCATATGTCTTGATCAACAATGTTCTTTTCCGAAAAGACTTAAACGGTGTTCTTCTACGTTGTATCAAACCGAGCAAGTAAGTATAATTCTAGAAGAATTCCACAATGGTTTGTCTGGAGGGCATTACTCTGCATGAACAACTACTACCAAGATTATGCGAGCAGGTTACTATTGGACAGATTTGTTCAAAGATGCCCATCTCTGGGTGAGGAAATGTAAAGAATGTGCCTTGTTTGTAGGCAAACAAAAACTGACAGCTCTTCCCCTACATCCCATTCAGGTAGATCAACCTTTCGTTCAATGGGGGTTAGATTTTATTGGGATGATCAACCCTCCTTCCAAAGGATGGACACAAATGGGTTCTTACTATGACGATTATTTCACTCGATGGACAGAGGCGGTGGCTTTAAAGGAAAGTAACGAAAAGGTGGTCCTTGATTTCCTGGAAAATATAATGACAAGGTTCAGAGTTTCATTTACCGTTATCTCCGATAATGCAATGGCCTTCCTTGGGTTAAAGTTGAGTGAGTGGGTGGTTAAGAATGGGGTCTATCTCAAGACTTCATCCAATTACTATCCACAGGGAAATGGGTTGGCTGAATCTAGTAACAAGAATCTCATAAGGATCATCAAATGCAGACAATGGAAGCTAACACAAGAACCTAGACATACACAACTTAGGGCTGCCTTATGGGTGGATAGAATCACACCTAAAAAGGCCGTTGGAAGTTCACCTTTTATGCTGGTATATGGGAGGGAGGCAAAGCTTCCACTCTCCTTGGAACTATCTTCTTTCTAGTTGGCTCATCAGCTCGAAGTTATGGGAAATGACTCCTTAACGGTGAGGTTTGTTGAACTCATGGAGCTAGAAGAAGTTCGAGACATGGCTATAAAAATTTAATCCAACATCAAGCTCAAGTTAAGAAATCCTTTGAAAAGAAATCTTCTGATAGGAATTTTCAAGAAGGAGATTTGGTTCTCAAATGGGATGAAGACAAAGCCAAACCAAACAGGCATGCCAAGTTTGACTCTCTCTAGAGTGGACCATATATTATCTCAAGTTGTAAAGAGACGAATTCATTTCATCTATCTAGACTCAATGGAGAAGAACTTCTCATTCACGTGAATGGGATATATCTCAAATCTTGCTTTTGAGATTGTTTCACCCTTGTACAGTGTTCATTTTTTCTGTTTCCTCCAAGTGCTTTGCACATTGTTTTGTTTTCTTTTTCTTTCTTTCTTTCTTTTGGGTGTCCTTTGAATGTAGTTTTCTTCCAAGACTCCTTTGTCGAATGGTTTTATAAGGCTACCGATCTGAAAACTTAGCAGACAAGCATTCCCTGGAGGTCACCAAAAATGTTATCAATTTAATATACCTTGAGAATAGGACTTCGATGACAAATTTTGAAAAAATCTTCACACGGAAGATCTCTACATCTTGAAAATTCTCCAAGTCACGAAGATTTGACAATTGAGACTTCAGTCTTCGAGGATTTTCCCTTTCGAAATTTCATTGGCTTGAATTTAAATTTTTTTAATTCAAGTTCCAAAGTCTGAAACCCCAAAAATCTGAAATTTCAAACTTTCGGGTTTCGGAACTCTAGGTTGCATTTTTTCGAAAAAAAAAATCAAACTTCCAAAGTCTGAAATTTTGAACTTTTGGGCTTTCAAGTTTTGGAACTCTCCCGAACATTTTTGAGTAAATTTCTTTCAGATTTTCAAGTCTAAAATTTTAGAATTTTAGGCTTTCGAGTTTCGTAACTGTCCTGATCATTTTCAAGTTAATTACGTTCAGACTTTCGAAGTCCGAAAGTCTAAAATTTTGGACTTTCGGGATTTCAGGTTTCAGAACTCTTCCATGCCATTCCACAATTTTCATCCCTTTATCTCTGAAATCCAAAACCCCAAAATTCTGAAATTTCTGAATTTTGGGCTTTCGGGTTTCTGACTTTTGGAGCTCTCTACGCATTTAATCCTTACCTATATGCAATGGAAAGTTGAAAAAGCTATGGAATGAGGATAAAGAACCTCAAAGCTTTTCTAACTCATCCATGCATCATGAGATGAGTGCTAAACAAGATAACTTCTACAATAATGAATTAAACTAAAACACTATCATTTTATCTCTAACTACTCTATGATTACTTAAAACATAAATTGAACCTAGTTAAACCTATGAGCAATCAAATTATATTTGTTGTTTCTTCAATGGAGGTGAAGAGGTCTCTCTAAAATGGCTACAAGACCAAGTTAGATACCCTCCTACTAACCTACTATGAAGTTATGGATGCAAGATGGAGGAGCTTCAACAATGGAGGATAGCCAAGATCAAATGCCTATTAGATTAGCTAATGCAAATGAGGTCTAATGCCAATATCTCCAAATGTGAGAGAGATTTGTTATGAAAACAAGGTGTAAGATTAAGAGGAGAGGGTGACCCTTATATTTATGTTTTTCCAAATGGAAGAGTTTGAAGTTTGGGTGTATGTGGGACTAAAGCTTAAAAACACTTTTTAGATTAGATTAGGATAAACATGCTTTAGGCTAGTTAAACTTTGATTAGCAAGTGATTATAGAATCATTAAGAGTTGGGAGGGTATGGATAACCAATTATGACTGATAGATAGTCTACGAAGCCAATAGAAGTGGTTTAGAGAGAACTAGGGAGGTTCTAAATGGTCGAAAGGAGGAATGTTTAGCTAATAAGAGAGATATTAGCCAAACAAGTTGATTATAGGAGGAATATGACCGAGAAGGTGTTGTAAATGGGCATCCGAGAATGGAGCGAAGAAGGGTTGATTAATGAAGTTTCGTAAATTGGTTGAATTGGATGAAATGCTAAGTGTAAGCATATTTTAGGTGTCTACATTTTCCCCTCTTTGAGGTGGCGTAAGTAACGTCACTTCAAAGAAAGTAGACAAGCATAAACAAGTAGAATTTTTGAAGGGATAGAAGAAAAATGAGTAGAATGGAGGATGCCCCCTCAATTGTCGATGGGGTGATAGAAGAACTCGATTGATGATCGAAAAGATGACAGAAAGAGAATAGAAGAAAGAATAGTGTGAGGAAGAAAGGGGATATAGAAGAAAAAAGGAATATGAGGAAGAGGGAATTGAGCCAACATCCATCCAGTGCCTTTTAAACAACTTTATTTTCATCATATTGCTAGAGATCTTCATCATCGGTTCTTATTTAAAAAGAATGAACAAAAGTGTAGTATGACATGAAAATCCATATACGAACAAATGTCCATTGCTAAAAACACCAACTCCATGCAACATACAAAATGCAATGCAATACAAGAAAGTAAAAGATGCCTAACTCCATGCAACATACATAATGCAATGCAATATAAGAAAGTAAAAGATGCCTAACTCCATGCAACATACAAAATGCAATGCAATACGAGAAAGTAAAAGATGCCTAACTCCATGTAGCATACATAATGCAATGCAATACAAGAAAGTAAACGAGCTAAACTAACAGAGAAAACACAATGTAATGTTTTTGTTATCAAGCTTCAAATCTGACCTGTGTAAGTTAACGACAAGGGTAAATGATGGTGCCCCAAGAAAGGATACATGCAAGGGGAATAATGGAGGACACTTCGATCTAATGAAAAAGTAATGTACACTATGAAACAAGATGCCGGTGCAACTCATTGTGCACCGTAGTACATGAGGCAAAGTAAGCACCTAACTTTTGTTTGATGGAGGTAGATCAAGATGATCCGCGAGTCGCGCACATGAACAGGTGAGAACCAAAGAGCGACATTTTGTAGGATGATTTATATTGTTTTTGATGTTTCTAAAACATATTTGAATTTTTTTATTTTAAAATTTTTCTGAAACTATGTAAAGGAAGATGAGGAATCATGGATGCCCCTAACAATAGATGGGATGTACAAGGGCATAAGGCTACGTGCGTACGAGAAACGTGAAGATGTAAAAATACCCCAGCGATTAGGTGGGAGTATTCAAAGGAAAACTCTTCACGTGGTAGAAGCAGGACCCAAGGCCATTATGGATAGGTTCAACATGATGATGAACGTAAACCAATGAAGTGTTGGAAAGAAGCAAGGATGCCCCCAACGTAAGTTTCCTAAAATTACATGATAGAAAGGAAGGAGAAGATTTTTTTGTGAAAGGGGACAAAGGTGTCCAAAAACATGGAAAAAAAGTAATCTTATACACATGGATGTTCTAAACGAAGTAGAAGAATTATGTGAATGATATGAATGTAGCTTAGAAGCCTCGTGATGAAGAAGTGATTAGCCAAAGGCACAAATTGTGAGACAAGATATAGACTAGAGTAAGAGTTTCAACAAGGTCCAAAAAGACACTTGGTAACATACTAATCCTACCTACTCATAGAGTGCACGTGTAATTTGATTACCTCTTGAAGGGAAGATTTAACAGACAACAAGTGAAGACACCCTAGCCAATGTGTAGGAATGATTGATTTTGAAAGGTGATTTTGTGAATGGATGGTGGAAGTATAGCCGTACATTTCTCTCTCTTGCCCGACCAAAGGCGTCCATAGCTCCGATGGAGATGCATTTGATTCTAATCGCAACATTTCTCTCTTTGTCAATCAGGCGTCCATAGCCCTGATAGAGATTATTGGAAATACCCCAAGAGAGAGTAATATATCAATTTGCTTTTTCTTTGTAGCTTTTTATTTTTTATTGATTTTGATTGATTTTGATTCTTTTTCTTTTCTAAAAACCTATTTCAGCTCTCTTGTTTGATAAGGGGTTAAGAACCACAGATGGCTTGATGGAAGGAGGTGGTAGTGATTGTGATGAGGACAACGGCTAGTGTCAACAAGTATGACCAAAAGTTATTTACAAAAAGTTTATTAGATGTTGAATGTGATAGGATCTCTAATAGGTCAGTTGTTCTTTAATTTACCAAGGTGATAAAAGACCAAGGTCAAACAGATACCACACGAGATAAATGTCACAAAATGTGTGTGATAAGGCTAACCAAAATATCACCGAAGGGATGGAAATGGTAGGAATACTTGCACAAGAATAGCAAGGAAGGGAAGAAAGAAACATCCATGTGTATGCAAATACCGTGATTGCAATGTTTGAGAAAATGTACCTTTGATTTTTCATTTGTGTTTTCTCAATGTTTTTGTATTTTTGCATTGTTTTGATTTTTAGCTTTTTGATAGTTTTTGGAAAGTTGGGACAAAAAAGTCACTCGTGTGGTAAGATCCAACAACAATGTTTATGAATTCTTTGATAAGGGATACTAGGTGTGTTTGTTTATCAAGAGTTATGTTATCCCCGATCTCAATGATAGAGGTGAGCTCATACTCAACACATGACTGTGATTTATCCTTAAACAAGGATTGTTCATGTGGGAGCTTGAATTCCCTATCCATAGGTTTCTACACTTTATGCCAAACTTGATGGTTACGTTGATGTGCGTTCTTGAATCACACTTGATTTAAAATTTTGAGATTGTTCGAGTTGTTGGGGGATTTTGAACTCTTGGAAGTTTTGACTGAGCTTGATAATGAAACTGTTTGGGTTTCTTATAAGCTAACGCGTGACTTGTCTGATCCCGAGAAGGAGAAGAAAGTGAACGTTGACGTTTAGACCTGATGTGAGAAATGACTATGGGCTTGCCACAACCATTGATAGAAGAAAGATGTGATGGATGAAAATGATACGGCCCAATAATTGCAGAGGATGGGCTACGAGGAGGTGAGCCACTAATAGAAGATGACAAAGGGCTACTAGGATATGACCCTAAGATGGAATAAATTGGGCTACAAGGACATGGCCCAAGAATAGAAGATGATGAGCTACCCCAAGGTGACCCATATATGAAAGATAATGGAGGGCTACTAGGACGTGTCCCAAGAATAGAAGAAGATGATGAAGGGATGCTAGGGTGTGGCCCAAGTATAGATGAGGAGGGACTACTCGGAGGGTCCCATAGATAGAAGAGGATGAAGGGCTACTAGGACATGGCCCAAGAATAGAAGGTAATGGGCTACTAGGAGGTGACCCACAAGTAGAAAATGGAGGGCTACCAGGACGTGACCCTAGAATAGAAGAAGATGATGGAATATTAAGCGGTGACCCAAGGTGATATTTTTATTGAGGAATGATGATAGATAAGGGATGATTGGGTAACGATAAGATAGGCCATGGATCAATGATAGAACCCAACATCTCATCATGATTAGAGGAAGGTGAAGATGGAATAGCCAGAAGAAGAATCAAGCTCCATGACCTTAGGCTCTTCCTCTACATTTTGATAAAAGGAATCAATTTCTTTCTCCCCATACACAAGGGTATCGAGTTCTAGAAATAATCCATGTTTGCAATCCTCTAAAGGGATATCTTCGTGAAGTCCGATTGCTCCTTAATTATGAGAGAAATCAATTAGTAGAGGTTGGTGTTCTTTTGCCATAGAAGCTTGAATTGAAGAAACATGTCGATAAGTGGGAGTTGAAGATGAATCAAGAGAAGAAGTAGGATTGGTGGTAGGCGTCTCATGAATGGACGATTTAGATCTGGAACCAAAATGATTTTCTAGAAGAAAATGCAATGTACGAGAGAAAATAGGATCACATAGCCATCTATTAAGTTGTGATGTAGGAGTCGTTTTAGATGACTGACTAGAGGGAATCTGAGTCGTGGAACTCTTTAATGGAGGAAGAGGTCGTTGAGACAACTAATGAAGGAGTTCCTGTGAAGAAAGGGAGGACTATGACTCAAGAACCAAATTAGATGTTCAATCGATGAAACTTGGAGTCACACGAGTCTTCAAAGGAGGAAGACGTTGTTGAGGTGATTTCAAATAAAGGTCCTGTGAAGAAATGGAGGACCGCGACTCAGGATTTGATCTAGGGGTATCCAAACAATAGTTGGGATCTGAGTCTTTAGAGGAAGAGTGGGAGTCCGAATGGTAGTTTGGATCTGAATCAGAAGAAGAAGAAGAGTAAGGGAAACCTGAATAATAATTTGGATCATAAGCATCCAAACCATACCACCGACTATGGAATGAGGATAATAAAGAACCTCAAAACTTTTCTAACTCATCCATTCATCATGAGATGAGTGCTAAACAAGATAACTTCTACAATAATGGATTAAAATAAAACACTATCATTTAATCTCTAACTAATCTATGATTACTTAAAACATAAATTGAACCTAGTTAAACCTATGAGCAATCAAATTAGATTTTTGTTTCTTCAATGGAGGTGAAGAGGTCTCTAAAATGGCTACAAGGCCAAGTTAGATACCCTCCTACTAACCTACTATGAAGTTATGGATGCAAGATGGAGGAGCTTCAACAATGGAGGATAGCCAAGATCAAATGCCTATTAGCTTAGCTAATGCAAATGAGGTCTAATGCCAATATCTCCAAATGTGAGAGATATTTGTTATGAAAACAAGGTGTAAGGTTGAGAGGGAGGGGTGACCCTTCTATTTATAGTTTTTCAAATGGAAGAGTTTGAACTTTGGGTGCATGTGGGACTAAAGCTTAAAAATCACTTTTAGATTAGATTAGAATAAACATGCTTTAGGCTTAGTTAAGCTTGCTTTAGGCTAGTTAACTAGGGTTTAGGCTAGTTAAACTTTGATTAGCAAGTGATTAGAGACTCATTGAGAGTTACGAGGGGTCTGGATAACCAATTGTGACTGATAGATAGCCTACGAAGCCAATAGAAGTGGTTCGGAGAGAACTAGGAGGTTCTCAATGGTCAAAGGAGGAATGCTTAGCTAATAAGAGAGATATTAGCCAAACAAGTTGAATATAGGAGGAATACGACCGAGAAGGTGTCATAAATTGGCATCCGAGAATGGAGCGAAGAAGGGTTGATTAACAAAGTTTCGTCAATTGGTTGAATTGGATGAAATGCTAAGTGTAAGCATATATTTTAGGTGTCTACATTACCTACTTCCGTACGGATTGGAATTTCACGATTAATATCGGGTTTTTCTATTTAAATCACATTTTCACACGACACACTTTGCTCTAACGACCTGATTTTTATTGTATCTTGTACTTTTCGATGTCATTCTCAAGGTATTTTTATTTTGGTCATTTTCTTTTTGGTTTAAGATCTTTTTTTTGTTTCCTCCTTTTTTTTCTTTTGTTCCTCCTCTGCATACCTTAGAAAATGACAAACTCATTGCCCACCATGTTTTCATGATTTGAGTTTCTATAGGCATTTAGAGTTTGCAAAGATCCTCTCGAGTTCTTCAATTCACCCTCTCAGCACCTCTTATTTTTCAAAGTTTGGAGATTGGTATTTTCGTGAGAACTCTCTTTTCAGAATTTAGAGCTTTGGTTGTTTGGAGTTCTCTCTTTTGGGAATTATGTCATTCAGACTTCAGAGTTCTCTTTTTCAGATTTCAGAAGACCCTACTTCGGAGTTCTCTTTTCGGGATTTTGGAATTCTTTATTTTAGAGGTTTGGACTTTGGGTTTTCGGAGGTTTTCATTTCAGGATTTTGGAATTCTATGTTTTGGAGGTTTGCACTTCATGTTTTCGGAACCTGTCATTTCGAACTTCTCCAATTCGGGTTTTTAATTTTCTAGTTTTCAGAGGTTGGAGATTTTCGTGTTTTGGACTTCTCTTCTTCGGCATTTCGAACTTAGAATTTGATGTCTACTTCCACATCCAAGGGCAAGGAAAAGATGAAATATTTATTCCTCAAGGTTTCCCCTCACTCTTGCTTATCTTCCAACCTGGGAAACATAGGGGACACCGACCTCGAAAAATTTATTTTCCAAAATTCTTGGGCAAGGGTAAAGGCCCCAAATAAGAAACCCTAGTTACAAGCCATATATGATAGTGGGATTATTCTTGCTGCTGATTTTCCCACGTCCATGCATTGCCCAAAAAAAAATTTGGTTAAAGCGTGACCCACTATGATGAAGAATCTATGACAATTAAAGATGTCGATGGAAAAGTTCTGATCTGCTTGGACCTAGATTTATTTGAATATTTTCTCAAACTCCCTGACGTTGAAGATTACTCCACAATTTTACTAAATTCAGCAATGGAACATTAGTACAAAGAAGTGGAATTGTGCACGAAGGTCGTGTTGAAAATTTATTTAGCCAAGAGATTTTCCAAATTTCCAAAGACCCTATATCGGTCAAACTTCATTCAAGAGGTCAATGACATCATTGTGCTACTGAGTAGAGTCTCAGGTCTTCCCTCTATGAAGGAATTCTAGGAATGGATGTTCTTATATATCGCTACCATAAAAATAATAAGGAATTTATCAGATGGGGGAGCATATTAGTAGCTCCATTTGCTATCAGTTGAGTAGAGTGCATTCTTCAAAGAGTTTCTATATGACATCCTTCTTGGTTTATGCCGCAGCTGCTATGGGAGATTTCACCAGTTGAATACCAAGGGTATTTGAAGAACCTCTCAAATCTATGATTTCTATCCTCAACTCACACTGGACGAGGGAAGCAAGCACTTCCACAGGATCAACGATGCCTTCTTTGTTGTTATTCTCTACCGTTTCGATAAGGAGTTGTATAATCGGAGGATTTCTGATGAAGCCTTCAAGGAAGTGCATGAGTGGGGAGATATCTACCTTTAGTTCCCCACATTTACTTACATTCGGATTCCTAGCTTCGTAGGTGCTCCCACTAGCTACCAAGATGTCCCACCGATAAATGGGTTCTACTAGAATTGGTTCGACAACTGTTGGACTACCATAAGATCCGAACAAATGACACAAAGTGGGAGTTCAATTCCCTATTTCAATTGGCAGATACACTTGCCCAAATATTTATAAGGCTAATAATGTGGATGCGAGAAATGGAAAAGGTAACCTTGCATGACTTTCCATCCATGGACTAATTTTGACTATTGGGGTAAATTCAAGTGAAACAGTTAGTCTAGTTCCCATGTGCCCTAGTTGGAAGACATCTGGATCCATTGTTGGGATGAATTCATCATCCAACAGAGAGACTATGAAAGGCTAACTTTGGATGAGGTTCAGCAATTTGGAATAGCCGACGTCCCAAAAGACATGCAGGATGATGACAAGGTTTTGGATGAAGTGTATAAAAATAATAATATTGCCAATCAACCATTGCCATGGATTGATTGGTATGTGGAAGAATGTTGCAACACAAAGGAGAGGGTGGGGCCCATTCTATAGAGAACTTATAGTTGGTTGGTTACCTTGGGAATCTCACCCAAGGGGTTAGAGAAACCTACAAATACAGAAGCCCCATCAACCATGAGCCAATCAACACCCACAAAGGGGAAAAGGTCACCCAAAAATCCCATACGGTTCCAAAAAGATTTCATTTGTTTTTGGTAGCTCATCTCTCTCTCTCAGGCTCATGTTTCCAAATCCATGTCTCCTGCGGCACCATTGACAAAAGTAGTTGAAGTCAATGATTCTCCAAGTGTCCCACAAGACCCATCATTTCCTTTTTCTCTTCCATTTTCACTTCCTACATCAGTTCCTTCCACTTCTTCAATCATTTCTTCTTTCCCATCTCCTTCCATGGCCCAAGTATTATCATCCCTTCCAGTTCTCTCAACCGGAGAAACTATAGGGTCACCATTTCTTCTTCACTTCATTAACACTTCCATTTCCTTTTGTCTCATCTCCTAACATCATTGTATCAACTCCTATGGCCATCCTCACATCCACCCCATCCATTACTACCACTACCATTCAAATTCCAACTAATGTTGTTGGTACTCTTGTTGTGACTAATGTTTCAAGTACTAAATCAACTGTTCTATCCTCATCATAATCATCCATTCTAGAATGGTTGTTTTGGCAGACTCCAAAGCAAAAGAAGAAATTGCCTCTAAGGGATGTAATAGATCTAAGCATATTGGATCATACACCAAAGAGATAGGCCAAGAGGCCAAATATTGTTTCAATCTTGATAGTGAATCCATCTGGGGAATGAGTTGTAGAGGTTTCCACTCCCATTGAGGGAAAAACTAAGGAAACAATTACAACTGCAGATTATCGATTTCTAGATTCTCACTGGGAAAATCCACTCACGAAGGATAAAAACAAGATGTACATACTGCTCTTGGAAATCTTCTAGGAAAAATATGATAAGGATAAAGCTTCTAAGGATGCATTGAAAGCCAAGGTTGAGCAGCTCACTACATTTCTACGCAAAGTAAGGAAGCCAACTCCATCTACTTGAAGTCTCAACTACTACAGCTATGATAGTTTTGTCTACCATTGATGACATTTATTATCACGAAATCGAGAAGATAGGCCAGAAAGGGAGATCGGTAGATGGATGGATGGAATGTATACTACAGGAAGCTAACCCTTTGATTAAAGAAGTTGTTGAGATACATGATGATTTACGAGTTGGAAAACTGCTATTTGCAAAATGGATGAAGCCTTCTCGGAAGACAATAACAAACTAATTTAAACTTGGCAACATGGAGTGAGATCGAGAGAGAATATTTAGATCTAATCCTCCAGGGAGGATGTAATCAACGATGTTGCAAAGTTTTTCAAATATCAAAAGGACATGGAATTCTCGTGTCTAGTTCTGCAAGATTTAATTAATAAGTTGGATGATAGAAAAGTGGAAATTATAGATGCTTTGAATGACATATCGAAGGAATTTGATATTGTTAATTATAAATTATTCAACGAAAACATCGATGCTCTTCCAGAGGAGTAGATCAAGAAGAATTTCATAGATTTGGTGAAGCGTGACGATGAGGTTACCAAAAATTTCAATAGTGAATCTATTGACAGGTTGGTTTTATGCCAAAATTTCACAGGAAGATTGAAGAAATGTTTGAGTAAACTTAAAAGAGTTCCAGCTAAAATCACAAGGGAAATTGAGACAACAGATGTAGTGAATCACTACGCATGTGGGCCAGGGGATGAGGAAATTCAAGGAATCATTAAACGCTTTATCGAGTATAAACATAAAATGGTTGCGTGGGATGAAACAAAACAAAAACCTGTAAAAGAAGGCGTAGCAGAACTAGGCCAAATCTAAGCAGCCATGAAAGAAAAGATCCAAGCTCGGATCGGTCGGAGTTACAGTTTGACTGAGTCAAACCCTTGCAACAAACTTCCTATTTTTATGGGAATCTGTTCCCTTGAATTAATGACATTTCTATTTTTAGTAAAATGTTAGTTGAAGGCCCAGCTGTAATGGGTCAGCCTAAAGAACTTATAAATAGTTAGGTGTATGAAGTCATTTGGGAGATAGATAGATCATTTTTGGTGAATTTTCTCTTAAAGCTATGAAGAGTGCTTCGAGATTTTAAACCTTTTAATTATATTCAGAGCGATATATTTCCTTGAAGATCCCGATTTATTATGCTAAATGTTGATTGCTATATGCTTTGTGAATGTATGATTCCTTAGCATAGATTATTAGCTTGCCTTAATTTTAGATTATTTTGTTTCATGTTATGGAAAAGTGATAAAACCATCTTTTATGTCAGTTGTGGAAAGAGTGTTTTCCTTCTATTATTAAAATTTATGTTATCGTTAGCCATAATCAGTGAAATGAATGTTTGACATGTGCATGTGTTTTATCCTCGTGGTTGGCTAATTGTGTGTTCAATCAAATTTTATCTCTTTGTTTTTTATTATTCAAGTGTTAACAAAGGAACGTATGCTTCTGGTTTGTGGTATTATGTATCCTTTCTAAGTTGTAATAGGTGAAGGTGATTAACGGTGCAAGCATCCTACTCACATTAACCCTTCCTAAGATTAAAATATCCCTTTATTTGATGCATCACCATCCCTAGTATAGTTTCATTTTTGCAAAAATCTTTCCCTAAAACCGCAATGATGTTAGCATAGGACTAGATAGCCATTTTATGAAACTAGGAGTAGTACAACACTTAGTTTAGGAAAAGGAATTTGACCTTCTCCGGAGGTTCACCTCGAGCCAAGTCCCACAGCTTGAGAGGTGATCCCATGTGTCCCAATCACACCGAATGACCTGCTTATAGTTTTTCCATTCAGGGGGTGTAGTGATTTGGCAACAACAAGAACTATTTTATATAAGTGGAACACCTATAATGACAATCATAGGGTTGTATGAATTGCAAAAGGATTATAAGTGGAACATTGGGTTGTATGAATTACAAAGGATTGTTATTTGTGTGTATGATATATATTTTTAAATAATGTAGTGCTTCCACTATTTATAGGCTTGCACAATGGTGTACAACTCTATGGCATATGTCAAGTACCTTCCCAATGTATCGATAAGATCTCACTATGGTATGCCACCAGATGCCCATGTTGGAAGAGGACTACTCCAAGTGCATAGTCCGAAGAATTTGTTTCTATCCCAAATGTTTGTTGTAGATATGTCAATACCAAAACTAGTGCAGAGAAGAGTCTCTCCTTCATTCATATAAAACATTTACTTTCGCTCCTACGTATGTCACCCGATTCAAATGCCATACAATATGAGACAAAAGTACAAACATTTGATAGAATTTGTATAGTCCCAGGAAAATTTAGAGTTTATTGACAATATTTGATGTTGGCTATTATTAGATGACCTATATCTTTTCTTGGTCGACATGCACACTCTCCTGGCTAATGATATATCCCAAATCCTAAATACCCTCCATGCTAAAGAAACACTTATCTATGTTTGTATCTAGAGCTTATGTTGACACAATGTCTAAAAACCTATTGGATATGTTGAATATGCTCCTCCATGTCTTACTAAAGACAAGAATTTCATTTGCGTACATGACCACAAATGAATTAATGAATGGTCATAGGATATCATTCATCATCCTCATGAATGTTGTAGGTGAATTTGCAAGACCAAATGGCATGACCAACCATTTGAACAGGCCATCCTTGGATTTGAATGTAGTTTTACAAATATCTATAAGATCGATGGGAATTTTATGCTACCCTCACTTGTGATTGATCTTCATGAAGAACATGGATCCTCCGAGATGGTGCATGAGGTCATCAATTCATGGAAGCATGTATTGGTTCTTCATTATATTTTTGTTCAAATCTCATTAGTTAATTGAAATCCATCACATGTCATCTTTATTTTAGGAAATAACAATCGAACTTCCACAAGGTGACACGCTTGGTCAAATGTGCCTCTTCTGGATCATTTCTTGAGTTTGAAACTTGATCTCTTCATTATCAAGTACTAAGCACCTCTATAGAGGCCCATTTAGGAGTGGTGTTCTAGGGACTCGAGTCTATTATTTTCCTTATCTAACAATGGAGATGCACACGTTGTTGGTGGTATGAATCCCTTTGTTTATTCAGATATCATTTGGTCCATCTTACTTGGATACATAGTTAGTTCTGGTGGGACCGATATTATGGTCATTGTAACCTTTTTCTCTTCCTCATACTAGATCATGATTAGGATAAATTTCATAGTTTAAGTAATCAACCACAAGAACTAATTTTCAATGATTAGGGACACTAATTTGGTAAGGGTTATCTCTAGGATGTGATATCATTTACAACCTATTGTCGATGACACTCCTAGGCCTCACCTTGTAAACACCATGTAAATCCCACATGTATGGTTATCCAAGAAGTACATCCTAGACATCCAAAGGTGCAACTTCACATACTTGAATAGTCTTGAATGGTTTGATTGGATAGGGAAGGAACCACCGCTAATTTGTACCTTCCATGACTGACCTAACCAAGAGAGTATGTTTTGTTAGCATTAAACAAATGTGTATTACATTGTAAGGGTAGCTATATTTCTATTTCCTCTACGTAGGTAGACGGGTTTGTAACTACCTTTTCTCCAACCACATCTCCTCTCGTGTATATATTCTCTTATTGCATTGTGTAATATTATTCGAAAATTTTTGCAATCTCTTGATTTACTAATTGTGGTATCAAAGTGGGAGCATGGGAGCATTTCTATTCTTGCATTGACATCCGCAAAGACTACAAGAGGATGCGTTTGGTTTTGAAACCATGTTTTTACTATCCCGACAGATTATCAAATTCTGTTGGAATCGTCACTTCCCCTCCTGCATGGAAATCCCCTAAAATAATCTACGTGCTTCGTATTTTATATCCTCGCTTCCGTATTTATTAGTGATAAAATCTCTATACCCAGGAAGTTTGTTTGACGCTAGAGACATCGACATAAGTAAATTATCATGCCCATGTTCGAAATGTTGTGACCTAGAACAACTCGGG
Organism: Taxus wallichiana var. yunnanensis; assembly: GCA_018340775.1. Taxonomy (NCBI): domain Eukaryota; kingdom Viridiplantae; phylum Streptophyta; class Pinopsida; order Cupressales; family Taxaceae; genus Taxus; species Taxus wallichiana. The sequence goes on from CM031240.1 coordinate 1,046,245,901, forward strand.
GTTTCCATGAAGAAAAATTGTCTTAATTGAAAAGCATGGTGTTGGAACAAGGTTTACCAATTCCTATTGGGATTGAGATTGTGCTATGTAAAAGGAAAAGGTGTGAAGACAAAGAAGATGAAGATGCGATACATATGCCCCATCTCTAAGCCACAACAATAGATGAAACCTTTCCCAAGGAAGCCATGACGATATGGAGGAGGAGCATGTAAGACCATCCATAATCATTACCATAGTAGCAACTTTCGTACGAAGAGTATTAAATGGTGGACACAAAATATGGAAAAAATGGTCCATAGAAAAAATACGATAAATACGGAAAAAAATACGGTAAATTGTATATATAAAAAAATATGGTAATTTTAATAATTAAACACATAACTATACAACAAATTAAAAATTATTAAAGTGACAAAGAATTCTAGCTTAAACTTAAAACATGTATGCATTAACTAAAATGATGGAAATAACATATTTTATGTCTCTAACATAATGAGTGTTGAAAAGTGTTTGCAATTCCTAAAAATAGGAACACAACTCTCTTGAAGCTCCCACATAAAGAGTCATCCCTCATTTGTATCGAGATCTGAATATTCACCATCTAATATCTCATCATCACCACTACTTACATCTGCATAGTACTCTACATCATAGTTCAAATTTGCATCAAGATTTAAAGAATGAGGAGTAGAGGTGGAAGAGTATTGCTTTGCAATATTTCCACTTAGGACTTGCATGTAGCTATGGACAAAAACTAGATCTGATAGTTGTTGAGTCCCTAATTTATTCCTCCACTTTGAATGAATGAATTCAAATGTACTCCAATTCCTATCACAACTAGATGCACTACATACTTGACTTAGAATACGAATAGCAAACTTTTGTAACTCTAGAGTTGAACCACCATAAGATTCCCACCATTGCACAGGTGTGATATCTGGATTAGTTCTATTCTCTCTTGCTTTTTGTCGAGAGAAGAGGAGCCCAATCTCATCCCTATATGCATTTTTTTGAACATCTAACTTGCTTCAAATATCAGGATCTAAGCACATTCTATCCATGCATTGATACAAACCATCCATAGTCTCCTCATCACTTTCATGTTTCATCCCAAACAAGTGAGGATTCAAGTAACATGTTGCTGAATGTAACAGAGAGTGCATCATATACCACCTCTCATCTATCATATCCCATAAATAATTCCATTCTGGCTTACAAGAATCTCCACCAAAGGATTGTTTGATTGCCTCTTTTTTCATGTCCATTGCCTCAATAATATCTCCCATGCAAGGAATGTCACCATCAGCCATTCTAAGAACTCTTACAATAGGCTCAAATATTTTATCAGCCTTTATTGCCCCCTCCCAAAATTGTTCCCCTAGAATGATAGCTATAATTTCTTTGTTTTTTTAATAGATGAAATTTTACTATTTTCCCAATCTCGACCAACCACCACACTTCTAATTGCTTCCTTCTCTTCAATTTCTCTTTGCAAGGTAATAAATCGAGTTGCAAATATTGTGTCCCCTAGGATCAATAATTTCCTCTCACACTCTTTTCTGTATTTACTTAGTGTAAATTAATGGTTTGTAATAAACTTGGAAATCAATTTGCCTTCTTCCACAACTATTGATACCCAATGTAACTTTCCAAAATCTTCCAAAAGAAGATCTAAGACATGAGCAACACAAGGACTCTAGAATATAGTTGGATATTTTTTAATCAAAATTTTTCCTGCACCAACACAATTTGTAGCATTGTCAGTCACAATTTGAACTACATTTTCCACTCCAACATGTAAAATAGCTTGTTCAAGGACATTAGCAATATATTCTGAAGTTTTTGTTTCATTTAAAGCATCCACAGCCTTTAAAAACACATCTCCACGAGGAAAACAAGAAAGAGTATTGACAAGATTTCTACGTCTCTATCTTACCAACCATCACTAACAATTGTGCATCCATTTTTGCTCCAAGAATCTATAATAGGTTTCAGCTCCTTTATTATTTCATCCTTCTCTTTCTTGAGACCTGATGTCCTCAAAATATCGTAAGAAGGGCTAATATACCCTTTCCCAAATTCTAAAATTGCACGCACCATTCCGCAAAAATATGGAGATCTAGCATGATTAAAAGGTACTGCATCACCATAAAAATACCTGCCCACTGCCCTATCAACATCTTCCTTAGACTTTTGATTCCAAAATGTCTTCAATGTTTGTTTTTGTTTTCCTTGTGAAATTTGCAGATGAGACTTGAACTGATCCAACTTCAATGTGTATTTTATGTTTCCTTACAGCATTCTCCAGTTTGGATTCAAATTGTTTTAATATATTCTGTTTTGTATCCTTATCAATATGTAGGCAACTAGAAACTTGGTTTGAATTTCCAAGAAGATGACCTCGAATCCTAGTTAAATTATCTTGCATTCTAGATTTACAAAATGTGCATTTATGCACCTTTTTTGTATCATCCCATTCTATGTATTTCCATTCAAGTGTTGTGGACCTTTTTTGTGCCATATCCACCCTGTTTTGAAATAAAAGTATAAGATCTTAAGTTGAATTTCAATCTGATTTTGAATTTGATATACTATGTTTGTTTTTAAAATATATGAATGAAATCTTATTTTGGATAAAATAAATTATAATAGTAAACCATTAAAAAAAAATTACACTTGAAATAAATTTTAACTAACTTGAAGTGTTGCTGTAATGAAATCTTTTTTAACTCTGTTGTTGAAAGCTCTGGAAAATTATTGTTTTTACCTCTGCTGCTCACTATACACTTTCACTCTCTAACTGCCTTTAATTAATATGGTACGGGCTATTATAAAAATAGAAAATTCCAAACAGATGCCCTCGATTCTAGGTAATTCCGCACTTTTTGGCTTTTACGGTTTGGTAAATAGATTTGATAAATTTATAATTATTCACAGCTGAGTTTTTAGCTTTTTCTGATTTTTTAACAATCAAAGCCCGAAAGTTTCGGAGTTCCATACGGTGGACTGGGCAGAACGCAAAAATACGGTAATTTAAAAAACGGTCGTATTTGTAAATCGTGATCATTACATACCACTTGAGAATGGAAGAATTTTTGGAGCATGATTGGAGAAAGGAGCCTATGTTTAAAAGGAAGATTGTTTCATTGCTAAGTTGCCTATCCAAATAAGAAGAGATTAGTGACCAGCGTAACAAGAGAAGGCCCGAAAAGCCGGGGCACCCAATCTCTACGGTGACCAAATCCTAAATGGTATGAATTCCTTTGCGAAAGCCGAGAGATATTTGATGCCCGAGTATCTACAAGTGGAATATTATCATCAGTGATGATGGGAAGACACCAAATATTCTGAGAATTGAAAGAGATCGCAGTGTGAAATCCATCACCAATCTAACGCATCAATGGCTTAATGGTCTCAAAATCTTTCTAGACACTTTTGGAAACAAATGTGTCAGTAATTTTGATCGGATCCCTACTGACAATAAGGGTGTGCAACCCAATATTGTTCCAACATTTTTTCATATGGAGCACCAAAAGTAATCCATTGTTGAAGCATAATTTTCCATGCTTGATCACTCGGCAGACAACACACAACCCATTTAGAGCATAAGGCCACACTTTTTGGTAAACATAAATGATTCCTATACCACCTTGATCACGAGGACACAATAGACCTCCCAGGACCCCATATTAAAGTCGTTCCATCAAAACTTTTAGACCAAAAATAGTCCCTCAACAACTTGGCAAGTTTGGAAATTAAAGCATGGAAAGGGCACCAACATGCAAAATAATACACATGGGTGGCAACCAGAATCTTAATACACACTTGGAATTTTCCATCCAGCAGAAAGGTTTGGAAGACCGTCAAGAAACCTTATGCTCCACTCTATCAATAACATATTGCCAAAGCGTGGTGGATTCGCTATCAAAAGTGAAAAGAATGCCCAAGAATTTGAATTGATCACCTCTTCCAATCCACTTTTAGGGGTAACCTTTCAACTAGTCTAGGATAGGTGAGAAAATTTTCCAATAGTCCAATGTCTTAGCCATTTGAATGTTGGATCCAGAGGCGAGGAAAAACATATCAAGGAAATCAAAACCTTAGCCACATTTTGTTCGGACTTAGTAATGGTAAGAAAAGAATCATCAGAAAAATGACCATTGATGAGTTGTGTCACATGATCGTGAAGGAAAAACCCCCGAATGTGACCTTAAGCAACATGATTATCAATAAGATAACCTAAGGCATCCATACCTAAAACAAATAAGGATTACACAAGATGACACCCCTTTCTGATAGAGTGAAATAGGTTGATCGCAGTAGATTGATGTCCATTGATGATTAGGCAATCCGAAACATTAGAAAATAGAGTACTTGATGCCGACCTAAAAAATCACCAAAGCCAAGGGCTTGGATCTTCTCTAAAATAAATGGCCATTCGATACGGTCATAATCCTTTTCAAAGTCAATTTTGAGAAATAGAGGTTGTTGCAGAGACACCCAAGCCCATTCCATCCCTTCCCAAACTGCAATAAGATTATTGAAAATGTACTAGCCTTTAACAAAACTAGTTTTCTCAAGGAAAACAATTTTTAGGAAAAATATTGGTTATACTAAGAGCCATAGCCTTAGCAAGAATTTTATAAGAAACCTTTAACATGGTGATAGGCCGCTAATTAGTTATTTTCTTAGGATCACCAGCTTTAGGAATGAACTCGATGTTGCCTTATGTATACCGTTATTACTAATGGTACATTTTATAAATTTTTAATAAATATTTATTTATTCATTATATATATAATATATATATATTATATATTTCATTTTTATTAATGATACGTTATACTTTTTTCTTTATTTATTCAATATATAAAATAAATTATATTTTGTATATTTATATAATAACGTATATAATGTTTTACATATTGTATTTTGAATTTTTTTGATGATATGTTTTTCATGTTTTTATTAAGCTCAATTTATATATAGAACTTGGAAATTCCAACCTTCGATTCAAATCTACATTTTACGTACCGAAATAAGTGTCTTCTGATAAATGAACTTGAAATCATAGACATGTGAAGGAATTTAATTTCTGCAATCTTATTGGTAACGTTTTATTCGTGTCTTTGTCTTAATATCTACCAAATTAATTGTCACACAATTAAAATTATTTGACGTCGAGGGTCATTGGAAGAGTACACCTTTATGATTTTTGATGAGGGGAACCCTACTTGTTAGCCCGATATGCAGAGAGAAACCCTAGGATGATGGAGAAACATTAAGACAATTTTCTAGAGTTCATACAGAGCATGAAATTGCAATAAAGTCGTATTGTCATAGATCAAGAGAGGTGGAGAATTGAAGTGGTAGAAAAGGACATTCAAAGTCACATTGTTAAGAGATGATCCAATGTTTTATTAAAATACCTAACATTTTTACGAATGTTCATATAATTACTCAAACTTGTAACTCAAAGAGGGGCTACAAAGTTTAACAAGAAGGTTTTTGGCTCGGTCTTGACTGGGTCTCAGACCTTGAACCTTTTTGAATTTTGGGTCTTAATTGGGTCTTGGCTCGGTCTTGATTGGGTCTTAGACCTTTGGGTGCATGTGAATTGAGGTGGGGGACCTTTTATGCATGTAAGAGAGACGTTCAAATGAGATGAAGTGGAAGAGGAGGACGTCGATCATAGATAAATTAGATTCGTTCAAAATTTCGTCTACACCAAGAAAATTGTTTGAAAGCAAAATGATGCATGATATAAGGAGATTTAGATAACATGAAGAAGTGTAAGGTGGTTAACATTGTAGGTGACCTTACAAAGAATCTATGCGTCATGTTGTGATCGACATAACGTATAGTCAAGTCACCGTGAGCATTTAGAGAGGCATTTTGGGTAGTGAAGAAGATACAATAAGGTGTCATAAACAAGCCTCATTAAATATGAGCACAGATTTAGATTTAATTTACATCAGTCCTTTGATAAATTTTGTGGAAGAAAATGATTCGGAGTTTAAAAACTTAACTTTTCATTCACAAGAAAACACCATCAATATATATATATATATATATATATATATATATATATATATATACATTTAAATGACCATGCCCACTTTTTACGTATGTTTTAGTTTCTTACGAGATAGAACCGTTTAAACGTGTAAAATTTGCATACATGAGTGAACAATCACTACAAAATATTTTATCTTTGTCGAATACAGGGGTAAGTGCACCAAGTTGGGGGGCCAAAAGGGGGTCTTAAGTGGACACATTTTTCTGAAAAATAAAACTTCAACTTGTACGAGTTTTTCAAATAGTTACACTCAAAATTGGAAGATGTTGTAGAAATATGAATCGTAGAATTTTGAGTCTAGTTTCTAATCTACTAAATTTTATTGAAAACGGATAAGTTTAAGTGGGTCAAACAACTAAAATACCAATAGATGCTCCTATTTTTGTTAAAAACATAATAAAGTAATTTTCGTGCCCCCACCATTTTTTTAGCACCATTTAGTATTTTTGAAAACCCTTTGGTAGAAAGATAGCTAGGAGCATCTAGTTTGGGATCCATTTTTTTAGATTTTTTTAGTGAATATTTTTTATTTATGATTTTTCTAGTACATAAATTTTATGTTTTGAAAAATAACGGAGCTCCACCATGCCCCCCCCTAACTACCTCAAAAAATATCGAAAATTAGAATTTTTTTAATATGTATAGAATTATGCCTAGTTTGGGCTAGTATAATTTTTTTAAAATTTCGATCACCCAAAAAAAAGATACACCATGAAAGATAGACATATTTACACTTCAAAAAATAGCTATAAAAAGGCATAGTTAGAAAATAAATAATATGGAAACCTTATATTAGTAAGAAAATTTGAAAATTTATATTTTTAGAAAGAAGAGACTCTGCTCTACGTCATGGTATAATTTTTTAAAATGGATCGATTGTTTTATTTTGATTTATGATAGAGGAAGTGGAATTTTTACATTTTCTTGTAAAAACACGTTGTTTGTTGTGTTTGTGCAAGTCCATGCCTCAGGCTTGGGGATCCAAACCGGATCCCAAGCCTTGAGGAATGGCTTGGGAAAAGAGAAAACGCAAAACACGTACGCATTACATAATGTGTACGCCTTATAACACGTACACATTTTGTGTAGTATAAACATTATGCATGATTTTGACATGCTTCTATTTACATAAATAAATGTTTAAGTATAAGAAATAATAAAATATAAATAATAATAAATGAAAAACTTTAAATTTATTTATGTAAATATAAGAAATTAGGGTCACTCTGCACCTTATGGAATTAGTCTCACAGCTCCATGAGTCATGGTTTAGGAGATAGTTTTTTAAAGTATAATCTGGTCAGTACATAGGTAATTTTTCAGGATTTCAACATTCAACCTAAATATTTTAGCGTTTAACTTCTACAATCGAAACCCTAAACCATAGGCCATAAACCTAAACACTAAACTGTAAACCTTGATCCCTAAACCCTAAACCTTTAACCATGATCCCTAGACCCTAAAACCTAAATTCTAAACCCTAAACCTTAAAAATTCAGCGCTTACATGTGAGCCCTAAAACCTGATCCTTAAGCCCTAAACCCTAAGCCATAAGCCCTAAACCCTAAACCATGAACCATGAGCCCTAAATGCTAAACCCTAAACCTTGAACCGTAAAAACTAAATCCTAAACCCTAAACCCTGACCCCTAAACCCTAAACCTTAAACATTGAATCCTAAACCCTAAACCCTAAGCCTTGAACCCTACACCCTTATCCCTGAGCCCTAAAATCTAAACCCTAAACCCTAGACCATATACCCTAAGCCCTAAGACCTAAAACCTAAACCCTAAACCTTAATCCCTAAACATTAAATCCTAAACCCTAAACCTTGAACCATAAACCATAAACCCTAAAACTTGAACCATAAACCATAAACCTTTATCCCTAAACACTAAATCCTAAACCCTAAACCTTAAACCCTAAATCCTTAACCTTGATCCATAAAACCTAACCATAAACACTAAACCCTAAACCCTAAACCTAAAACCTAAATCCTAAACCATAACCCTGAAACTTGAACCCTAAACCCTAAACCCTAAACCTTAAACCCTGAACCATGAGCCCTAAACCCTAAACCCTAAATCCCAAACCATATTTCATCAATATTTCCTAGTCTCGTGCCTAGAACCATCATTGAGTCTTCTTATAGAACTACCTTGTTTATGAGAGGTGGGACAAGTAACTAAATGGATATGTCATCTACCTCAGTGCCTTGTAATGCATATATTAAACATCTCTTCCAAACTTGTAGCTCCCCACATATACTTGCACTCTTGAATGTAAATTTATTCACACTTCAAACAAATTTCACATTTCTCATATTTCCATGTGTGGTATTATGCAAGCCAGGATGACACATTGGAAGTTGGAAAAAAACCATCACAACAAAAAAATCATCTTAAAGGAAACAAAAGAAACATAGATAATATATCAATGCTTTGAGGTGTAGGATAATAATTGAATTTCCTCAGTAGTATCCTCTCCTCCTGAGAAAGATAAATTTCAAGTGTTCTACTAGAATGGATAGTAAATTTGTGACAATAACTTCCTAAAGTGTTCAAAATAAGCATAGAAACAAGGGAATGGCTAAGAACACAAAGGGGTTATCAATCGCCTAGTAAATCTTTCTTGTTTAGTTCTAAATGGGAGTTTCCTGGCCTACGACTTAGTGACCTTACATTCATTGATAATTCCTTATATGATAAACCCATGGATGTTTTCAAAATATCTCGAACAAAAATATATGGGTAGTCATCAATCCTAGTGAAGGGTGTGATGTGATTTCCAAGCAACTTGAAATTCATATAGATTTAGAGGTCATAACACGAATTTACAAATATCTCTATCATTATAAATGGAAGCCAAGTAATAGTGTCTCCCATACATCCAAGGATTGAGGACTACTGGGGTCTTTGGAAGGATTAGATACAATCAGAATATGACATTTCCCTCCTTCAAAATATCAACAGATGAAAAACATCAAATTTTGATGACTCTCTTTGAATGTTTTGCCTACAAATTCGATGAACCCTGAACTCTGTGACCTAAACCCTTAACCCTCAACCATGAGACCTAAACCCTAAAATATAAACCCTAAACCCTAAAACCAAAATAATAAATCCTAAACCCTAAACACTAAATACTAAACCCTAAAACCTAAACCCATAACCCTAAACCCTTGACCCTAGACCCTAAACCCTGAGCCCTAAGCCCTAAACCCTAAATACTAAATCTAGAGCCCCAAGCTCTAACCCCCAAACCTTAAACCAATAACTCTGAACCCCAAACCTTAAGCCTTGAACCCTACACCCTAATCCTTGAGCCCTAAACCCTAAACCTTAAACCCTGAGCCCTAAACCCTAAATCTAGAGCCCTGATCTCTAACCCCTAAACCTTAAACCCGTAACTAACCCCTAAACCTTAAACTCATAACTCTAAACCCCAAACCTTAAGTCGTAAACCTTAAACCATGCACCCTAACCCCTAAACCCTAAACCCTGAGCCTTGAGCCCTAAATCATAAACCCTAAACCTTAAGGCCTAAATGTTAAATCCTAAAGGTCCCTAAACCCTAAACCCTAAACCCTAAAAACTAAATCATAAACCCTAACCCCTAAACCCTAAACTCTAAACCCCAAGCACTAAATCCTAAACCCTAAACCCTAAGCCCCAAACATTAAACTCCGAACCCCCGAACTCGTGACCTAAACCCTTAACCCTAAAACTTAAACCCTAAACCTCGAGCCTTAAACCCTAAAACCTAAACCCTTTTCCCTAAACCCTGAACCCTGACCTTTAAACCTTAAATCCTAACTCCTAAACCCTAAACCATAAACACTAAACCCTCAACCCTAAACCTTAAACCCTAAGCCCTAAAACATAAACCCTATACAATAAACCCTAAGCCCTAAACCCTAAACTCGAGCCCTAAATCCTAAACCCTAAACCCTAAACCCTAAACCCTAAACCCTAAAACCTAAACCCTAACCCCTAAACCCTAAACCTTGAGCCCTAAACCCTAAACCCTAAACCCTAAGCTCTTGAACTTTAGGCCCTAAGCCATAAGCCCTAAGCCAAAACCCTAAACCTTTAACCCTTAAACATAAACCCTGAACCCTAAACCATGAGCCCTAAACTCTCAACCCTAAACCCTAAACCCTCAACCCTTTTCCCTAAACCCTAAACCCTGACCTTTAAACCTTAAACCCTAACTCCTAAACCCTAAACCATAAACCCTAAATCCTCAACCCTAAACCTTAAACCCTAAACAGTAAACCCTAAATCCTCACCCCTAAACCCTAAACCCTAAACCCTCAACTCTCAACCCTAAACCCTAAACCCTCAACCCTGATCCCTAAACCCTAAACCCTCAACCTTGAGCCATAAACCCTAAACCTCAACCTTGACCCCTAAACCATAAACCTTGAACCTTGAGCCCTAAACCCTAAACCCTAAACCCTCAACCCTTAACCCTGAACCATAAACCTAAAACTATAAACCCTAAACCATAAACCTTAAACCATGAACCCTAAGCCTTGAGCCCTAAACCCTAAACCCTAAAATTTGAACTATGAGCCTTAAACATTAAACCTTAAACCCTAAATTTTAAACCTTGAGTCCTAAACGCTTAGGCCTAAACCCTAAACCCCGAGCCCTAAACCCTAAACCCTAAATCATAAACCCTCACCCAAAGGAAACTCCTAAAAATATCATTCAAATGTTACAAAGGTGTAGTGGAATAGTGTTTAAGGTGATCGATCAACTCATTTAGTTTTTATGAGAGATTACTTCCTTTGAAGGCCTAAAAAGGCATTTTGGCCATTTTGTAGTTAATTAAACACCCTTCAGAACAAGCTAAAATGAGCTAGTCATGTCACCGAGTTATCAAGGACCATTATTTGTGAAGTATTAAGGCATCATTTTTCTCCATAAGAGACATATGAGCAAAAGAATGTATGAGAATCATGAATTTGATTCCATGAAAGGATGCTTTTAGAGCTAGGAAAGGTGAGGGGATGATCTTTATATGGAGCACCATGTTTCTAAGAATGAGCAATCATCTGAGTTCACTTGATGTAATTCACTTGGTACTATTCGTAACAACTCATTCAACACCTAGTAGTGTTATCACACCTTAAGGAGGAGGCACATTACAATCACCTCATTTTGGCCATAGGATAGGAATCCCATTCAGGGAACAATCCTCTATCTACAAAGTGAGGATCTCTTTTAGTAAGAAGTACAAACATCATAGAGTTAATTCATGGTCACTAAAGTGAATTCGACCAAATTTAAAAATTAGTACCAATTCAAGTAGTGGTAGGGCCAAAATCCATTTTAGAAGGTCAAAAACCTAAAAATGACTATATGCTTTCCCAAAAAAAAGAATGACTACAATATATATGCCCTGAAAGTTTTAGGTCGTTTGCTAAAATCCTGAAAATGAGTAAGTACCACTGATTAGATTTTGAAAAACTATCTTCTAGATTATAACTGTTGGAGCTACGAGACCACTTCCATAAGGTGCAGAGTGACCCTAATTTCTTATATTTACTAAAATAAATTTAAAGTATAAGAAATAATAAAAGAAATCTTATACTTTTATTTTTGTAAGTATAAACCACCAAAACACATATGCATGGTCCATACTACACAAAACGTGTACGCGTTATAACACGTATGCGTTTTTTGTTTGAATCATGTACACGTTATAGGTTCGGTGATTCCCAAGCCAAACAAATTAAAACGTGAGCGCATTTTAGTGAAACACGTACGTTTTTGCTTTTTTCGGATTCTTGTCCGCTTTTTGGCCCACCAACTTTGTGCACTTACCCTACACATTTTCCCAATTGACTATGACCCTTAAATTTTTCCATTCTCAATGTTGGCCTTTGCTCCACATACATTTTATTTTGATGGTGTCATGGGATTACGTTGTTTGCATCAGTAGGCATGCAAACAAACAAAATCCAGAAAGTGGAATCGAAGAGCCATAAAATGAAGTCTCTTGGCAATTCTATGATGGTCGGTTACCATTCGAGAAGGGTAAAAATAAAAAGCAACAACAACCAAGGAGCATTAGAAAGCAATCAAGCAAATCTAAAAAGAAAAAAAAAAAGGGAAGAAATTGTTTACAAAATTATGATATAGAAGGCTATGCATAGAGCTTGGAGCTAGGCATAGCTTAATAGATAATTACTCTTCCCACAATCCTCCCTTAAATAATAGAAACTACAAGAAAAATTATGAATAGGAAGTGAAATATTTGGGTGCGCTGCATTTTGAATTTGATAATGTTTTCTAAGAGAAAGGTTGGTTATCGATTGAGAAACGCTACATAGCTGACACTTTGAAATACACAGAGCATGTGTGAGATTGTTACAAGTGAGATTTTGAGCATGCAAAGAAGGATCTGATCACACTTGAAAGAGAGTTGGAATATGTGGTCCAAGGGAAAGCTCGAATATTGAAGGAGAAAAACTAGTTAATAATCTCAAAGAGAGCCAAGAGAGAGTAGAATAGTGTAGGAAATATTCGAGGACGTGATGAAAGATTTAATAAAACTCAAGGGTAAGTGCACCAATTTGGGGGCCAAAAGGGGGTCTTAAGTGGACACATTTTTCTGAAAAATAAAAAACTTCAACTTGTACGAGTTTTTTGAAATAGTTACACTCAAAATTGGAAGATGTTGTATAAACATGAATCGTAGCATTTTGAGTCTAGTTTCTAAGCTACTAAATTTTATTGAAAATGGATAAGTTTAAGTGGTTCAAATAACTAAAATACCAACATGTGCTCCTATTTTTGTTAAAAAAACATAACATAGTGACTTTCGTGCCCCCACCATTTTTTAAGCACCATTTAGTAGTTTTGAAAACCCTTTGGTAGAAAGATAACTAGGAGCATCTAGAGATTTTGTTTTAGATTTTTTTAGCAAGTATTTATTATTTATGATTTTTCTAGTACAAAAATCTTGTGTTTTGAAAAATAATGGAGCTCTTGTGCCCCCTAACTACCTCAAAAATATCAAAAATTAGATTTTTTTAATATGTATATAATTAGGCCTAGTTTGTGCTAGTATACTTTTTTCAATTTCGATGACCCAAAAAAAGATACACGATGAAAGATAGACATATTTAAACTTCAAAAAATAGCTATAAAAAGGCATAGTTAGAAAATAAATAATATGAAAACCTTATATTAGTCAAAAAATTTGAAAATTTATATTTTTAGAAAGAAGAAACTTTACTCTACATCGTGGTATAATTATTTTTAAATGGATCGATTGTTTTATTTTGATTTATCATGGAGGAAGTGGCATTTTTACATTTTCATGCAAAAACACGTTGTTTGTTGTGTTTGTGCAGGTCCATGCCTCAGGCTTGGGGATCCAAACTAGATCCCAAGCCTTGAGGCATGGCTTGGAAAAAGAAAACGTAAAATGTGTACGCGTACATGTTCTGTATAGTATAAACATTGTATATGCTTTTGACATGCTTCTATTTACAAAAATAAATGTTTAAGTATAAGAAATAATAAAATATAAATAATAATAAATGAAAAACTTATACTTTAAATTTATTTATGTAAATATAAGAAATTAGGGTCACTCTGCACCTTATGGAATTAGTCTCATAGCTCCATGAGTCATGGTTTAGGAGATAGTTTTTATAGTATAATTTGGTCAATACATAGGTAATTTTAAGGATTTCAACATTCAGCCTAAAGCTTTTAGTGTTTAACTTCTACAATTGAAACCCTAAACCCTAGGCCATAAACCTAAACCCTAAACTATAAACCTTGAGCCCTAAACCCTAAACCCTAAACCCTAAACCTTGAACCATGATCCCTAGACCCTAAAACCTAAACCCTAAACCCTAAACCTTAAACATTCATCCCTTACCTATGAGCCCTAAACCCTTATCCCTAATCCCTAAACCCTAAACCCTTATCCCTAAACCCTAAACCCTAAACCCTAAACCCCGACCCCCTAAACCCTAAACCTTAAACATCAATCCTAAACTCTAAGCCTTGAACCCTACACCCTTATCTCGAGCCCTAAAATCTAAATCCTAAACCCTAGACCATATACCCTAAGCCCTAAACCCTAAACCATAAACCCTAAAACCCGAACCATAAACCATAAACCCTAATCCCTAAACACTAAATCCTTAACCCTAAACCCTAAATCCTTAACCTCAATCCTCCTAAACCCTGACCATAAACACTAAAACCTAAACCATAAACCTAAACCCTAAATCCTAAACCATAACCCTAAATCCTAAACCATAACCCTAAACCATAAACCCTGAACCAAGAGCCCTAAACCCTAAACCTCGAACCATATTTCATCAATATTTCCTAGTCTCATGCCTAGATCCATTATTGAGTTTACTTATAGAACTACATTTTTATGAGAGGTGGGACAAGTAACTAAATGGATATGACATCTACCTTGTGCCTTGTAATGAATATTACACATCTCTTCCAAACTTATTTCTCCCCACATATACTTGCACTCTTGAATGTAAATTTATTCACACTCTGAAACAAATTTCACATTTCTCATATTTCCATGTATGGTATTATGCAAGCCAAGATGACCCATTGGAAGATGAAAAAATAACCATCACAACACAAAAATTAATCTTAAAGGAAACAAAAGAAACATAGAGAATATACCAATGCGGAGGTGTAGGATCATAATTGAATTTCCTGCAGTATCCTCTCCTTCGAGAAAGAGAAAGTTCTTGTTCTACTGGAATGGATAGTAAATTTGACAGAACTTCCTGAAGTGTTCAAAATAAGCATAGAAACAGGGGAATGGCTAAGAACACAAAGGGGTTATCAATCGCCTAGTAAATATTTCTTGTTTAGTTCTAAATGGGAGTCACTTGGCCTACGACTTAGTGACCTTCCATTCATTGATAATTCCTTATATGATAAACCCATGGATGTTTTCAAAAGTGCCTTCAAAAAGATAGGGGTAGTCATCAATCCTAGTGAAGGGTGTGATGTGATTTCCAAGAACTTGAAATTCATATAGATTTAGAGGTCATAACATGAATTTAAAAATATCTCTATCATTATAAATGGAAGCCAAGTAACAATGTGTCTCCCTGTATCCAAGGATCGAGGACTACTGGGGTATGTGGAAGGATTGGACATTTAGAATTTGACATTTCCTCCTTCAAAATATCAACAGATGAAAGACATCAAATTGTGATGATTCTCTTTGAATGTTTTGCCTACGAAATCGATGAACTCTTTTCGATTAAATACTCGTCATTGTCGATTACTAATAAGAATGGGTAAGACATAGAACATTACAATGAGTGAAATATTTCCCATGCGATGGGTAAAATAAGATATTTGTATTGGGTAATATTTCTTTACCCCCCTAGCCCCCTTAAGCCCTAAAAAACCTAAACCCTAAAACCCAAACCCTAAATATTGAGGCCCAAAACCTAAACTTTAAACCTTAAACCCTAAACACTAAAACCTAAACCTTGAGCCCTAAACCCCGAACCCTAACACTTAAACCCTTAACCCCGAGCCCTAAACCCTAAACCTTGAAAAATGAGCTCGAACCCTAAGCCCTAATCCTTAAACCCTAAATCGTAAGCCAAAAATCTAAACCCTAAACCATACACACTAAATCATAAACCCTAAACTCTTAGCCCTAAACCTCAACCCTAAGCCTCAACCCCGAGCCCTAAACCCTAAAACCCAAACCCTAAATACTAAGCCCTAAAACCTAAACCTTAAACCCTAAACCCTAAACACAGAATCCCTAAACCTTAAACCCTAAACACCGAACCCTAAACTATGAAACCTAAACCCTAAACCCTGAGCCCAAAACCCTAAACCCTAAATCCTAAACCCTAAAAACTAAACCCCGAGCCCTAACCCCTAAACACTCAATTACGCCCTAAACCCTAAACCCTAAACCTTAAACCTCAACCATGAGCTATGAACCATAAACCATAAACCCCAAACCGTGAGCCAAAAAACATAAACCTTAAACCCTTAACACTAAATCCTAAACCCTAAACGCTAAACCATAAACCCTAAACCTTGAGCCCTAAACCCTATTCCCTGAACCTTGAGCCCTAACACCTAAACCCTAAATCCTAAAACCAAAACCCTAAATATTGAGCCCTAAAACCTAAACATTAAACCCTAAACCCTAAACACCAAATCCCTAAAACCTAAACCTTAAACCGTAAACCTTAAATTCTAAACACTAAACCCTAAACATTATTTTAGTAAGAATCTCATTTTAGTAAGAAATAAATAAGCATCATAAAGCTTATTCATGGTCACTAAAGTGAATTATGGACCAAATTTTAAAATTAGTACCAATTCAAGTAGTGGTAGGGCCAAAATCCAATCCATAAGGTCAAAAAACCTACAAAATGACTATATGTTTTCACAAAACAAAGACCGATTACAATATATATGGCTTGAAAGATTTAGGTCATTGCTGAAATTCGAAAATGAGTAAGTACTAACCAGATTAGATTTTGAAAAACTATCTTCTACATTATCACCGCAAAACTATGGGACCAATTCCATCAAAGCAGTGCGAGTGACCCTAATTTTTTATATTTCTTATATAAATATAAGATTTCTTTTATTATTTTTCTTTTATTATTTCTTTATACTTTTATTATTTCTTATACTTAACATTTATTTTACTAAATATGCCTCCTTCCAAATTTCCTACAAACTTAATATAGTGAAAAACGTGTATGTCTTTTTGTGTTTATAGAAACACATACGCATTATAATGTGATCACGTTATAATGCATATGCATTTTAGGTTCGTGAATTCCTAAGCCTAGGAAAACATAACGTGATCACATTATTGCAAAACGTGATCGCGTTTCATTCATTTTTGGGTTTTTGTCCACTTTTTGGCCCCCCAACTTGGTGCACTTACCCCGAAAGTAGAGATGAATTATAAGGAGATTGTTTTTGCCACATTTGAAGAGGAGATTAAAAACAAAAATGTGAGTGTAAAAGACGAGGCTTTCAATTGCCATATTTGCATGGAACCATGTAATGAATCAGAAAGCATAACATTTGGTATGTTTGGGTGTTTGTGCACATGTGAAGAGATAAAATGCACAAGTGATGAAGCTTTTAGAGGTTATGAGATGTATTAAGGTGTGTATCATCAAAAATTAATAAAAACTTAAATTAGTCCATTTTTTAATGCAAAAATTGTTCACTTAAAATTTGTTTGGACCAGGAGAAAAGCATTAATGTTGGACTATAATATCAATAATGTTCACTCTATGCAAGGTCAAGTTGAGGTACAATACTTTGATTGAAAAAAACCATAAACAAAGGTAAATAACATAATTTCCCACATGCTTTACATATATGCTAACATTATCTATTGTGCAGTTTCATTGGATCCAAGTTGGAATACTCAATCTTAGGTTCTACTTCGACATCAACCATTTAAACACCAAGTCATATAATATCAATAATGTCCTCTCTCAGTACAGGGGTTAAGTTCGTGTACTATACTTTGATTAGAAAAAAAAACCATAAATAAAGGTAAATAACATAATTTCTTGCATGCTTTACATATATGCTAACATTATCTATTACACAGTTTCTAAGGATCCATCTTATGATGCTCAATCCTTGCTTTCACTCCAACATCGACCATTTCATCGCTTAAGTCGTAGCCTCTAGGTGTACGATTGTATTGTATATACATAAGCACACTTGATTTTCATGTAATATTTGATATTTGAATCATGTGTATTAAACCATAAAAGCTACAATAACTATGTTGCTTGGATTTTGTACAAATGAGGACATATCCGCAAAACCCTCCAAGAAGCTCCAAAAATGGTGTAATTTCTCTTGCCTTAATGTCATTGCGTTGAAGTTAGCATTGGCACCATATTCACTTCAACTTTAGATTATACAAATTCATTTCAGAGTTAGAATTGATAACACTCAACTAAATATGACACCCTTTTAAGTTAATTCCAAAAAAGGGAAACAAAATCAGTTGGCAAAAAAGGAAACAAAATTTGTTCGATACTGCATGGATCCAAAACTTGTCATCGATACTGCACACTGTTTTTTCTAAAATCTTGTCAGATAATACATCTAGCTCCAGCATGTCGCCCTTCGCCCTTCGCCCTCAGTCTTTCGTCCACCAATGTAAAGGGTTCGAATCCTCCCTGGCGTTCAATAATTTCCGTTACTAGACGCAATGGGCAAGGCATGTCTGATGCCTCTGGTTGCCCATCCTGTCACCAGATTTTATATAGATATGAGTGATTTCGTTTATGTATTTTATATATGGTTTATTCTAATTGATAAGTATATGTCTATTTAAATTGGAACCTTCTTTAATTTAAATAATTATGATTGCAAGAAATCCATTAATTGTAACAAGAAATAATTTATGTAAAATTTTCTCCATATCAAAAAGGGATGAGAGTAAGATTAATGTCTGAAATAAAAATTAATTTGATATAATAAATACTCCCCAATTCTTAATACTAAATATAAAAATGTCAATAATTCTTATTCAATATAAATAATGTAATATTTATCTGAAAAATTAAAAAAATTATCCTTTAATCAATATATATATATATATATAAACATATAAATAAATAAAAACCAACATTATATAAATATATTTTTTTACATCGAAAGGTTTTGTCTCGTTGGAAATCTCAACCTCTCTCTGACATGCACAATAAAAGAAGTGAGCACGGTTATTGGTTGTACATGGACGTCGATGAAATAAATTCTCTCCATCTGTGTGAGCAAAGGTGAAGCAGTTGGCCATGGATTCTTTGTCCTCTCTAGGCGAATAAAATGACAACTTAGTCGACGACCACCATTCCGAATCGATAGGTTCAATGTTACATAACAAAAATTTGTGAAACTCCTTCTCTAGCTGGACCGTGGACATCTTCATAAGACATTGCACACAAATCAGCTCCATGGAGCTACTGCCCTTGGTAGACAAATGTTCCATGAGTCGATGGAGCCTGTTGATTATGTCCATGTACATTTGAGCTTCTTCGGGTTGCTCTGGAATATCATGCTTCATGTGGCATTTGTGTGAGATTTGTAAATGAATCTCTCTGTTGTTACAAAATCATCCTCCAAAGTATACCTTCATATTTGATTATCAAAGTCGAGGAGATTTCGAGCTTGCTTCTGACAACAACTTTTAATCCTCGTCGTCAACATCCTCATCTGTACAAATGTCATTTTTATTTAAAAATATATCGTCGTATTCAATATTTTTGGCATTGTCTCAAATTGTGGGCCCTAAACTATAATATGCTCACATCAACATCTCATAATCAAAATATTGTCATATTGGTCTTGGATCAATGCAAAAGTGAATTGTTAAATATTAGTATGTGTCACGTAGTTGGTTTATTCCCATTGAAGACATTATAGCAATAAACTATGTTTAATTTTATATATAATTGAACGTTATATCATGGGGTTAAACATAATTAAGATTTTTATAGATTGTTCATAGATAAGATTTGTTGATACAAATTTATTTTATTTCATTATTTCATAAATTTGTAATTTTAAATTGGATTGCAAAAATAATTCTTATTAAACATTTTTGTACTATTAATGTATTTATGTATTTTTCAAGGATGATTCCTTCATTGTGCTCATCCAAATCAACAAAAGATAAACCAAGAGTTTACAAAACAATTTCCTTAATTTTACAATAGTAGATATTTATTTCGTTTCCACCTACTACAATTAGGTCCAAGTGTTTAGTACATTTCAATTCCTTTTTCCTGTGGGGCATTTCGTTAATTTTGTTTTTTTCCATTAATTTTCTTATTTTTGCCATTAAATTATCCATATTATATGAATGTGTGTCTTTTTATAAGGAATAATGAAATGAACGCAGTTAAATATTTAATCCTAACACACACACACACACACACACACACACACACACACACACACACACACACACACACACACACACACACAAACACATGCGCGCGTGCACATATGCGTCAAAAGGTGTGTGTACATGTGGAAATCCTATGGGCTCAAAACATATTATACTTGTCACAGTCCATATTTTAGACACATCGACGACCCCACAAGATTCTTATATGTTTACTGGGATTCTTTCCATCCGTTTGGGGCATGGCATGTACGATTTCTTTACATCAAAGGACATCGTGTGACCGTACATGCTTGTATTTAGTGATGGACCATATGTTTGGTCTATCCTTTTGCTTCGGGTTTGTTCTTTCTTTCATAACATTGTATCTTTGGGAGCCTTTGAGACCATCAAGAAAGGAGTAATGGTAGAATTTTTAACAGCACATGATGGGCCTTCGTACGAACCAACCGATAAAATTATGGCTTGGATTTTTAATGTTGGCAGAGGCACTATCGATAGGGATTGTGACGTTGACTTTAAGATGTGCATCACCATTATTGTTGTTAAGGTGTCATTTTTTTTCCATCACGATGGAAACACACCAAAAAAAGGAAATTTGTTTGTTGTAGGGTGAAAAGCAATTAGTCTTAATTGTATTATTAAAGTTTTGTTAGGGAAGATACATTTCACTTTCTTCATGGTTTGCTATCGCATGTGCCTTGCCTCTGAGAGTTCCGATGAAAAACATATTAACTGTTGTCCACCCAAAAAAGTTAACATTTAAAAGTTGTGATAAAATAATAGCAAATCCCCCTTTTCATTTTTCCTTCGGTGTTCACATCGTACATTTTATGTGTGATTGCTAGTTCCATTGTATAGTATATATTTCTTTAGCACAATGTATATATTCTCTTGGCCCCTCTATGAAGAAATAAGAGTTATTTGTTCTTATCATGATCAAGATTAAGACATATATGCATGCATCTAGTTAGTGGAAAGTTGATTTTTGGCACATTTTCAATATCTCAATTAAGTTCAATTCAATTTTTTGGAATATATTTTCCACTAAGCACCATTGTTTGTTGCGTTAGTATGATGAGTAGTAAGCTTCAAGAAGAATATGTTTGTACAAATTAAATTATTTTTATTAATACTTCTTTTGTCCTGGGATTTTGGTATATTAGTTTTTCATATTCAAGATCAAGGTGGGTCAATTTTGATCCAACTCTGTGAGAGATGTGTCAAAGGTCCTTTTCTACCACTTTTATACCAAATTGATGTTATATTTTTCATCGTCTACCTCCTCATCCTTCTTATCATCCCCTTTTAAATTGCATTTCCCACAACCAATGTCTTTGGCCCTCCTAAAGACATTAGAACCACATATTGTCATTAATTGGGTTAAAGTTTTTTTAATTCTATCAATACCTTTGACCATCCTGGAGACATCGACTAAAACTAAGTTTTAATTTTATTGATTTTGGCCCCTATTTATAGGTTAAGGAGTTTTACCAAAGGAAGGAAGGTTACATAAAGGCCCTAAATATTCAAGAATAGGAGCTACAATGGAAAGGTACACCAAGTCTTTGGAGTCCCCTGTAATGCCCCACTCTTTTACACCTGACCGGTGAGGGTGTGGGTGAGGGTGTGGGTCACTTTGCTGCTAAAAATAATAACCAACATTAGGGTATGGGTTCCAATGAAAGATGTTCACTTACGCTAGGCTCTTGCTATGTGACAATGATTTGAAACTTTGAAAAAATTATATAGTGTTGTAAAGGTGTACGTAATATATTAGAACACAGTCGAAGATATGTTTGCTTGCGTAAGATGAGTTTTCTTAGACTATTTTGATACCGATACAGTTTTGTGAAATATAATCACTTTTAAAAAAAAAAATCTCAATAAAAATGGAGGTGCTGCAGAGCGTGGACTGTTTGGAAAAATTCTGGAAGTAATGCAGCCTATTAGATAAAAATGGTTGCAAGATATGCCCAAATGGAAGTTTGAAAATGGAGTTTTAGAGCAGCGACCTAGGCAAGTATGCTAGATGTGGGCGCCTAGGAACAACATGTATACTGTTTGAAAAAAATTCCTCATAGTGACATGGCCGCATGGATTTATTGGCTACAGTATATGCACAAAATGATTATGATAAACAACCTTCGAACTCCCAGGGAAAAAAGTATTGATAGGTTTAAGTAGACTACAGTTGTGGCAAGATGGGAGTTTCAGAACATGGTATGAGAATCCATCGAATGCATAAAGGATAGAGGATCCTTATCAGATGTTGTAGTGGCGAAGGTGTTGGAAGACATGTATGCGAAACGTGGAAGCATGGATAAATCCCGTGAACCCGCTTGGTGAAATGCCTTAGTGTGTAACTTCCACGGGTCAGGAATGAAAACCGCTTGGAGAACCTTGGGAAACATCTCGCTAGCTCAGATTAATCGCTGACCGTAACTTGCCGGTGCGTCAGCATTGACTGGCCACCGGTTAACACCGACCACAGGCTAAAAAAATGGAAGTTGCTGTCTGGTTAAGCACCAACCGTTTAAAAACAGATTAATAGGCATGGCCTTTCTCAACCCTCTCTTGCATTATTTTTGTGGTTCTAGTCTTCCTTTGCATTGCTTTGAAAATAATATTTAAGCAAAAAAAAGTTTTCAGACAATTAAAATAAATTGTAGTACAAACAGAGAAAAATTTCCTCGGTTACACAACTTGCAGGAATAGTTCAGCTTAAACCCTTTTTCCAAACTTTCTTCTTAGATGAATGGACAATCTTGATAACCATGTAGGTTGACGGAAACCACCGAAAGATCATTCAAACTCGATTTCTAGTTTAAACTACTTGTCGTTACACCTTGCAAAGTTAATAAACATAATTTTCAACGTCTAAAACATATTTCTGAACCTCGTCATGGGAAGATTAAGCTTTGAATGGATACCTTGTCATGTGGAGAACTGTATTGAACCTTAGGATGATCTCACATATTTGTTTGTGCACTTTTTGTGACCCCTCTAGGAGCCCTATCAACCATTTTTACAGTCTTGGGAAGCTGCTAAAACTTAAAATTTGAGTTTAGTTTTGGCTTTTCGTTCGCGCCCTGAGTAAAGAAATCGATATCAACCTCTAGTATTTCTACATGTGAAAATTTCTTGAGAACATTAGTTATGAGAAATACACCTTGCGGATTAGTTTTACAAGGGGCATTTATAGGCCTCCGTCACGAATGACCATATCAATCTAATCCAACTACAACCAATGGGCTCGGAAAAGTAGTCACCATTTCTACCCTATTCATCGCTTCCGAGTTTCATCAACTCCAGGTGAATTCCCGTATATAGTTGAATTTATAGGATTTGTATCACGGTTTGTTGACCATCGAAAATCGGTGTTCAAACACGCTTTACAACCACTTGGCCTAAATTTGACGTTATCGCAAACTAGTGAGCAAATTCATAAAACACTATCATGGACCCATATTAAGTTAAATCTTTGGCAAAAAAACATGTAGGCACTAACATATGATGTCATGAATCTCAATTTGGTTGTTTGTTTCAATAAAATTGATTTTGGGAAATTGTGATGTTATTTCTCTCTCCTCTCTCTACCCCTCTCTAGTTTTGAAAATGTAATGAAAATGAAAATGCATGTCTTACCTTTCATGTTATGTAAAGTATTTCTTTCTTTGCAAATGGAAAAATAGTAATCATGAGTTGTGTTAGATTGTAGTAGAATGCCATGTCAGCGGTTATTGTTGACCCATGCTCTAATGGTTGTTTCGGGTAGCACAACAAAAGGTAAATGAAGGAATTTGACTTTATAGTTGTATTTAAAATTGTAAAATGTATATGCGGCGTATTGTATATTTGAATAATTATAATTATTTACTATTTTGAAAGGAGAAAATGAAAATAAATTAAAAGTTAGTTATTCCATGTGTGCATTGAAGGTCAGTATGCGATTCTAATTGAAAGTTGTTCAATGATATCGAATTATTAAATCAATCATTTATCATACTAATTGTAGTTTTTCCATCTTAACACTTAAATTGTTGGTTGAAAATTTCCTTGCCTTGGCCACCTAAATGAAATGAGTTTATAACCCTCTTATCATACCTTCACTCTTAGTCAAATCTTGTTAAGTACGAAAACCCTTATCGTGCTAAGACAAGGTTTAAACCTATTGCTAGTTGTTTCCTCGTTTATACTTGGGACTAATCTTTCTAAACCTTTCCACAGTTTAGGTATGTTTGTATGAGGGAAGGGCTACACTAGGTGTACCCCATCACTTTTAGTGTGAGTAAATTTGTCATCCCTAGAAGTAGTTATCTTCTCTTCGCGAACAAACTCTCCATTATGTGTGTTTTACTCTCGGTAATCTATTGGGTAACTAAGGCCTTGGGGATATAATTGGGATGTTTTCACTTTCGATGATCCCATTATAGAAATTTAAATGACTCAAGTGGAACCTATGTCTTAGTTACCTACGCATTAAACCATTGAGCCAAAGCCTTATCTCTTCACAAATTAAGTGTTACCTTGGCGATTGCTTTGAGGTACATTGGGGTTATTCAAAGGGTTACAACGCAAAGGTATTTGTTACCATAAGTTTTGTCTTGTGTAGGGTAGAGACACCTTAAGTTCTAATGATGTCGAATGTTTCTTATAATTCCTACGATGATTGTTGATAAAATACCCTTAACATACACTTGTACAATAGTTATAGTAGAGTTGTAGAAGGATTTTAAATTCATAATAACATATTGAATGTCCCACTTGTGAAATATGTTTTCTATTTACTTGGATTTTCTAAGTGTAATAAAATATGTGTGTTGTATGAGTTAATACCCCTTGAAAGCTTATTTTCACTAAGTCAAGAAGTAATGTTATATGATTCTGAGTTCTTCAAAAGGTGATGATGCCAACCTAAGACAAAGGTAAATAATGTAAATGAAATATGAACAAAAGTAAATGAAATGAATTTTGGTGTGATTGTGATGAATATCTCACACACCTTGAATGAGGTCAAACGGTTAAAAATGTTTAATATGATCTTAAAGAAAATGAAAATAATGGTATGTATCCTAAGTGATCAACATTCTAACAATGGAAACTTGTAATATTCAAGGAAGGAGACCTATTTTCATTCAATACTAGGTTTAAAAACAAAGGTGGTAATTGATCAAGTAATCTAAAAAGGAAAAGTGAATTAATTTATTTTATGTATCTTGTGGGTAGCCATCTCTCTTATTCGTCTATTGATCCCTCCTTATTGTTGGTATTATGCTTGTTGGAGCCAATGTGTTGTGATTTATTGTTACTCCATTCATGTGATTATGAGTTTGAAGGAGTACTAATTTCCTTAAACCATGTTTAACACACATGATTTATATGATTATAAAGCAAGCCATGTGATGCGCTTAGTGATGGTCAAAGACCTCACTTTCTCTCTCTCCTCATTCTTGTAAATTCTTATTTTATTTTGCCATCATTTGATGGGATGTATGTTATTTAATGCTCATTTGAGTAGTATGTGGTTTTCTTATATGTTGTGTACTTGTTTAGTACTCATTGTGAGACTAACAAGCATTTTGTGTGTATGGGGGAAGGTAGGGTCATTATGGAGGGATAAGTAAAGATAAAACTGAAGTAAACCTTGTGTGACATTAAGGAGGAACCAAAGGTATGTGGGCTTTGTTCTAGTGGAGCAATAAGTAGTTTTAAAATAAACTAGGTGGAGGGATAAGTGGCATGCACTTTATTTTACTGGAGGAACCAAAAACTTATGCCCCGTATCTTAGTGGAGCGAAAAGTGGTGCGGATTTAACCTAGTTCCCTTTACAAAACATTAGAGGCTTATTAGTGTGTGCTAATGTTATGAATATTCCTAGCCCTCTCTCTCTGATCCTCTTACAAAGGTTTGACATGGTGACACATAGTTGATTAAATATAGTTTCTCTTTCTCTTAATGGTAAACCCTAGTGGAATTAATTGGTTTCTATTTGGAATACATGTGCATTGATTGATTTGTTGTATTTTTCTTGTACACATATGTATGCTTTGTATGTGTGTATGTTGGGACTTGCATTGCAAAGGTTAAACGATAAGTGTTATTATGGTGTATGGGCTCTACTATTTATTTTGGGAGGAAACAAAGGTTGGTGAGACTAGTCTTAGTGGAGCGATAAGTGCAGAGGAATAAGTTTTATTTTCATGCGTGGTTGCATGACTTCTTGGAGGATCCAAAAGCTAGTCCCCCTTCTTTAATAGAGAGGTAAGTTGAAGTATTGACACCATTTCCCCTCGACACGCCATTTTATGGTTTGGCAGTATTATGGTTCTCATTTATAATGTTTTGTTAGTATAATCATCTCCTTGTTTTGGAGATACATGCGAAGTGATGCATGTTTTGTTTTGGTTTAGGCATTTTGTTATTGTTATGTGGGCCCAAGTGATAATGTAAGTGGTGTTTAAAAGTGTTATATGCTTTTAAGTTTAAGTTAAAAATAATAATGGTGTTTTTGATGTGTTGCATAAGTGTGTGTGTTACATCCCCAACAATGTTCTACTTATAATTTCTTCTATACATCTTGACTTCACCTACAATCATCTCTTACAAAGGCTCAAATCCAAGGGAAAGATCAATGTGTCAACAATTCAATTCAAGGTATGTATTCATAACCTCACCCCTTTACTTTGTGTATAATTGAATTGTGAATGTTGTATGTTTCATTTCATTTATGTTATCATATATATTTATCATCATTTACTTGATTGTTATCCTTACATTATTACTATAGCCCTTAAATTTACCACGGTCCTTGACATAAGTATCATATCTCTTATTGTTTAATGACATTGACAAGTCTAGTAAGATCCTCTACCTTCCTCTCTAAATATAAATTGTGTGTGTAGATCCTCCTTTATTATACCCATTCTAACATTTAACGATGATCTAGTTAATTCTTTCATTTGGATGGCCTCTTTTCTAAAGTCCTAGATAATTTTGTTGACAAAAAAACATATTTGTTGAATATAGAATGGTCTTCTACCTTTCACAAGACCTATTTCTAGTCTTAATACAAATTGTGATCATGCAAGACGAGGTAAATAAAAATTGGTGATATTTTTAGGATGTAATTGAATCTTCAATACACAACCAAGGAGATTATATCATATGAAGCACAATCATGGAATGATAATTCGAGAATCTGGATAAAAGTTGATCCCCTTAAGTCCCATCATTGAAGATAAATCTCGTACACCTAAAATTGATGAATCAAAACAATGTAGGAGAACAAATGTATTCGGTACCAAGAAAGTCGAAGTAAACTAGCATAGTAGATAAAGGGGAGGAAACATTTGATAGAGTAGCTAACTTTGGTATAATATTAAACGCTTAAAATCTTCTCAAACAAGAACACATAAACGACAAGAGGAGGGATTCAAAATCGCAAATCATGGCTTTACCATCAAACGCTTTTATAGCATTGGTGTCATATGATGTGTCCAACGGTCCCAAAAATTATGTCTTAGCGTGTGACATGAGATAACAACTAAAGGGTGTCAAAGATAATGAGAAGAATCCATACACATTTGTAGGAGCTTTAGAATATATATTTTGGTTTAAAGGATGTGGGTAATGAATTAAAAGTAAGAGTTCAAGAAGCATCCGTTTAAGAGTGAGTCCATACTAAATCCAAGAGAATTTGTGTTGGATTTCTATTAAATATTTTTTAATGTTATGAAGCATGTGATTCTAAAGTTTTATGAAAAATATAAGGTTGTGTGGTTCATAGAACACCACGCACGTAGATTTGGTTTGACATCTCCTAGATGTAGTTTACAAACAAAGTAGAAGTTGTTATTGTTGTATGATCAAAGTAGAATTTCTAGAGGCAATGGATGATTGGATCACATACAAGAAATATTTGGCCCAAGTTAATCTATCATATGTAGCATAGGTGGATAGGCAAATCTATCTACCTTTGAGTAGAATACTTCAACAACGCTAAGTGTTCAACTATAAATACCGATATAACAAAAGAAAGTGTCTCTAGCAAAGTATGTTTCTAAGGGCATTGTTTTGAAATTTTGAAGAATACAACAAGATTTTGAAGACCAAATAAATCATTTAAAGGGTTGCCTCTTTGTCACCATAATCTTTAAAATCTCATAAAAGTCAATAGTTTGTATTCTTAGTTGAAAAAATGCAGTGGCATCTAAGCAATGTATGCAATGAAAACCAAGTAAATGACACCTCTTACAAAGCTACAAGTAAATCTTTGAGGTACGCAACGAATTCATGGCCTAAAGTTTTGGAAAAGGAATGTGAAGATCGTACAATGCAACTGTAAAGGAATTCATCCTCCCCTGGGACAGCAATCCTTCAAGTTTTATCCCGGAAGAGACTAAATGTTTAGTATGTGATACCGATAGATAGACATTAGGAAGTATATTTTGTAAATTTTTATAAGTTCTAAAAATCAAATGCATGAAAATTTATGAATTGGCGAAGTGAGATATATTTGTCAACTTGTAGAAAATATTTTGAGAATGAATTTTCATTATGTAATGCTTGCAAACATGTGGAATATGTAGTAGAATAGGAAAAGTCATGTAGAAATGTAATGCCCCTTTTGTGTTGGATCCGAACACCAAAAGAACATGCATAAAACTAAATAGTAAGTTTGAAACAAAATTGAAATTAAATTTTCAAACCCTAAAGAACAAGCTATAAATATATTTTTATGATAGTAGTTAGCAAAAACTTATAGAAACCCTTCAAAATATTATTCTTCAAAGCGGGAATTAATTGCGAAGGAAAAAGTACTATAGTCTTATATTTTACCTAAAATACCCAAGGCATGTTGGCACATCACTTAGCTAATCGAGCGCTCACCCAAAGCACGCAAGGGTTCTAGGTCCCTATTTTATGGCATCTTTCTCAAGAAGTTAGCAAGATCATACAAATATTTCAGATCCATAACAAATAATGAAGTATATTGCATAACAAGAACTAGATCTAGAGCTTAACCATATGCAAGTTTACTCGTACAAGAATCAAGATTAATTTAACCATATGTGAACTTAAAACATATGTGTCAACAATTAATATCTAGCCACAAAGATCCATTTTATTAATTGATGTAAAACACAAAAACTTCATACATACATAATATGGTCACCATAAGTCATGCGTTCACATAAATCAATGAGCAAAACTCTAAAAACATGTCCATCATCTAAACCGTGCAAGTCAATACATATATATAGGGGTAGGGACTTGCCCTTCACCACCTAAGCACCCTCAAAATAGGTTGCATGCTAAGAATAGCCATGCGCCGCTACAAAATAATTACAAAAGCATGCAATTTCTCTATTAATGGATTATCTAATAATAACAACAGCTTCTAATCCTCTTAATAGCCCAAAACTATGCATGGTGTTTGATCTCCCACTTGTCTGAAATAGCCTTTGCATGCTCTTCAAGTCTTCATACAAAACGTGCTCTACACTCCATGTCTATAATCAGCCTTACACTGAAAACAACTAAGTCTTGAATCCTCGCATTTCTCGTGCGCGCCCTATTCCACTATATTTCCATGCTCACCTACGCCCCATGTTTCCACGCACCTATTCCTTATGTGTCTTTCACACTTAGGCTGCAATTCACCAACCCAACATTACCCCACACTAATTTCATTGCCACCCCGTGATGGGTAATCATAACTTATCTCTCCATGAACAAAGAATAAGGAATCAAAGAATAACTATACAAAAAGAATGAAAAATACTTGTGCACCCAAATATTAACTCGGATCACGGGGTTCACTTAGTAAAAGTATGGTATAGCTGCGTTCGAAGGGTATTAAAGAATACCCTTAATTCTAGTTTCTACCTCTAATTATTCAATTGATATGTTATATTATTATATTTAAAATACCCCTATTTTTTCCATGTATATTTTTCTTCTTTTATTTACCCCTTTTATCTTTATATTAGACAAAACATATATTATTTTTAAGTCATTCCTCTCAAAAATTTTGAAGCGCTTTAAGACCTATTATAAATCACCTTATATATGTTAAGCTTTAATCATTTATCAATAGTTCTTCTAATAATTAATATGGTGAAATAATATCACTATTAAAAGCATACACAATCCTCGCTTTTCTACCATCTTAATATTTCTTTGGTTAAAAATCTAGATTTCTCTATTAAAAAAGAGATTATAATTTAATTTATGACCACACTCTTTTTCAATTTTAAGGTATTTACTTTTAACCTTAATGTTTTATATATTACAATTAAACCTCCCTTTCCTTTGGCCCACCTCTCCAACATTATCCCCCAATACTTGATTCTTGAGAAATTAAACCATCATGTCCACCTAGACATCCTTTATTTTATTAATTTTAATTACCTCAATATGAACCCACGTTAGATATTGCCCACTATCAGCTCTGGATATTCTTCTTCGAATCTTTGTTTTTAAGTCATTCCAATCGTGATTTATTTTTTATCCTCTTACTTCCATTTCGAACCTTAATTTTATAGTACCACTCAGAACATTATCCAGGCTTGAAAATTCCATGACATCCATTCGTTGCATTATCGGTTTACCAATGTCCTTGATATTTTCCTCAGTTTACGCAAGTTGCAAAGAATAGTTGAGCGTAAACCATTTTTTTAGAGTAAACTTTCTTCTTAGATGAATGGACAATATTTATAACCATGTTGGTTAACAAAAACCACCGGAAATATCATTCGAACTTGATTTCTAGTTTAAACTACTTTTTGTTCCACATTGCAACGTTAATAAACACAATTTTCAATGTCTAAAACATCTTTTTGAACCTCGTCATGAGAAGATTAAGTTTTGAATGGATACCCTGTCATGTGGAGAACTGTATTAAACCTTAGGATGACCTCGTAGGTTTGTTTGTGCACTTTTCATAACCCCTCTAGAAGCCTTGTCAACCATTGTTTCAATCTTGGGAAGTAGTTGAAACTTAAAATTTGAGTTTGGTTTTGGCTTGTCGCTCACGCCCGAGTGAAGGAATGGATATCACCTCCATAAACCTCTAGTATTTCTACATGTGAAAATTTATTGAGAACCTTAGTTCGAGAAATAAACTTCATGGGTTAGTTTTACAAGGGGGTCTAGTAGGCCTCTGGTCATTGAATGACCAGATCAAACTAGTCCAACTACAACCAATGGGCTCAAAACGTAGTCGTAATTTATACCTTGTTCACCAATTTCGAGTTTCATCAACTCCAATGAATTCCCTATATAAAGTTGAAATTATAGGATTTGAATCACGGTTCCTTGACCATCGAAAATTAGTTTTCAAACATAGTTTTACAACCACTTGGTCTAAATGAGACATTATTGCAAACTAGTAAGAAAATTCATAAAACACTATCATGGACCCATATTAAGTTAAATCTTTGGCAAAAAAACATGTAGGCACTAACATATGATGGCATGAATCTCAATTGGGTTGTTTGTTTTGATAAAATTGATTTTGGGAAATTGTGATGTTGTTTCTCTCCTCTCTCTACCCCTCTCTAGTTTTGAAAATGTAATGAAAATGAAAATGCATGCCTTACCTTTCCTATTATGTAAAGAGTCTTTCTTTACAAATGGAAAAGTAATAATCATGAGTTCACAACATTGTAGTAAAAGGCTATGCCAGCCAGCTATCGTTGACCCATGCTCTAATGGTTGTTGTAGGTTGTACGTAGAATGACAAGTAAGATAAATGACGAAATTTGACATTATAGTTGTTTTTAAAATTTTAAAATGTATAAAATGATGCGGCGTATTGTATATTTGAATAATTATAATTATTTACTATTTTGAAAAAATAAAATGAAAATAAATTAAAAGTTAGTTATTCCATGTGTGCATTGAAAGTTGTATCCAGTTGTAATTGAAAGTTGTTTAGTGATATCGAGTTATTAAATCAATCATATATCATAATAATTGTATTTTTTCCATCTTAACACTTAAATTCTTGGTTGCGAATTGCCTTGCCTCAACACCTAAATGACATAATTTTATAACCCTCTTATCATACCTTCATTCCTAGTCAAATCTTATTAAGTATGAAAACCCTTATCGTGTTAAGACAAGGTTTAAACCTATTGTCAGTTGTTTCCTTGTTTGTATTTGGTACTAGCCTTTTGAAACCTTTCCACGCTTTAGATACGTTTGTATGAGGGAAGAGCTACACTATGTGTACCCTGTCACTTTTAGTGTGAGTAAATTTTTCATCCCTAGATGTAATTATGTTCTCTTTGCAAAAAAACTCTCCTTTATGTGCTTTTTATTCTAGGTACTCTATTGGTTAACTAAGGCCTTGTGAGTATAATTGGTATTTTTTCACTTTCGGATGATTTCGTTACGAAATTTAAATGATTCGAGTGGAATCTATGTCTTAGTTACCTACGCATGAAACCATCGAGTCGAAGCCTTATCTCTTCACAAATTAAGTGCTACCTTGGCCAATTGCTTCAAGGTACATTGGGGTTGTTCAAGGGATAGGAGGCAAAGATATTTGTTATAATAAGTTTTTCCTTGGGGTAGGGCATAGACGCCTTAAGTTTCAATGATGTCAAATGTTTCTTATAACTCCTACGAGGATTGTTGATAAAATACCCTTAACATACACTTGTATAATGGTTATAGTAGAGTCGTAGAAGGATTTTAAATTCATAATAATATATTGAATGTCCCACTTGTGAAATATGTATTCTATATACTTGAGTTTTCTAAGTGTAATAAAATATGTGCATTGTATGAGATAATACCCCTCGAAATCTTATTTTCACCAAGTGAAGAAGTAGTGTTATATGATTCAAATTTCTTCAAAAGGTGATGATGCCAACCTAAGACAAAGTTAAATAATGTAAATGAAATACGAACAAAAATAAATGAAATGAATTTTGGTGTGATTGTGATGAACATCTCACACACCTTGAATGAGGTCAAAACAGTTTAAAAACGTTTAATATGATCTTAAAGAAAATGAAAATAATGGTACGTATCCTAAGTGATCAACATTCTAACAATGGAAACTTGTAATATTCAAGGAAAGAGACGTGTTCTCATTCATAACCAGTTTGTTTTAAAAGGTGGTAATTAATCAAGTAATCTAAAAAGGAAAGGTGAATTGACTTATTTTGAGACTAACAAAAATTTTGTGTGTATGGGAAAAGGTAGGGTCATTATGGAGGGATAAGTAAAGATAAAACTGAAGTAAACCTTGTGTGACATTGAGGAACCAAAGGTATGTGGTCTTTGTTCTAGAGGAGCGATTAATGGTTTGATATAAGCTAGTTGGAGGGGTAAGTGGCATGCACTTTATTTTACTAGAGGAACCAAGAACTTATGCCTCATACCTTAGTGGAGCGATAAGTGGTACGGATTGACCCTAGTTCCCTTTGCAAGCCATTAGAGGCTTGGTAGTGTGTGCTAATTTCGTGAATGTTTCTAACCCTCTTTCTTCGATCCTCTTATAAAGGCTTGACATGGTTACACATATTTCATTAAATGTAGTTTCTCTTTCTCTTAATTCTAAACCTTGGTGGAATTAATTGGTTTCTATTTGGAATGCATGTGCATTGATTGATGTGTTGTATTTTCTTGTATGCATGAGTATGCTTTGTATGTGTGTATGTTGGGGACTTGCATTGCCAAATGTGGAGGGATAAGTGTTATTATGGTGTATGGGGTCTCTTATTTATTTTTGGGAGGAAACAAAGGTTGGTGAGACTAGTCTTAGTGGAGTGATAAGTGCGAGAGGGATAAGTGTGTTTTCATGCATGGTTGCATGAATTCTTGGAGGAACCAAAGGCTAGTCTCCCTTCCTTAGTGGAGGGATAAGTGGAAGTATTGGCACCATTTCCCCGACAGGCCATTTTATGGCTTGGTGGTATTATGTTTCTCATTTCTAATGTTTTGTCGTATAATCATCTCCTTGTTTTGGAGATATATGTGAAGTGACTCATGTTGTGTTTTTCATTCATGCATTGTGTTATTGTTATGTGGGCCTAAGTGATAATGTAAGTGTTGTTGAAAAGTGTTATAAGCTTTTAAGTTTAAGTTAAAAAAATATTGGTGTTTTTGATGTGTTGCAAGTGTGGGTGTTACATCCCCACCTATGTTCTACTTAGAATTTATTTCTTCTATACATCTTGACTTCACCTACTACTATCTCTTACAAAGGCTCAAATCCAAAGGGAAGATCAATGTGCCAACATGTCAATTCAAGGTAAGTATTCATAACCTTACCCTTTACTTTGTGTATAATTGAATTGTGAGCGTTGTATGTTTCATTTCATTTATGTTATCGTATATGTTTATCATCATTTACTTGATTGTTATCCTTACATTGTTACTATGGCCCTTAAATTTACCACAGTCCTTGACGTAAGTATCATATCTCTTATTGTTTAATGGCATTGACAAGTCTAGTAAGATCCCCCGCCTTCCTCTCTAAATATAGATTGTGTGTGTAGATCCTCCTTTACTATACCCATTCTAACATTTAACCATGATCTAGTTAATTCTTTCATTTGGACTATCTCTTTCCTAAAGTCCCGGATAATTTTGTGGACTAAAAACATATTTGTTGACTATAGAATAGTCTTCTACCTTTCACAAGACCTATTTCTAGCCTCAATAACAATTGTGATCACTCAAGACGAGGTAGATAAAAAATTGGTGATACTTTTAGGATGTAATTGAATCTTCAATACACAATCAAGGAGATTATATCATATGAAGCGCAAGCATGGAATGATAATTCATGCGACAAATCCAGATAAAAATTGAGTCCCTTAAGTGCTATCATTGAAGACACATCTCGTGCACCTAAAATTGATGAATCAAAACAATGTAGGAGAACAAATGTATTCAGTACAAAGAAAGTCGAAGTAAACTACCATAGTAGATAAAGGGAAGGAAACATTTGATAGAGTAGCTAACTTGGGTATAATACTGAACGCTTAAAATCTTCTCAAACAAGAACGCATAGACGAAAAGTGGAGGGATTCCAGACCGCAAATAGTGACTCTACCACCAAACGCTTTTGTAACATCGGTGCCATATGATGGGTCTAAGGGTTCAAAAAATTATATCTTAGCGTGTGACATGAAATAACAACTTAAGGGTGTCAAAGATAATGACAAGAAGCCATACACATTCGTAGGAGCTTTAGATTATATATGTAAGTTTAAAGGATGTACATGATAAGTTAAAAGGAAGAGTTCAAGAAGCATCAGTCTAAGAGTGAGTCCATACAAGATCTGAAGAAAATAACACCGAATCCAAGATTATTTGTGTTGGATTGCTATTAAATGTTTTTTTAATGTTATGAAGCATGTGATTCTAAAGTTTTATGAAAAATATAAGGTTGTGTGGTTCATAGAAAACCCACACACGCAGATTTGATTTGACATATCCTAGATGTAGTTTGCAAACAAAGTAGAAATTGTTATTGTTGCACGATCAAAGTAGAAGTTGTAGAGGCAATGAATGATTGGCTCACTTATAAGAAAGATTTGGCCCAAGTTAATCCATCATATGTAGGAGTGGTGGATAGGCCAATCTATCTACCTTTTGTAGGATACTTCAACAACGCTAAGTGTTCAACTATAACTATTGATATAACAAAAAAAAAGTGTCTCTAGCAAAGTATGTTTGTAAGGACAGAACTGTTTTGAAATTTTGAAGAATACAACAAGATTTTGAAGACCAATGAAACCCTCAGTAAAGGGTGGTCTCTTAGTCACCATAATCTTTAAAATCCCATAAAAGTCAATAGTTTGTATTCTTAGTTGAAAACATGCAATGGCATCTAAGCAATGTATGGGGTGAAAACCAAGTAAATAACACCTCTTACAAAGTTACAAATAAAGATTTAAGGTATGCAACAAATTCATGGCTTAAAATTTTGACAAAAGGATGTAAAGATCGCACAATACGACTACAAAGGAAGTCATCTTCCGCTGGGACAACAATCCTTCAAGTTTTATCCTAGGAAGAGACTAAATGTTTAGTATGTGATGATCATAGATAGACATTAGGAAGTATATTTTGGAAAATTTTATAAGTTCTAAAATCAAATGCATAAAAATTTATAAATCGGCAAAGAAATATATATTTGTCGACTTGTAGAAAAGATTTTGAGAATGAATTGTCATTATGTAATGGTTGCAAATATGTGGAATATGTAGTAGGATAGGAAAAGTCGTCTAGAAATGTAATGCCCCTTTGGGTTGGATCTCGAACACTAAAGGTACTTGCATAAAACTAAACCGTAATTAAATTCTCAAACCCTAAAGAACAAGCTATAAATATGTTTTTAAGATAGTAGTCACCACAAAACTTATAAAACCCTTCAAACTATTATTCTTCAAAGCGGGAATTAATTGCAAGGAAAAGGTATCACGAGAATATCTTGTTTACCAATTTAATATCAATTGGAAATTAATTATGAACAATAAAAATACCCCTTACAAATATGGATCGAAAATAAAGAATTCATAACTCAAGTATAAACAAATATTCCAAATGCTAAAAATAAGAGGAACACAATTATGATTGAATTTGAAGTTGTCGTGCCCTAGAACACCCCAAACTCCACCTTAAAGGCAGGTTGCCACTCTAGGAAAGGGTCTCGAAATTGGCCAAGCAACAAGTTTGAAAGCCTTGTAAGCTCAAACACGAACTTGTGTGGTTGTCCTACACTCAAAACCATGCAAATTTGATCTACCCTAGCTATTAACGATGCCCTAAGACCGATAAATATGCCTTGAATCTCTATAAATTTGATTGTAGCACAAGTATTAATTTTGTATGAGATCACCAATGAAAAGGTGAGGGTTTCCATCCTCAAATCTAAGTGATATTGAGGGATTTCGTCCTCAATAGAACTCCATGGAGAGTTTTCGTCCTCAATGGATGAGAAAGAAAGCATAG
Source organism: Taxus wallichiana var. yunnanensis (assembly GCA_018340775.1). Lineage (NCBI taxonomy): Eukaryota > Viridiplantae > Streptophyta > Pinopsida > Cupressales > Taxaceae > Taxus > Taxus wallichiana. The sequence continues at coordinate 1,046,282,907 of CM031240.1, forward strand.
TATGTTCCAACTCTAAGAGAATAAATTCTCAAGCATGCATAATCGGTGTCCCCGATTTCACCTGAAATCTGAGACTACCCCCATGTTAAAATTTTCGTACTTTTAAAATAACGGGTCGTTTTGTGTTTTTATTGCCAAAAGATGCATGTGTTGCGTTAAGATATCCCCACTTAATCATGCTAAAAAGTCCAATTGATTAATAGATCCAAGGCTGGAAAGACATCTCTCATGCAGCAAGAAAGAGCAAGTGGAATCATTCGAGATTCAAGATTCCCATCCACGGCTCGATTGCCTAAATTCATCATGGAATGTGCAAGGTCATACCATCCACTATCCAGATCAATCCGGATGCTGCGGGAAAGACAATAATCCGGCTGGATGCACAATTTATCAATTATTGTCTGAAGATTCCAACACGACCGGTGGTGACTACAATCAGCATGTTGGACGCCGGCAACAGATGGGAGAAGCACAAAGTAGACTGTGTGGGCATAATGAACAACAGGTATATGAAGAAGCCCAGATCTCCATCGAAGTTCCTGAGGACTCTTCCACGATCCAATCTGGTGCAGGAAGTGGATGATATTACCAAATTGCTATGCAGGATAAATGGAGAAGCTAACACTCACAACTTCCGCTCATGGATGTATGCCTTCATCAAGACCATTGAGATCAACAAAGCAGATTCAATAATCAATTGGGCGGAGATCATCAGTGACAACATCGGTGAGCAGCTCCGAAGTGTGAGGCGGACATACAACTTCAAGATGACTTCCTACCTGGTATATGCAGCAGCCTCGCAGGGTATCTTTTCCAAGCTGGATAGATGGGGCGTACTCTCGAAGGATCCTATTTTTGAGTGCTACCCATAGCTGATTGTGCCTGAATGCAATAAAGATTACAAGGTGGTCAATGATGGATTCTTCTATGAATTCATTTGCAAGTTGAACAGTGATTTGAAGACCAACAGGGTGAGCAAGGAAGCTTGGGATGTTATATACCAGCATGGTTGTATCTTCATCCAATTTGTAGACTTTACATACCTCAAGGTAACCGACTTTTCAGAGAACCAGTCAAGTTACCCAAATATCCAAGCGACAAATTGGTCATCATGGAGTTGTGCAGATAGCTCATAGAGATGCATGACCTATAATCAAAGTGGCACAAGTCTACAGGCTTCTTTCCGATCACAGTGGGCTATTACAGCTGCCAGAGCATTCACAAAGCCAGAGGAATTGAAGTTGAGATGTTCTCTGAGTGTGAGCATGAATTCTTCCCAGCACGGCTGAACTTCGATCCATATGGGGTAAAGGAAAGGAAAATCTTCCAGGAGTACTCGCATGTGCCTTTGTTAGAAGAATTCTCGATGAAGTGCAGAAGCGAGTATGAAGTCAGAAAGAAAGACTTCAGAAGATTGTCAGCACGACAAGTATTTGATTATGGATTAGCACGGATACCTATGGATCTCATTGACGATGGGCATGTGTTACTTAATTCATACCACCAGATGGGAGGGGATAGAGCTACTCTTCAAGAGAACATTGGTAGATGCCACACGATCGAGGAGAGATCTGGTGCAGTTCTGGTCAATACCTCAAACTGGTTACTTACAAAGGGATATTTCCTTGATGAAGCTTTGATGAATCAGATCACAGAAACCTCAGCATAGGAGACTCCATCAAAAGGAAGCACGAGGGAGAAAGTAGCAGAAGGCCTAAAAAGCTTAAAGTGCAAAAGAAGTCTCATACATAGGAAAAGGTCACTTCTACGGCTATGGTGTTAGTTCCGACTTCTCCAAATAACGTCACTCACACTTCACCTTTAAACCTCAGAAAGATATTGTCGTTCCTCCGTTGAATCCGGCAACATTTGTGTTCTCTCCTCAGCCACTTTGATCTTCACCTCTTCCTGAAGAAACACTAAAGTTGCAGATGGCAGAATTTGAAAGAGCATTGTCTTTGGACAATTCAGAAGACGGTAGTCACAACACTGTAGCAATTTTGGATGGAGAGGAACTAGAGCACGAGATGGTGGTGCATTCAATGACTTCTCATTCTCCAAGAAGCAATTTCTCAAAGTGGTTGGCCTCACAATCAGTCCTCGAAGCTAGAGAGGAGATCAACTTGGAGGAACATGACTTGCAGTTGCTCCTGAGTTTGGGCGGAAAAGACAGAAGACCTAAAGTTGCTAAGGTGACTTCAAGGTTGATTATTGAAGAATCAGGGCAAAAATTTCGTTGAGGTATCAGTTCCGACAGAAGGAAAGCAGAAGAGCGAGCTTACGGCAATAGATATAACAGTGACCAAAGTGTCGATAGGTCAAACCACTACTGAAGGATTAAAGCAAGACACACAGACACTGATAAATGCTTTATTCCTTAAGCTTGACAAAGAGAAGGCAAAAAAGCTGAACTTCAAAAGTAGGTTTCCCAGTTGTGCGAGATCATTGCTAAGGTTGCCAAACCTTTCTCTCAGCCAATTTCAACACATGAGTAGGTGAGTGATCATTTGATGCAAGAAGTGGAAAATGCAGGTAACCAAGTTAGAGCTATCGATGAATGGAAGAGCCTAATCATTCGCCAAGCTTCTGTACAACTCAGGGAGGTGCCAGTTCGTCTAAAGGTTATGAAGGATGCATTAGTTCAGCTGAAGCAACTGGTGACAAGCACGGTAGATATGAATACAGTGGCTGAAAGTAACCTGGGCACTTTGGTCGAGATAAATAAGCTGCCGAAGGAGGTTTTGATTGCAGAACAAATTGTGCCTGATGGATCGGTTGAAAAGGGGAAGCAACTTGAATTCACAGTCTCTTTTCACTTGGAGATCTTCATAATTATGCTGAAAAGAATGTGGGTGCTCGAGGATATGGCATCATCATCAAGTCAAATGTAATTGCTTTCACCAATGAGGAAGTGGTTGGGAACGTTTCTTCATTCATAAGGACCATTCCCAACAAAGTGCCTGATTCCTTGGAAGGCTCTCTTCTGATGATTCAAGAGAGGATTGATGAAGTTGTTAGGCCTTTCACGATGAATTCAATCAGTAAGCTGGTAACGCTGCAATCAGACATTAAGAAGTTTGGGCCTAGTTTGAAGGAGGTGGAAGTGAGCATCGAAGTTTTGAGCGAAGGATTGCTGCAATTCAGATAGAGAAAGAAGTTGTGGCTAAAGCGGATGGGAAATTGTTGAACTATATGTTTGAAAAGTATATTCAGTATCAAAACAAAAAGAAAGTGTAGAAGTTACAACTGGCATATCTTCCTTCCTCATTTCTTTCCTGTCTTATTTCTTATGTTCCCATATGTAATTTTAAACTTAAAAGTCATTCATTTGAAAACCATTACTTTAAGTAATTTGGAATGATTCTTTGAGTTAAGTGATAGATGTGCACAATTTTGACTTGAACTCCTGATGCATGTCACTAAGAGAGGAATTAAAGGAAGATGATTTCCAGATGTTCTTTTTACTTCTTGTTTGTGTTCTAGTTCAATTATAGTCTCCCATTTGTAATTTCTCTTCAACATATTATAAGTAGAGGAAGAACCTACAGGTTAAAGGATCAGAATTTGTAAGCGGCATTCTTGTGTTCCAGACTTTGTGTTGAAACCCCTGATAGCTATTTGAAAGCAGAGGAATAGAAAGGAGCATATTTCGAGAACTTTGTGTCAACGGTGCACTTTGTTTCTAACTTTCTATCTTAGATCTATTCATAAACTTTGTGTTATTCTAGATCTAGATCTGAAAGTTTCCTTTGCTTATAATTATGTATGTTAATATCTATCTATTTTACCTATGTGCATGCGATCAACTCTGTAATCTATTGATTGGGTTGCACATCTTCCCCCTTTCCTTCCTATGTTTCTATTATTTTCCCCTTCTTCAGATATTTCCTTTCTTTTACAACTGCTTACTTGCTGCAGAATCCGTATAGCTATGGTTCATGAGTTACACGGTTAAAGTAATACCCACAAATAGATATACGAATATATATATATATATATATATATATATATATATATATATATGTATATATATATGTATATATATATATATATATATGTATGTATGTATGTATATGTATATATATATATATGTATATATGTATGTATGTATGTATATGTATATATATATATGTATATATGTATATATATCTATATGTATGTATATATGTATATATATATATATAATCTGAAAAAAATCTTACACGGAGCCTCACCGTAAATGAGGGATATTTATCTCATGACCGCTAGGTTTTCAGCTATGCAAAAATCTAGCCAACAAGTTTTGGTGACTCTGTTGGGAACAACTCTCTTTGCAGATCAAAGCTTATCTCTGGCGGTTGAGTGTTTCCCATTCAACTTTTAACCTAGTTGAACGTCCATTCACTCGATCTGTGAAGGTGCACAGGAAGGACTGATCATTTCTTCAGATTACAGGAGCAATTCAATTTCAATCATCCTCCTCAAGTTAGAAGCCGTAGATCTAGTCTCTCACCAGGAAGAAGAGTACACACTCATCCAGATCCGGATCGTCTTCAGCATAATCCGAAGCTATAATTATCCATCAAGTCTACTCTCATAGAAGATGTGCCCCATTCATCATGCAGAATTAGAATCATAACCAGATGGTACATGTTCCATGGGGAGAATTTTTTGGGACACTGAACTTGACTCCACCTATGCATGCTCTTCCTAAAGGATCAAGAAAGAATTTCTCAAAAATTCTTTGGAGACGACAATCAAAATCTAGATGATCACTTGGTAGCATTCTTCATATCTTGCGGTGTGCTTGCAGTGGAGCATGAAGATGTCTCGGTCAGAATTTTCATTGAGACTCTACATGATTTGGTCAAGAATGGTTCTATCGATTAGCACCTGAATCTATAACAAATTAGGCGTCCATGCGAGAGCAATTTCTAAAAAGATTCAAGCTTGTAGAAATGCTAGCACGTTCATCACTCATCTTACACAATTAAAGAAGGAACCAAATGAGAACATGAGGGACTTTATTGCAAGGTTCCAAAGGATTTTATATAAAATCCCCACTTCTGTTGCGCTCAAGTGATGAGAATCAAAAGACATTTTTTATAAACGCTTTGTTTCCCGAAGTTGGATATCAATTGCGAAGGGCAAGACCTGTGAATCTACTAGAAGCACAAAATGTTGTTGTGGAGGTTGAAGATGACTTGATCATGGCTGGAAAAATTAGACAATCACCCCACAAAGGTGATGGAGCTTCTTCAAGTACTTCTGACCCTTTGCTGTAAAGATTGGCTAACGACATGCTGCAAATCAAGAAGCAAATATCTCAAGGAGGAAATGCAACTCCTTTAAGAATAGCTCCTGCTCGGACCTTTAATCACAAAATCAAAATCGAAATAGACTTACTACTGCACCACAACGGTTGGCAATTGAAGCTACTCCAAGGAACAACTTGGAAACTAATGAAGAAGATCTTGGCATTGATGAATCATTTGATGGTGAGGAATTTGTAGATCTTGTTAGCGACTCCAACATTGGTTACATGGACTATGAATCTGATGAGGGCTATTATGAATCTTTTGAAGATTCTGATGGTCACACATTTGCGGTGTTCACAAGGTCCCAAACACGCCAAAATGTTGAAGCATCCACAAGTGGCCAAAGAAGAGAAAGAGAAGATCCTGGGCCAGATGTTACTATCCTAAAAAGAGGCAATACACTACCTTCTTCATTAGCTCCCAAGGATAAGCATGTAAGTTCTTTCAATCCGCAGTAAAGGGCTAATGTGCATCCGGCTGAAGTAAGTCAAGATTTCGATATTATTGATCACATTAAAAAGACCAAGGTTCAGATGTCAGAAGTTGAGTATTTGAGGGAATTTCCTGATCAACTAAATAGGTTGGTTAAGTATGTGCAAAGTAATGGTCCCAATACTCCAACAAATAGTGTTTCACGGGGTATCTTGTCTAGTCCGAAGATTACTCCTCCTTCAAACAATGCAGCTGCAAGCTCTTCTCCTTCTACTTCTTCTCCTGCTACATCGAAAGGATCGAGCCATTCTATGTGTCATTACTTATTAACGGTTATAAATTAAGTAATTGCATTCTAGATTCTGGAGCTTCCGACAATGTGATGCCTGCCAAAGTTGTTGATGCCCTGGGTCTCACATTGACAAAAACCATTGGAAGATGTTATTCAATGGAAAGACAAGTACCTCTGGTTGGGAAAATCAAAGATGCACAAGTAGTACTTGCTTCATTCCCAGACAAAAGATTAAAGATGACTATCCTTGTAGCAGACATCCTAGTATCTTATGGCATGCTTTTGAGTAGGAATTTCTGTAAAGAACTTGGGCGGAGAAGTCAAGATGGATTGGTCTTGTGCGCACATACCAATCAAGGGAGTTAATTAGAAGTTAGAACTGAGAAGAAATCCAAGTACATAGTATCAAAATCTGAAGATCCTAGATCTCAGATCTTGTTTCAAGAATCCGATCATGGAGTCTATTATCTAGAAATGGATAAAGAAGAAATTCAACTTGTGATCCAAGAGCCACATCAACTGGATAATAAGGTTTGGTCTCTGGAATTTGATGGCAGTTGTTGTTCATTTGGATCCGGTGCAGGTGTTGTTCTTATTTCTCCTGAGGGAAAGGTGCATGCACATTCCTTCAAGTTAATGTTTGAAAATACTAACAACACGACGTAATATGAAGCATTGTTGTTAGGAATGAAGCAGGCAAGAACAATGGGAATCAATCTCTTAGACGCAAAGGGAGATGCTGAGTTGATTGTTAAGCAGATACGAGGTCTCTACCAAGTCAAAAAGGACAAAATTCGGCATTATAGAGACCGGGTCTACTCTGTTATCCTAGATTTTTGGATTTCTCAATATCTTATATTTTAAGAGAGTAAAATTCTAGAGCTGATTCACTTTTTAGTGAATCGCAACTTTATTAAACCCATATCAGCCACCCACATTCTTCAGACAAGGGGATTACAAAGTTGAGATGGTCTTCCACCCAAGGTTCCTAATAATGTCCAACAATTGTAGGTCTTTAATGATGATAAGCAGATTGTTGCATTTCTACGACAAAAGGACAACATCGAAGAGATCTACTATGAGGGAAGCAATTCACCTCCAAGACAAACTACTATGGGAGAAATGGATGCAAAGGTCTTAGGAAGTCAAGAGATTATTCAACTGAAGGGAAATAAATTTCCTAAAGGCTTAGTATCTCTTGAGGAAATGTTTGACAAGCATGATGAGATGCTTTAAAAGAATGAAGAAATTACGGAAGGTTCTTCCTCCGATACACAATTATTAAATTTGGGAGCAAGAAATGATCCCAAATTAGTAAATCTGGGTAAGTGTTGTTCAGAGGAAGAAAGATAAGCTTTTACAAAGCTTCTTAAGAAATATATGGATGTTTTTGCTTGGTCTTACCAAGATCTAAAGACATATTAGCCTACAGAATTTCAACACTATATCCCATTAAAGTAAGAACAAAATCCTTTCAAGCAGAAGTGCATGTGGCATAACCCTACTATTTCAGGGACTATCTTTGCAGAAATCCAAAAGTTGTTAGATGAAAAGATAATTTATCCCATACATCACTCTGAATGGTTAGCCAATATAGTTCCTATGAGAAAGAAGAGTGGTGAGATTAGGTTGTGCGTTGATTTTCGCAACCTCAATCAAGCCTCCTTGAAAGACAACTACCCCATTCCCATCATGGACCACACTCTTGTAGGTCGTTATTGGATCTGAAATGTTATCCATGCTTGATGGTTTTTCAGGCTACAATCAGGTCAAGGTGGCTAAGGAAGATCAATATAAAATGGCATTCATTACACCTTGGGGAACTTTTGCTTATCAGAAAATGTCTTTCAGTTTGATCAATGTTGGAGCTACGTTTCAAAGAGCTATGGATTTAGCATTTTCTCATCTCAAGGATGTAAGCATAGTAGTATACCTCGATGATCTGATAGTCTTTTCCAAGGATAGAAGCATGCACATTTCAAATCTGGAAGAGGTTTTCATCCAATGCCACAAACATGGTATTTCTCTGAACCCTAAGAAATCTATTTTTGTTGTAACGGAAGGGAAGCTACTAGGGCATATTGTCTCAAAGGAGGGAACCAAGATAGATCCCGAGCGTGTCAAATCTATTCAGACGTTTCCCTTGCCAACATCCAAAAAGGGGGTTCATTCTTTCTTTGGTAAAGTAAATTTTCTCAGAAGATTCATCCCTGACTTTGCTGAATTAACACGTCATATCTCGAATATGATGAAGAAGACATAGGATTTCAAATGGAGAAGTGAGGGGAAGGAAGCGTTCGAGAAAATTAAAGAGGCCTTGTCAAAATCCCTTGTCTTGGTTTCACCATACTTTAGTAAAGAATTTATTCTTTACTATTATTCCTCCGAACACACAATGTCAACAATCTTGATGCAAAAAAATCAAGAGGATGTAGAAGCTCCGATTGCTTTCATGAGCATGCCTTTAAAATCTTATGAGTTGAAATATACTTCGATGGAAAAACATGCATATGCAGTGGTAAAGGCATGTAAGGCATTCAGGTATTATATTCTTGCCTCACATACTGTGGTCCTGGTTCCGGATACTGCAGTGAAGTCTATCCTCACCCAACAAGAGTTAGGGCTATTAAGAGGCACATGGGTGACGAAGGTGCAAGAATATGACCTAGATATAAAGCCCACAAAGCTGGTTTGAGGAAGAGGTCTATGTGAATTGATGACTGAGATGAAAGCAACAGAACCAGAAGAAAGTCAAGATTTTCCTATGGTTCTTTTTATAGATCTGGTGGAAGAATGGTACAGTAATATTGCCTATTTTCTAACTTATGGAGAATGCCTAGATCAACTTTCTCGAAAGGAAAAACGTACTATTAAACTAAAGTCCAAGGAATTTGTCCTTTGGGACAATGGTTTATATAAAAGAGGAATTGATGGTGTATTTCTCCAATGTGTAGATAAAGCTCAGCAGGATCAGCTTTTAAAACAATTTCATAATATGGCTTGTGGTGGTCATTTCTCAGCCCGAGTCACTGCTCACAAGATCCTCCGAGCAAGGTATTATTGGCCCACACTTTTTCAAGATACTGCAGAGTGGGTGTCTAAGTGTCAAGCATGCCAACACTTTGTTGGGCGTGTAAAATTGCCCGCATTACCTTTAAAACCAGTTGTAATTGAAGAACCCTTCCAACAATGGGGCATGGATTTTATTGGTATGCTCAACCCGGCCTCCAGTGCCGGTCATCATTACATCCTAATAGCTACTGATTATTTCAGTAAGTGGGTAGAAGCCATTCCTGTTAAGAACGCCACTTCCGCGGAGGTGTGTAATTTTATAAAAGAAAATATTGTTATTAGGTTTGGCGTGCCCAGTAAAATAGTAGCAGATAACGCTCCTAATTTGTCTTCTGAGGAGCTGGTCGAGTTTTGCTACACTCATGGAATTCAGCTGGTACATTCTTCCAATTATTACCCACAAGGGAATGGCCAGGTTGAATCAAGCAATAAGAATCTGGTGACTATCATGCGAAAATTAGTAACTGAAAATCAAAGGACTTGGCACAAAAATTTGTTTGATGCACTATGGGCAGATAGAATTACACCAAAGAAAGCTATAGGCATGTCCCCTTTCCAGCTGTTATATGGGAGAGACATAGAATTGCCTCTTACCTTGGAATTTCCTACTTTACAACTTTCTAAAGCTCTGGAGGATGCTACATTCACTGATGCCATTGAAAAGAGGATAATGTATCTGACTGAATTGCAAGAAGTACAGGTTCAAGTAGCCAGAAAATTGTCAGAGCATCAAAGGAAGGTGAAGGTGATCTTTGACAAAAAGGCCAGAGAAAGAAAGTTTGAGATTGGTGATTGGGTCCTGTTATGGGACAAAAGAAGAGAAACAAAAGGCATGCACAGGAAGTTTGATTCACTTTGGAAAGGGCCTTTTGTGATCAAGAAGACTATCGGACAGATAGCTTCATCCTTGCTCATCAGGATGGGATTGAACTGCCGTTGCCTTTCAACGGGCAACATTTGAAGCTTTTCCAGATCTAAGAGTGCGGGTAAAACCTGTATGTATATAAATAAACTTTCTTTGTTTTTCGGTGTTGTGTTGTTTTTGTTTTCCTGACCCCAAGCCCAATGGACAAGATATGAAACCAAAGATGTTGGGATCTCATCTTTACTCTGTCTTTTTAACAGAGGAAAATATGTCCACAGACGGAGCCGAATGGTGTCCCCAAATTTCACCCTAAAATCTGAGACTACCCCCATGTTAAAAATTTCGTACTTTTAAAATAACGGGTCGTTTTGTGTTTTTATTGCCAGAAGATGCCTGTGTTGCGTTAAGATATTCCCAGTGAATCATATGAGCCAATTTCGACAAATACCCAGATGTCGAAACTCGTTTTATCCCTCCGCCAAGTTTTGTCTGCGGGAAATTTTTATTTAATTATTTATTAAATAAATAGTGCCCCGTTTGAAGTAAATTGTGCTCTAGTTGAACCTGTTGAGGTTTTGCATGTCAATATTCACATATATCAATAGGGTTTTCATCAAGAATGAATCCTGGGCTTTGTATATGACTTCTGGCAACGTTTTTTGTTTTTATTTATTTCTTTTTCGTTTTTCTCTGGTTTTCTCCTTTGTTTCTCTGTGAAATTCCCCTAGGTCAATTCCTGTTAGGATTAATATTGTTTACATTATTAATCATGATTATTATTTATAATATATATGAGTAAATTGTAATATTATTAATGATGAGTTAATATAACTCATATTAAAAATATAGGATTAATAGTTGTTATATTAAACAACTATAACTAATATTGTTTATACGTGAGATTTGGTTATACAACCAACTCACGAATATAGGAGTTTATGGGGAGTGTTGTTGAACAGCCTCCGTGAAAATAGGAGCAGACTCTCCTATTAATATGTAACGATGTATTATGCTGAGATACAGATGAAATATATCAATATTATTGTGTAAATATGGTCTAAAATTGTCATTTGGTATCTGAGCAGGAATGAAAATTCTATGAGATTTGTGTAGGGCATATTCAATTTGTGTATTGCCCTAGTTTATGATTCTCATATATATTTTTGCAATCGCTCAAATCTGTGAGAACTGATATAAAGAACATGTTGTAACTTTTTTATTATGATCTGGGTCACTGTGATTTTTAATGGGTTTGAAGAGTTATTTGTAAGGAAAAAACTATTCAAATTTCAGTTGAACCCACTTCCGAGATCTGGAGAAAATTGAAAAATACGACAGACATTTTCTATTATTTTCTTGAAGGCACGGTGAAAAAGAGACAAAAGAGCAAGTATGCAGCCTTGAGAAGTGTGGACTTCCAGTGTCCCTATATCTGCAAAACATTTGAGAGTGTTCTCATGTATCTCGCTGCTCCTTCAAATCAACACGTAGATTTGCATGTTTTGTGTGCTTTTGTGTATTCGGGAATACATTCCACTCGAGGATAGCACACGTAGACAGAATTCCTATTCAATTCAGCTACGTATCATCTCTTTGAATTTGTGCTTCCACTTCTGAATGGCGGCACCCATAATCCCGTGGATACTCTGTTGGTTGAGTATATACTCATACAAGATCTGTATTTCCTTTCAACGCTTCTGCGTTGTATTTTCATCCAAAAGCATACCGCACCCCTGCAGAACAAAATGCGGATTTGGATTTGAAGCATCCCAGCCCTGTTGAAATAATTCACTGATCAAGCCACATTTATCATTGCATTGGATAATCAGCACACAGTTTCGAATTGGAGATTGTCAATCCCTATGCAGCCAACTTGACTCCTCTTCCGGACCGAATTCTCTGTAGCTGATTTCATAACATGCATCGATTCTTATTTGCCATGCATAAACAGTTGGATCCATGAACACTGAGCTTATATTGATCCATGTGGACTTAAATTTTGCATGGTGTGTAATTTGCATAAAGGTCAAAATCTACAAGAATGTTCACGTTATAGTTGAATGTGTGAGGAAGTCAAGTAAGGAGTAGTATATTTAAAAAAAAACTAGGGATTGTAAATTAAGTTTTTGTTTAGGTATAAACATTGTCTTTTGATTTAAAGTACTATAATTTCATGGCTTTAGATGTTTAGATAGTTCATAGTCTATATTGGCAAAGTTGAGGTGTAAAGCCATGAATAGTTTTTTAATATTTCATTGTGTTGTTCATGTCAAAAGATATTTGTAGAGTTATTGTAAATTTTCATTTTGTGGCATTGTAAGTCTTTGTGTTGTTAGTTGATATTGTGAGTCAGAGTTATAAAATGTCAAAATAAGTGATTTTAGGATTGTTATCATTGTCCAATCAAGTGCTAACAGTGAAAAATTGTGTATAGTCAAATTGTCGAAATTGTAAAAAAAAAAATTGTCTCACGGATGCATTTTCAGTGGAATCTGACGTCCGAGTTATAATTGTACTTCATGATCACATCCGGTTGAGTTAGCAACTCATACATTAGAGGATGGAGGAAAATGGAGGAAGGAGGTCAATCAAAACCTCTCGTTAGTCGCCAATGACGGGGCCGCATAGATGGTTTGGTGACATGTGTGTAGTGTGGTTTCTTTTTTTAGTTCATTTTCAGTGTTCCTGTTTGTAGTGTGATGGTTTGCTGAATAAACCCTTTTCTGAGATTTTTGGAGGAGTCATGTTTTCAAAATACTCACTTTTGGGAGCAGGAGAATATTTCGAGGTAGACTCAAGGGATGGTTATCCAGCTAGTGTGAAGCTTGTGGATCTTGGAGATTTAGAATTCGGGCACCCAGGGAGGAAGGGAAAGTCCCACATGAACCCAAAGAGGAAGGGAGCATTCCTACATAATTCAGCTCGACACTACGCCTTTACGAGGGTAAAGAGATAATATATGGAGTTTGTACCTGGTCTAAGAAGTGCTTTCAGGAGGTGGTTCAACTTCTTCGAATATGGTTCTTCACCGTGTTCACATTAAGGGGGTGAAGATTAGTGATTAATAATGTTCACACTAAGGGGGTGAATGTTAGGATTAATATTGTTTACATTATTAATCATGATTATTATTTATAATATATATGAGTAAATTGTAATATTATTAATGATGAGTTAATATAACTCATATTAATAATATAGGATTAATAGTTGTTATATTAAACAACTATAACTAATATTGTTTATACGTGAGATTTGGTTATACAACCAACTCACGAATATAGGAGTTTGTGGGGAGTGTTGTTGAACAACCTCCGTGAAAATAGGAGTAGACTCTCCTATTAATATGTAACAATGTATTATCTTTGAGATACGGATGAAATATATCAATATTATTGTGTAAATCGGTCTAAAATTGTCAATTACTTTGTCGGATAGTCTGCTTTATTCCACAAACATCTTGAGAACATCTATGACCGCCATACCGAAGGAATCGGCCTCAGGAAAGCTTCGGGTAAAAAGATGAAGTCATGCACAAAAAGCCTCTCCCAAGCAAGTCACACTTTTTGAGAATGAATAGGTTTAAGCTGCAGTGGGATTTTTGGTAGCAGCAGGTAGGTGGGAATTTATTACCTACCTTGCAAGGTGAAAATTCCCATGAAGTCAAAGTCACTTAAGCTGCGATGGGAAAATTAGAGGCGGCAGGCAGGCGGGAATTTCTTACCTGCCTTGCAGGGTAAAAATTCCCATTATGGAAGTCAAACAGCTTAAGTGAATGAAGGGATTTTTGGAGCTGCAGTGCAAGGTGAATAATCCCATCAAAGTTGACTTCTTAAATTTAGAAATCACCCATGCTAAAAAGTGCGACCCCTTTGGGCATTAAATAATAACTTTAATGCAATTTATTAATAGTTTTCCTTCCTAATTTTGGCGCCAAGGATGATGGAAAGTCAATGCATGATGTGAAGTCAAAGAAGACTGAAGGAAGAAGGCTAAAAATAAATTAAATTTATTTATTTAATGGCTGCTTGGAACATGCTAAAAAGTGTGACCCATTTGGTGATTAAATAATGCTTTTTGTGGCATTTATTAATAGCTTTTATTCCTAAGTTTGGCGCCATGGAGAAATAGAAGGTCAATGCATGATGTGAAGTGAAAGAAGAAGGCTAAAAATAAATTAAATTTATTTATTTAATGGCAGCCATGAGCATGCAAATTTAGGCGCCCAAGTTGAAGGAATAAACATGTTTATTTATTAATTAATTGCCAGGAATAGGAGAGGCAATTATTAAATATAGAATGCTGAGAGTTATATAAGCATGGGCTGCCATAGTGATGGAATAGTTAATTCTTTTAGCAAAGGATTGCAGCCCAGACAATTTTGGCACCCAAAGAGAGGAGGATTTTTGCATAAAGAAGTGTTTTTCATTGCCGGAAAGCTTCAAAGTTTGGCACCTAGGATTGGAGGAGCTTGATTTAAGCTTGGTTAATTATCTGCATATTGGTACAGTGCCCAGGTGAAGTTGAAAATATTTATGCTTGCTTTGCATGTAAACAAAGCCTCAAATTTTAGGGCAGCGGGCTTTATATGCATATTTTTGTGATAAAAATCAAGTGTTCATGCTCTAGATTCCGTCTTTGTCTGAATGTAATTACAGGTATTCATTATAGGTGCTTATATAAGTGAAAGGGAGCTCAAATCAATGTCAGATGCATTGAATATATCTTTTGAATCTGAAGAAATTCCCAAATCTGCACCAATTACAAAGAATTCTGACAGAATAAAAGAAAAAGAGTTGCTCAAACAAAGATTGCTTCGACCATGATAAAGCGGGATGAAAGAGAAGGATCAGCGGAACCATGCATTGCTTCCAGATTTGTTGATATTGGTGATATAGATCTAGGCCCCAAACCCCTCTCCGAATTGATTGACAGATCCAGGTTGGAAAGACATCTCTCATGCGGGCAGTAAAGAGCAGTGGAATCATTCGAGCTTCAAAGATTCCCATCCAAATTAGTTGCTCAAATTCATCATGGAATGTGCAAGGTCGCATCATCCACTATCCAAATCAATCCAGGATGTTAGGGAAAGACAATAATTCGGCTGGACGCACAATTTATCAATTATTGTCTGAAGATTCCAACACAACCAGTGGTGACTACAATCAGCATGCTTGACACTTTGTGACATATGGGAGAAGCACAAAGTAGACTGTGTGGGCATAATGAACAACAGGTATATGAAGAATCCCAAATCTCCATCAAAGTTCCCGGGGAGTCTTCTATGATCCAATCCGTGCAGAAGTAAATGATATTACCAAATTGCTATGCAGGATAAATGGAGAAGCTAACACTCACAACTTCCGCTCATGGTTTTATGCCTTCATCGGGACCATTGAGATCAACAAAGCAGATTTAATAATCAATTGGGCAGATATCATCAATGACAATATCGGTGAGCAGCTTCGAAGTGTAAGGAGGACATATAGCTTCAAGATGACTTCCTACCTAGTATATGCAACAGCCTCGCAGGGTATCTTTTCCAAGTTGGATAGACGGGCGTACTCTCAAAGGATCTTATTTTTGAGTGTTACCCACAATTGACTAAGCTTTGAATGCAATAAAGATTACAAGGTGGTCAACGATGGATTCTTCTACGAATTCATTTGCAAGTTGAACAGTGATCTGAAGACCAACAGGGTGAGCAAGGAAGCTTGGGAAGTTGTATCCCAGCATGGTTGTATCTTCATCCAGTTTGCAGACTTTACATACCTCAAGATAACTGGATTTTCGGAGAACCAGTGAAGTTGCCAATAGATCCAAGTGAAAAATTGGTCATCATGGAGTTGTGTAGACATATCGTAGAGATGCATGATATGCAATCAAAGCGGCACAAGTCTACAGGATTCTTTCCAATCACAGTGGGCTATTACAGCTACCAGAGCATTCACAAAGCCAAAGGAATTGAAGTTGAGATGTTCTCTGAGTGTGAGCATGAGTTCTTCCCAACACATTGAACTTCAATCCATATGGGGTAGAAAGGAAAACAATCTCCCAGGAGTACTCACATGTGCCTTCGTTAGAAGACTTTTGGATGAAGTGCAGAAGCAAGTACGAAGTCAAAAATAAAGACTTCAGCAGATTATCGGTGTGACAAGTGTTTGATTATGGATTAGCACGATACCTGTGGATCTCATAGACGATGGGCCTGTGTTACTTGACTCATACCACCAGATGGGAGGGGATAGAGCTAATCTTTAGGAGAACATTGGTAGTGCCACACGATCAGGAGGATCTCACATTGTAGTTACAATACAATACCTTGAACTGGTTGCTTACAAAGGGATATTGCCTTGATGAAGCTTTGATGAATCAGATCATAGGCAACCTCAGCAGAGACTCCATCAAAAGGAAGCATAAGGGAGAAAGCAGCAGAAGGCCTAAAAAGCTTAAAGTGCAAAAGAAGTCTCATACACAGGAAAAGGTCACTTCTACGGCTATGGTGCTAGTTCCGACTTCTCCAACGTCAACTCACAACACTTCACCTGCCTTTAAACCTCAGCAAGATATTGTCGTTCCTCCGTTGAATCTGGCAACATTTGTGTTCTCTCCTCAGCCACTCCGATCTTCACCTCTTCCTGAAGAAACGCTAAAGTTGCAGATGGCAGAATTTGAAAGAGCATTGTCTTTTAACAATTCAAAAGACGCTAATCACAACATTCTAGCAATCTTGGATGGAGAGGAACCAGAGCATGAGATGGTGGTGCATTCAACGACTTCTCATTCTCTCGAGAAGCAATTTCTCAAAGTGGTTGGCCTCACAATCAGTCCCGGAAGCTAGAGAGGAGATCAACTTGGAGGAACATGACTTGCAGTTGCTCCTGAGTTTGGGCGAAAAGACAAAAGACCTAAAGTTGCTAAGGTGACTTCAAGGTTGATTATTGAAGAATCAGGGCAAAAATTTCGTTGAGGTATCAGTTCCAATGCATGGAAAGCGAAGAGCGAGCTTACGGCGAGATATATAACAAGAACCAAAGTGTTGATAGGTCAAACCACTACTGAAGGATTAAAGCAAGACACGTAGACACTGATAAATGTTTTATTCCTTAAGCTTGACAAAGAGAAGGTAGAAAAAGCTAAACTTCAAAAGTAGGTTTCCCAGTTGTGCGAGATCATTGCTAAGGTTGCCAAACCTTTCTCTCAGCCAATTTCAGCACATGAGCAGGTGAGTGATCATCTGATGTAGGAAGTGGAAAATACAGGTAACCAAGTTAGAGCTATCGATGAATGGAAGAGCCTAATCATTCGCCAAGCTTCGTATAGCTCAGAGAGGTTCCAGTTCGTCTAAAGGTTATGAAGGATGCATTAGTTCATCTGAAGCAACTGGTAACAAGCACGGTAGATATGAATACAATGGCTGAAAGTAACTTGGGCACTTTGGTCGAGATAAATAAGTTGTCGAAGGAGGTTTTGATTGCAGAATGAATTGTGCTTGATGGATCAATTGAAAAGGGGAAGCAACTTGAATTCACAGTCTCTTTCCGCTTGGAGATCTTCAGAATTATGCTGAAAATAATGCGGGTGCTCGAGGATATGGCATCGTCACTGTCAAGCAATGTAATTGCTTTCACCAATGAGGAAGTGGTTGGGAACGTTTCTTCATTCATAAGGACCATTCCCAACAAAGTTCCTGATTCCCTGGAAGGATCTCTTCTGATGATTCAAGAGAGGATTGATGAAGTTGTTAGGCCTTTCACGATGAATTCAATTAGTAAGTAACGCTGTAATCAGACATTAAGAAGTTTGGGCCTAGTTTGAAGGAGGTGGAAGCAAGCATCAAAGTTTTGAGTGAAGGATTGCTGCAATTCAAGACAGAGAAAGAAGTTGTGGCTAAAGCGGATGGGAAATTGCTGAACTATATGTTCGAAAAGTATATTCAGTATCAAAACAAAAAGAAAGTGTAGAAGTTACAACTGGCAGATCTTCCTTCTTCTTTTCTTTCTTCTCTTATTTCTTATGTTCCCGGATGTAATTGTAAACTTAAAAGTTATTGGTTTGAAAACCATTACTTTAAGTTATTTGGAATGATTCTTTGAGTTAAGTGACAGATGTGCACAATTTTGACTTGAACTCCTGATGCATGTCACTAAGAGAGGAATTAAAGGAAGATGATTGTCAGATGTTCTCTTTACTTCTTTTTTATGTTCTAGTTCAACTATAGTCTCCCATTTGTAATTTCCTTCTACATACTATAAGTAGAGAAAGAACCTACGGGTTAATGGATCGGAATTGGTAAGCGGCATTCCTTTGCTCCAGACTTTGTGCTTTAAAACCCCGATAGCTATTTGAAATCGAGGAATACAAAAAAGAGCATATTTCCGAGAACTTTGTGTCAACGGTGCACTTTGTTTCTAACTTTTTGTCTTAGATCTATTCATAAACTTTGTGTTATTCTAGATCTAGATCTGAAAGTTTCATTTGCTTATAATTTTGTATGTTAATATCTATCTGTTTTACCTATGTGCATGTGATCAACTCTGTAATCTATTGATTGGGTTGCACATCTTCCCCCTTTCATTCCTGTGTTTCTATTATTTTCCCCTTCTTCAGATATTTCCTTTCTTTTACAGCTGCTTACTTGTTGCAGAGCCGTATAGCTATGGTTCATGAGTTACACGGTTAAAGTAATACCCACAAATAGATATTAGAATATATATATAACTGACAAAATCTTACATAGGAGCCTCAACGGTAAATAAGGGAGAAAATCTAGCCAACAATAACCATCTTCCAAGCCAAGTGACCCCTTTAAATAGCTAGAGGTGGCACCAAAACTAAATAGAATTCTCCTAAAGTGGACTGACCTCCTTGGGGACATAATAGTTACTTTTTCTTTAATTTTTCAATTGGTTTTTCACATTTTCTCAACCGACTTGACTATACTTGGAGAATTACTAAAAATAATGCAAAACTCACAAAAACAATATAAAATCATGGCATTAGTTTCCCTTTCCCAATCCCTTGTAGCCCACCAAATAATCATGATAGGTACATTCATACTACCAATGACATGTTGACTTATAAAGCTTTGGACTGCAAGATAACATCCATCTTGCTCACTTCTCAACGTATAATTCATGAACTTAACATCAACCCCTATTGAAGGACTTCTTCTAAGAGCATGTGTATTGATTAGAAGCTGAAAATTTATATGAAGTGATTGTTGTTTTAAAACTAAAAGTGTAGGGTTTATCTTACCATGTGTTGTCCATAAGTCTTACCTTCTTCCGAAAGTTCTCTCCATCCTCTTTGCTTTAGCAACTTGAGGAACCCCACTTATCATGCCTTAAGCAAAACCTCTTGACCATCAAGTTTGAATCTCAACTCCATAGTTTGATAGTTTTGGGAAAATTCACCCAAAGAATGCAACCATTTAATCCCAAGCACTAAATCTTTATCCTCGTACCAACAATATAGAAATATTCATTTACCTTGTGCCTTCCCAAAGCAATATTGAGGTGTTGGATTCTTTTAATGCGTAGGATGAAGAACTTATCAGCAATACAAATATTGGAATTAGGAATTCTATCCTCTCTAGATTCCAAAATATCACCCAGATCCCATGCTTCCTTTGTCAAAATAGGAATTGTTGAGTTACCCTCAACACCTTCATCCTTGTGACCCATAATTTTCTCCTCAATTGCATGTTTATCAGTTGAGTCAAAAACAATATGAAAGGAGAATGTTGTTGTCCTATCTAGCATACCATGGATCTTGACTAGAGGGTAGTCATCTCCAATCAACACAATATATGCAATCATAGCTTGAAAATCAAATATGAAACCAACAACCCCAATCTAAATGTGTTGACTCGAATTCGAAGTTGTTCCAGTGTTTCTTCCTTTAACTCCTTGTACATCCCATTATGTCTTCTTAGGACAACTTAGAACCCAAGGTTCTTCCTTCATCCCTTTACCACTCTAAGAAAAATGGAAAAGCTGAAATAGTTCTTTGTTATCCTAAAAATCTATCTCATATGGCAATGGCTCAATTTTTGGAATGTTTGGAAGATGGATGGGGGCTTCTTATAAAATACCCTCTTTCCATTTGGTACCCTTCATCTTCCCATCATTTTTAGGACGTTGTCCAAGATGACAAAAAATATTGCAATCGACATAGAAGGAATCAACAAATCTGAAATATGATCATCATTATCATACCTTAGGCTACCAACAAGGAGCTCACCCTCCTTTGTTGAATTGGTATTTGTGGAGACACCTCCAATCCTTCTATCATTGGACCCCCAATACGCTCTTCAAACACATGCTCCTTCACAACGTTGTTCTAAAAATCAGTCAATGGCTCATACTTAGGAAGTTCATAGCATGGTACATTTGCCTCTATCTTGAGCTCTTCATATTCAACTAGTAATGCCCTGTTTATTTCAATTTCATTACTATTTTACTGCTACATGCAATCGTTGGAAATCAATAAAACATTATCTATTGTCAAAGAATATTTACCTTCGAGTTGTATATTGGGCTTATTTTATTCTTGTTTTATGATTTCTTCTTCTTTCCTCATCACAAAGAAAGAATTCTTTTCATCTTGGGCTGGAACATCTTTTCCACTTTCCTTTGGCATAGTAGATTCCTCCACAAGTTGTTCTCTCTATAATACTTGCAGCCCCGATTTTCTTCATGCTTCATTATTGCAATTGGGAAATCTTTTCTTCATTTCTCAAGGCATGCGAAGATCCTTTTGTGGTGCTTGAGACCTAGGCTCGGGCCTTGATCTACCCTTGCTCACTCCTATGAACTCTGCAAGTGATATGGCATCACGAATCTCACATGGCGTTGTCATATACTCTTCATAGATAGTATTGATGTCGTGGCTCACCGAACATTGTGTTTCAAACTTTGGAATGGCTTCTTCCCTAGAGAGGAAGGTATGTTGAAAAGGCCTAGCAACAGATCTAAAAATTGGCCTTTGGGGTTACTTATTGTTATGAACCCCAAGAGTTTCTCTCACCATTGGGTTTTCTGGACCCCAAGTTTCTATAAAGTTAAGACTAGTGAATCCGTAGTATCTATCAATCTCTTTTTCCCTTCAACAAGTTGATTCAACTTGGCTTCTTGTGATTTTCTGTTAGCCATTTTGGAACCCTTTGATTGTTATCTTGAAATCTTCTTCTCCCTTCTTTGATAAAAGAGAAATTCCTCATCATCACCTTGAATGTTTACTCAACAAGTTGGGAGGATTATGCTCGATACCACTTTGTAATGCCCCTTTTGGACTAGATTTAAACACCAAAGGAACTTGTACAAAACCGGATAGTAAACTGAAATTAAATTTGCAAACCATAAAGCAACCAATGTAAATATATTTTTATGATAACAATTAGCCACAAAACTTATAGAAACCCTTCAAAATGTTTTTCTTCAAAGCGGGAATTAATTGCAAGGAAAAAGTACATAAGAATTTTTTTAACCAATTTAATATCAGCTAGAAATTAATTATCAACAACAAATACCCTTTACAAATATGGTTGGAAAATGAAGAAGTCCAAGCCCAAAATCATGTAAAAATGAATATTCCAACTACTAAAAATAGGAGGAACACAATGATGATTGAATTTGAATTTTTCGTGCCCTAGAACACCCTAAACTCCATCTTGGGGCAAGTCGTCACCCTAGGAGAGGGTTTAAAATTGGCCAAGGAGTTGATCTAAAACCCTTACAAGCTCAAACACAGACTTGTGTGGGTGGTCGTCCCACACTCAAAACCATGCAAATATGAGCTACCCTAGCTACGAATGATGCCCTAGCAATGATAAATCCATCTTAAATGTATGTAAATAGGATTGTGGCACAAGTATGACCGTTGTATGAGATCACCAATGAAGATGTGAGGATTTTTGTCCTCAAATCTAAGTGTTATTAAGGGACTTTAAGAGACCTCCATGGAGGGTTTTCATCCTCAATGGATAAGAAAGAAAGCAACCAACTCTAAGAGAATAAATTCCAAAGCATGCATAACCATATTCCAAATCAAGCGACCCATTTAAATAGCTAGAGGTGGCGCCAAAGCCAAATAGAATCCTCCTAAAGAAGACCGACCTCCTATGGGACGTAGTAATTCTTTTTTTTTTAAATAGTCTTTCACCTTTTTCCCAATTGACCTAGCTATTCCCGGAAAAGTTACTTTTAAATTATGCAAAGCTCGGAAAAACAATTGAAAACCATGACATTAACTTCCCTTGCTCAATGCCTTTTAGCCCACAGGAAGTGGAATGGGCCCAAGGTCTTCAAAACGCCTAGTGTTAAAAAGGGGACATTACAAGAAATATGAATCATTCAAGTAGGAAAATTCTACAAGCCACTTCACTTATAAAATGATGCAAATCAAATTGTAAAGACCAATCTTTCTCTCTTTATGATAAGTTTCACTACCATCAATGAAACAAAAACAATTGTGCACTATGTCCTTCTAATTGTGGATTTGTGAAGGTTGTCATACTTTTTTTTTTGTTTATGCATCGCATGTTGTGATTTGTAGTAAATTTCACGACTTAACATGATTTCTATATTTTGTATACCTAAATTAAGTATTTCTCTTACTATCAATGACTGATAGTTTACATATTTTGTATTCTGAACTAAGTATTTCTCTTGCCATGAATGATTGTAAATGAACTCAATTTATTGTGCAAAGTTGGATTCCAACTCAAGGATACAACATTATCTCCTTGGACTAATCATCAAGGTATTTGGATAACACCCTACTCCCTTATTAGTTTTTGACAACCTTGGTAATTCCTTTTGTTGTTTTGTTGTTATTAGGCACTCACAATGGCACTCCTTGTTTTTGTTCAACTTCTCGATCTATATCATGATAACCCTAGAAGATTTTTGTTTTTATTCTCTATCGTTCTTCCTCACACAAATCATCCAAGATCAACTAATTGTACACCAAGAATCTAGGAAGATTTTTATCTCCTCGTGTTCATTTAAGTCAAAATTATCTTCAACCCGTGTTTTTGTCACTTGTACATCTTAGACTTATCATGGTATGTATTCTATATATCATGTGACTACACTATTACACAAGGGGAAGTCTTTTATGAGGTGATCTTTTTATCTTAATTATATGTGTTGCAATCAAATCTTACCTAGTTAGTTGTCCTTCAATTCTTTGTCCATAATTCCCTCCATATGTCACGTCGACTTGGGATAGTTTAAACCAATGACAAATGTAAGTGATTGGTCTAAAAATATACAACGATATTGAACAATTTATAATATGAGCATCAATAAAAGAAAAGAAAATACAAAGCTAAGAAACATTGATTTTATTATAGATAGCAAAGCACATCACAAATACAAGACTAATCAGTTTGAAAATACAATAGTGCTCTATCCAAACTTATGTCATGACCATAGGTACATTGGACTTGACAACGAATATAGTCATTGAAGCAACCATGAGCACAACCACTAAATGGCTATCCTAACAAAAACTAATGATGGGCTTACACTAACACAACTTACTACTCTAGGCAAATACATGGCAAATTGTATCTAAATGCTTAATTCAAACCATAACTTTATTTAGCCCCTCCTAGCCAACCTACTAAAGAACGTCCAACCACAAATTACAAACAACATAAATTGACTAAGTTGATTAGGACACCTACACTAAGCCATGATACTCTCTTGCTACTCATTGATCAAAATCCCTCACATTCTCTTAGAGTTATGTTTGTGATTGCCTACTTTTGAGAAGCTCATCAAGTGCAATTTACCTTGTCCATGCTTTCTCATTTAAGCTTTGATGTCATTTTGAAGTAGATAACCCCAATGCAATATCAATGACTGGGAGAGCATTGAATTATTGGATAAATATCATGGCCTAACTATGAATTACAAAAGGAAAAACAGGATATAAGAATTGAATGACAAATGATCAATAAAATTACAAATAAGCATAATGGATCCCTATGTATAGACATCAATAAACATTAGACAAAAATGCACGGCGCTATTATTAAATTGTGGACTAAAATAAATTATAATTCTTTAAATATCAAATTAACGTAAGTCACAATTTATCACATACACATTCTAGCAAGATGGTCATCATAAAACAAAGGAAATATAATGTAAAGTCAACATACGTACTAGTTACACATCCCAATAGTTTATTGAGTGCATTCTTAGATTTTGACTACATTCATCACTCCAGTCATCATTAAGAGCACCCTTGTAGATGCAATAGAAAAGTGAATGTATCTTAGAACTATCATGGTTGAGTTGTGTTTGTAACAAGCGATTGTTTTTAAAAGATTGAAATAAACGTTGATATAGGTTAGCGTTTTCACTTTGAACTAGATTACATGTAAATGAAATTCATTCCAGTTTCTAAAATTGGTCAAAGCAATCACAATCCTTGTGTATTTAAGACTTGTCCTCTAGTGTTGTATTTAGTGTTGTATTTAGTGTATTAAAATGCAGAGCTTCAAAAATTTAAACATTCTTGCATAAGGCTGTAAATACAAATTTAATTCCTAGTAATAAAATATGTTGTTTATTGCTAGAGTTCTTAACTTAATTTAGGACATGATATGTTGGTTAGAGTGTTAAAGGAGAAAACATAATCCAATGTTATGTGGAGACGTTACAAATATGAAATTAAAATTGAAATTGAAACTAATATTCACAAATCACATGATGTGGGGACTGGGACTGCACTAAATAGTCAAGAATGTTCATGGGAGAAGCCAAAACGGGAACACTTCAAAAATAACATAAAGAAAAATAAACATTTAATTTATATGTCAAACACGTTAAATAGTCGTATTCACGCTCATGAGAAAAAAACGTGAAGTCAACACATGCTAGGAAATGTAACTTGAAGAGAGGCATGAGCTGATAGGGCCCTCTAGAGTAATCCTTGATAGAATCAATTATTCTCATTGATAACATCTGTAAGAGCTTATGAAGTTCAGTCCTCAAAGAAGCATCACTAAGGTCTGAGATTGAAGAACCCTTAATATTTGTGACAAAGCTAAATAATGTCTGACATGAAACCCTATGGGAAGGCTGTTAACATGCACACTTAACCCTCATCTATATCTTGAAGATAATTTAAATTGCTTGTAAGTTGTCGAGAGCCAATATTAACTAGATATAAATTATTGGCAGCTTATATATAAATTTATTTATATGATCATCCCATCCTATACACTATTATAATTAGGTAGTTTACAAAATCCTTTCTTGGCCAATATTTGTAGTTCATATACTAATTTTGCACTTGTTCCCTCACAAATTAAAATATTTGTAAAGAAAGTAAACCCAATATGTCTCCCTCTCATTCTAAAATGTTTGTAAAGAAAGAAAACCCAACATACGATTATAAGGATTTCAATGAATAAAAACCACATTATAAAAATTACAAAGCAGAACTTTTTCTTACATAAAACTACCTTCGCTTTAACAATTCATGAAAGATGATGAAGCACATTACAGGCCAAACTCGTCATAATAATAGAATGTGAAAATAACAAAATCCCTATTTTAGGTGAGCATGGGGTAACTGTTTTTCTTGAAAAACATGAAACATGTAGTTACAAGGAATGCAAGCTAAGTAGTGTGAGGCAAATATAGGTGTTCTTTGAAAGTGAGGTGAAACGTGTTTTGATATCAATCCAAAAGCATTCATTACCAAAATATGCCATCATAAGATGAACAGCTATCTGAAACTTTGAAAGTAAAAGATATTGTCAAAACATGTCTGAAAACATAAAATGACCTTTTGGCTGACAATTTTATGCCTCATTCAAGCCTTTCAAGGAACATTAACATCATTTCTACAAAATGCATAAGTAGGTATAGGTATCTTGTGTAGGACGGGCCTTCTAGCTATACAGAAGGCATCTTATTGTGGGGTGGACTTTCGTGATTACACCTGTGGTTGGAGGTCAGCCATCCAATGCATGCTGAAAGCATCGGAGCTCTGTTGGCTGCACATGTTTTGGCATACCTAGGGATCTCTCCAAAGGTACTATTGCTAGTTTAAGCTTTCTGGGACAATTTTAGCTGATATGCATTTGAAATTTTCTTACTATCAAAAGACCAATTCACAAATTCTTCAATGACATACAAATGAAATGTATACAGCGGTGTTTTCTAAAGAACCAATAGCAATAAAAACAATTTACTGTTAACAACCCTTTACTACAAAGATGGAAGTTTTCTGATATACTACCCAATAATGCAATGGCCCATCTATCATTCTTGTCAGACTTGAGTGCCAACCAATATGTGGCTTTGTTTTCTATTCATAAGCAAAATTTACAGTAATTTTGGTCATGGCCAAAAGATCACATACACTCCATTTCCCAGTCAAACTAGTTTTCCAACAAACTCTAAAAGTTCTGCAGATAAATCCAGTCAATTATGTTGAATCTCACTGAAGATGCAAAGTCGCATAACGTTTTCAATTTACCAACAATTGGTCAAGTATTTGGCATCATCAATAACACTAGCTACCGAGATTACAATAACCATCATACATTTCTAGTCAGCAATTGGTGTGGTGTCATCATTTGTTCCCCTTCTGCTACCTTCTATTGGCCTATCAACCCATAGCCGAGACGATTGAATAATATCTTTTAACACGTGATAAACTGTTTCACAAGAGCAGAAAAAGGTTCTTAAGAAATATATTATATGATATAATGGATGTCACAATATGTCACTAGTATAAGACAACTATGTTTAGGACTGCTAAAGTAATCGTTTTCAATAAAATGATTTAAAACCTGAAATCTATTTGACAAGCAAAAGGGGCAGTTCACAACATACCACCCATAAATAGTTTCTTAAGTGGACCTCTCAGATACTGGATTTCACGTTGATGTTTTTCCAGGAAATTATTCTGCAGAAAAAGGGACACCAATTAACAAGTCAAGGATATTAACACTTATTGTTCAAGCATATCATACTATTGTGTTGATATCCAATGTGCCAATAATCAAATTCGAATTGGGTACTCTTGTTTTGTCCTTTAATGTGTTTAATACTTATGTTCCATCTTTCATTTGAAAGCACTATTTTGAAGATGGGAATCATGGCCTTCAGATGGTTCCATGTGCACTTCTATAAAGCTAAAAATTTAAATGAGAATAAATATAGAAAGCACTAAGTCTTGTGAACTGGATATTGTCATCTACTTACTATCTCTCCGAAGGCTCCCCTTCTATTCGATCAAGTCTGGGTTCATTGGTCAGAAGAAATGGCCGTAGGTGTTTCTCGTATATTTCTTTGGAACCCTGTGAATGTCTAAAAACATTATCATTACAATAGCAACGACAATTTGTAAAATGCTAATCGCGTGCCACTACAAGAGAGTTATTTTATTACTAAATCTGTGCTATTATGCAAACCTTTGAACAAAAAATGCTGCATACAGCCAGATTTTATAACGAAAATTGATGCGAGTTACCATTTTTGGGAGCAAGTCGTATGCCTTTACAAGAAAGGGTAAGCAAAATGCTTTGCTCCAGAAAGGGCGGAGCCATTAGTAGCCTCAAACTGAGGAAAGCTCAAGAATCTAAAATGCAATCAAGGATACTAGAGAGGGAAACACAGATAAACTTTGAACCCAACTTTAAGTTGAAAGTATATAATTAAACTACGTTCTAGGAGAATTAGATTAAGATATACAGAACAGGGCCAAACTGTTGTTAAGCCATAGCACCACATATGCAGTGCCTCAAATATCCCTTTCTAATTCAAGCTAATCAGCAGTACCAATATACATCAAAATAAAAATACTTCCATTTGTTTCCATGGTTAAATGCTAGGTGAGACAGGGTTGGACTGAAAAGCACATATATTTGGGAATGTGGTGCTACCTCTACTGTCACTTCCAGAAGTGTTGAGTTCATGTTTGTGAAAACGTTTGATGCTTAGTTCTTACGATACAACTATTTACCTTTCTCAAAGCATGTTTCTGAATCTTCTCAATTAATTATCCAATAGACATCCTTCACCAAATACTAGAATCACTTCAATTAATGTGAATTATGTCATTTCACGAATAATTTACTTCATATGATACATGTTACCATTTCCAAAGATGATAAAAATGAGATTTCATAATAATTCAATATATATGTAAAAATAGGGTTGTTTTGACATTTATTGCATTCTTAAAATATTGCTTTTAAACCGTTCCCATTTAAAAAATTATTAATATACCCAACTTTTCAATAACATTGATGATATGGTACTTTCAAAGAAATTCAAATTATACAAATGTCTTGAAGTGACCAAAGTATTCAATGTGACTGAAGACCATATTAGCATACAAGGTGCAACAAATAATGGAATGCAAAAATCATCTTCCTATGCTAACACTTTCCAGCTAGAAGGGAAAAAAGCAAAAAAACTGAAGCATGGGATGTGATAAAAGACTTGCATACTTCTATGGTGTGCTGCCACACTGAGATATGCAGGAACTATGCTCTCCTCTTAGGGGCAGATCCTACATGAATTGCTACTATGATTCTGAAAATTGAGTGCAAGTTATCCTACAGCCATTAACCCAGAAACTCGGTTGCTGGGAACTTGTATCTAGCCAG
The DNA here is from genome assembly GCA_018340775.1 of Taxus wallichiana var. yunnanensis. Taxonomy (NCBI): domain Eukaryota; kingdom Viridiplantae; phylum Streptophyta; class Pinopsida; order Cupressales; family Taxaceae; genus Taxus; species Taxus wallichiana. Next base: position 1,046,311,514 of record CM031240.1, read on the forward strand.
TTCTTATGTGGGGTTTTACACTGATATGTGGAACTGCTTATATAAGGTGGAAAACACATTAGACACTTCCTTCATTGCTTCTACCATTGCTGTTGAGTGGGAATCATCATGCACCCCCTTCAATGCTGCATTATTGTCAGATGGCCTCTTGAAATAACCATAGATGCTGTTGGCATCCTAGACTAGGCATATGAGAAATTGGTTATTAGGTATCCCGGACCGAGAACGAGAGGCTGTAAGGAGCCTCGCTGTTAAATTGTAGTTGCAGAAAAAAGAAGCCAGAGGAGTCGCAATTGTAATGTTGAATTGGATGGATATAGCAGAGCTGCTTGGAGACGTGTATTACTGAACCTAAGTCCCAATGAAATTGAGATAATAATTGTTAAATGATGCCTGCAAAGATTTGCCACAATAGGCTCAGTGATGAGGGTTCATAAAATTAGTTTTGTCTCTTTAACCTCTTTGTCCTTGATAAGATCTCACTGCAAATTGACAATACTGAGATAAGTGTCTAGCTTTCATGTGTATGCAACTAATGTAACAGGTCGATAACACGATGGAGTGACCTATTTTTCTTACCAACTTGTTAAGGCCATGACATTGCCACTGATTGTCAATTTGTCTAACATTTTTTCTAAAATCTATTATTGATATGGATAACAATGATTATGTGTGATTATCAATGGAATGAATTGGTGCATTTACCTTTACCGGAAGAAAAGCTTACTTAATTATTTATATAATATGACATGTAAACATTGTATGTTACGATTTCATGAATTTAATGCAGACATTCTTATTGTCTTAGTATATACCAAATTAGAATTGTAGCGTATAGAGACCAAGCTATAATTGTTATCACATCAATATGTGATGCTAATCCAAGACTTTCGTTAAGACAAAAGAATGTCAATATAGCAGAATAAAATATTAATGAGAAAAAAGCCTAGGAAATGCACAGAACTTACATTAGTAGATGGAAGTTGTAACCAAATAAGAAGTGCGAGCTTTAAATGGTAATATAGTGGAATCCTGCAAATGTATTTGCCAAACAAGAGTAAAATTAAACATTCTGTGCATGAATTGAAAAGAAGCAATTATACTGGATATACAGATACATAGTTCCAAAACACTTAAAATGTCCTCGTAAGCTAAACCAGCCCCGGGAAACCCTTTTGGCACCAATGGAAGGGGGTCAATCAATTAATATTTTTAAATTTAACACTTAATCTCAGAACCGTAATCACAATTAATCAATTTCACAGTGAATATATCAAAGCAATCAATAAATGCAAAGCAAACCAACACAATGCAAATAGACACAGATTTACGTGGAAACCCTTTCGGGAGAAAACCACGGAGAAAATCTTCTTTATTATATTTCTCAAATGTTTGTAGGCACCAACCTACGGGAGACACCAATCCCCAAATTACAATTTTGTAGGCACCAACCTACAGGAGCACCAACCCTTTTTGCTAAGCACCAACTCAGCAAGAGACACCGATCTCTTCGAATATGAAGGCACCAACCTTCCTTACAAAAAACAAACTCTTTTCTATCTTTTATGTTGTTGCTGCTTCAACAGATGATAGAACACTTCCTTTACTAACTCAGATCAGCTGTACTTTTCTTACAAAACTGCTGCTCAAAATATTCTTCTTATTTATTTCAGTCCCTTCACATATATAAATCGCTGCAACTCTTCATTTAAAAGGTTTTTCAGATCTGCTCCTTTACTTCTTATTTTTCATTTCAATTTCATACCCTTTCTCCCTCAAACATCTTTTTATAGTCTTTCACACCCTTTCAAAAGGCATCTTTTCTACCAACCGACACTCCCTTTCATTTAATTTAATTAACCATCTTTTATTTTAATAATGCAAATACACATGTCGGCCATAACTATAAAGTGGCACTATTTTCCAAAGGGGGTCGTCCAAAATAAAAACAGCATTTTTATTTGTATTTTAAACCATCCTATGGACATATTTATTGCTCCTTTAATCACCCCTTATCATACTAAAACATGGAGATTTAATTCTGTCATTTGAATCTTCTTTTTCACCATAAAACATGGCATATGAACACCTTAAAATGCTGATATCTCTCTCCTATGTACAGCTGTGTATATCTCGCTTATACCATGATAATCCTTATGCAAAAAGCTTCTTTTCATGTATTTAAACTTTCGTTTTCTGCCCTTCTATACTGCTGGTTATTTCCGTTACTTTCTACCATTTCCGTCAACATCCGTTAGTAGTTCCATCAGCTTCCGTTACACGATTCCGTTAACCAAATACATCAATGATTAAGCCTTTGACATCAATGACAATATTTCCAACAATCTCCCCCTTTGTCATTGATGGCAACCTTCCAAAAAAAAAAAAATCTGTAACTCCCCCTTTGTAACTCCCCTTACTATCATTCTCCCCCTTTGACATCAATGGCAAAGGGCCAATCTAGGAGCTGAATATTGCAATGTTTAGCTCCCCCTCAACCAATGCTTCTCTTGGTTTTTCAATGGGAAGAAGCAAAGGATATTACTCCCAACTTCTGTCGTAGATATTCAAATGTCTCCTTTGGAAGTGGCTTGGTGAAGATATCTGCTATCTGTTCGATGTAGCAACAAATTCCAACTTTACCTACTTTTCTGCCACCTGCTCTCTTAAGAAGTGATATCTTATGGGAATATGCTTTGTTCTGGAATGCATAACCGATTCTTTGAAATACTTATCGCACTGGTATTATCACATAATATGGAGATTGGATGATCATACTCTACTTTGATATCTTTTAAGGTTTGCTTCATCCATAGAATTTGAGTACAACATAACACTGCTGCTATATACTCTGTTTCTGTTGTTGATAAGGATACAGAGTTCTAGCTTTTTACTTAACCAAGATACTGGGTTGTCTCCAAGGAAGAATGCTCCTCCACTTGTACTTTTTCTATCATCCACACATCCTACCCAATCTAAATCTATATAAGCTACTAATGTGAAGTCTTTACCCCTTGGGTACCATAACCCATAATCCATAGTTACCTTTAGATATTTGAATATCCATTTTACAAATTTTGCACATGTGTTTCTTTCGGACCTGCTTGAAAACGTGCAGCCATACCCACTACTTGCATGATGTCTGGTCTGGATGTCGTCACATATAGTAAACTCCCAATCATTGATCTATAGAGAGTTTGATCAACATTCGAGATTCATCATCTTTGCTCAACTTAGTCCCGGTAGCCATAGGTGTGCTAACAAGTGCACACTCCTCCATGCCAAATTTCTTCAACATTTCCTTCACATACTTGGTTTGGGATATAAATATTCCTTTATCAGATTGAGAAATTTGCAATCCAAGGAAAAATGATAACTCTCCCAACATAGACATCTCAAACTCCTTTTGCATGTCTTCGACAAATTTCTTAGACATTTCCTCATTGTCTCCTCCAAAAATTATGTCATCTACATACACAACAACAATCAATTGGTGCTCACCTTCAATTTTAATGTAAAGATTGCTATCAGCAAGTCCTCTCTTGAACCCTTGGTCTTGTAGATACTTATCAAGCCTAGAGTACCATGCTCAGGGGCTTGTTTTAATCCATACAAGGCCTTCTTCAACTTACACACATAATCTTCATTTTTTGATAGGAGGAACCCTTCAGGTTGTTCTATGTATACTTCCTCTTCTAACTTCCCATTTAGAAATGCTGATTTGACATCCATTTGATAGACTTTGAAGTTCTTGAATACCGCAAAAGCAAGAAACATTCTAATTGCTTCTAATCTAGCAACAAGAGCAAAAGTTTCTTCAAAATCAACACCTTCTACTTGAGCATACCCTTTACATACTAACCTTGCCTTGTTTCGAGTGACTTGTCCATCTTCATTCAATTTATTTCGGAATACCCACTTAGTGCCAATCACATTTTGATCCTTTGGCCTAGGTACAAGTTCCCATGTTTCATTCTTCTCAATTTGATCTAACTCTTCCTCCATTGCCTTTATCCAATGTTTATCATGGCTGGCTTCTGCAAAGTTCTTCGGCTCTATTTTGGATAATAAGGAGAAATTTACTGGTTCTGATGCACTTACAATTCTTCTTCTTGTCTGTACTCCATCATCAAGGTTTCCAATGATCTGACTTTCAACATGATTCTTCTTAACAAAGCGAGATGGTGTTTTGGTGTCCTGCCTTTTCATTTTAAACATCTTCTTCCTCTTCCTTTTCTTCTACTACCTCGGGTATTTCTAAGGGCTCTTCTGCAGGTTCTTTAGCTTTTTGATTCATGATTTCATCCACTCTCACATTTGCACTTTCTACTATAGTTTGTAGTCTTTTGTTATAGCATCTGTAGGCTTTGCTTTTAATAGAGTAGCCAAGAAAAATTCCTTCATCCACTCTTGAATCGAATTTGCCCAAGTTCTCTTCATTTCTTTTAATAAAGCATCTACTCCCAAACACTTTGAAATATTTTACAGTAGTGGTCTTCCTTTCCACAATTCATAAGGAGTTTTGTCATGATTAACTCTGATTTTCCCTCTATTCAAGATATGAACAGCCGTATTTACCGCTTCTCTCCAAAATTTATCTGATAGCTTAGATTCATTTAACATGGTTCTAGCCATCTCTTGGACGGTTCGATTCTTTCTTTCTGCCACTCCATTTTGTTGTGGAGTCCTTGCAGCTGAGTATTGTCTTTTGATTCCATGATCTTCACAATATTCAATGAATTCATTTGAGGTGAACTCACCTCCACGATCTGACCTCAGGCACTTTATTTTCAATCCGGTTTCATTTTCTACTAAAGCCTTGAAAGCTTTGAACTTCTCAAATGCTTCTGACTTTTCTTTTAGAAAGGCTACCCAAGTCATTCTAGTGTAGTCATCAATGAATAACATGAAATAACTCTCACCTTGTATGCTTTCTGTTCTGGTAGGTCCACACAAATCCGTATGAATCAGCTCCAGTGGTTTGGTGGTCGAATACTCCTTCGTTCTAAACCTTGCTCTGGTTTGCTTTCCATGCTGACATTGCTTGCATAGAGTACTTGCAGGTTTCGTTACCTTAGGCATATCCCACACAACCTGCTTGTTGCTGATTTTCACAAGATTATCAAAATTTATATGCCCCATCCTTCTATGCCATAGCCAACTCTCTTCAACCTGACTTAGACAACATTTCTCTCCTTTTACTTCTCCGAGCATGTATAGGTTATTTGTGGTTCTATGTGCATCTGCTACTAACTCTCCCGTGTCTGCCTTCCTTATCTCACACCCTTCAACGCATAAAACTTAAGTGTGTGTCCTTGATCACACATTTGGCTTACACTTAAGAGATTATGCTTTAATCCATCAACATATAAAACATTCTCCATTTTTGTTTTACCATTATCAAGACTCAACGTACCTTTTCCAACGATCTTTGCTTTAGCATTATCACCGAATTTCACCGTACCTTCATTTACTTTCTTCAATGAGATGAACTTACTTTTATCTCCAATCATATGTCTTGAACATCCGTTATCAATGTACCACAACTGCCCTTCATCCTGTGCATGGAATGTTGTTTGAACAAGCATAGATTTCTCTTTATCTTGCCCATCATCCTCTTTCTTTTGTTTCCAAAATTTTGTAGCTTCTTTCTTCTTTATTTCTGAGCATTTACCTTCTGGTTCGATTTGGATGGTTCTACAAAACCACTTCTACAAAATCTTGCCATATGTCCATAGTTATTGCAGTTATAACAAACAATATCTTCAACATAGTTCGATAAAGGAGCAAAGGAGTTGTAATTTCTATTTGAGAATCCATACACACCTTTGTTCTTTATATTGTTGTCTCTCACCCATATTCTACAATCTATTGCTTTATGACCAAAATGATTACAATAGAAGCAATAGCCATAGAAAGAATTTTCAAACCTAGACATGTGAGTATATCTTGGAGGATTTGGTCTTCTAAACTTGTTCTCATCTTTGCTTTCCTTGTAAGAAGTGTTGATCTTCATAAAGCTCTTCTCCCTTTTCAACTCTTCATTCTTCATAGGTTCCTTGAGTGTCTCTGCATAGGTCTTTGACTTCTCTCGTTTTTGTCTCTTTCGACGACTCTATACCTTTTGTGTTAGCGGTGTCTTGTCTTTCCTTATATCCAAGACCAGTCTTGTCGGATGTTGACTTCTATTGGTTTAGAATTTCATCTAGTATCTCGGTACTTTTCTCGAATTTTAGATTACTTGTAACTTTGGCATTTGCTTTTTCCAAGTCCTTTCTCAAAGCAACGATCTCTGACTCACGCTTTTCGCAATCTTCTTCCTTAGTCCTTAGCTGATTTCTTAATTCTTCTTCAACTCGTTTTGCTTCTTCAATTTGGGTTTTTAGATCCACGATCATCTTTCCTGATTCTTCAAGAGATTGTGATATCTTAGCTTCAAAGTTATGATCTTCTTCTTCATACTTTAGGAGTTGTAACTTTTGTTTCTGATTTTTCTTTTTAAGAGCTTTCAACTCTCCCAAGGCACATATAAGTTCCTCTTCAAGATTCACTTCACCTTTTTCTTCCATGTCTTCATCTCTTTCTAAGTCATCTTTTATAGCCATGAATAATATTTCTTCATTATCGCTATCTGAGTCACTTATCCCACTTTCTTCGGATGATCTACTACTTCCTTTTGAATATAAGCTTTTCTTTTGCTTTCCAAATCTTTTCTTGCCTTTGCTTTGCTTGAATTCCCTTTTGAATTTAGGTTTGCTTTCCTCATCATCGCTATCTTCTTTCTCTAGACACTTAGCCGCAAAATGACCAATTTTACCACAGTTAAAACATTTAAATGGTAACTTACCTTTGTACTTTCCAGATCCTTTCTTTAACTTTTGAATGAACAAGGCTTCTTTCTCATCTTCTTTGTTGTTTGAGTTCTCATTCGACTCAAGTTCTTTGATTTTCTCTTTCTTTGAGACTTTGAATGTAGCTTCCTTCTTTCATGGTCTATTTGACTCAGTCCTCATTTCATACACGATCAATATTTCATGTAGTTCTTCCATGCTCAACTTATCAAGATCCTTCATTTCTTCAATGACAGACACCTTAGCATAAAATCTTAATGGTAGAGATCTTAGAATTTTTTGAACGATCATGGATTCTTCAATCTTTTTGCCTAACCCTCTTATGGCGTTGACAACCTCATCCACGCAAAGAAGATAGGCTGCAACATTCTCCTCATCCTTCATTTTCAGGCTCTCAAATTGTCTCCTATGGGTTTGAAGCTTAGCCCTTTTAACCTTGTCATCACCTTCGTAGATAGTTCAAGTTTGTCCCATATCTCCTTCGCCGTGTCACATTGCATTACTTTAACAAACTCAGATTCTGACAAGCCACATAGGATTGTATTCATCACCTTTGCATTGTTTTCAAAAGCCTTTTACACGACTTGATCTGTCGGGTGGAACTGATGGGATTGAATATCCAAGTGTTACTGATTGCCAAATATCAAATGCTAGTGCCATTAGATATGTTTTCATTCTTATGCTCCAAAATGCATAATTTGTTCCATCAAACAATGGAGCCTTGTTCGAAGAAAAACCTTCTTGTACTTGATGAGTAGTCATATGTGCTTCTGAGATCTACCTTCCAATTGTTAGATTGTTCTTGAAGGCACCCGCTCTGATACCAATTGTTAAGCACAAGATAATACTGAGAGGGGGCTGAATCAGTATTATGATATTTTTTAAATTTAACACTTAATCTCAGAACCGTAATCACAATTAATCAATTTCACAATGAATATATCAAAGCAATCAATAAATGCAAAGCAAACCAACACAATGCAAATAGACACAAATTTACGAGAAACCCTTTGGAGAAAAACCACGGAAAATCTTCTTTATTATATTTCTCAAATGTTTGTAGGCACCAACCTACGGAGACAACAATCCCAAATTACAATTTTTTAGGCACCAACCTACCTACGGGAGCACCAACACCTTTTTTGCTAAGCCCCAACTCAACAAGAGACCAATCTCTTCGAATATGAAGGCACCAACCTTCCTTACAAAAAAAAAAAATCTTTTCTATCTTTTATGTTGTTGTTGCTTCTGACGTCCGGGTCACGGGTTCGGGTTCGGTTCACGGGGGATATGGCAAGGTTCTTCTGTAGGGCCGAGGCCCATGCGTGGGGTGTCGTCCACGGCGTGCCCCTGCTGAAGAAGAACCTTGCCTATATCCTGGACGCACCCGCCAAGTTTTCACGGATTTTTTTTTTTTTTTTTGGTAAAAAAAAAAGTCAAACCGACTTTTTAAACAATAAATTATTCTTTTAAACCCTAATTTGTGCCCCTAAACTCTATAACAACAAAAACAACAAGTCATTTACCTCACATTTGCATTCTTGCCTCTTATTTGCATACTTGACTCTCACCTTCAATTTTTCCACTATTTTCAATTGCTTAGGGTTGATTTCAAGTGCCATATAGTTGAAGGAGCTTGCAATAAGTGCCAAGGAGTTTAAGGAGCTTGCATTATTGGTGTTGGGTGTATTGAGGTAAGTATTTTGTGATTTTTTAAAGTATTTTAGTTTGTATAATTGTATTTAATATTTTATTATTTTTTAGTTGTTTTTTTTTGTTTGTTTATTGTTATTGTTTTAAGCTTCATTTTTCTACATTTGATTTCATTTAAATTTTAATTTTAAAGTTTCAACATTTTCTCAAGACTAAATTTGTTTTCATTTTTTTAAATGCATTGTGCAGTTAAAATGGCTGCGAGTTCTAGTTCTGTGGGTCAAGGTAGTAAAGGTCTCCCTAACAAAAGTGATCCATCCTCCCCCCTTTGGAGGCATGTCAAACAACTAGAACAATTACCAGGTGGAGGGGGCTTTGTTTGGGTTTGCTCTCAATGTAATGTGCAATTTAAGAGCTCCTACAGTCGGGTGAAAGCCCATTTGTGTGGGGCTATTGGCCACGGAATTAGAACATGTGGAGGGTTTGATGGAAAGGGGTTGCCACATGCAAAGACCCTTGCATACATCAAAGAGCAGGAGGAAGCAGATGCAGCAATTGCATTAAAATCCAATCATCCTATGGCAAGAAAAGGAAGATCACATAGCATTAGCAAGCCACCTGTTTCTCCTTTTGTTGATATTGTGGCCCCAGATCACCCATTTTTGTCTACACCTATTGCAACTAGAGGGGAAGAAGAATCGCCTCTTTCTCACAAAAGAACAAAAGATGTAGACCCATTGGAAAGGGCATTCCAGAATGAAAGCAAGGACATAGCTAACCAAAGTGTTGGGCGCTTTATTTATGCATGTGGTGTCCCATTTAATGTTGTTAGATCACCATACTGGCAAGATATGGTGAGATGTATTAATGAAGCCCCTAAAGGGTACATTAGCCTAGGGTATGAAAAGGTGTGCACCACCTTATTGTCAAAAGAAAGAAAAAAAGTTGAAGGCTCATTGTTACCCATCAAGAATCAATGGCTCGAAACAGGAGTGTCCATCGTTTCTGACGGATGGAAAGATACAGCAAATAGGCCATTGATCAAATGGTTGCCGTGTGTCCTAAAGGGGCAATGTTTCTCAGGCTATTGATTGTGAGGGGCAAGTGAAGAATGCCCATTCATTGTCAACGTCCTCATAGAATCTATTGAGGCGGTGGGGCCTCAAAATGTTGTCCAAGTTGTAACAGACAATGCAAAAAATTGTAGTGCTGCAGGTTGTTGGTTGAGGCACGGTATGGACACATATTCTGGACACCTTGTGTTGTTCATTCCCTCAACTTAATGTTACAAAAATGGGCACAAAAATTGCTTGGATCAAACAAGTATATGAGGAGGCAAGTGAGATTCAAATGTTCGTCAGCAACCACCACATGTCCCAAGCCATCTTTCGTAAATTCTCGACATTGCAGCTATTGAAGGTAACCCGTAACATTCTTTTTAATTTTTTAAATTAATTATTAGTTTTTAAAATTCATTTTTATAAATTCATTAAATTAATTTTATAAGTTTGTAATTTGTAGAATTTTGAATGTTTTAAATTTACTTGTCTTAATTTTATTTCTTTTGATTTCTTATTAGGTTGCTTTGAGACTCGATTTGCCTCGCACACGCTCGTCTTGAGACGGCTTGTGAAGGTGCGAGAGGCATTGAGTGGCATGGTTATCAGTGACCTTTGGAGTGTATGGAGGCAAGCAAACAGTGAGAGGGCTAGAAATGTGAAATTGTTGATCCTGGATGAAGCATGGTGGGATCGTGTGGATTACTTGCTTAGTTTTACTGAGCCCATCGTGAGTATGTTGAGATTTGTTGATATGGATCATCCATGCATGGGTGAGATTTATGATGGAATTGACTCAATGATTGAGTCAATTAAGACCATCATAAATGCCAAAGAGCAAGATCCTATAGAGACCTTCTTCAAGGAAGTGCACTCACATCTCATTGAAAGGTGGAACAAAATGACTACTCCATTGCATCTTCTTGCTTTTGCCTTGACTCCAAAATACTATAGCGCAGAGATCCTTTCTTTGCCTAGGAGGGTCCCACCATATAGGGATGTTGAAGTTAGTAAGGGGTATAAGGCGGCATTTGCTAGAATCTTCCGAGATCCAGAAGTAGAAGACATGGTTAGAGGTGAGTTTGTGAATTTCATATCCTCCGGGGATCACTCCATTAGCACTCTTCGTGACAAATACAAGATGGATGCTTATTTGTGGTGGTAACTTCATGGACAAGCATACACCTACCTCATGCCACTTACGAAAAAAGTTTTATCACAAATAAGATTTTAATTTTTAATTTCTTAACTCTTTCTTTTTACTTTTATAAATTTAAAGTTTTAATTTTGCATTGACTTTGCGGCTTTCTTGATAGGTTGCGTGTTCTTCTTGGTGAAAGGAATTGGGGTACATATTCATTTATCCACTCGGTTAACCGCAACAAGTTGGGAGCAAAAAGGTGGAGGATTTGGTCTTTGTGCATTCTAACCTACGCCTTCTATCACATAAGAAGGATGAGTACAGAAAGGGCCAACAAAGTGTTGGGATATAGACCCAGAGACTCCAAACTTGGATGTTCCCATTGCCCAACTTTCATTGCTAGACCCGGACCTAGATAGTACTTTGCGTGAGCTGCAAAGTGGGGCTAGCGGGAGCGGCATTGCTGATAGTTCTGGTTGTACTCCTGATGCTTGTGGTTCTAATGAACCACGTGATGGTAGTGATGCTCTCATTGAAGACATTGGAGAAGATGCAGAGCCATTAGACTATTACTAATTAGAATGTTGATGTATCTTCATTTTTGTGTTTACAATGTTACATAATACATTGTAACATTTTGATTTGAACAATGTACTGCTTATAAGTTCGAACAATGAATTATCAATATGTTTTAACTTTTGTCGCTATTTCACTTATGTATATTTCAAATTTGTTTAATCTATGCATGTGTAAGGCTGGAATTTTGCTTATCTTGTTACTTTTCAAAATATTTTTAATATTTTATATGTATATTGTACTGCCGTACCCAAGTGCCATACCCGGGCCCCCAAAAAAATTGCCGTATCAGCGTGGCGATCCCTCGTATCCGTACCCACGTACCGGCTACCTAGCTTCAAAGGTTTCCGAGTGTACTTCCATCTGCTCTTCACCAATGTATAAGTATTTGCGCAGCCATTATGAACCATATGTTTGTCATACTACCAAGATTACTATGGAGTTGAGATTCAAACTTGATGGTCAAGAGGTTGTGCTTCAAGGCATGACAAGTGGAGCTCCTCAAGTTGCTACAACAAAGAGGATGGAGAGAACTTCCGAAAAGGCAAGACCTATGGGCAGCACATGGTAAGATAACCCCTACACTTTCAGTTTTAAAACAGTAGTCACTTCATAGAAATTTTCAGCTTCTAATCAATACACATGCTCTTAAAAGAAGTCCTTCAATAGGGGTTGATGTTGAGTTCATGAATTCTGCGTTGAGAAGTGAGCAAGATGGATGTTATCTTGTTGTCCAAAGCATTATAACTCAGCATGTCATTGGTGGTATGAATGTAAGTAGTAGGAGTTTTGACTTATGGGTTTTAAAGCATGTTGTCACAAATATTTGTACTGTTGTTATCAGCATTTCCAGTTTGTCAAATACTTTGTTTGCTGCCACACAAATGGGGACAGTCATGAAATGGAATAATTTTCAGTCGTTGGGAGAATTTTCAATCAATAATGGGATGTTTCCAGCCCCCATAACATTGTCATTGCGGAATTTCATGAAGGGTTTTCAGTGGGACAGCTGCTGTACCATCCTTTCACCTATTGCACGCAACATTTCCAGCCCCCTTCTCACTTTGTTGACAGTTGTAGAAGAGTTTCCAGCCACTATCACTCTGATTTTGGAGAAGGAAATGCAAGGTTACAACTGTGTTTGGGACAACGTGATTGAGTTTTCGGACATCCATAACTTGAGTGGAGATTATGAGATGGTTGCAAGCAATGAGAGAGAGTTGGCCATCATGTCTATAAGGCATGAAGAAGTGATAATGGGAGCCCTTGTTTTCCTTAATAAGTTTGTTCCATGTGCAGGTACAAGTATAAAAAAGGAAGAGCAACTGAGTTTGTTTCCCACCCAAGCAAATGGTGGAGCATATGGGATTGCAGCTGAAGATGGCAGGTTTAAGGTAATAGTTGATCTCTGCTTCAAGGAAGTTTTTAAACTTCACAGGCTGCCAAAGAACATCATTAGGGAGAAGGACAGCAGATATATGAGCTTGTTTTGGCAAGAGCTCTTTCATTTAACAGGTACAAGATCCAGATTATTGGAGCATTACAACGTATTTCTTCACCTTGGCATAATGGTACTTGGGCATGAGAACTTGCAATTGCTTGAGGGAAAGCAATTTTGGGAGGAGAGGACTGTAATGTCCCCTTCTCCAGGCTAGTCATTTAGAAGACCTTGGGCCCATTCCATTTTCCTTGGGCTAAAAGGGAATGAACAAGGGAAGTTAGTGTCATGATTTTCAGTTGTTTTTGTGAGTTTTGCATTATTTTTAAGTAATTTTCTGAGTATAATCAGGGCAGCTAGTAAAAAGGTGAAAAACCAATTGAAAAATAAAAGAAAAAGAAATATTGTCCCCAAGGAGGTCGGTCCTCTTTAGGAGGATTCTATTTGGCTTTAGCACCACGTCTAGCTATTTAAAGGGGTCGCTTGGCTTAGAAGATGCTTATGCATGCTTTGGAATTTATTTTTTGAGTTAGAGCACGCTTTACTTTCTCTCTCATCCATTGAAGGTGGAAACCCTCCGTGGAGGTCTATTGAGGACGAAATCCCTCAATAGCACTTAGATTTGGGGACAAGAACCCTAACGTTGTAATGTCCCCTTTTCAGAATTAATTAATTCTGAATACCTGAAGCCTATTTTTATTATTTTCCATAGGCTAAGGGGAAATTAAAAGAGGAAAATAAATTAATTTAAGTGTTCCAAGGATATTTTTATATTTTAATTGGAAAAAGGACACTTAAATTATATTTTAATCCAAAAAACATTAATAGAATAAAATAATAATAGAAGGTTGACTTCTATTATTGGCGCTAGAGTTAGAATTAATAAATAAATAAATAAATAAAGGGGGCGCCAAAGTTAGAGAAGGTTGCATGAGTACCAAAGTCCTAATTTTAGGATGAGAGGTGGATAAAGTGTTTTTAAATTTGTTTAATCCTATTTTTAGGATGGGGCGCCAACATGGGGGTGGATTATATTATTTTAATTGTTTGTGGACCATGCACGTATTTCCGAAGGGGATGAAATGTCCTTTTTTAAAGTTTGGCCTAAATATAGACTTCTTGCCATTCCCTTTTCGTGGCAAAGAAGAATTATTGAACAAGGAATTGCATTTCATTTCAGTTTTCCTTTATTAGATTTAATGTTTTCTTTTAAGTGTTTTCCTTTAGGAGACAGGTCACTGGTTTGGAGAGAATAAAGAAGCAATTAAAAGATAAAGTGAGGCTTAAGAGGTTGGTCCTCTTCTATTTGGCCTTTGGTGCCAAGGAAAGATATAAAAGGGACTTAAGGACTTCATTTGCAATCATCTTTGGGCATTTTACATCTACAATTGATTTTTGGGTTGATTGCTCAATATCATTCCACTTGAGGACGCAAACCCTCTTGTGTGGCATCCAAGGAGGACAAGAAACCTTCCTTGTGGCTTGGTGGAGGACGAAAACCCTCCATTTTGAGTTAAGACATCAAGAAAAAGGATTGCAAAAGTTTTACATCATTTTTGGAGCTCTTCCCTAGGGGAGCGACTAGGGTTTGAAGTTGGTTTGGTGCTTTCTAGGCACAAATTTCAAATCTGATTTTATATTTTGAATCTCCATATTTTATAAGGCCGGAATCTATATTTTTGTGATTTTTGGTGGAGATTTACTATTTTTCCTAGCACTCGGTTTGGTGGGACTGCTTTTATAAATAATTAATTTTCGTTATGCTAATCAGATATTTCTTCAATCTTTTGATGTATTTGTGATGTATAAATATTGTCATGGCTAGATAAATTATTTCGTGGCATTCTACATTGATTTGCATAGTGAAAAGTGGACTCGAATCTCATAGACAGTTCGCTGCCCTAGGAAACTATTGATTTTGAATTTGGTTAATCATTCCAAGTACTCTTAGCTACTTTCATATTGTTGTGTGTGTACTTGAAGGTGTTTTCAGATTAGATTTATTGGATATAGTTGGTAAACCCCTTTTCTCAATTTTCAACCCAAAAAGGGACTTTACAGGGCGTCCACTTTGGAGAAGGATTGAAGCTTATAAAGGCAAATTTGGGGTTTATTGTGGGAACATCTTAGAAATTCATCAATTATTTTATGTTTGCAGTAACTTCATTAAGTGATCAGCTTCGTGATAGAGGACGAAAACCCTCCTTTACACAAAGATTTAAGGACGAAATCCCTCATTTCTCAGCTAGGCAATTCCATTTCAAGGGTTCAAAGTGACAATTCGGGTGCAAGTGTTCCGCCGCCTCGGTTCCAAACAATTTTGGGATTAATACAATTATTTTTATTGTAGCTGGTTCGCATTCAATAAATAAAAAAGTGAAATTAAAGCATTATAGCTTGTTTTTGAAATGTCCCTTTTGGGGCTGAATAGGGACGAATGGGGTTTTTCTCAAATCTGATCCAAATCAACAACAAAACCAGCAACACATCACACTGAACATGGAAATAGATCAACCACAATTGAACTTCACACAAAGAAATGCCCTTCTCTAGGGCAGCGAACTGATATGAAACTTTGGGAGTCTCAAACCCTAGTCAAAACATCTCCAATCTTCATAAAATAAATACCACATGCACGGCAACACTTGTAGATATTATTTATGCAATAAAACTGAATTTACAACCACTAGAATAGCTGGAAATGAATTAATTCGAATAACACAGCTGAAACTTCTAAAATTCATAACTCCATGGAAAATAGGAATTAGAACACATATGATAGCTCAAAATGATCATGAGAAGACAAGCTATCCAACAAAAGTAATCTCATAATTTTCTAACCACAAAATCATGCCCAAATATGCAACCAAAATCTGCAAGTGAGTAGATAAATATGAAACCCTACTCCAAAAATCACCAAATCATAGTCTCTATCTCCAAATATAATGATAAATCTGAATATGAACTCAAATCACAATTATCAACTCTCTATGATACCAAATCAGTCCCTTAAGCAACTCGCCTAGGGCTAGGAAGAACAGTGAATGCACTAGTAGTGCCAAATCAGCTCACATGAGACTCCTAGATGAAGCCTCCAATGGATCCCTTGAGGGTTTTCGTCCCCAAGAGAGATTGCCACACCTTTGGGGTTTCGTCCAAGGTGGAGAAGGAAGATGCACACCGTGCACAATCCAAGAAGAATAACAAACATCCAATATGCTCCTCCAAGTGTAGCGAACTCCTCTTTATAGCCTCCCAATGCTAAATTAGAAGCTTCCAAGAGGACCAACCCATAATGGAAGAATAGAATGCTCCACATGCAAGACCGACCTCTCCCCAATGAGAAATTAGAACAACAATGCTCAAATAATTCCATGACCGACCTCCAAGCATACAAAAGTATTTAAAAATACTTTTTGTACAAGTATGAGGCTCTAAGAGTGATGTCCTTGAAAAGGGGACATTACATTTTTATATAAAAATCAAATTATCGTTGTTATAAAAGTTAAATTTTTATTATTGTTGCCCTAGGGTTTAACAAAACATCCAAATCAGTTAGAAATTATTGTCAAGGATATTACACACATCTTCATTGGTGATCTCATACGAGATCACACTTGTGGCATACAATCAAATTTACAAAGATTCAAGGCAAATTTATCGGTGTTAGGGCATCATTCGCAGCTAACGAAGATAAGATTTGCATGTTTTGAGTGTGTAACAACCACACAAATCCGTTTTTGAGCTTGCAAGGGTTTCGGACCAGCTATTTGACCAAATTCAGGCCCACTCCTAGGGTGGCGACCTGCCCTAAGATGGAGTTTGGGGAGTTCTAGGGCACGGCAACTTCAAATTCAATCATCATTGCGTCCCTCCTATTTTTAACAGCTGGAATCTTCATCTGTACTTGAGTTTGGGATTGGAAATCTCCATTTGCAGCCATATTTGTAAAGGGTATTTTTGTTGTTAATAATTGACATCCAGCTGATATTAGATTGGTAAAAAGATATATTCTCCGGTACATTTTCCTTGCAATTAATTCCCGCTTTGAAGAATAATATTTTGAAGGGTTTCTATATTATTTCCAACAAGTTTGTGGCTGATTTCTATCATAAAAATATGTTTACAGCCTGCTGCTAGGGTTTGAGAATTTAATTTCAGTTTTGCTTCAATTTACTATTTGGATTTGTGCAAATTCCTTTGGTGTTCAGATTCACCCCGGAAAGGAGCATTACACATTTTGCTCAAGCTAGAATTTTGATGCAATCTACTCTTTTCCCAAATAAGCATTCGCAAAAACAATAGTTTCCCACTGCTAGTTTTTCAATTTTAGAACCAAATATGCCCATAGTTTCATTATCCGATAGTAAAAAGGGAAAGATATTACATTCACCTATCTAAGTTTCCAAAAAAATGGGGGTGGAAGATATTACCATGATAGGACTGTATCAGAAAACACCTCTGCAAATATAAAACACCCATAAACTGCAATAGAATACCATCATGAAACCATTATCAGTGAACAAAACTTCTTTCCTAAATCCAATCATACAATAAAAAGACCATGTGTCAAAATCGACATACCAACCTTACAGTAATAAAAAATACTAAAACATGATCCAAATTAAACAAATCCTAGACATAAAACTATATTGTAGAAAAATGCAACAAAAGAAATGAGATATCATAAAATATATATTTTCAATTAGACAAGCTCTCGAAGAAAATTTGTATACAATGCTTAAATGAAGAATATGAAAGCATTTAGTTATAATCTAAATCATGCAACCATCTCTAGCCAAACATGTTGATGCATCAAAAGTAGCTAACGTTAGTTTGAAAGGAATACAAGGTCAGGTTTCCCACAAGAACCTACAAAAAGACAATGAACTAAACACATAGCAACAGACATGGTAAGAAAAGAAAGTTATTCTTTTACTAAGAACAACAATAAAACCTGAAGATTCATGACCAAGCTAGGCTTTCATACAATGGCTATAGACCTTTGGTCTAAGAAATGTTCCTTTGGACCTTGACCATGCATGATGAAAAACACTTTCAACATGTATTATGTTGGTGTGGGTCGGTTCACAAGTAGAGTTAAGATGTCATGGCATGGTCAAAAGTCAATCAAACAACTATCAACCACACAAATGGGTCAGCGTGTATAGACAAAATATGGAAGCCGAATTTCACACCCAAAAAATTTTCTCATTATTGATTCTGCAGAACCTATGCAATTGTCTCCATAAATCTTTACCAAAACCACAACACTGTGAACAAAACCTCAAATCTCTAATATACATACAATCAACTAGCTGAAAGCAAACACTCCAAAGTTTCACTACTACATTCAAAATATATTACATCACATAAAAATGGCTTGCTTGGCCCACTTGGTTTTCAGCATTATTCATCTGTCTTAGTATTCAATATCCTCAGCCCCTTATTCTTCTATTGTTAGTCTACTTAATCTTTGCCATGCAGTCTTTGAAGAGGTCATCACAGTAGGAAGAGATACGATTTATCTTCCATTGGTTATGTAATTGTTCGTCCTTGCGCTGAGCTCCTCATGAACCAAATGTAATCCGATGAGCTTCATACATGTTGCGACTTTCCATTTGGCATGTTCCTAGAGTTGAGTATGACACATCTTCAAAAAATGTTCTTTGCAATTCTAGGACTTCTTGTGAAAATCTGAGTTGTCTAGAGAAGGGTTGACTGAGCCTTCTCCAGTGATCTTCAATTTTTCTATGGCAAGAAAAGGGTTAGCCGTCCCTTCTCAATCCTGCTTCAAACATTGATATGGCAGGAGAAGCGCCGGCTGCCCCTTCTCTGCCCTATTTATGAAAAACTGATATGGCAGGGAAGGGTCCATTGTCCCTTCTCTAAGATGCTTCAACTTTGATACAATAAGAAAATCTTTGGCCACCCTTTTCCAATCTTCCCTTCTGTTGATGAAGTGTTAAGGGATAATTGCCCCTTCTCCAAAATGAAATTTGCAGGTTGGCAGGAGGACCATCGCTTATCTTCCCTTGTTGATGGCTAAAATCTAGTGGAAAAGGTTGACATTGGCCCTTGAGTATTGCTTCAAACATAGATACATAGGGTCTTGAGAGGACATTTTGGATAGGTTCCTATCTTAGCTCTTTAATTTTACCATCACTTCAGTGAAACGAGTTTTTCCTTTTGTTTTAACATTTATCTAGACCTGATCTTTAATTTATCTAGACATTTGTGTCAACGTGCCCAAGAACTAGGATTGCCTAGACACCTCAATTAATCTAGATTTAACATGCAATCAAGAAAGGCTCTAGTGCCATGGGCCAAGTGTACATGTTCATATTTATAATGAGTAAATTTTATAAGGTGAGAGATCACTATCGGAGTGACTCTCATCATTTCCTCACTACTTAGATGAAGTTATCGCAAATTTGTACATCACGTGAGGAACTTATCCACAAAATTTGACCTAGAGAACCACTTGGTTTGCTTCGACAAAGTACCTTTGTGACAAACTTGTAAGTAGAGGATTGTTTCTTTTGATCGGTGCAAGTACTAACATTGAGTCAAGTCTCCTCAATCTATGGTTGTTCAAAATCTTCAATGTTAGCCTCACGGTGAGTGATGGAAGCCTCCTCCTCCTCCAAGAGAGATGATGTTATAGAGCTTATTAAGCATAACTAATTATCAAGGGTTACTACAAGGTGACAAGACCTATTTTACATGGCCCTTGAATCACACATATAACCTATCACCTATACTTCTTATTCACAACTTCCCAAACATATTATCGCTGTATATTTTTACAGTATACAAGGGCTCATACAATTTGTGTTGGCTCACATTGACAACCTCATAAGTTCCAAGTTTAATTACAAGCTCTAGGCGAAAAGCATCCGGCCACACAGCTTGGAGAATAAGAAAGGCTTATACAAGTGAAGATAAACATAATCACTAACTTGAAAAGAATGGGGTTCTCAACGACTGTCTTGGAGTGCCTTGAATTTGGCTTCAGTTTGTTTGGACAAATCATGAATTTGTCATGACAATTGATCAAATTCTGCACAAAGGAATAAGATTTGTCTTGGTCTTGTTGGTAGGATGTATTTAGGGATGGAAGCACAAGCAGAATCTCATAAGGAGTCAATGGTTCAAATCCATAATAGACTTTGAAACCAGAAATCCTGCTGAATATGTGTAGCTAGTTGTGTTGAATAATATGCAAATAGTTGTCCCACTGCTCATTCTTCCAATGATAGATGTGGAGAGAATGAATTAAGGTGGGATTAGCAACCTCGGTTTGGTGATGAAACGGAGTAGCGCAATTGACAGATACAAATGATTTCCAAAATTCTTTCAAAAGCATGAATCACAATCCAAAATGATAGTGAGTGGCAACCAAATTAGCTCCAAACATGTTTGAAGAAGTTGACAACCTGTGGAGCCTCAACTGTCTTGGTGTATGAAATAAGGATTTGCCATTTTGGAAATTGTCGTGCAAGTGAAAATAAATACAACCATGTTAGCACTGACTATTGCATAGACCAATAGTGAGATACTTGGAAATGGAAATGTATTAATAAGGGATGATACAATCCAATATTTCCATTATAAGGCTTAGACTGACTCAAAGAGAGAATCGACAATATAATCCTCAACCTGCTTCCGCATAGAAAGCCAACAAAAATACCATTGAATGTGTTTGATCTGAAATGGATCAAACCAAATTCAGAAAACAAGTATCACCACCTTCACACTCAAAGCAATGCATACACAACAAGGCAAAGAAGATATGAATTCGCAACAATCATACACATAGGATGAATTGGACCACAATAGAGGATCTAGGGAATGTCCATACCCCAAAAATCACCATGGCAAGTCCATAAGGTTAAGTGGGATGAATTCATCTCCTATCAAACTTGTCACCCTATCATTGGGAAAAGGCAACATATGTCGCACTGTCAAGTATGTATTCGGCATGTGTCGAATTCATCTATATGAAGGTAAAAGGCTTTATGATGGTGCAAACCGATGCTTGGTCGACTCAACTTCTCCAAAGAAAGCAATGTGTCAATAAGTGTGAATTCGACATGTTCCAAATTTGTCATGATGAATCTATATGAGACCGGATACATATAAAGAAGAAACAAACAAATCATATAGAAAATCAATCTATTAATTAGCCTAACTATTGAGTTTCACCTTCCAAGGAGGTTGTCAACAGTTTGTTATGTGATTGTAAGCATAAATATGTGTGTTTGGGTATGTAAAGGCCGTCTAGAATTGCAAAAGTCATTGTAGAGTGTGTAACCAACTTTCTACTTTGAGTAGTGAGTTTTGTGTTGGGATTCTCCCACGATGCATAGCCATTAAATTAGACGAAGAAATGAGATCCAGGGAAAAAATCATTTCGACCAAGATGTGTCAACAAAGATTTTATGACTTCAAGCTTCGACTTTTCTCAATACCAATTCTGAATCTTCCAGATGTGTACCAGCTATTGGAGATCGAGACTGATGCTTCTAAGTATGCACTTGTTGTCCTCACATGGCATGGGCACCCAATGGCCATCACAATGAGACATTCACTGACACAGTTTACAAATACCTACCGTATGACAAAGAGCTTTACACTAGTGTCTAAGACTACCATAAAGGAAGCACAAGGTTCTATGTAAAGTGACAATCATTCACACAAATCACAATCCTCTCCAATTCATGCAAACCTAAAGTAAATAATAGAATGGTTGCCATCAAAAGAGGTCTAACTACTTGCAATAGTATCATTTCAATATCAAGGACAATAAGGAAAGTGTCAATCGAGTTTGTTTATGGTCTGAATTGACCTCCAATCACAATACTAATGTTAATTCTAGATTACTACAAACATGATACTATGAGTTGGCCCCAGCAATATGGCAATGATGCTCACTTTGCAAACACATCTATCTTTGATTGTAGTTATACAAGTTTATGCCTTGATCTACAAGATGGACTTTTGTGTCGTCTAGAGATCCCTATGCCCTTACGTGAACGTCAAAAGATGGTCTGCAGAAGCACATAAGAGTCGCGTGGAAAGATACTTTCGGGTAGCGGAGATTGTGGCACTACTTTATAAGTAATCTTACTATCCGGAGCTTCATAGTAAAATCGGCAGAGACATTCGATTATGCATAGGGTGCGCCCTTGCAAAGCCAACAATCATGAAGTAGGACTGGACACCCCGCTATCGACTCTTGACAAGCCTTAAGTCAATCTTAATGAGTTTCATACCAAGATTTCTCACAACAAAACAAGGTCATGATTTGTGTATGTGGTGGTTGTTAGGTTCTCCAAAATGGCAATTCTAACACCTTGCAAGAAAGGGCATCTCAGCAGAATGCATTTCCAAGCTCCTCTTATTGCATGTGTAGAGTCACTTCATGTTGCGAAGACCATTGCATCAAATAGGGAGAACAAGCATTTGGGTATCTTCTAGTCCACTCTTTGATACAAGATTGATACCAAACTAAACAAGTCAGCTTCCTTCCCTCCACAAACAAATAGACAAAGAAAGGTAGTTAACTGCATGATCGTCTACCTCCTCGAGATGTGCCATTCAAAACATCCACACACATGGGACTCGAATTTGCCATACATTCAACACAACTACAACCAATAGATGTAGCACTATCTTTGGCCTCGATAGAATGATCTTCCCGTATACGAAGAATTGGCATGGAAAGAAAATTTGTCGAAAAATGATTTGGTGCATTTAACTTGTAAACAACATTCTATAGATGACCAATGCCAAGAACACGAAATGTCATGACAATGAGGTGGTGCATTCAATATCAAGTTAGTGACAAGGTATGATTGCATTTGGAAAACGAGAAACTAAAAGGACCGAACAGGAAACGCAAACCTCTCAGATTCAGCTTTTACACCATCACTAGGAAGATGGGTTAAAATGCCCTTCAACTTAACCTCCCAACCTATTTGGTTTGCTGCCCATTGTCAATGAGGAGCTTCTCCACCCATAAGTCTCTCCTTGGGCATATTTAATGTTGTAGAACAATCAAAGGTCACATAGTTGAATCATAATTGTTGTTGGAAATATTGTCATTGATGTCAAAGGAGTCATTGATGTCAAAGGAGTCATTGATGTCAAAGGAGAATGCACAACAATCAAAGAGAAATAGTACAGTGATCAGATTTAATAAAGGAGAATGCACAGCAATCAAAGAGAAATAGTACAATGATCAGATTTAATATAATAAACAGTGAATGTAATGAACAGTAATCACATTGTATACCAGCAATTAATTGATATTTTATGGCTACAAGTGGCACTCACATTATGGGCAGCATTTAATTAATGGGCCAGCCGACCTCCATTGGAATTAATTAATGGGCCAGCCGACTTGATTATAGGAGTTAAATTAATTTAAGAAAGGACACATCCTTTGGAAACATTGCCCCTCTTGGTGAAGAGATGTGAAGGTATAAAAGATAGATGAAAGGATGGAGAAAAGGAGAATGGGACATAGACATGACTTGGAACACGTTATGTGACATAGACTTGTGGATGGTCAGAAAACACATCGACCTTCCATCAACCACAAATGTTGACAAACAGGAAACACATTGACCTTTCACCATCCAAGTATGACGAAGGAACATATCAACCTTCCATGGATCAACTATCTAGGTTACAGGGGGAATATATCAACTTTCCACAAGAAGGACTCTACACATCCAATGGTTCATAAGCATTTACATACATTGGTTTACACTTGTTTATTTTCATAATGCAAATACATCATCACTGATTACATACAAACACAGAAAATTAAACATAAGAATTGAGGACTAGGTCCTCATTGTCACTCTGCAGCCAATGTCCATGATCATTGCCACCCAATCGTGAACAACATAGATGATCACCACTGCCACTAAAAACTGTCATCGGCATTAGTCGATTTGGCGCAATGGTTTTGCCACTACTACAATATGCAACCTCTGAGTTAACGGTGAACTCGAGGTCATTGGTGGGCCTCCTAACTCCGTTGCCTCCGACCTTTAGTAAACTTAGCTCACTAAGCTAGATCAATCATGATGTCCTCCAATGGTTTTGGTGGGTTATTTATTAGCATTGATTGCCTCCATGGAAAGGAGAACCCACTTCTCCCCTCCAAGTCAAAACAATTTTAATGGGTGTCGGATTCAACCGAAAATGCACCCCTTTTCTATATATTTTACAATGACATGACTAATGTCTATGACAAACTACGACTCTACCAGATTAATAACCATTAATGACCAATTAAAAACTATTGACTATAGTTTTGGACCCAAATATTAACTATAGACCACTTATTTGAATTATAACAATTATCTACCAATATTTATAAACTTAAATCAATATAAGTATTTCCTAAAACTATTAACACTAGCTAGTTTATTTATAAGACAACACCTAGAAGCCAAACATTCATAACATTGTCAATACTATAATTTTGACATATACTAGACTCCGACTAAAAAAAAAAAAGACTAATAGATTGTTGACAATAATACACTATTTTAACATTGACATATGTTGTCGTACAATGTGCAACAGGAAATTGGCAATTTCCAAGCATGACAACGATACCCCCTGTAGCAAAAATTTCATGTTCACCATTCCAAGGCACCCCGGGTCTACTCGGTCGATCCCAGGTGACCTCCTATATGATGTCAACTTGGTCCCCTAGGTGATTTAAGAAATTCAATCCAACCCCCCTGGGTGATTTTAGGAGTTCTTGAAAGATGCTATCTCTCAGGCGGTGTTGGGAAGGGCTAACACTAGCCTTCCCAGGCTGGAGCAACCCCCAGAGCGGAACAAAGAAACCAAATCCAACATGGAAGTGAATTAAAGGCACTGGAAACATCACGGAAGTGATTTTGGAAGATTCGGGAAGATATGGAGAGTTTGGAGCAGGTTTGATCAAAAACAAGGTTCACAGAGCCTAGGAAGTACCGAGGCCAAAACAACAGTTAAGCACAAGATAATACTGAGAGGGGGGGTGAATCAAGTATTATGATATTCTTTTAAATTTAACACTTAATCTCAGATTTGTAATCACAATTAATCAGTTTCACAGTGAATATATCAAAGCAATCAATGAATGCAAAGCAAACCAACACACTGCAAATAGACACAAATTTACGTGGAAACCCTTTCGGAGAAAACCACAGAGAAAATCTTCTTTATTATATTTCTCAAATGTTTGTAGCCACCAACCTACAGGGAACACCAATCCCCAAGTTACAATTTTGTAGGCACCAACCTACAAGAGCACCAACCCCTCTTTGCTAAGCACCAACTCAAAGTGGCTCACCGATCTCTTCGAATATGAAGGCACCAACCTTACGAAAAACAAACTCTTTTCTATCTTTTATGTTGTTGTTGCTTCAACAGATGATAGAACAAAACTGCTGCTAAGAATATTCTTCTTATTTATTTCAGTCCCTTCACATATATAAATCGCTGCAACTCTTCATTAAAAATAAATCTGCCCTTCACTCCTTTTCATATTTCATATTTTGCTCTTCTTCTTCTCTCCCTTAAACTTCAATGAAGAAGCACTCAAATTGCTTGCCTAAATCAAATGATTCCATCTCCTTATATATCCTTCTCACATCCTTTCGAAAAGACACATCGTTCCAACCAACACAACCTTTCCATTATTTAATTAACACAACTTAATTAAGTGCATTAGTCGGCTAAAACCAAAAATAATTAATGCAGCCCATAACAATTATTAAATGCACATTAAACAATGTAATTAACCACTTGATAGGAGCACTGCCCCTCCTTAGACAAATCATTGTCATCATTAAATCGCTGCCAGCCATCATTAAATCTTCTTTTTCACCATAAAACATGGCATATGAACACCTTAAAATGCTGATATCTCTCTCTTATGTACAGCTGTGTATATCTCGCTTATACCATGATAATCCTTATGCAAAAATGTTTCTTTTCATGTATTTAAACTTTCGTTTTCTACCCTTCTATACTACTAGTTATTTCCGTTACTTTCTACCATTTCCGTCAAAATCCGTCAGTAGTTCCGTCAGCTTCCGTTACACGATTCCGTTAACCAAATACATCAATGATTAAGCCTTTGACATCAATGACAATATTTCCAACATTGGAGCAGTTTGATCAAACACAAGGTTCACAGGCCTAGGCAGTGCACAAGCCAAAACAATTGTTGAGCTTCCAAAGGTGATTCCGGGAGCTCCGGATGGAGTTAGGAGCAAAACAAAACATCTTCGGAAAGGGAATTCCAAGCTCTACAAGATGGTGAAATTAGTTTTTTCACAACACTTTGGCACAATGGTTTTACAAGCAGTTTTTCTCATGCATAGGTGGAGTACCATATCAAAACCCCGCTTTTCAGGGATAAAATCAATGAATCAAGACCTGAGGCCCCACCATTGGATTCAGAAGGCCATTTCCAATCAAGATCATATAAAATTTCATCAAAAATTCCATCGGGAGCTCAATATATTGCCGTCGCAAGTTGTCCTCAAGGTTCGGGAGTTAGTCAAATTTTCATCTCCAGGAGCTTGGCGGGATTTTGTGTCCCTGACATCCCTCAAGGTCAAGGACATCAAGGTTGGGAAAATGTGCCCACCCCTTGAAGCCCTCTAAACCCACATATGACCTCCAGGATCGCCAGTTCAGCCCCCAGTGCTTGCAAGGGCACTTAAAACCTTCACCATCGGATCTCCGCCATGTGTCATCACCTGAGCGCCGTGGAATTTGATGTCCCTCATGTCCCTTTGAGGTGAGGGACATCAAACATGGAAAAATGCGCCCAGCCCCTAAGGAGACTCCTGGTCACTCATGTGACCTCTTCAGAGTGAATTTCCAGCCCTCGCTTGCTTGCCAAACCTTCATTCCCCTCGCCGTCGAATCTCCGCCACGTGTCATCGCCTTGATCATCGTGGAAATTGATGTCCTCGCATCCCTTTGAGGTGAGGGACATCGTGACATAAAAATGCGCCCAGCCCCTTCTGTGCATTTTTTGAAAAATTTAAATCTGACACTTAGCCGTTATTTCCCCCATTCCTTCTTCACAGTTCACCTACCGCTTCGCTCTATAACTTGTCAACCATTGCTTGCTCACACCCACTCCACCATTGATGCTTTGAACAAGATCTAGCACAACAAATAAACACCCAAATCCATGAAAATACACAGGTCTTAGGGAAGGATTGATCAAAAGTGTTGAAGAAACGAAGAACAAGGCGAAAATGAAGATTTTTGTCGATAACCATGAAGTCACCCAATCGAAAAATCTTCATATCTTGCAAGATACAAGTCGATTGAGGTGCCGTCTTTTGCAGAATTCCACATTTTTCAAGACGATCAAGATGCAACAAACGGAAGGTCAATGGTGCCCTGAATCATTTGGTCTAACAAATATCCCATTTCATGCCCTAGGTCACGTTTGTTGGATTTCTCAACAATCTGATAGTCCGATCGAGCTAAAAACTTGCCCACAGACTCCAAATGAAAAACCTATCACAATGGAGTTGTTTTTCGTCGTAAACGGAGACAAAAACCAAACTTGCAAATTTTGAGCTCCATTAATGGCCGCCATGGCAGCTCCGTGCTCAAAGCCACTGCCAGTGAAAATTTTAAATTTTATTTCCAGGCATTCTAGTGGGCAAAATTATGTGAAATTCGGAGGATGTGATTGCGACGATGAGATGAGTCCAAAAAAATATGTTCGTCGCAAACCGAGCTATGGAAATCCACTTTCTAAAAATAGTAAGTTTTCCTATACAAACTTGCTATGTTTGGAAAGTCATCATCAAAAGCAGTTGTGGCGAAAGCAGTGTGCACCGAAGGTCACCAGGAAGTCAAAATGAGTGTTCAAAGTAGAAAACAATGAAAATGACCACTTACTAAAAATAGTAAGTTCCCTATATGGGTGCTTACTAAAAATAGTAAGTCAACCCAAGAAGCGCCAAGGCGAAGGTAGTGTGCACAGGATTGAATGAAGAACTTCATCACATCAAGATGGTCAAGAAGAAGCAAGAATCACCTCTTACTATAAATAGTAAGTCTCCCATGTGGGTACTCGCTATCAATGGTAAGTCATACTCAAGGGGCAGTTTTGGAACAATGGGACATAGAGGGATGATCATTCAGGTCAACACCATCATTCAAGATCATCCATGGGCATTGCTCATAGGGAATTCGAGACTCATCTCAGAGAATTCAACAGTGTCTCTCGACACTCACTTCATGGCTCGAGTTGCAGGAGTATCTTGTGCGGGGTGGAAGTTACGGTCATCAATGAGAACCATTCAAAGAAGTGTTTTTAAACACTCATTCCAAAGCATCTATGAGCTAATTTGAAGGAGTTTCACACGAGTTTGAAGATTCATAGTTTCATCGCATTGGGGCTTTCCATCAATGAGGATCATCGAATTCATCAGGGGCAACATCTTCTCTTCTTCTTCTCTCTCTCTTCTCTTCATACCCCCAACTTTATCTCTCTTCTCAATGTTCTAATTTTGCGTTGGGGTTGCACTTTTCATGTCTTAATGTTCCTAATGTAATAAGTCACCTTTATGTTATAAAAAGGGACTTAAAAGTTTCCTAGGAAGTTGAAAAGTTTTAAGTTGTGCGAGGACATATGAAAAGGCATTGGGGGTAGATGATGAGTCACCTCTCATTCTATAAATTGTAAAGCCATTCCCATTTCAAAGGGTTGGTGATTGATTTTGTAAACTCAAGAGTGCATTGAGAGAACAAAGGAGATAGCCAAATTCTTCCATTCCCCTCATTCTCAAATTTCCTCCATTTCCCCACTATGTACAACTTTGGTTTGAGCAATCAATACAAGGAGTTTCTAGCTTTCTTTGACTAAGGGATTTCATGATACTTTGTGCTCATCAAATTCTATTTGGTCTTATTGCTACTTGCAGAGTTGTTTCCTCTTAATTTAGTGCATGTGATGAAGTTTCTAACTAGTGTGTGCAGGAATCTGATTTTCTACCTGCAACATTAGTTCTCCTACCTCATATTCTCACTCCCTTTCCCACTTCTAGACAAAGTCCTCTCTAGCAAGCAATTGCTAGCTTTGTCGCAGGGTCAGTGGAGTGCCCTTGTTGGATCCCCGCCGCAAGGCCACCAGGAAAAATCCACCTTTTTACTCACGCATGCATATACGGCAGCTGCACCGGTTAAGTAGAGGGACTTAGATTCCCAGAGCATTGGCAAGAAACCCACAAATTTGTCCCCGACAATTTATTTCGCCAACAACATATTATGACGTTAATCCTCCTAACCTAACATAAAATAAAGTCAAAAATAAAATTTAAAAAAATTAAGACATTTCATGGCAGATGGCAATGTTATAGGGAGTAGAATGTCGAATTTGCATCTTCCATGTGGGCGACAGATTAATTCCTTAGCAGAGCTGGGCGTTCAGCAATAAGAAGATCTCATAGGAATATCACTGCATGTCGGTGACTGCACACACATATCTAATTGCAGATTTTGCAAGGCATAGATAATAACTACACAATGGAGATGCAAAGTGGCAACAAGACAGTCTTTGGCATGGGTAGATTGGATAGAAATAGCAAGCACACGGGCAATGGGATTGGACACAACGCTTGAGATAAGTTAAGATGCCGACAGTAATAACAACTAAATGTTTTGCCTGGTGCAGTTTCTGCTTGAAAGCTAATAGCATAGAACAGGCAGAGCCTTATAGTGGGCAGCACCTCAACAATACAATTTTGAGCTGATCTCTCCATCAATATGCCAAAACACACTCCTTTTGTCAAGGAGATAATGAATCGGTTCGCCAGAAATCTTCAACCGCCATGAAATCACAAATGCCACACCATCTCTCAAGCATGCACAGGATGCGCTTATATGTCTAGTGCCTCTATGATGTGCAGATATGAGTGCTTCTAAATGGTGGAGGACTGTTATGCAGGTCTGCACATTGATGAGGTTCAGACTTCAGCCGCATGAAAGCAGCACTGAATGCACAGCTTTGAGCAGCTGAAGATACTCACAGAAGCCTCTAATCGTATAGAATATGATAATATAGCCAAATCTAACTTAGCTATTGCAAAAGAATCGTAACTACAAAAGAATTCCCACATAATTTTTCTTTTATTACTCGGAGCAACTCATTGATCATGGTGTTGCCCCTTTTGTTCTCAGAAATGCATTATGCTCGGGAAGAAATAGCGCTTTGATACCAACTGAAGTAAACAAATCTGATATCTTATTTAATTTATGGAGAGATATTTATGCACTTTGCTTTCTCCTACATATGTGGAGTAATCTCCCATATTCTCTCTACTCAAGCTTATCTATGATGAGTTGTTTACAACTCATCACACACACGTAATTATTTATCCTATACCTATGCAGTACTAAACAATGATTATTTCCAACACCTTCAACGTCAATTTTAGTTTTGTATAGCATGACCTAAAATTTCCGACACCTTTTACAGTTTTCAATTCCAAGCAATATTGAAGCAGTTACACCCCACCGTGACTTACTACTTTTTAGTTTATGCCAATTGTTTTGATGAGCTACCATATAGCATCCTATCCTCTTCACTTCTCAAGGGACGATTGTCACATGACTTTTCAGATTCTCAAGAAGAAACACTTCGCATTCAAGTTTTAGTCTTTTCATTTCCTGTCATGTAAAGATGTGGAAGGTGTAACACCCGAATGCAAACAATCAGTGAGTTGTAGCTTTACATTTCTTGTCAAAGATGAACTCTCATTTGCAATTAATTTTCATTTACATTTCAGTATTATCTTTCTTTAAGAGTGTTGTAGCTTCGCATTTCTTGTCAAAGATAAAGTCTCACTTGCAATAAATTTTTCATTTACATTTCAATATTATCTTTCTCTGCCAGGTTCATCTTTCTTTGCTTCAGTTCATTACCTCTATAGCACATTAAGTTTCTACGATTTAGTGAATTGCACACTATAGTGACATTCAAATAGTATATACTATACAGATTAGCATATCTGTTGATATTTTCTCTACTAAAACACTTATACACATGCAAATATTTAAATAAAGGAATTATTATAGAAGATGTAATAAATTTATGACCCCTGTTTTGATTTTTGAGATTAGTAATAGTTATGGTAAGGTTAAAAGTGGGCCATAGTGATCATCGATCAAACCTGCCATGTTTTTCCTACATAGACTGTTACAGTTGATACAATCAAAAATGTGTCTGTCAATCTTGCATATGTTGGAGGCCATGTCAATTGTATATAAGAAAGATAAAAACCTTTCAATTTTTCTAATTTTGTGCAATGTTCATTCTTGTATATGGTTATTTTTATCTTGTTGACATCGGATGATTTCAGCATGTGCTGTATACAATGCTTTTAATTCAAGTATCCAATATTCACAGTGACAAGGAAACATCACAGCAAATTATTATCATAATAAACCAGGTAAGAAGATGCAAAAGTTTAGATTTGGATTCCAAGAATGTGAGAAAACCAAGAGAAAAATCTTTGAAGTGTGTCTACCTTGCAAACTGGAAAACAGGTTGGCTTGCACCTACATAATCTAGATAAGTATACAAGAGGAATGAAGTAGGGGGAACTGAGGTGGTGCAGTGTTTAATAAGAAGAATCTTAGAAGATATGCCTAGAGTTAAAATGGAAATCAACTTCGCCAATAGATGTTAATGTAAATATTAAGACATGGTAGTAAAAATCAATTGAGGGAAGAGAAACACCATGAAGAAAATTTTAAGTTCTATGCCCTAATAGGATTGATAAGAGTTCCATCATCAACTAATGATGCTAGGTAGGCAATTCAAGGATTTTTTTACTTAGCCCGACAGACTATGCAAAACCTTGTTGATTATGACATGAATACTTCCAGCTATATCTGTCTTTTGGTAAATTAAAAATGAATGAATCTTCTTTAAAAAGTAAAAATTATATGTTATATTTAGTAAATCTTTACAAACATATTTACATCAAAAAACATTAAGGGAAATGAATCACCTGCCCAATAAGTCAACAAATGTTCTTGTTCTTCATTGTCTTTCTTCTCAATGGCCTTGAAAGTGGAGTATACAGGATAACCAATACCTACAACACAACTGCCGCAGCCAAAGCACGAGTTTTTATAAAAATATAAAGTTTCCATACTACATAATATTAGTGTATGCACACTTACATAACATGTCTGTGACATGAACAAGGAATGAAAACCTTTTCTTTCCTTTTTCTATACAATAAGTACATCTATGTTTTTGTTCACTGTCAAGAAGATTGAGCTAGATACACCAGTTCAGACTAGTCTAGGAAATAATTACAATTTTGTTGAATTTCTCTCTTCTTATCTCAAGTGGTTCCTTTTATTGCAAATGATATTTTTAAAATCTTAAAAAGAAAAGATAAAAGAACAATTGTGTATAGAATGCACAAACACTCACATATATATACAATGTGATTATTTTCATGCTCTATATTTTAGGACATGAAAGTATTGTTGGGTTTATGATGCAAAGTTTATTTCACATTTATTTGTTACGGGCATGCATCTCATTTGTGAGACTCCTCTTTAGATTTGATAACTCATTTAGAGTACTTTATAGTTAGACTCTAGATTAATGTTATGTTAGTCATTAATTAAGTTAATAATGTTACTAGTGTGTAATCGGTAAAGTTAGTTGATGGTTTGAACTTTGGACTGTTGGGTCACCTATGCAAACCATGTAAACAAGCTTGTTAAAAGCTTGTACGTGAAAGAAGAAATTAATGAGCAAGCATCCCAAGCATTTATGAAAGCTTTCTTCAAATAAATTGAATCGTGTAACCTTTCCATATTTTAACCTGTGTAGATTTCTATCAGTAGTACCAGAGCTGATAATCATGGATCTGTGAGGAAGAAGAGGAAGCCATGAATTGGATTCCCTGAAGAAGTTATGATATTTGCCTAAGTATTTTTTAAAAACTTCGAAAATTTAGAGAAAATTCTAGAGAGCATGTAGGACCATGTAGAAGAAAATATTTTTCGCCTGAAACAAATTTCCAGAAAAGCAGCCTAGAGCCTGGAGAGGCATAACACATTTCGATTTGAGGCATTGGAAAAGGTGTAGAAGCATTGGGCATAGAAGAAAGTTTCAAAATGGCATGATTGACAGCTTGTTGGATGTGATAGCCATGTCTGGAAATTATCAGAAGAAAGGTGTTGGAAGAATAGGCTGAAAACATCTTTTTGGTCTACCTGAGCATTGGAAAATTCCATAGAGCTGTCATTTGCTGCAAGAAGCATCAAATCCTTGTCTGGCATTGGAAATCCACCTAAAGCATGTGAGGAAGCTGCTGAAGGTGTGATCTGCCAGAGAAAGAGACAAATATTTTAGTAGTGCCGTTTTTTTTGCTGAAAAGTGGAATTTGTTTACACGCTGGAGGCGTTGGAACAGCCAAAAAGTGTTGGAAGTGGACAGGGCATGAATACATTGCATATGGCATTCAAATTTTCACACAAGCTTTATTTTGTCTGTTTCTAGTTGTTATCCAAAACAGCACCCCCTTGGCTATTTTGGATGACTAAGGCTAAGGCAGCTTCTTTCTTGGCATCAAGGTCCAAAAAACGGCTAAGTATAAAAGCCGCAGAGTATAAAATTGAGTTTTTCTCGGATTCTCAAAATCCGCAGAACAAAGAGTTAACACTTCAAGCCTTTTGTAGATGTCGAGAGTAGTCTGCCGTGGGTGTGAAGGAGGTTTTGAAGGCCGCATGAATGTTCGCATTCAGAAAAGGATTTAAATTTGATTATGTGTCGAATCCACGAGTGAAAGTTGAAGACACGCGAAAATCTGCGGCGGAGGAGAAAATCTTGGCTTTTCAC
Organism: Taxus wallichiana var. yunnanensis; assembly: GCA_018340775.1. Taxonomy (NCBI): domain Eukaryota; kingdom Viridiplantae; phylum Streptophyta; class Pinopsida; order Cupressales; family Taxaceae; genus Taxus; species Taxus wallichiana. The sequence goes on from CM031240.1 coordinate 1,046,345,154, forward strand.
GAAATTCGTTTTCTGGAACAAAGGATTGCAAAGTCTTGCGGGCATAGAGGGAATGCAGTTTCATGGAGTTTCTCAACTCCGCAGAAGGGAATATGTAATTGGTGGAGGCCGCAATGCAATGGAGAATCTCGCCAAACCGCAAAATAGAGGGAGTCAACCGAGAATCGGCTAAGTCCGAAAACCACGAAACACTAATCCAATGTTGCGCAGTTTTCCAAATGCAAAGTGTTCCGCAGGTTTCTAAGTCCGCGGAACGAAGAAGGAGAAAAGCCTTCGTGGTTTTGGTCCGAGCGACAGAGTGCGAGTGCAATAAGGAGCAATATCTACGAGGAGCAAAGTGCGAGAGATTGGAAATCCGAGGATGTGCAAGTAAAGAGTTTTGCGGATATACGGAACGCTTTTAAAAGCCACAAGAAGACGTCAAGTTTTAAACCCACAGAAGGATACCACGAAACAAGGGTAAAAGGTAGTTTGCAATCTCGCAAGTCTTGCAAGTTACGAATTACGATGTGAAGTCTAAAAGCCACGCCAAAGGAGGTTTCAAAGGTAGCCACGTAGCACAAGCTCAGGAGGAACAAACAAATAATGCAGCCTGCTTGTTTCCAAACGCTCAACCACCTCATCTACCCGATTTAAATGCCCAAACGGCGCTTATGCTCTCGCTGCTAATCTTGATGGCATGCTACAAAGGAAAACGGCGATCTATCCGGGAAATTAATGGCGACAAGATTTGTGGGTGGCAGATTTGTCTTCACTCATTGCAAGTTCAAATTTGAATTTCCCTCCTATCTCTCTCTATCTCATTCTCATATCCTGTAAATGTAATCGCTTAGGCACATTAAAAGGGTTCCCTCTCTGTCGAATTTGTAGGCTCTACCTTGGAACCATGAATTTTCTTTCCTTTAGACCTCTCGCAAATTCGCATTCTACGAGAGTTTCCCAACCTCTAGTCTACAAACGTGTATGAATAAATTCTGAGTGCAATACATTTGTGGTCTTTTCCCTTTAAACGCCTTGTATTCGTTGTGGATGTTTACCCTCTTGTTTTCCTTAAGTTTTATTCATTCATCTCTTTCCAAATCTCCCTGTTTCTTTAAAACTCTTACATTTGTGATTGTTATGTGTCGTTCAAGGTTAGATTTGAACCCTGTCTTAGTTTTGGTGCATCACCATTCTTTCAGCTTGCAGTTTTCTCCCTCTCAACCTTGGATCTTGTAGTGTTTAGATTTAGTTTTAGATTTAGTTACATTTTGAGTAGTTTAGGTTAGTTTGTGTTGAGCTAGGATAGAAGGAACCAACCTTCTTTGGAGGTTTGTCTCAAGGAGCAAGGTCCCACACCTTGAAGACAATCCCATGTTAGCCGAAGTATTTGATTTTCCATGATCAAACCAAGGGTGCTACTTCTGGTCTCTAACACTAGCTAAAACCATACCTACGTGAGCCCCATTTTGTTTGCTAGTTGTCTAAGTTATTTTATTACTGCTGCAAATCTACTTGTTGGGCGCTTTATGTCTAACAAGTAAAATAAAACTTATCTTTTCTTTTCTTTTTCTTTTAGAACACTTTGAAAACTAGTTTATATAGAAACTTCCAGTTTGTGTTTCAAATGTAAGCTTATCTAAGTTGGTTTCAACACTGAGTCAAGACATTGATCAAGACATTGACAAAGGAGAGGTTATGGATTCAAGTCTCACTTATTATTTTTTACATGTAGTAAAATTTTCAGCATGTAAATTTGGGTCATATACAAGTTTAAAACATTATATCTCAAGTGGTAGTTAAGAAGAGTTGGCAAAGATGGTGGTTTCTAACACTTTTGAGTTTGTGGGAGGTCAAGTGGTCCATAACCACTAAGTTCCAAAACAAGTTTATAAAAATTCAATATTTTTAGTGTTCTAGACAATACACATTATTTTTGGAATTTTCGCTATTCACAAAGAGGTAGGGGTATAGCCACTGTTCCTTAGGTTTTGGAACATTCTCCATTCATCATAAAAGTTTACTTTTGAATTGGAGGTCTTATATTTTTGATAAAAATGTATTAAAGAGTGGAGAAATAAAGCTATTTATCGTATAATGGGTGCCTTCTCCATCCAATCCGACACCTTGTTATTGCTCGAAGTTTGAAAATGGGCAGTTCGTGCTTAAACACCATGAATGTAACATTGTTTACCATTGTCGGTGTTGTCGAGACAAACTTGCATTTTGGGGTTTACAAGTCCCTCGGATCGGACAAGCCGATAGAGCCAGAGTTCCAGCCATCTTGAGTATGGTGCTAACTCCAAGATAAGGAAAGTGATGTAGTGGCATTTTGGATAGATGATACAATTTTGATATCATTGATGAGGAGCAAACTGAGTTATTTAGTGATGTTTTTTGTTACATAGACTTCTCACCTCTCATCTCATAGAGGGGGAAGATATAGTATTGGTTTTTGATCGGTTGTTGGTGATCATACAACGAACAAGGAGTTGCTAGCACCAGTAGTGTTGAGAAAAGGGGTTCATTTTTGTTGGGTATCAGGTAGATGTGACATACAGAGGTACAAAATTATCATTGAGACAAGGGTTGATGTAGTTGAGCATTCCCATGATGGTGCTTATGCTGCAATATAGATAAGGATGGTCAAAGGAGATGAGCATGCCTAGGATGGTGCTCTTCATTTGTGTTAAGATCAGATCAGGCTTTACGTAAGAAACGCCATTTGTAACTAGATCACAAGCTTCCCGTAGCGACATAGGTTAATCAGTACCATGATGTACAGGGTGCCAGTTTGCAAGTTGTAGCAAATATTGTTGGATGGTTTCATAGTCATTCGCTCCAGAACATCTTTTGGTCCTCTTTTGATAAAGGGGGTTTGTTGAGTTTATGGTCCAAAGTTTATTTTATATTTATTAATTATGTACAGGGCATGCATCTCATTTGTGAGACTCCCCCTTAGCGTTAATAAATTCATTTAGAGTATGTTGGCACTCAAATATGTCCCGCTCTGTAAATGAGTAAATAAACAAAGGTAGGTCATTGCAATCAAGTGTTCTTTCACTAATTGGGCTCAAATTTGAGGCGACAAATGTGAGAGGGGGTCACTTTTCTACTTCTGGATTTGCAACACTAAGGGAAGAGACCCTAGCAATTCTAACACAAAATGGAGTCAAATACACTCGAAGGATTTGTCTACAAATGCAACCTCCATGATAAAGCACCCAATTAAGTGTCACTTGTGACTTAATTGCACATTTACAAGAAAATATACAAACCAGAATTGCCCTAATGCAAAAATATAAAGATATCCATAACTTGCAGGCTTTCTAGCATAGGTTTGAACAAATGCAAACCAAATTCTAGGAAGTATGAAGCCTAAGTTACAGTAACGAGACCTCAAAGGGTATGAAGAATAAAACAGAGATCTCAAAAGGGAAAATAATAGCAAGCTTTTACATAAGAAGTGGGTGATCATTCCAACTTAAACCAGTGCCTTCATCCATTGGGCTAATCTGCAAAGCTTTAAGCAAAGGAGTCAAAACAATGTAAGAGCTACAAAATCTGCTCAGAATCCAGACAAACAATAAATCACTTACGCTGAGATCTATTTACTTATCAGACTGTTATAATTCATAATCCAAAATAGGCACGTGAAATGTTAATTAATGAACTTAATGACATCAAAATTCTCCAAATATTTTCTGACTTTGTGCTCAATGATTACACATCAGACTTTGGCACATTGTTACCAAATGAATGCTCTAATAACTAGGATATTACACATCAAATCCTCATGACAACTTCCTTTCTATGCACCATCTCGGTCATCAAATCATACAGACCCTTGTCTCAAACCTGAATTACAACACCCCTGATTTGATCAATTATTCATGACACTTAACTAAAATAGAGAAAAATTAACACCAACAGACCTAAGAAACTGAAGGGACCAAAAGATCCAACCAAAATGGCAAGTTCAAATTTGGCAAGTTGGGAGATTGGAACATGAGTGATGAAGCCTAAACTTTATCTACTTACACAATTTCAAAAATTGGAAAGAAGAGGAAATGGAGAGAATTCAGAACCGAAAGCACCAATCAGAGAGCTAGAAGCAAGCACAATTTGCGTGATATGGCAGCAATCGGTACTCTCAGGCTCCGGACTGCCTTTGACCAAGCTTGGCTCCATCACTATTTTGCGTAGACACTGGTTCATGGGATTGTGCCACATGGCACAATTTCATGCTCCCACATACACTGCTGACCTTACACACGCTGCATTCACCTCAAATCACCCTGGAGTGCAGCTTCACTAGGTTGCACCATGTGGTGCAATCTCGTGCATTCATATTTTGGGCTTTTCTTCAACCATGCTCAGGCCAAGCTCTAAATCTCTCTAGAATCTCGACACATGGCAGCATTCCGAAAACTTTTACTTCCTTATTTATGCCTTAGTCGTTTTTAACCTTAATTCGCCGATCGAGCAATGTGCCAAAAATGTAGGCTAATTCTTACAAAGCCCTCTTGCTCCACTTAACTATAGAGGCGCTTCCACATATAAACATCTTGTGTGCCTTCTCTTTTTCCAATGTGGGATTATTCTTTTCACATCCAAAGGTATCGACCATGGTCGATGCGATTTAGCGATTCATTTTCATCAGCCGAAAGCATTGACCACAATTGATGCCATCTAGCACACAATTTCCAACAACAGACAGCAAGTATGCACTTTTTAAGCAAAAGAGAACACCTCTATAGCTGCAATTTGCCTATGAAGACAATGAAGAGCTCGAATTCATCCCAAGCGCAAAAAAATTAACTCAAGTGCCCCAAAGATGTAGTGCAACATTTTTGGGAACAACAGAGTACTTTATAGTTAGACTCTGGATTAATGTTATGTTAGTCATTAATTATGTCAATAATGTTATGGGTGTGTGACGAGTAAAGTTAGTTGATGGTTCAGACCGTTGGGTCCCATATGTAAACCATGTAAACAAGCTTATTAAAGGCTTGTATGTGAAGAAGAAATTAATGAGCTAGTATCCCAAGCATTTATGAAAGCTTTCTTCAAATAAATTAAATCATGTAGCTTTTCCATATTTTAACTTATGTAAGTTCTATTATTGCAAATGATTATTTTTTAAAATTTTGAAAACCAAAGATAAAAGAAGGATTCTATATAGAATGCACAAACACTCACATATATACAATGGGATTATTTTCATGCTCTATACCTTAGGACATGAAAGTGTTAATATTTACCAAGTAGCAAGACAAGATTGATAATAAAAATTTATAATATAAAGGAATCAACTGACATAATGTTCTTATTTCTTAGAAGCACTAAAAGAAATAGAATATTTAGGCGAACTGTAACAGAGAGTTGTGTATTAAGAGGAAGAAAAGTAGATGTCTTCATTAATTGGTTGTAAAGCACAACAGTGCTTGAATTGTACTAAGTATAAAAACCCATATGCCAACATATATATCGAAGTTCGACGTTCAGAATGACAAAATACACTATTCACTCATCAATAAGGACAGATTTATTTCAGATCAAGGACTCAAACTCTTTGAGATAGTCAGATTCAACAACTTGCTCTGAGATGGGAAAACTATCTATCAAAGAAAGAGATAGGTTTGGACAAACAGCACATAGAACTAAAGGTTGAACAAAGAAAAACAAATGCACATGCATACCAATGTTGCTAGGTAAGATTGAATGTTTATGGAGAAAAGACATCATGCACACAAAGAAATGGAGAGAACATCAGTCTCAAAACTAAAGGAATTACTCAATGAAGAAACAGTTGCATATGATAGAAGACAGTCAAATGTGGTGAGGATCTGTAATGTCCCCTTCTTGGGACATTGTTGAAATTGAAGACTTGAAGACCCTCAACCCATTCTCTCTTCTCATGGGCTTGAGGATTGAGCTTGAAGATGATCCAAAGATGTTTATTGTCTATTTTGTAACCCCTTGGCATGCCTTGTGCTACAAGGAGGGCTCTCTAGGTTAGTTAAATGTGCACATAGGATAGTTGTTTTTATTATTTAATTAAAAAAAATAAAGTGCACATAGTCTTAGTTTATTAAATATTTTATTATAATGAGAGTTTATGTTTTCCCTCCAAAAGGGAAAAGGTCAGTCATTGGATATTGCACCCCTTAGTTCTATAAAAGGAGGTCGCATTTCCTTTAGTGGGTTATGTTGATTGAACTTTTGAATTTACTCCATGCTTGGAGAAATGGGATGTATGCCCTAGCTCTTGCATTGTGCTCTCTCATTGTAAGCTTCATTTGGATCCATTGTTGAAGATATTGAAGACTCCATTGTTCTCTTCATTGTGCTCTCTTGTATTGAGTGTGTTTATGCATGGTTTATCCCTTCTAAGCTTTGGCGACTTGGCTAAAGGGTTTGGTGCATTTATTTAGAGTAAAATTTGCATGTTATTGATCATTGTTGAAGGGTTTAATAATATTATATGATCTGTTGTTATTGCTGCAATTAATAGAGCCATAGCGACTTGCATAAGAGGTTGTTTTATCATGTTTTGATGTCTTTTGAGCTAGATCTGCAATCTGATCTGTGTTAGCATTATTATCCAAGTTTGGGGCAGTTATTTGGAGTGTTTTGAGGCTAAAGAAGGGCTGATAATAATTTATATAATTTTATCTAACCCTAGCGACTTGAAATCAGTTTTCTGGGGCTGTTTTGGAGTGGTTTTGTTGATCAAAAATTCAGATCTTTAGTGCAGTGGAAAGCCCTAAATTTCTAGTTTATTTTGCATCTTGTTTCATGGAAAAACACTAAGTATTGAAGGAGTTATGAATTTTAGAAGATTTCAGCTGTCTGCAAGCTATCTGGTTGTTATTAATTAATATTTATTTCAGATCTGCAGTTTGGGTTCAGTTTAATATTGGATTTGGTTGTAGAAATTAGGAGGAATAAGGAGAAAGTAATTTTATAATTTTTGGAGTTGATTTGATGCCCTAAATGTGCTGGGCGACCTACTTTTTAGGGAAAAATTAGGGTTTCGTGTTGGCTGTGCGAAATCTGATTTTTGAATATTATTCTTCATATTTTTGTGGCCCAAAATCCAAAGTTTGAAGGTTTTTGCTTGGATGGTTAAGCGGGAAATAATTTTGGAAGATTGCAGCAGTTGGGGTGTGATTATTAATTATTTTTCAGCTGTTAAAAATCTGATTTGAATGTGTTTAAATTCCAATTGTTTTCTTCCAATCTATCCCACCACCTTGGCTAGTTCCAACCCCATTTGGGTTCGAAATAGCTGACATTGGGATATTTTAGGTTGAAGCAAAAGGGTTTATCCATTCTTTGCTTGATCTTGACAAGTACTTCTCCATTTTCTAAATTGTCCTAAGAGGGGACATTACAGATCTTATCCTCATGGATAACTTCTCCAATTTCAGTTACCCACTTCACTTTCAGTCATATACATTAATGCTCATTAAATGAAGGATTATCTATTGATCTATATTATATAATTATGCTCGATTACATCATTTATGTAATTGAAGTAGTATTAGTTCTATCTATAATTATCTTATTCCATAAACTCAAGCAACTTCGTCTCATTCAAGCTAGTAAAGCAAAGACAACTAGCATATATCTTCTATAGGGAGTCCCATCAACTGATTTTCCATGATCATCTCGAGACAAATATTTGATCTTCATTTTCATGGGAGTTGATGTAGGTTTGCAATCTTCCATTGATTCATGAGGATCTACAAGTTTGATCGTGGTACATTATCTTGTGCCTTCGCCGAATGTTATGCACTATGCACCATCAAATTCATGGTTAAAACCACAAGGCCTAATTCTCATCATGCGGCACCATAATGTCCTAACATTACCAACACAATCATGGACTCATGTATGGATACCGCCAAAAAAATGACAAATCTTAGAAGACCAAATGACGAGGAGATGAACGTTGCTCTTCTTGTAACCATCCAACTTCTCATTTCCTCCTACACATGTATAACAATGTAACAAAGCTATTCATTAGGGTTCTTTTGCAAGGCTTTTACTTTTGGTTGAGTCATACATCCAAATCTCTCAATTTCTATACATAACTATTAGATTTGTATGTTAATATAATTATTAATATGTCATTATAGATCTAATATCATGTTTTGTGGTTTTTGTTCTAAGTATGTTTGTTTGTTCTCTTTGTTATGCTACTTAGATTATTGTCCATCATAAGAAAGAGTAACCATTTTTGCCCATTACAAATTGAAACCGCATTTGGTATGTTGTCCTTTTGAATCATCCTTTGGCCCCGAATAACTGCGATTAGAGCAAGAATCCCTCTTGTCAAATTGATCTTGTCATTCTATCTTTGTATGCCCAATCATACAAGGTCTGGTTACAGAAGCTTGGTCCCAAAACCGTGACCCTTCGTCTAACCTTCCTTACCATTACCCATGACCCAGCATATGGAAAACAAATTAACATTTGGCATGTTAGACCCACGTGGTACCAAAAGTTGATAAAAGATGTTTTGTAACAGCAAAAAAGATATGGCAGCACACTTTGAACAGGAAAAGGTTGAGAATATTGATAACTTCAATCAACTCTTGCAATGAGTAAGATCCTCCTCAGAAGTATCCTTCTACATCAACAAATAAGCCCTTTGAGGCCAAACACTGAGGCAAAAATAAACTTGGGTATTACAATTTTTAAAGGAAAGATAGATGTTGATGCCCTAGATAATTGACTTAATGGTAAATTCCTACTTTCCTGTAAATTATTTGACTCCATTAGAAAACATTACATTTTCTCTCTTGAATGTTTCTTTGTCGGTGAAAAAGGATGGGAAATATATTGTCATGTTCATAAGGATGACTCTATCCCAATAAAAGTTGGGTAAGGCTTTTTGGAAACCCGAACGAATTCTTCTACCCTATTGGAAATCATGTCAAACAATTTATTAAATTTGCACAGCTTTTCAAGGAAATGATCAGTGTGTACTACGAAAATTTGTATTCTAATCCTACAAGTTTAGATTTCCAAATTGAGCTGTTGATAAATCAATATCCATATCAGAATTATCAACTTCTTGGCTTACTCTTCATTGCATGTCTAATTCACCAAACATTAGGGTCATGTTTGAAACAATACAAAGTAAAAGAAAAAAATATCTAGCTATTTCTACACTATACTAGAAAGAGAAGGTAGGTAGAACTATATAAACTATTTTATGGACGATGATTCCAAATGAAAAATATTAGTAATAATATTTACTTAGGTAGTGCATAAATAGCCATCATAACTCTTATTATGTGTACGTACTTTTTGTATGCGATTTTCATCTTTTTCTTCATATGAGGAAATCCTCCACGTCTTCATATGCTTGCACATGCACATTCTTCCACTTATACATCACATGCATTGTAGAATATTTTATTTGTAACATGAATGCTTTGTGCATGCTTCCACTTGTGCTTTGCACGATGTGTGGAATCTTCCACTTAGTATTGACATCCTTATTGAATTCTCCACTTATATTTGTGCATACCTTATGTGCAAATCTATATAATGAGAGCACATACTCTCATCGTGATCGCTTTGGATTTATGTATTGTAGCATATATTCTTGAATAGTATTTAAGTATTTGGGTACTATTGGTATCCAACTTATTTCGTATGTCCTACTTAAGTGTATGCTTTTTTATCCAACTTATTTCATGTGTCCTACGCAAGAGTCAAGTCATGCACAATGCACCATCTCATCCCCTTCACAGAATCAAAACACGCGTTGCGGGATGAGTTGCCTAAGAAGGCCACAAAAACCAGAAGGCCCTTAACGCCTTCTGACTCAAACAAAGGCAAGAAGAAACAAGGTGGCAAATGGTGCATAAACATCCTTCAAACACCCACGAAAAACTTGAATGTCACGCCCAGCAATCACTGCTTGTGCAATCTACATTAGTTCCCGCAGCAGCCACATACAACATTGATCCAAATACTTCTTGTCTAAGCCAAATGCCATTATTACCGATTCTTCGAAGGAGCACAAGTGCCTCTTGTACATGAAGTTTTTGGTCGAAGGTCAACCTATCCATGTCATCATCAACAGTGGGAGTCAAAAGAACATCATTTTGCAAGACACGGCTCAACAATTAGCACTTCCTACTTCAGCAAATCCTCAGCCATACTCGCTTGGACAGTTGCAATCAAGAAAAGATGTACAAGTCTAGCAAGTGTTTAGTTTAAAGTACAAAGTAAAGCTAATGGAGGATAATGTCACTTGCAACATTGCACCTCTTGAGATCTGTGACATACTAACTGGAAGGCCATACTTGTATGTCCGCAATGCTACATATCAAGCCAAGCCGCAAAGATGGATTTTTCATGTCAAAGATCAATTCTTCAACCTCTTTGACTCGTCACCAACAGCCAATGTCACTTTGACCTCTACCAAACAATGTAGCAAACTCATCTCGCACACACAAACATTTGTGCTACTCATGTTTTTTCCCGGACACCTACATAGGAGGAAAAGAATGCATTGGCAGCATGCACCATGCAATCATCATCACAGAAGCAAAAAATCGATAGATTACTTTAGCAACAAGGCAACATCTTCGTAAAACTAAAAGGCCTCTCAATGCACTACGCAGAAAGAGCATCGCATCGATTTGATTTCTAGATCCCCTCTTAGAGACAGTCATATGTAACATAGATCAATTTGGAAGAATGAAGTCCAAGTGCACAATTACAAGAGCTCTTAGATTAGGGCAAGATCAGGCCTAGATCCTTCCCATGTCGAAGTCTAATCGTCCTCACTCCAGAGAAGAAATGGGTTTAGTGCCTTTGCATGACTATCACGCACTCAACAAAATCACGGTATTGAATCGGTATCCACTACCACACATTGACAACCTCTTGGACCAGCTATGAGGCACTCAACACTTCACCAAGCTCGACATGAAGTCGGGGTGCCACCAAGTTTGAGTCCATCCCAAATACATTTGGAAGGCAACTTACAAGACACGAGAGGGATTGCACAAATAGATGGTTATGCCTTTTGGCTTGACCAATGCACTAGCAACATCCATGCGGTTGATGGATGACATACTTTAATCGTTTCTCAACTCCTTCGCCATCATCTACTTGGATGACGTCCTCATTTATAGTAAGATCTGGGAGGATCATCTGGAGCACATCTTGCGCACCTTAAACACTTTGTGCAAGCACAGTTGCAAGCCAACTTAACCAAGCATACTTAGTTGTCAATCACACTCTTGTTCATCTTCTGAGTATGTACAACCGTGCACATGCTCGCACAAGGGGTGATAACTTGCTTTACACCTAGCATGCCTACAATAGAGTTATTTAACGTTCTAAAGGGCGTGGTCCATTCCAAATAAATGTTTGGTTCCATCCTACAACAAATCTAGACATCTCCTATCGTGCACCAGCCAGCACTAAGTCTACACACAAGAAAGGGAAAGCAGACAAATTGCAAAAAAATTGCAACACATACAATTTGTTCATCAAGGGGTTCAGCAAAATCTCTCACGTTCATAGTATAAGTAAAAAAAGCACCACAACGTGCATCGCACACCTCATGCATTCCTAGTTGGCGATAGATTGGAGATAAACTTTGGTTGCATCTTCAGAATGAACGCTTAAAGGATCCACATTAAAAGATCAGGCCTATAAATTATGGTCCTTAACACCATTCTCTATGCAAGTAGTGAGAACACATTCATTCTTGATTAGCCTTCATACATGGGCATGCACCCAATATTCAATGTGGAGCTCCTTAACCCTTACTTCCCTCCACTTCTTAAGCCAACAAAGTGACACAACACCCTTCCGATTTGAATCCTAAGCATTTGTGTCCCACAAAGAAGGATCAAATCATTGAGGTAACTCACACTCGCACCCACCAAGGCACGAGATCAGTTCTAAGTGATCAAATTCGGGCAATGTGTTGATCGAAGCTAAGTGGTACAACCTTGAAGCTTCATGTTCAGGTCCCACAACTAATCAAAGACACAATGCAGACGGTTGTTTTTCAAGAAAAGGCGAATGATCCATGCGTAGCCTTGTAACCTACCTCACAACACCTAGCAAACGCACAAACCTCCTCACTTCTCTTGAAGATTTGTGAGTTCCATAGCTTCACAACATCTCACAACATGCATATAGACTCCCGATATCTCGAAGCACTAGTGCAGCCCTTAGCAGTGTACCATGCAGCTCCACAACATCCCACAGCCTTTCCCAATACTTTTCTCCATCCGTGATGTCCCACGACAACTCTATGCATTGCTCTATACAGTCCCATACTTGTCGCACACTCCATCGCAATTCTCACAACTTTTGCATTTCCACACTAGTATATCACAACACTCGATGTTTATGTAATCTTACACACTTCACAATTCAGCTCTCGCAATTCCTGCCGATCTTGCACCAACCCAACTCAAAACATTCGCAGCTCCTATAATTACGTGCACTATCATACAACATTTGCGGTGTTATGCACGGGACCCTCACATGCTTGTGTCATGCTTCTCCGAATGCCAAGTGTTGTCGTAAATCTGTGTAGGACCTCAACAACCTTCCTTCGATTGTTAGCATTATGTTTCCATACAGCATTCCAATGGCGCAATCCCCGCCTACATCATGTCATAATATCTCACTAGCATGTCACGCGTTGAATCACATCTATCATTCAATCAAAAAATCTGAAGAAACTTTGTAATTGTTTCTCTTGTAATTGTCATCTTGTAACCATCAGTTGTATATATGATTTGTAACCACACTCTAAGGATCATCAATTGATCAACTAGCAAATAACACACATGCAGTATAATGTCCCCTTCTAGGACAATTTAGAAAATGAAGAAGTACTTGTCAAGATTAAGCAAAGAATGGAAAAACCCTTTTGCTTCAACCTAAAATATCCCAATGTCAGCTATTTTGAACCCAAACGAGGTTGGAAGTAGCCAAGGTGGCGAGATGGATTGGAAGAAAACAATTGGAATTTAAACACATTCAAATCAGATTTTTAATAGCTAAAAAATAATTAATATTCAAACCCCAACTGCTGCAATCTTCCAAAATTATTTCCCGCTTAACCATCCAAGCAAAAATTCTCAAACTTTGGATTTTGGGCCACAAAAATATGAAGAATAATATTCTAAAACCAGATTTCGCATAGCAAACATGAAACCCTAATTTTGCCCTAAAAAGTAGGTCGCCCAACACATTTAGGGCATCAAATCCACTCCAAAAATTATGAAATCATCTTCTCCTTATCTCTCCTAATTTCTACAACCACATATTGATCCCAAACTGCAGATCTGAATTTTATAACAGCAGTTAATCAATTAAAATGCACCCAGAACAACTGAAACTTCAAAAATTAATATCTCACTCAATACTTGGAGTTTTTGCATGAAATAAATTGCACAATAAAGTAGAAATAAAGAGTTTTCCAATGAACTAACAAACTGAATTTTTATCCCACTGAAACCCACTCAAATCTGCCCCTGAAATCTGAAAACCAGTCGCTAGGGTTAGGGAAAATTAATTAAATAATTTTCAGCTCATAAAACCCTTCCAAAACCCTTAAACAATCAACCCTTGATCTGAAATAATTGATTAGACACAGCAGCAAATAGATCTAGCATAAATAACTTCAAAATATGATAGATCAAACCCCAATACCAGTCGCTATGGCTAAATAAATTGCAGCAACAATAATAGTCATAAAAGTACTCCAAACCCTTCACAAAAATACAGATTTATCATCCAAATAAATGCGCCAACACCAACACAAGAGATCACAATGGAGAGAACAATAAAATCTTCAATATCTTCAACAATGGATCCAAATGAAGCTTACAATGAGAGAGCACAATGCAAGAACTAGGGCATACATCCCATGGAAATACATCTCATGGAAATACATCTCAATACTCCAAGCATGGAGTGAAATCAAATGATCAATCAACATAAGTCTCACAATGATCCCAAGCTCTCCTTTTATAAACAAGGAGGCACAAAATTCGAAATCCCTAGGAGAGGGAAATCATTAAATAAAAATACTTTATCCTCCCTAGGTGTGGCATCCCCTTTCTAAGGGTGATTTTAATATTAAAAGCCACCCAAAAGTTATTTAATTAATTCCCTTTTTAATTTTGCATTGTGGGAATTAAATTAAATAAATTACATAATTAAATAATTATTGCTTTATAATGTCAAATGATAAAAATCACTCTCTAGGCAATAATATTTAATATAATTTTCCCCTTGCAACATCCCAAAGCCCACAGGGAAAGATAGGCTAAGGGTCTTCAAAAATGGGGACATTACATGCGGACTAGATGGGAGATAATTAGCACGACCTAAGTATATAGCTTCAAACACATCTATAGTTCTAGATTTCTTTCACATAAGTCTAGGCGACTCGATAAGGAAGCATTCCCTTCAAATTACAAGAACTTGCACTCTCGGCCTTACTAGTTTATCGAACACATTTGTACTTTCTCTATTTTGCATATTGAATGGAAGTTGCATTTCTGCATATCAAATACTTCTACATTCAAATGTGTTGATAGGTTAATCTCCTTAATCTCTTCTACGCATTCTACAATATAGTACTTATCTCTAAGTGTAGCATTGTCCCCCACACAAATGGTCCTGGGCCCCACAATGCGGATCAAAAGTTCTTGTTGAGAGAAATGGAGGCTTGATGATTCATGGAATGGCAATTAAAGATGATCTTCTCCATCACATGTGTGACAAGAAGGGCGAAGTGTGTAGAAACTTGGAGGCATATAAACAAAATTTTGCTCATGCCAATGATACTAGTATTGTCAAGATCAGTTTATAATTACTTGGCAATCCTACAAATACGCCAAAAAATTTCATTCCCAATTTTTTTGCATGTGCACTCGCATGTTTTGGCATGAGTTTTTGCAAGTTTTGGCACAAAACTTGCTGCGAATGTATGTTTTTCTCTCATGCAAGGGTTGTTAATGCATTATCCTCCCGAGTACCTCAAGGGGCCTATCGGGATCGAGGTGTGATCGGGGTGGTCGCATGGGCTGAGACCACGGTATTTGAGAGATATTGTTATGTCGTCTTTTATACCATAGTTATCTTATCCTCCCTTTGTTTCCTCTCTTATTTACATGTTTCAATCATTATTTACATGTTTCAATCATTATGTTCACTTGTTTTCACCCATTCCTAGTCTTCCCATCACTCTTGGTAATCCTGGACCTTTGTCATGCCTTTGTTACTCCTTTTGCCTTCATTCCTTATTGTCTTTCACCCCTTGACCCGAGGTTACCCCAACGCCAACACAATCGACCATGGTCGATTGTGTGGGCATTGTTTCTCATGGCGCACAAGATCACCCATGGGCAATCACGTCGGGTATATATACATGTCTCTTCTCTCATCAATCAATCAATCAATCATTACTATAAACATGTCACTTTACTTGCACGTTGGACATTTGCACACATATTTGCATCTAGCTATTAGGCTTAAGGTTTTGAAGCTTTCCCTTTTGCATTTTGGTCACCATAGTGAGTTAGGACTGGACATCTTCTTTTTGAGCTTTCCGTTCACCACCCATAGCGATTCTCTCTGGGTGTTGTTGTCTCTGGGGAGGATCAATGCATCAGCAATCACACCATAGGTAAGTATATCTAACCCTTATGTCTTTTGTTTCATGTTTATTGTTATGTGGATGGTTGATCATTTATTGCTATAGATTATGGTAGATGTATGTTTGTTTTAGTCTATTTATTTATCTTATTATGTTATGCCCCTTGGCTTTATCCATCTCCGGACCTACCCTTAGTATGAATTATAGTAGGATACTTTCTTTACTTTAGATATATTCCTTATAAACTTATATCTATCTTAGGGTTAGGGCTACTATCCTCTAGAATTGTGACACTTGTGCTCCTTGAGCACCTTTGGTATCTACATCTTGTGTGCAAGCCTAGATTTGATCCCAATATTTGAGAACTTGGACGAGAATCCATCTTAGCCCGTCATACAATGAGTACTCACCAATACTCAAGAAGGGGTACAGGCTCGGAAAACGCTGAAAATACAGAAAACAGTCATACATGGATTCAAAACAATCATGCACTACAAAAACACAATTATTTTTTCTTTATAAGCCCCACACCCCCACAAAATCTAATCACACAACATTTGAGTATCCTTTCAAAGAACTGAAGGGAGTTTTTAATGAATCTAAAGAGCAGATATGAGGAATTTCATTTCAAGGAAGTTCTTTATTTATTTTTCTTTTTTCTTCTTTGAATATTTCCAAACAGGTAATTCTTTCTTGTCGTGATAAAAAAATTTATCAGTTTACAAAAATGTATGAATTTTTTTGTCACAACAATTTTGTTCGATTACTGATAAGAATCAAGAGCATTGAAAATTATGCTCAACTAGTAAGTTTTGTTTGTTAACACTTAACAGTATTTGATAAGAGTATTTTAAACTTAAACTTTCATTTTAATATAGTGTCATGATAAGATTTTCATTTACATATACATACCATCTTTGATTACCAAGAACAAATAAATTCCATAGTTGATACCACATTTCACAGTGCCTACAAGTACTCGTCATAATTTACAATAGTTTTCCATCATTTATGAAACGAAATTGTTTGACTATTTTTAAATCTTTTTGTAGTTTTACATTTACAAATTTGCACTTTATTTTTTTAAATGTTTTTTATTTTGTATTTGAATGTGATGCAAGTTAACATACAATGGCATCTAACTCTACATCAGACTCAGCATAAGCAAGTGAGAAAGCATTCTCACTAATACCTATACCACCACTTAGAAGTATGACATGTGTAGACCGGTCCAGAGGACTATATTTTTCATGTTGAACTCAAAGAAGGTTTTTAGAGGCATCGATTGCCTCAAGTACCACGCTGCATTCATTGTTCACCGCAACATCACGCCGTGTCCCAATGCCATGGATGAGGAAAAACAAGAGTTGAGGGTAGAGCTTGCATTGTTGGATGAGAAGAAACTACAGAGGGCAAGATTACAAGCAGCCATTAGACCTAAAATGGTGGTGGAAACAGAGGTAAATACAACAGCGATTGTGGGTTCTAGTCATGGTCCACGGGTAGAAGGCACATCCATCTCATTGAATTCAAGCAAAGAGCGGGCACATAATTTTTGTACCTATAAACATACCTAGCGCATAGCCTTTGCTACAAGGTACAAGTTGGAACAAGGAGGTGCATGAGGATGTAGGTAAGGCATGTGCAAAATTCTAGTATTACAAACTTCCCTTCAATGTGTCTTGGGAGTAATTGATGACATCATTGTGATTCTGAAAAAAGGGTACAAGAGACCCTCTCCAAGAGATTTACGTGGGAGGTTACTCCAAGGTGCGATTGCAGAGATACAAAGTCGATTCTGGAAGAACAAAAGAAGCAATGGCGGGTGGATGGAAGGATCTGCGCACCTTATCGAGTTTTTTCTACAACTTCAAATGGTGAAATGGTTTTTTTGAAGTCGATTGATGTCTCTAACACATTAAAGAAAGCAAAAAAATGAGCCTTATGTTGGAGGAAGTTGTCTTCGAGGAGGACATCGAGAATAATTTGTAAGTTGCCACCGACAATACAACATATGTTGCGCTTAGGAGACTATTTCGAAAGGTATCCATCGCTCTTTTAGACCCTTTGTGCAGCCCATTGCCTTGACCTTCTTTTGGAGAACATAGGCAAAATTGATGGGTGAGACCGATTGTAGAAGATGCCAAAAATATAAAAAAATATATTCATAATCGCCCTTAATGAGAGAACACATCAAGGGAAAAGAGCTTATGCAAGTGGGTGTCACAAAGTTTTCAACTAACTTCCTAACGTTGCAAAGTATTTGTAGTTTGTTGATACCGTTGAAGTAAATGTTTGTAAGTCAAGCATGGCTAGATGCACCATATTCAAAGAAAGTTGATGGAGAGAGGAATGCAAAGATAGTTTTCGATGATGTCTTTGCGAAGAGAGTTGCAAAGATCGTCAAGCTAACTTCAATCTAAATTTCAAATAGATTCTTTTATTTTCAATTTTTAAGTGTATTATAATTTACTTAATTGTAACCTTGTAACTTTAAAGTTTAATTTGTTTGTAGTTGTTAACGTCTTTGGTGAGGGTTTTGTGCTTGGTGGATGGGAAGCAAAACCCAATGGGATACGTTTATGGAACCATAAATAGGGCCAAAGAGGCCATCCAAAACTATTATAGGGGCGATATAGTCATATGTGGTACCTTTTGGAAGGCGATTAATTAGGGGTAGACAAATCAACTCCAGCCCCATTCATGTAATGGGGTACTACATCAATCCCATGTTTTTCTTCTTTAATGGCGTCACGGATGTTAACGAGAAGATTATGGAGGGATTCTCAACATGCATTGAGAGGATGACAACTAAGGTTGAGGTGAAGAACCTCATTATTTTAGAGTTGCAAAATTACAAGCAAGCTAGGGAGAGGTTCTTTTCTTCGGCACAGGGGTATCGAGGGAATCCACCCAAACACCAAGTAACAAAATTTGGTGTCTTTACTTATATCTTATAACTTACAAATTCACAATTATTAATTATTTACAAACTTTTGAATATCTTGTTTATAGGTTCTTGGTGGGAAGATTGGGGTGGAAACACCCCAAATCTTCAAAAGCTATCCCTCCAAATGTTATCTCAGCCATGTAGCGTTTTGAATGTGAGCAAAATTGGAGTTTGTTTGAGACCATTCACATGAAGAAGTGCAACAAGTTGACGCCACGATGCCTCAATGACCTAGGTTTTGTGCAATACAATCTTCGCCTTCACATAGAAAAGGTGGAGGACACATCACAGGAGCCTATTGATTTGCATGAGATTGATCCATATGGTAAACTAAATTGTCCATGAGAGAAGATCCTAATGTTCACAGAGGACAGGATTGTTAATTTCGAGAGGGAAGCTATGTAAGGTGATGCATAAGTGAGAGAGATCGAATTAGATAACATCATTGTAGATGATGATGAACATGAGACAAAGCAATCACTTTGCCATCTAGTACCGGGGTGGAGTCACGGTGTGGCCTTCTAAAAGGAGCAAGCACCCACGATCGAGTGTGGAGACTAGTAAAGTCACTAGACCCTTTCCCCAATTTTTCAAAGGGAAAGGGGATGAGAAAATTGTAAATTCTTATAATTTGTAATCCATGCAATTTATGATGATGATTTTCAATGATAATCATTATAAATTCATAAAAATTATTAGTTGATTATATTTTAATGATGATGTGATTTTGTACTCTATTTATATTCAAATCTAATTAAAAGCACTTCCCAACGTTTACAAACCCGTTTGATACAATTTGTTATTGTATTTTGCATAAAATTTATATTTTTAACGGTGTTACAAAGGGACGCATCCCCCTGAAAACTAGGTGTCTGGACGTCTAAGATGTCCTAGGGATGTCAGGATGGGGGAAACATCCCCTTGATGTTTCCTTAATGAAGGGAAAGAGGGGGAACATCTCCGGAATATCCAAAAATTTGAGGGGATGTCCCAAATGTCTTGGGACACCGACGGACGTTTGAACGTCCCCATGACAAATATCAGGTATGTATTAGAACGTCCAAAAGTCCCCTGGCAGCAATACCTTTTTGTTTTTCATTTACTTTAAAAAACTTATTAGCCAATTTTTATTTTATGCAAAGTTATAATAATATAAAATAACAAAACATAACCTTAACCCTAAAAGTGACATTCTAAGTTATAAAATGACTCTATGGCCTCATTCCATATCACATTCAATATTCACACTTGAGTAAAGTGAGCAAAGTGAGCAAAGAGAATAAGAGGAAAGGAAGAGGAAGAAAACGAGCAACTACAAGAGAAAGAGCAAGAGTGAGCAATAGGTATTTAGAATTTTATTTGCTTACATACTTGATAATAGTCTCTAGTTTTTAAAATTTAGCTTCTATTTGTATTATTTAGGGGCTATTTTTAAGTTTTTGTATCTACATTCACAATGTAATCATGTTTATAGTTTGTAGGATTTTACAAAATGCATACTGCATAGGGTTTGGTTGTTAGGGTTAAAATTTTATTTTTTTAAAATTTTAAAACATAAAACTCTTGATTATTGAATAGGTTTGGCAAGGTTTACCATGATAGTATGATACACATTCTTAAAAACATTAGGAATACAAAAACTTTGATACACATGAATGTAGATACAAAAATGAAAAACTTAATACTCCTATGTTTGATGTTTCTATGTTTTTGTTTTTTAATTTTTTTGCATATAGTTATGGGCCTAATAGCCTATGGCTGTTTTTTTTAAATCATTGCATGTAGTTATGTCTGTTTTTTTATTCATTGCACAATGCATATGGTTATGGATGTTTTACTTTTTCTTAATCATTGCATATACTATATAGTTATCTGTGTTTTTTAATTCATTGCATAATATATATAGTTATGGCTGTTTTACTTGTTTATAAATTAAAATTATAATCATTGCCTATAGTTATCGTTTTTTTAATTCATTGCATATAGTTATGGCTGTTTTTTAAATTCATTGCAGCCCCAACAATCATCACCATGAGTTCTTCTGAGTATGGTTATGAATTAAAGGAGGAGAGGCTTGAGATAGGTGGAAGTGTTGGCAATGACACAATATGGGGAGGAAAAGAAGCGAGACAAAATGTAGTGCCAATGAAGAATCGGTAGTTCAATTGGTAGTGCTACCAATTGCCCCTCTCAAATGTTGTCCACATTTGCCATGGGACCATTTGATAAGAAGAAGCCATTGCAACAATTTGCTCAGATACTTGAGAACCCCAAGTCTAGAGGGGAGTAAACTATGGAAGTGCAACATATGTTCAAAGACTTGGCATGGCAACATCACCAAGACCAATGCACACTTGTTGCACCTTACAAGAAGGGGGTTGGTGTTTGTAAGGCTCTTTCACTTGATCGAGAGTGGAGATGGTGAAACTTTATAATGGAAATACCACGAATGATGTTCCAGAAGTTCATGGTACTAACATTTGAGGCTAACACTCCTTTGAGCTCTCTTAGGACTGGCAGGAATACTTTGGCTAGTTCTAGTTTTGGAATGACAAAAGTGGAAAGCAGAGGGAAGAGAAAGGCCGTGGGGGCAGCCCCCAATCCAATTGTAGACATGTTTGATTCAAAGGCAAGGGAAGAGGCGGATGATGCTATCGGGAAAAATTTTATGTTATTGGGATCCCATTTCATGTTGCTCACTCTCCTTATTACAAGGAGGCTATGGCCAAGGTAGCAAAAGTAGGTACAAGTTATGTGCCTCCTGGAGACACCAAACTTAGGACAACAATCTTGGATAGAAATTATTCCAAGGTTAATTTGTTAATTAAGGAGATGAAGGTTACATGGGTGTCATATAGATGTAGCATTATCATGGATGGGTGGAAGGATATTAGACATCGTCCACTCATCAATATCATTGTCTCTTGTAAAGATGAACCGTATTTCTTGAGAACAATTGATTGTTCTAGAAAATGGAAATATGTTGAGTTTCAATTTCAAATTTTGAAGGATGTCATTGAGGAGGTTGGACCTTCAAATGTTGTACAAGTCATCACAAATGCAACTTATGTGTGCAGAGCAGTAGGCAAGCTAGTGGAGCGTACCTACAATCATATTTATTGGACCCCATGTTGCGTGCATGCCATGAACAATGCACTGAAAGACATAGGGAAGATTCAATGGGTCAACAAGATAGTGAATGAGGCCAAGGACATGCAAAAGTTCATATGTAATCACCACACATCGTTGGCACTCTTTGAAGCTTTTCAAAGAAGGAATTCCTCAAACTAGACCCGCTTTGCATCTTATTTTATTTTGTTGAGAAGGATGCTTGAGTTGTAGAAGCCCTTGCATGTTATGATTATGACACAAGATTGGGCTAAGTGGCGTGAGTCCAAGACAGGGTAAGGGAAGAGATTGAAAAAAGTGGTGGTGAAGGAGACATTTTGGGCTGATGTGAAATACATTACATCAATTATAACTCCATTTTTAGCGTCATCAAATACGGGGATTCTAAAACCACAAAATTGGTGAGATATATGAGTGCATTGACAGCATGCTTGGGCAAATGAAGGCAGCTATTCGGGTGAGGGACCCCACTGGAGTTCTACCATGAACATATTCAGCCCATCATTCAACATAGATGGGAGAAGTTGAACACCCCACTTCATATGGTTGCATATGCACTGAATCCCAAATGGTATGTGGAGAGGCCAAGTAGAGTTATCCCTTTGGATGACAATGAGGTGAAGAAGGGCCTTATGAAGGCCTTTAAAAAATGTATAGTCCAGAGGAGGCTTCACAAATCGAGGTTGGAGTGGCTCAACTTCACTAAACTTGATGGGTACAAAACTTCAACAAAGATGGACAGGGTAACATTGGCATAGGACAAGCCGGTGAGTTCGTGGTGGCTATTTGGACGGCCAAACCGCTACGAACACTTTCCCTCCTTTCCAAAGTTTCTAGTTACTCTGTCTCTAAGAGGAATTGGTCTACATATGGTTAGATACACTTTGTCAAGAGGAATAGGCTTACCTTTCAGAGAGCAGAGAAGTTTGTAATCGTACACAATGCTTTGCATCTTATAGATTGTAAGACAACTGAGTACAAGAAGACCCCAAGATTATGGTGGGTGTAGATCCTAAAGAGCCAAGGTAGAAGAGAGACAATACTATGCAACAAGGATTGATTGGGCTCTCCATTGAGGACAAGGATGATAGTTCCAGCGAGGAGTTCATGGATGTTGTTTCAGATGTTGATTCTAATTTTTGAGTTGAAACTTGTCCTCTTTTTTTGTAATATTGACAATTGTTGGTGTATTTGAATTTGAGATTAATGATATGAATATCAAATATTGTCAATTGATCAATCACAATGGTTTTATAATTTATTTCAGCTTATTTAATTTTTAAGTCTCAAATTGAAATGGTTTTATTAAATTATGTATAATTAATAATTTAAATGTATTTGATATTTATGATTTCAGCTTATTTAAATCTCAAATGGTTTTATTTCATCTTATTTAAGTCTCAAATGGTTTTATTTCAGCTTATTTATATAGTTTAGTCACTATATTTTTATATTTTAAATATTTATATTTTTTTTTTTTAATTAGCAATTCCTCGCCATCCTCAAAATTTAGAAAAAATTGTGTCGTCCCAAAAATGTCGTCTCGGGGTCTTAAGTAACTCTAGTTTTAAAAGAAACTTAGTATTTTATAATTTGTCAAGTATTGCAAGTCAAAGCAAATTGGTATGCCAAGTATTTGCACCAGTACGGGTATGTAAACTATGGTCTAGATTAATCATGAGATGAGCAAAATGCAACCTAGTGATTTTATTGCATTAAAGATTACTTTGGCAAATCCAAGGAATTGAAGTTGGAGTTGAGTGAAGTGGATTCCAAGTATGTCAAGTCTAATAAAAGGTACTTTTGTATTATTATGTAGGTTTTACCTCCTCTATAAGACATTTTTACTCTAGTTACTTTTTTATGTACAATATTACTTGTACTTGAAACTGATTAGC
The DNA here is from genome assembly GCA_018340775.1 of Taxus wallichiana var. yunnanensis. Lineage (NCBI taxonomy): Eukaryota > Viridiplantae > Streptophyta > Pinopsida > Cupressales > Taxaceae > Taxus > Taxus wallichiana. The sequence continues at coordinate 1,046,368,780 of CM031240.1, forward strand.
ATGCCCTAGAACCCTTTGGGAATATGTTATTCTAGAACAAAGAAAAATAATCAATATGGATAAGATTGGTTCTAGTTCCCATCAACAAGTAACCAAATGCATGAACTCTCTTGAAAGCTAGCAAGAATTACCAAAGGAGACTTCCCTATCTTATGATTGAAAGCAATCAAATACAAAGATTTTCAACTATTTTGGCAAGCCATGTAGCATTGTTTTCGGAGAGGCACACCTTAATAAGCAAAACAAAAATGTTGGTAAGGGTAGACAATATCATACTTTTTTCACTACCTCTATTGCTTTGGCTGCTCAAGATGCTAAAATGAAGGGACTCTTGATATGGTGCATCACCCCACATGACCAACAATGCTTCTATGTTTAAAAATCTGGATAGTAAAAAATGTTTGAGTATCAAATTTATGTGGGCAGCAATGATGCACTAGATGTTCAGATGACTAGGGATATTGATGTAGAAAATGGGAACTTTTTATATCTATCATGTGCCCTAGTATTAGTGCAAATTTTCTTTCAATGCACCAAATTACACAAACCAGGAAGAATTTAGAGTTAGGCTAAAGAACAAAAAATTTGCGGTTGTAGCCTCTAGTTATATTGATCAAGGCACCAAATTGTCCAACTTTAGCAAAGTTTAATCTTACTTCTTCCTTTTCTCATTCTCATGCTTATGTTGCACATGCTAATGAGGTTAACAAGTTATGGCAACAAGAGGTGAGGTCATCTTCTAAAAGTCTCCAATTGAAGGCCAAGCTAAGCATGGCCCATGGTTTGTCCATTATTTCTCCTAGGCATGGTGTATGTAAAGGTCAACTGCTTGGAAAGCACCATAGGAAGAAATTCAATAGTGGCACACTTGTTCACAATTGAACCTTGCAGGACCAATGGAAACAACTTTTGAGTTCAAAATATAGGATTACTTTTATTGATGACTTTTCCATATGCATTTTAGTTTATTTCATAGTCTAAAGGCCACATGCTTGAGAATTTTACAGACTTTGAAGTTTTTTTGAAAAGCAAGGTGGCAAGTTCATTAAAATTCCTTGAACTGATAATGAAACAGAATACGTGAGCAATGCATTTAAGAACTTTGGTATGCAAGTTGTCATCAATGTGAGCATGTTGTCCCATATAAACCTCAGCAAAATCTAGTGGTTTGGCAAAAGAATTAAAATATTGAAGACAAAGCTAGATGAAGTCTCCAAGACTAAACAATTTGGGTTGATGCATATAGTTGTGCAGTCCACATTTTTAATTGAACGCCTATCCCTGAGTTGTTTGAGATGTTATTCCTGAAAAAGTTTGGAATGGGCAAAAGCCTGTGATTGCCCATTTCAGGATTTTTTTATCGCGGTGCATTGACGTGTAGTCTAGATGAGAAATGGAAAAAAAACCACATATGCAGTTTGTGGGATATAGTAAAGAGTCAAAGGCATCTCTGTTGTATGATCCAAAATCTCAACAAGTCATTATTCACAGGGATATGCAGCTCAAAGAGACTCAAGTCACCTTCTAAGGAGCCTTCATGCTATATAACAATTGAATCATATTTTGATATTCATCATGTGGTATTTGTTTTGATGCAGTATTACATATAGATGAAAATACAGATCATGTCCTACTTTAGGCGTTGCATTTGTAGCTACTAGTCAATCTGTCTTCCACTATCAGCTTGTCAAACTCTTATGCTGGTGATGTGACTGACCCTAGGAAGACTCGGGGACACAAATTTTCCAATTTTGCAACCATGGCATGAGTTATGAACAATTGTGATTCCAAACCTACAAGAATGCTATGTGGGATGAATACTATTCGAACAATGAACCTTAGGAGTTGACTAGTCTTCCTCCCAAGAAGAATCTTGTTGTAAATGAACCTCTGAAGACATTTTACATCAGATAGTGGAATTGATACTCGTAAAGCTCAACTTGTTGCTTAAGACTTCTTACAAAAGTAAGGAATTGATTACAATGAAACTTTTGCTCCAATTTCTAAGATAGATAACACTATATTGTTATTTGAAATTTCTATTGTTGTTACCTTTAGATGGTTGATGGGAATCACATTGGATGGATTTTATGAGTGCTTTCAACATGAAGAAATATATATGACACCCCCACCAATTTTTCAAAACTTGGACAAGAGCATCTTGTTTTCAGCTTGAAGAATTCATTGTATGGTCTCAAACAAGTTCTCGAGCTTGGTATTAGAAAATTAACCAACATTTCCATAAACAAAGAGTTGTTCGTAGTATTTCTAATCCCAATTTTTATATCTAACATATTTATTATTGATGGTCACATTTTGATTGTGATCTTGTGGTTGATGACTTAATCATCACTAACAACCATACTAGTTTTATTCACACTACTAAACAAGGTAAAGAGGAATTTTATCATTGTGCATTACATTCTTGGAATGCAAGATAAATGTCGAAAGATAGGATTTTCCACTCTCAAAACAAATATGCTTTGGATGTAATATCCCCTTTTGGGATATTATGCAAATCTGCAAAAATTAATTATTCGGATCACCCTAGGAAGATTAGATCTTCTTAGTTTGACCTCAAATAACCCAATGTTGGCAATAATACAACCCAAAGTGGGGTTGGAGTATGCCAAGGTGGTGGGTTAGATGGGAAAACTAATTAGAATGCTAATATTACCTAGATCTAATTTTTAACAGCAGATAATTAATTAAAATTAAAACCCCAACTGCTGTAATTTTCCAAAATTAATTCCCGCTTAACCATCCAAGCAAAAATCTTCAAACTTTGGATTTTGGGTCACAAAAATATGAAGAACAATATCCCAAAACCATTTTTGCACAACCAACATAAAACCTATGTAGCCAGGAAACGCCTAAGGGGCCCACGTTTACGCTGAAACGCGTTTGAAACGCAAAACGGTAGTGCAAACGTGTTCGAAACGTTTCCAAAAAAAAAAAAATTATTTATTTATTTTTATTTTTTTAATATTTTTAAAACGTCTAACTTATCTAGATTATTATCATGTATATGTGAATCATTGAAATTGTAAGTATGTTGAATGATGAGTTATGACTCTTTAGAAGTTCAAATTTCAATGAATACAAAATATTTTGAGTGCTTTATCAATTATCTCTTATGGTCTACAAATTTACAATTATAAAATGAGTATTATATATATATATATATATTTTATTTTTTTAATAATATATTGTACGGACGTTTCCATCGACGTTTCGTATCCAAGGTTTTTTGAAAATTGCCGTTTCCGCGTTTCGTACCCGTTTCCGTTTCCGTTTCCTGGCAACATAGCATAAAACCATAATTTTGCCCTTAAACTTAGGTCGCCCAACACATTTAGGACATCCAATTAACTCCAAAAATTAAAAATCATTTTCTCCTTATTTCTCCTAATTTCTACAATCAAATCCACTATTAAACTGACCCCCAAACAGCAGATCTGAAATAAATATTAATTTATAATAACCAGAAAGCTTGCAGACAACTGAAATCTTCTAAAATTGATATCTCACTCAAAACTCAATATTTCTTCACCAAATAAACTGCAGATGATTATATAAATCAAGAGCTTCCCAAAGAACTAAAGATCTGAATTTTTAGACCACCGAAAACCCTCCAAAACAGCCCCCAAAATCCACAAACCAGTCGCTAGGGTTAGAGTGAATGGCATAAATTATTATCAGCTCTTTCTATGCTTCAAAAACCCTCCAAATAACAGTCCTACACTTGGAAAATTATGCCAACATAGATCAGATTATATATCTAACTTGTTCACCCTCAAAACATGCCAAAACATGACCCAACACAAGTCGCCATAGCTGGAATTAATTGCAGCATTAAAAATCAGATCATAGAACACTCTAAAACTCTTCAACATTCATCAACAACATGCATATTTCACTCTAAATAAATGCGCCAATCTTCTAATGGAGTAATAATGCATAAAACACACATCAACACTAGAGAGCTCAATGAATAGAACAAGAGAGTCTTCAATATCTTCAATAATGGCTTCCAAATGAAGCTTACAATGAAAGAGAGAGAGAGCTAGGGCATACATCCCATGGGCATACATCCCATTACTCCAAGCATGGAGTGAAATCAAATGATCAATCCAACATAAGTCTCACAATGATCCCAAGCTCTCCTTTTATAAACAAGGAGGCACAAAATTCAAATCCCTAGGAGAGGGAAATCATTAAATAAAAATAGTTTATCCTCCCTAAGTGTGGCGTCCCCTTTCTAAAGGTAAAATTAATATTAAAAGCCACCCAAAAGTTATTTAATTAATTCTCTTTTTTAATTTTGCATTGTGGGAATTAAATTAAATAAATTACATAATTAAATAATTATTGTTTTATAATGTCAAATGATAAAAATCACTCTCCAGGCAATAATATTTAATTATTTAATATAATTTTCCCCTTGCAACATCCCAAAGCCCACGGGGAAAGATAGGCTAAGGGTCTTCAAAAATGGGGACATTACATTGGACCTAGTGAAAAGGTTCCATATAGATGATTGTACAAATTATCTTCCACTCCTTTTAGGAAGGGATCATGTTGGTTGACTACCATGATGAAGAAAAAGTTGATACAACTCTATATCGATTGTTTGTTCGCAGGATACTCTACCTAACTCATACATACCTTGATAATTTTTATGGGGTTAGTTTAGTCTCCTTTGATTCAAGTAAGATCTTAAGAAAATTCATTTGATGGCATTGAATACAAAGCAAAGAAGAGTGGTCCTTTGCGTGGGTACACCGACTTAGATTGGGAGGGTGATAAGGATGATAGGAAGTCCACTTCTTGATTTATCTTTGCTTGGAAAAACAAGAAGCCATCAATGCCCTCTCTACTATTGAGGCATCATATAGAGGTCACATTAATGTTGTACAAGTATTAGTTTGGATTTGCCAAATACTTGAAAAGTTAGGTTTACGACAACCACCCACTATTCTCAAATATGACAATCAAAGATCTATCCAAGTGGATAAGAATCATGTTTTGCATGTTCGAGACCAAGCATATTACCTTCAACACCCGATTCATGGTCAAACATTTCACCTTGACTTTTGTAGGACAAAGGACCAAGTTACGAACATCTTTACAAAGGCCTTGACAAAAGCCAATTTTTTCTCGAGTTTTGAGATATGCTCGGGCTCAAAAGAGTTATCATTATAGGGCATGGTGATTTGATGCCACCTCCCCGCACTTTCTTTTAGAAATTTATCTATTTGTTTCGCTTAAGTAAACATTCAGAGAAGGTTCGCGATAATATTTACTTAGGTAGTGCATAAGTAGCCAACATACGGATTATTATATGTACCTACTTTTTGTAGGATTTTTCTTACACCTTTTCCCTCATATGACAAATCTTTTGTATGTCTTTGTATGCTTGTACTTATGCATTCTTGCACTTGTACTTTGTATGCTTTGTGGAATCTTCCTTTTGTAAATCGCATGCTTTCGTCCTCAGTAACTTGCATGCCTCCACTTGTAACTTGCATGCTTACTTGAATCCTCCACTTGTACTTGTGTATAACTTATGTATAAGCATATATAATGACAGCACTTACTCTCAATATGTTCCTCTTGAATTCATGTATTGTAACATATGCTTGTGAGGAATATTTGAGTATATCGATACAATTGGTATCCACCTTATCTCACTTGTTGTAACAAATGCTTGTGAGGAATATTAAAGTACATAGATACGAAGGGTATCCCCATATTTAACGTGTCATACTTGTGTGTATGTTTTTTATGGATCTTTTTCTATTTTTAATAATGTACTTAATCTCTACAAAAATGCGTGAGCCCATACTTAATGTCCCCTTTTCAAGGACATTATTAATATCTATTTTTCATTTGCATTGTAACCCCTTGGCATGCCTAACGCTACAAGTGGGAGTCTCTTTAGTTAGTTTAATGTGCACATAGGTTAGTTACTTTTATTTATTTAATTAAAAATAAATAAATAAAGTGCACATAGTCTTAGTATTAAATATTTTAATGAGAGTTTATGTTTTCCCTCCAAAAGGGAAAAGGTCGGTCATTGGACATTGCACCCCTTAGTTCTATAAAAGGAGGTCACATTTCCTTTATGGGTTATGTTGATTGAACTTTTGAAATTACTCCATGCTTGGAGAAATGGGATGTATGCCCTAGCTTTGAAGTCTTCTTGCAATCATTGTTGATGAATCTATGCATTGTTCCTTCATTCTAAGCATTGGCGACTTGGTTTAGAGTGTTGGTGCATTTATTTGAGAGTAAATCTGCATTGTATGTGAAGGGTTTGAAGTACTTTTATGACTATTATTGTTGCTGCAATTTATTTAGCCATAGCGACTGGTATTGGGGTTTGATCTATCATGTTTTGAGGTTATTTATGCTAGATCTATTTGTTGTTGTGTCTAATCAATTATTTCAGATCAAGGGTTGATTGTTTGAGGGTTTTGGAAGGGTTTCATGAGCTGGAAATTATTTAATTAATTTTCCCTAACCCTAGTGACTGGTTTTCAGATTTCAGGGGCAGATTTGAGTGGGTTTCAGTGGGCTAAAAATTCAGTTTGTTAGTTCATTGGAAAGCTCTTTATTTCTACTTTATTGTGCAATTTATTTCATGCAAAACTCCAAGTATTGAGTAAGATATTAATTTTTGAAGTTTCAGCTTGTTTGGGTGCATTTTAATTGATTAACTGCTGTTATAAAATTCAGATCTGCAATTTGGGATCAATTTAATATTGAATGTGGTAGTAGAAATTAGGAGAAATAAGGAGAAGGTGATTTCATAATTTTTGGAGTGGATTTGATGCCCTAAATGTGCTGGGCGACCTCTTTTTTAGGGCAAAATTAGGGTTTCGTGTTTGTTATGCGAAATTTGGTTTTAGAATATTATTCTTCATATTTTTGTGGCCCAAAATCCGAAGTTTGAGAATTTTTGCTTGGATGGTTAAGTGGGAAATAATTTTGGAAGATTGCAACAGTTGGGGTTTGAATTAGTAATTATTTTTCAGCTGTTAAAAATCAGATCTGGATGATATTAGCATTCTAATTAGTCTTCCCATCTAACCCACCACTTTGGCATACTCCAACCCCATTTTGGGTTGTATTATCGCCGACATTGGGTTATTTGAGGTCGAACTAAGAAGATCTAATCTTCCTAGGATCGATTTGGTTAATTAATTTGCAGATTTTAATAATATCCCAAAAGGGGATATTACACATATCTCCACAATCCAAAAGGTACCACCAAGTTTAGTTGTAGCTAAAACCCGTTGGAGATGATTGTTATAAAACATACTTGTTCTTTATTGGAAAGCACACTCTTAATCTCTCAAGGATTAATCCTAGTTTACATGTGAACAAAGGTAATTGACTAGGGTCAATCCCAAGAGTATGAACTTTATTTAACATTAGACCATATTACATGGGGGTAATATTACAAGAGAAATTTTCAACTAGCCTCTAATTAAATTGCCTTCCCCTTTCGTGGGTTCAAAGTACCTATAAACAAAAATTCAAAGAAGCGACTCATGGAAGTCTAGAAAGCCCCGAGCTAGGGTGCGTTAAGTTGAATTTTGATGGTATATAGAGGCAATCCATACTGGTTTAGAAGCTCCTCTACGAGCTCAATCAACAGATTTGATAGTGATCTCTTTATCCTTGATGTCCAAAAACAACAAACAACAAAGCTGAATACCATGCTTTGATTGAGGGCTTAAGCTAACGAAGCTTGTGGTATCACAAAGCTTGAAATTGAGTGTGGCTCCCAAATCATCAACTCCATTTCCAAAGGCACTACTCCTAATTGGAAACTTCAATACCAAATGTGGACAGCTTTATAACTCATCCACTCCTTCCCTCATACTGCTTTCTCACATTATTTTCGTGAAGGCGACAGCCATGTTGATCTTCAACCTAAGCGAGCACAATTTTAGGGATCTTCTATCGCATTGAGAGCTCTTTGTCCTATTGCACTAGCTTGGCAGATCTGCTTCTACTAGATGCCCATAACATGCCTTTTAATATCACGCACTTTCCATTCATCTTTTTTTCACATATTGAACTTTAATTTCTTGCAGCCTAATTTAGAAATCATAAATATCACTCGGCGTCACCCCTAGCATGCCTTGGCGAGCATGACAAATCTAAATAGATCTCCCACTTCTTGTTGTCATCAAAGCTTGCACGCTTTCTATGCAACCTTCTGCTACCATCACTGCCATAAATTGATCCCTCCACCTTTTGTTCAGTTGCTCCATTTGCTCTCCCCTAGTCAATATATCCTTCATCTGTTTCAATGGCATTTGGTGCAAGTGCTTCCTACAATGAAGAATACTTTGAAGGCCCTGTCACAACAGACATCCTTCACTCCAACTTTTATGATAAGGGCCTTGTTGAGGATTTCGTATGACAAGTTTTGGGTTGGAGTGGCACTAGGAACATACCAGGTGTATTCTCTCTCTTCCATCCATGATGACTTCTTATCTAGGCTTTGCTGCAATTTCTCCTAATTTATACTCCCGTAAGCTCTTGGTTAAAATTGTTTTCCTTCATATATGTCATACCCTGAATGAAGGAATTAAAACTCGCGTGGAAAATTTTCAATCCAGCCATTGTACTCTCAAAATTGGATGAAGTGGTCAACTAGCTCCAACAAGTGGCATTAGCAAAAGCTCTTCCTCTTTGCAATCATCCTCCCCCAAAAAGGTAAAGCTCATGTGATGCAAGAGCGTCCAAGGTCACTAAGATGAGCACAAATCATAGAACAAGTTCTAATGGCGATCATTGTGCACAACAATCCTTTTAGCAGCTACCAACTATTAGGAGCACACCAATGTAGGCATAGGGAGTTCGGGTTAGGCTCATGGAGATACTTTAGAGACAAAGGAAGGAGGAAGCTATTTGCAAGCTTCAAGAGTGAGCACAATGGCAAAATGGTAGCCAAAAACAAATACATTGTGCAAGGGATTTATCCCACACACACAAGGGCTCAACAGAACTAAGCATTTATATAGAAAAATGCTTAGTATGTATGGTGGACACAAAAGGTCCATTTTGCCAAGGAGAAGGATGAGGGACCCATGGAGACTTAGTCAAATAAAGGTTAAGGCAAAGTGTCATGTGTCAAGATCACGAAAGGGGACATGCCACATGTCAAGATCAGGGAAGGGGCTTGCATCTCACATGTTGAGATTGCGGAGAGGAATGCTCATGGAGTACTTTGAACCTGTGTAGCCCATGAAGCAGATAGCCCGTGATGGTGACACTTGACACCCTCACGAAGCAGGTGGTCATGGAGATTACAAAGGCCACAGCGTAGGAGGTGACCCCAAGCACACTGAGCATGAGATGATGCCACCTAGTTGCATCACAGAGTGGTTGAGCACCAAGAGATGTGGGGAACATAGTGAAATGGGGAAAGAAGGGCATGAGATACCAAGAGGAAGACACGTGTCTCAAACCTAGGACATTACTTTTTAAAGCACTTTTAAAGTGTGAAGGACGCGGGGAGCCTTGTGGAGAAAAGAAAGAGATCCGGCAGCCACGTAGAAATGAGAAAGGAAAGAGCCCGTGGTGGAAGAAACAGCCCGTAGAAATTTGTGTGACCATAACATTGGATTGCTAGCTCCATTTGACGAGAGATTGGGCTCGATGGAAAGCTCTTGAAGAGAGCTTTCAAATGAGACTCAAATTGGAGCAAATGGTCACACGTGGACGAAGAATTTGGTGTTCAGAATCACTAGGGGACATTTTGTTGTACAGGTAGCAGAGAAATTCAAATTTTGAATTGTGAGAGCACTTGAACACGCGTTCACAAGGTCACATTGGTTGGTAATTAATGGTGGCAGTTGCTTGAGCCCACCAACAGAAAAGAGAGCCCAAAATCTGATTTATTGAGGATTCATGAAGGACATAGAGCCATTGGGGCTAGAGATTATTCGTTTTGGGGGGACACTGGGCGATTAGGGGACACTTATGAACCTCTAAATTTATTTAAGGTGTGTTTGCAATCGTTTTAGAGAGGGACTCTACATTGTAACTATAAGCTGCCAAAATAGAGTTGGAGCTATGTTTGTAGGACTCTACAAAGACTGAAAGATAGAGGGGTTAGAGAGTCTAGATGTGCACATAGAGAGATTGTAAAGCCTTGAGAGGCTTAGGGAAGTGTTGTAAAGCTCTGAGAGGTTCAGAGTGTGCAGCAAACGAGGGACAAAGAGTCACAGAGTCTGTATGTGTCATTTAAGTCTATAATATTAGTGAGAAGAGTCACATTTTATTGTAAGGTGTGTGTTTGAGTGAGACTCTTGTGGAGCTGCACAGAGACACAAGTTTAGAACTTGCGAAAACAATCTAGGGATGCAAGGTTGGGCTCCTGTTCATTCGGGACACCATCTTTGACTGCACCATCATCATGTTCACTCAGATTCAATGCCCTTCAAAAAAGAATGAATGTGTTTGAAAAGCATTTGTAAGTCCTATGAGCTACATTTGAAATACCTGCTTTCTGTTCTCGCCTCCCCACAACAAGATGGGACATAAATCAAAACTCACACATACCACTCCTAAACTCTCACCTCTCTCGCCCATCAAAGAGCCTAAACCTTACCCTAGTGAACGTAAGAGGCCATCTGGTGTCATTTTGAGAGAGGATTGGATATGCACCTTCCAAGGGAAGCCGAAGGGTAAACTGAACATCAACTACTTCCTTGCTGGCCTTCCTAGATCTCTCTAGCAGCTGGTCCAACTGGGTATGTCTCCTTCTTTTTCTGCTACAGTTTGCTTTGTCCTCACTGCCTGGGACAAAAAACCAGAGTATTATCTTCTACAAGACAAGTTGCTTGCTCGGTTTGCTCCTCCCACAATCACTCTGGTCTCTTTCAATAGTTCAGGAGAGAAAAAATCCAAAGCACTCTCTAAGGGCAGACATGTTAATGGAATTTTTGAAGTCCCTTTGCTTCTCTCTAGGTAATTCACACCACCTTTCTCTGCATTTTTGTCATATTTGCAGAGCTTTGTATTCAATAAAACATCAGCTAACAATTAAATGGTGCATGCTGGTATCTATTCAGCATCTAAGTACTCTTGTTTTTATTTTGATCCGGAGGACATTCTGAAGTGCAAATGTTCTCTAAACCTCCCTAAACCATGACCGAACAGTAGAGCATCTCAAGAGCTTTCCGACAATATCAAGAACGTGAAAACGCGAAGTTCGGATGCAGAAGTTATTGCAGGTTAAAGATGGTTTAAAAAATGGGTCAAACTTGGTCAACTGTCCAATCAGGACGTGACATGTGGCAGAAGTAAAAAAATGGGCAAATGTAAAAATTGTGTTTGGAACGCCGGTCTTCATCACTCGTAAATGGATGGGTGGGCCCTACTATTTGCTGGTTGGGGGCCCTCAGCTAGGATCGACACACTTTTTTAGAGGAGTGCCTTTGCTGCCTTTACTTCGTATTTACAATGTCACAATTTTTATTATATATGCCTTATAGTGCCATCACATTGCCAATGTGGGATTTCTTGCAGGTTTGAATTGGGCTTTGTATTGCATTGTATGGAGATAGCTCGCCAGAGCTATGAAGTAACTCAGTTGGGCCGATCAACTGCCCACCGAGTCAAACCAATGTGCCAGCCACCTGCGTGGCAATCTAATTGTATAGCCACAGCGAACTCAGAGGCTTATACTTCGCATATCAATGCCAATCTCCAACATCCATCCCACCTTAATTAGTAGCCAACACAGACCAACCCACTTGGGCAACAACTATTCCAACGTGGCGGATCAGTCTACATGGCAGTCTCAACAAAGCTTAGCCGTTGGAACAACCAGCCCACAGCCGAAACCATCTATCCATGTGGACGTGGACTTCCAACAACCTCCGACTTAGCGGATAAGCATTGCCACAGGTCGCATAGGTGGCATTCAACAAAGCCACATGCCACTTACGTGGCCAAACAAAATGCTAAGGCGTGGCTGCAGCCACAAGCAATTGGAGCAGCCATTCTATATTTAGACCCTCCAGCCACTTTCCCCGCTATCAATGTGGGACTAATCCCCACTATAGGAAAACCGGTCGGCAAAAAAGAAGGAAGGGGGAATCAACCCCATAACCTCAGTCCGGGATAGCAAAAGGCAACTCTGCCAACACGCCACGAGAGCTCAGCGAATTAAAACATGAGCTCGGTGCTATTTGTAAAGGCTTTTTAGCAGACTGTGAGAGGACAAAGAAGGACCAGTTTGCATAAAACAGTGAATTTGAGGCACTTAGAGGCCGAATTAAGTCTTGGTGTAAAAGGAGATTTGTTCTAAATTCCGAGACGATTCCAACGATGTCGCTCTTTCTTCATGAAGTGCTGTAGATTTTTGGTGTAGGTGTTTTTCTGACACAATTGCACAAAGATCATACTTTGGAGAGACTGCAGAGCCACGAATTGATTCGGGAAAAAGTTTCTGACATTTTGCAGAGTTTCAGAATCAGAATCAGCTCTTTAGGCAGGTGACATAGATCTATTGTTCACTTCGGAAGGTAAAAATTGTACTTCAAGTGTTAAATAATAGATCGATTCATGATTAAGTGAATCCGGAGATGTAGCCCATCTGGGTGAACTCCATTATCAACGTGTGGATTTTATTTCAGTTTATTTTGCTGCTTTTGATCAGATAAAATTCAGTATAATGACCAATTGTTTAAGCAAGCAATTAACTGCAAAAATCAGAATGAATTTGAACAATTCAATCCATTATCCACAACAGTGTGCACGGAGCAATTTTGGATTATAAATCAAATTGAATGCACTATATAATCAGCTTCTGATCAGATTTTAAAGGATTTGTAATATTTCCATTTTGAATCACGAAAGTTGAATTAAATGGTAAATTGATCGTTAAGAGAAATTGGAAAAATTGGGGTTTCAAAACACCCAAAAAGTGATTTCATAAACACTCTTGTTCAATTTTAAATCAGAAATTAAAGTATCCGAAAAATTTCAAAATGGTACCCCGTGGGTAAAAACCGTTTCGGATCATATTTAGTTACAAAATGGGTGACAACCCCAATTAAACCCTCGTTTTATCGATCAAATCAAACATTACAAGAGAAATTAAATCAAGTGTAAAACATACTTAATATTGTCTTTTTAAATAACACGTCACAAACTACTCTACCCTCTTTCATACATATGAACTAAAATTCGCAAATTAAAGTATGGACAAAAGTTATTAAAATGTTTGGGTGTTGGTTCAAGCTTGTGTATTAATATATGAAAAATTACTAAAAAAATTAGAAGGCTGTAATGAGTTATATGTCAATATTGACATCTACAGTAAACGTTCACTTTCATGTACTTACTAAAAGACCAAACCAATAATGCTGTCTATGGTTATTGAATTATCATGTGAAAATTTTCAAAACAGTAAAACTTAGATGAAATTAAAACACCATTGTTAACATTCATCGAAATTCGTGCATCTAGCAAATAATTGAATATAAAATCCTCCTGACTGCTAATAAGAGGATTACTGTAAAACACACAAGATATGAACATATGTGTTCTTCTTTGTAGGACAAGATTTGGGACATACCAAGCTATTCGAAGCACAATATTGGAACTCACGGGGCTCAGAAGCAGCCTGATCCCAATCTGCCAATATAGTGAAATGATATAAATTATGCAAAGAATATTGCAGATGAGACATAGGGCAGGATTTTATCATTTCAAATAACATCAAATCTATGATTTTAACTGGAAAAAGTAAACCTGATATCAAATTTTAACATCTATCTGTGACACAAGATACATAAAAACAGTACTGTTCCTAGCTTATCATTAAAACAACTAAACGATGTATGTCAGTCCAATGTGTGCTGTTATATGAACCTGAGTGCATAAGTGGATTTAGTGGTTCGCCCACAGACCAACCACCACATATATATGAAGTCGATCTTCTCAACAGTTGATTTTAAAGGTATTAGAGTTCTCTAAGGCTAGCAGAAAAAGAAATTCTTGAAATTTATTTGAAAAGCTATTCCATATACATAGATATAATCATATAAACATATAGTACAAAGGTAATCATACATATTACAAAACAAGTGAGTGGACTGAATCAAAAATTACAAATAGAAATGAAAATAATATCCAAGGAGAATGCTACTATTTATATTCTACCTTAGAAAGAATGATAAGCCAAATACAATCTCTAAACTCTTAGCCCCAATGGACACCAGCTCAAACAATTCAAGTCCGCATGAGCATGATATAACAACAAAAAACAAGAAATTTGATGTTTATGATTTCCATAAATAAGTACAATGGCAACTCTTGAAAATAGCATAGTACCACAAGCTCGTGAATGGTTTTAGGTATGCATATCCTTCACTCTTATGTCGTGCTTATGCTCGATGCAATTTTAAAGTCCATGGGTGTATATCTTATTGTATGAGTACAAGCTTCCTCTTTGTATGACAGGTGGTACAAGAAAATGAAGCTTGATAAATGTATTTTTGTGTTGTTATCTATAAGTATGCAATCATACTCAAATTCTATGGGTATGCAATGATCAATGAGTACTATGTCATGATCTTCCCGAAACCCACACCACGAGGGAATGAAGTTATGATTGTTTGAAACCCCAATGAGGCTTCCATATTTAATGCCATTTGGGGATCAATGAGATTTTAGAAAGAAGTGGCACACTTATGGGTCCACCATTTTGAGCCTTATATCCATTGAGATATCATACCATGCTTCTAAGGCTTGAGGCCCATCCATTCCTCTCTACTAAAATATGTTTTTAATTATGGGCCACCTCCCCTATACTACATACAAACATGGTGGAGCGCAACAAAAAGAATATACATATCCATGTTGTAGATGGAGAAACCCAAATACGTCCACTAGGATTGGCAAAAGGGAAGAGCAAGCAGAAGCACATGCAGAGAGGCTAAACCTACTAAGCCTAAAGCAACTATCCAGTTTTGCAGCTTGCGTTAACTAAAGGCAAGCGACTGAACAAAGAAAAGAGAAAATACAGCAACTAGTGTTCTACTAAAAGTAGATCTACTCTACTTGCAATTTTCAAATCACCTCAGCAAATTGATTTTGAGCAAAGAAAGGAAAGAAAATTCAGAAACAAGCAAGAGAGGGTTTTCAGAAATCTGCCCTAAAACTATTGCAATTCCCAGAAATGAAAGCTTTAATGTTTGGAAACTAACCTAATGCTCAACAAGAATTTCAAAAACTAACCTAGCAAGCAGATTTGCGGAAAGATTCAAAAAATAACCTAGCTGATCTATATGCATGAAAGATTAAGAAACTAACCTAAACAAGCATATAAGCTAAGCAATGACATAGTAGTTCGCCTTGAAGCCAAGGGGCCCTCAAATCAAACGCAATGCACAAGCACAAAGTATACCAACCAGTTTCCAAGCAATTCCGATAGAAACGGAGAGGTTAAGGATTTAGCTCAATGTTGAAATTGGAGGATCCTCAAGACAACCCCTTTCCTTCGATTCATGAAACAACCAAGAGAGAGTGAATTAATGGCTGCACAACAAGGGAATGAATGATAAGAGCAGCCACAGGTTATGCAACACCGTAGATCGGAATCATAACCACTAGATTGCCAATCATGGCGCATGAAAGAGAGTACAGAAAAACTAACTCAAGAAAACTCAAGACAATAGTGCAATAACCTGTCAACTGCAAAAAGTAAACAACTGAAGCTGAATCATGAGCGAAATCAGTGAATAGCAATTAGAGATGGAAGCACGTATGATCCAAGAAGTTGTAATCTAGGTGAATGGAGGCCAGTGTACTGTATACATGGTTGAAGACATGGGTGTGCATTGGCAGTAGAGCCGTCGATAGCCATTGCAAACCTTCACAGGCCGTACAATGGATATCGATGAGCAAATGCAGCAAGGCCATGAGCTTTTGGTGCAACAAGTGGCCAAGACAGCTTTTTAGGGAAAATTTGCTTCCTAGCCACAAAGGGGCCAAAAACAAGGCTACTACTAGAGGAAATCTCTTAAGGGAGTTGATCCAATGAGGTTGTAGTCCCTGGTCATGTAGGTCTGTTGGTTGGGCTGAAGTGCAATCGTCAAGAGATGTATATGTGGAAAATGAGCATTGGATTCGCCTGGTGTCCCGAGATTTCACCCTGAAATCTGGGACTACCCTTTTTAAATTTTTCATTCTTTTCAAGTAACGGGTCATGTTTTGTGTTTTGTTTTGCTGCTAGTTGTTTGCATTGCTCTAAGGTATCCCAGAGAGTCATAAAAGCCAAATTCGACAAATACCCACATGCCAAAGCTCACTCAATTCCTTCACCAAACTTTGTCTGAAAGCGTTTTATTTATTTATTTATTAAATAAATAAAGTTCTTTTAAAAATAGATTGAGCTAAAATTAGCAAATTTTGGGTTATATAAACCACTTCACCCCATCATTGTTACCACACCAAGTTACTTTCACCTCTAAGTGGAGCATTCACCCGAGGAAGAGTTTTTACAGACTAGCTAATTGGCAAGTTATTTTCAAGCAATTGTCTGCAACTTCTGTCAGGTATTTTTTTTTTTATTTATTTTGTTTGGTTTTGGTTTTTCTCCGTAATTTGTCTAGCAATTCCCCTTGGCTTTTTCTTTCTACCCGACTAACCAATCCAATGCATGAGGTTTTTAGAAGTCATCCATGGCCTCAGACAAAGGTGAAATTTATTGTGAAAGCTGGTTTTTAACGCAGCAGCTTGGGTATAAGTCACAGTTTTTGAAAGGAGTGATTTGTTTGTGCAAAATCATAAATAAAGCTGCCCCCATCACCCAGGATCCACAAAATTGTCAAAGAAGGAAGCTTTTAACCAAATCGTGGCTCTCCATGTCTCTGTCTTCTTATTACAAGCTGCCCTCATCATCAAATTTCCACGCAATTATCCAAAGATGAAGTTTTTAGCTAAGTCATGGTTTTTCATGCCTTTGTCTTCTTGTTGCAAGCAGTCTTCACTCTGGAAATCAACGCAATTATTTTAAAAAGCCAATGCAAGGTCTTTTAAGCCAAATCATGGTTTTCCAAGGTCTTGTCTTATTTTGCAAATAATCAAGTTTGTCTAAAATCCACGCATAGAGGCATAATCACTTAAGCAAATCGTGATTTCTGGCAGCAGAGTCTTCTATTTTCAACGCACAATTTGGAAGGAGAATTCATTAAGGGGAAATCGTGGATTATGAGGTCTTTGTCTTCCAAAATAAAGCAGCTTTCTCTTCTAATTTCCACACACCATTTCACTTAAGTGATTTTTGTGAAACGCCAGCCTGCTGTCTTCTATTTTAAAAGAATCCTCTACCTTCCGATTCACATAATCCTCCACTGCCAAAATCCACGACTTTCCTAAAGGGGTAATTTCACTTAAGTGATTATCGTGAAACGCCAGCCTGCTGTCTTCTATTTTAACAGAATCCTCCACCTTGCAATTTCACACAATCCTCATGATGCAAAATCCACACAAGTGTTAAAGGGCAATTACTTATGCCAAATCGTGGATTTGGAGCAATCAATCTTTCTAGGTTTAACGCATTTTTCCAAGGGGCAATTACCTAGGTGCAGATCGCGGTTTTCCTTTGTCTGGTCTTCTCCTTGTAAGCATGCTTTCTCTTCCAATTTTCACGCAGCCTCTTGTAATAAATTCAAAGTATTTAAAAGAAACTTGCGTGAATGATCAATGCTTATCCCAAACGCAGCCCATGTGAAAATACTCCAAAATTACATGCAAAATCCCTTTCAAAAGTTTGTGCATGTGCTCCCAATCTTTCAAGTTGAAGCCCACATTGAGTCTACTTATATTTGCCTCCACCCGCAATGATTTCCAAAATTCAAAATTGCTCATATGCAATTAAAATTAAAAGGGTGATGAGTTTTGTCTGAATTGCCGGCAAACATTTCACTGGTGCACATACTTGAGAAGAACTACAAAAAGTTTCAAGGATGAGAGGAGAAGACAGGTCAAAGGCAACACCCACAAGCAAATCACAATTAATTGCTCAAGGGAAATAGATGGAATTATTACTCCTCTCGCAGTAATCTAGTCGAAGAAGTTGGTAAAATCTACAATGATGCCAGATCCAGTTTGGTGAGAATCAAAGGAAAAGAGTCAACCATGTGGGAGAAAGAGTTTCTCGGGTTCAGGACAAGCTATCATTCATATCATTCATTGCTAAAGTAGATGAAGCAGAAGTACAATGCATGTTGGATCAGCATGCAGAGTATGGAAGAAGAACAAAACGGAGAGTGTTGCAGCTGGAATAACTTCTTTTTCTTTCTTCTTTCTCTTATTTTCTCCGACAAAGCAATTGAGTAATCAATTAAAATTGTAAAACTTAGGTAATTGGCTTTAAAAGTCATTACTTCAAGTTACTAGAAGAAGTCAATTACTTGGAAATAGGTGGCAGACATGCAAAATAGAAGGTTCTATTTTCAGTTGTAAGGCATGCATGTCATGCAAAGAAATTCTAGGGGAAATATTGCCAATTGTTTCCTTTACGGCTTCCACACGCGGCAATTCATTGAAAGCTTCCTATTTGTAATTGCCCTCTATGCACTATAAATAGAGGAAGAAGCTACAAGTTAGAGGAGAATGTGTTCATCGATTTTTTTAGTAGAGCATTTTTGAGTTTTTAGACTTTGAGTTTTTAGACTATGTGAAAGCCGGGAATTGAATAAAGGTAGATTTCCGAGAGAACTTTGTGTCGGTGGTTTTCTCAAGACTTCTATTTGAGGTTCTAGATAAACTTTGTGTTATCTTAGATCTAGGTTAGAAGCTATTTCTTTCCCTTACTACTGAATGTTGTGAGTTTTCTCTGTTTATTTAATTTGTGTGGATGAGACCAACTCTGATAACTATTGGTTAAATCAACACATCTTCCTTTCTTCTTTCCTTACTTTTGTTTTTCCTCCTGCAAATATTCTATCACATTGCTTACTTGTTGCCAAATTACCAAGTTGCGGTTCACGAGCTGGAGTAATTAATGTAAAACCCATGAAAGTAGTTATTAGGATTCACCCTTACGAAATAAATAAACATCTTACATGGGAGCTTCACTGTTTAATGAAGGAGATTTATCTTATGACTACCTAGGTTTTAAGTTGTGCATAAAATCTAGCCAACAGCTTTTGGTGACTCTTCTGGGGAACAACAAATTTAGCAAACCATAGTTTTTCTTGTCAGTCCCCATCCACATTGAAATCTCAACCTGCGTGAACCTCCGTTTACCCGGTCTAGCAAAGCTCAAGGAAGGACTGATCATTTTTATAGACTACAGGAGCAATTTAATTTCAATCATCCTCCTCAAGTTAGGAGCCGCAGATCTAGTCTTTCACCAAGAAGAAGAGTACAAACTCCTCCGGATCCGGATCGTTTCCAACATAATCCAACAGCTGGAATTATTCATTAGGTTTATTCTCGAAGAAGACGTACTACTCTCATAATGCAGAATCAGCCACTTGCCATTGCAGCACATGTTCCATGGGTGCGGCGGACCTCTAAATCTGACTCCTATGCATGATCTACCTAAAGGGACGAGAAAAAAATTTCCAAAATTCTTTGGAGATGGCAAGCAGAATCTAGATGACCACTTGGTTGCGTTGTTTATATCTTGTGGAGTGCTCGCAGTAGAACATGAAGATGTGTCTGTCCGGCTCTTCATACAAAACCCTGCATGATTTGGCTAGAGAATGCTTCTACCGGTTAGCTCCTGATACCATAACCAACTGGGCTACTATGCGTGATGCATTCTTGAAGAGATTCAAGCCAGCCGAAGATTCCAGTACTTTGATAACGCAACTAACTCAGCTGAAAAAGGAGCCACATGAGCACATGCGGGATTTTATTGCAAAATTCCAAAGAATACTTTACAAAATTCCGGCTTTTGCTTCTCTGAGTGATGAGAATCAAAAGGTATTCTTCATCAATGCATTACTTCCTGAAGTAGGTTATCAATTGCAAAGAGCACGTCCTGTTGACTTGTTAGCAGCTCAAAACATGGCGGTTGAAATTGAAGATGACCTCATCATGGCTGGAAAGATAAAAAGCAACACTTCTAGAGCTGAAAGTTCATCCTCTGCTACTACTTCCGATTCACTATTGCAAAAGTTAGCAAATGAGATGTTGCAGATGAAGAAACAAATGGCTCAAATGGCTCAGAAACAACATTACCCCTGCTCGAAATTTCAACAACAACCAAAACTACATTGTTGGTTCCCAAAGATTAGCAATTGAAGTTGCTCCTAGAAACAACGTGGAGATGAATGAAGAAGACCAAGAAGTTGTCACTCGATCAGCTCGAGAATGATGATTTTGTAGGTCTTGTTGGCGACTCCAACATTAATTACCTAAACTACAAATCTGAACATGACTATGAGGAGCTTCTTGAAGATGATCATGGTCATACTTATGCTTGTATTACAAACTCAAAGAAGTGAGGCATTGGCTGATGAACAAATAAGAGATTCCAGATCGATGTCGCCATAAGGGCAACCCTTTACATTCTTCCTTAGCTTCCAGGAGATAAGTACGCGAGCCCATCATCTCAACCACAAAAGGCATCTCAGGTATTTGAAGCTAATGCATTTATACCTTCTTTTGACATTATTGATCATATCAAGAAAACTAGAATTCAAATGTCAGAAGTTGAATACTTGAGAGCTTTTCCTGACCAGCTAAATAGGCTAGTCAAATATGTGCAATCACCAGGACCATCTAATGCATCAAAAGGCCTTTTGCCTAAACCCAAAGATACTCCTTCCCAAAACAATGTTGCAGTTGTTAACCCCCATCATCTTCTAAAAGAGTAGAACCTTTCTATGTCTCCTTATTGCTTAATGGTTTCAAGTTAAGCAATTGCATTTTAGATTCAGGTGCTTCTGACAATGTCATGCTAACTAAAGTTGCAGATGCTCTTGGGCTTACCTTGATGAAGACCATAGGAAGGTGCTACTCCATGGAGAGACAAGTCCCTTTAATCGAGACAAATCAAAGATGCACAAAATGTTCGCGGCTTTTCTGACAAAAGATTAAAGATGACAATCTTAATTGAAAATATTCATGTCTCCTATGGATGTTGGTAGCGAAACTTATGCGAAAGAGTTGGGAGGAGAAGTAAAGATGGATTGGTCATGTGCCCACATTCCTCTCAAGGGGATTAACCATAAGCTGGAGCCGGAAAAGAAGTCCAAGTACACTGTTACAAAATCTGAAGATCCTAGATCTCATATTCTTTTTCAGGAATCCGACCACGGTGTATACTTCTTGGAAGTGGGTTAAGACATTCCAGAACTGAAATTTCAACCAGAGCCAGAGCCAACAAAAAGAAGAGGAAAAAGTTTGGACTTTGGAGTTTAAAGGCAATTGTTGCTCTTTTGGGTCAAGAGCCGGTGTTCTATTAATATCTCCAGATCATGAGATATTCCCATACTCCCACAAGTTGATGTTCGAGAACACCAACAACACAACGGAGTATGAAGCCTTGCTTGCTTAGGAATGGAACAAGCTAGAAAGAAAGGAGTAAAACTCCTCAAAGCCCAAGGAGATGTTGAGCTTATAGTAAAGCAAGTTCGAGGGCAAAAACAAGTCAAAAGAGATAAGTGAAGCATTACAGAGATAGAGTGCTTTCTGCCACACTCGATTTTGCAGCCTTCTCTATCAACTTCATTCCAACAAATCAGAATTCCAAAGCAAACTCTTTGGCAATCACAACTTGCACTATTAAATCCGGATAGACCACCATCCATATTCAGACAAGGAAACTATAAAGTGGAGATGGTCTACCGTCCCAAAGTCCCTGATGACGACAAACAAATATTTGCATTTCAGAAACAAGACAAATTTGACGAGTTGAATGTTGAAGGGATTAAATCACCACCACAACAAACAAATCCTGCGAAACTAATCCATTATGATGACAAGTGGAATAATCCAACTAGAAGGTAACAAAATCCCCAAGTGTTTAGTTCCTTAGTGGAGACTTTCGACAAGCATGATCGATACTAGAAGAAGAACAAAGAATATGGTGATAGTTCTTCCTCAAGAATGCAGCCGAAAAATCTGGGTCTTGAGGAAGTCGATGAAGACTTACCCACCATAAAGAGAAAAAGGATGAGCCCCCACAAGATGAAGTTGATGAGGAATTGCCCAAAGTATTCAACGAGAAGGCCGAAAAAGGAATTTCGAGATCGAAGACTGGGTACTCTTGTGGATAAGAGACATGAACCAAAGGGCGTGCACAAGTAAATTTGATTGACTCTAAAAGGGCCCTTCATGATCAAGAGAAGCTGTCGGAATGGACAATTTCATCCTTGCTACCAAGATGGAATTGAGTTACCACTTGCCTTTCAACAGCAGCATCTCAAGTTGTTCGAAGCGAGATACGAGGGTAAAACCTATGTGTACATAAATAGAGTCGATTGGTGTCCCCAAGATTTCACCACGAACTCGAGACTAACCCTTTTAAATTTTTCGTTCTTTTCAAGTAACGGGTCGTGTTTTGTGTTTTGTTTTGCCTGCAGTTGTTTGTATTGCTCTAAGGTATCCCCAGAGAGTCATAAAGCCAAATTCAACAAATACCCACATGCCAAAGCTCATTCAATTCCTTCACTAAACTTTGTCTAAAAGCGTTTTATTTATTTATTTATTAAATAAAGTTCTTTTAAAAATAGATTGAGCTAAAATTAGTGGATTTTGGGTTATATAAACCACTTCACCCCATCATTGTTACCACACCAGTATTACTTTCACCTCTAAGTGGAGCATTCACCCAAGGAAGAGTTTTTACAGACTAGCTAATTGGCGAGTTATTTTCGAGCAATTGTCTACAACTTCTGTCAGGTATTTCGTTTTTATTTATTTCTTTTGTTTGGTTTTGGTTTTTCTCCGTGATTTGTCTGGCAATTCCCCTTTGCTTTTTCTTTCTTCCTAACTAACTAATCCAATTGCATGAGGTTTTTAGGAGTCATCCATGGCCTCAAACAAAGATGAAATTTATTGTGAAAAATAGTTTTTAACACAGCAGCTTGGGTATAAATTGCAATTCTTGAAAGGAGTGATTTGTTTGTGCAAAATCATAAATAAAGTTGCCCCCATCACCTAGGATCCACACAATTGTCAAAGAAGGAAGCTTTTAACCAAATTGTGGTTCTCCATGTCTTTGTCTTCTTATTACAAGCTGCCCTCATCATCAAATTTCCACGCAATTATCCAAAGATGAAGTTTTTAGCTAAGTCAAGGTTTTTCATGACTTTGTCTTCTTGTTGAAAGCAGTCTTCACTCTAGAAATCAACACAATTATTTAAAAAAGCCAATGCAAGGTCTTTTAAGCCAATGCAAGGTTTTCCAACGTCTTGACTTCTTTTGCAAATAATCCAGTCTGTCTTAAATCCACGCATTTTCCAATGAGGCGCAATCACTTAAGCAAATCGTGATTTCTGGCAGCAAAGTCTTCTATTTTCAATGCATAATTCGGAAGGAGAATTCATTAAGGGGAAATCACGGATTATGAGGTCTTTGTCTTCCAAAATAAAGCAGCTTTCTCTTCTAATTTCCACGCACCATTTCACTTAAGTGATTTTCATGAAACGCCACTTATTGTCTTCCATTTTTAAAAGAATTATCTAGCTTCCAGATTCACATAATCCTCCACCGCCAAAATCCACGACTTTTCTACCATAATAAGAGATACCACTTGAAATTACCCATGATGATCATCGGTGAAGATATTGTCAAGAAACCACAACAAAGAAAGTGCAACTCCAAGCTCCAATTCATGCTCTAGAAAAGGGGACAAGGAAGGCTCGTGATACTGACGGTGTAGCCCAAGATGGGCTACATTGAGCACCAATACACAACGATGTACATGATGCTCCAAGAACGTGCATGTAAGGAAGAGGCAAAGAGACCCTAGAGCACCTTAGAAGAGAAGGTGCCAAAAGGCTCAAGCTTAGCCTAGCAAAGGAAAAAGGTAGTGGAAAGGATGTCATTTTGTGAAGAGGACATACAATGACAGATTTTAACCCGAAGGGTGATCACCAAGACAATGCAAACAATGGTAGTGTACTAAGGGTAATTGATCCAAAATTGGATCTAAGATATGCCCAATTCATGAAATTCACATTGTAAAAGACATTTCTTGTAAAACCAAGACATAGCCTATATGTTTTAACGACATATTTGGATTCCTCTTAGAAAAATACACACTTTTCAAAAAAATGGCACACGATTTCAAGTTCATATGCAAAAGTTATGGCCTCTAGAAGATAGACAACCTTTTTCGTTTCAAAACAGTCCATCAAAGCAAAGTAGCAATTTCGCAACCACTATGGCGGTTTCATAACTGTCGGTCAGCAAATAACGGCGGTTTTGCAACCTCGGTCTACACAAGGTGGCGGTTTCATCACACGTCCCGGAAAACATGGAATTGAACAATTGCAACGTGTCAACTTCCACCATCCGTTTCTTCGATTTCTTGGCAATTTCTCATTGCAAAGCAACATCTTTACAAGTGTATTAGGTGTCAATTATCATCAAAACTGGGTAGAGAAGTAACAAAATGAGAATCTTCCATCCACTAAAGGAAGCTGGAAGGTCTTTGTTGAGGGGAAGTTGTTCCTAGCCAGCAATGATGTGTTCTAGTGTTGTAGTAAGAGAGGGAAGGTCTGTAGAGTGTTGAACAAGCATTGTACAAACTTTGGAGAGAGAGAAGTCAAGTCTCATCCATAAAGGCCATTAACTTGGCAGTATTATGTATAAGTTGTGAATTACATAGTGAAGGGGAGTGCAGTTGCCTCACCCGCTGAACGTTTCTCCTTTATTGGGTTTCTCCAAGGTAATTATTATGTTCTTGTGTGCTTGCGATTGTTATTATCTCTTTTTATGTGTTGGATACTTTACACTATCATTTCCAACATATTATAGCTCTGTTTGTATACAAATTTGAGTTGTTATTCATCACTTGTTGAGTAGGAACTGAAAGTATCCGTGTTGGTGAATTCTAGTGTGGAATATCCACTTGGATTACGGATCAGATTGGTATTATAGCAGGTTTTCCTTTTTGCCGTAAAAGGTTTTCTAACACTTTCTGCAAGTTGTGTTAGTTTGTGTTCCATTGTTGTGTGTAGTTGTGTGACCTATGTTTGTAGTTTATGCCCATTATCTGAGCAGCAAGTGCTTGTGGGAAAGGTGACTTAGTTCCTTACAAGAAGATATTTCCACAACGAAGTAGAAGAAAGAAGTGAGAAGCATGGCTCATTTTGTTGATGAGGAGAACTGTATAGCTGAAGAATGATGCCGCAAGTGGGATGATGTTGCAAGTCTTTATCTCTCAATGAAAAGTTGGGGAGGTTGGGGTCCATCATGGAGAAGCTTGGTGTTTCAACAGAGACAATAAGAAGATATTTCCACAACGACGTAGAAGAAAGAAGTGAGAAGCTTGGCTCGTTTGGTTGATGAGGAGAACTGTATAGCTGAAGAATGATGCATGCAAGTGGGATGATGTTGCAAGTCTTTCTCTCTCGATGAAAAAGTTGGGGAGGTTGGGGTCCATCATGGAGAAGCTTGGTGTTTCAACAGAGACAATAAAATCAAATGAGGAGGACGCTTGGGCGTGAGATGATCAAAGAACCACCCCATGCCAACCAAACTCCACCTCCATTCAAGGTTGAGGCAAAGATTGAAATTCAGCCATATGAAGGAGAGGTGAATGCGGAGAGGCTAGACCATTGGCTAGCTTAGCTTGAGGTATACTTTGGTTTACATCAAATTAATGAATGTCAGCAAATCTCATTTGCAAGGTTGATGTTATTGGTGTCCCCAAGATTTCACCCTAAAATCGGGGACTACCCCTTTTTAAATTTCGTTCTTTTTTAGTGATGGGTCATGTTTTTGTGTTTTGTTTTACCTATGGTTGCTCATGTTGCTCAAAGGTATCCCCAGGAAGTTATAAAGTCATGTTCATAATACCCATATGTAAAAGCTCACTCAATTCCTTCCTAGACTTAGTCTCATTTATATATAAAGCGTTTTTTTTTTTTTTTTTTTTTTAAATCACCAATTATATTGATAAAAATATTGAATTACATACTCTATCATGCCAAGCATGGAAGCTATTAGCCATATCCCTAGCACTATAAACAAAAAGAACAATATAAATAATCATTGAGAAGAGTCAAGGTTTATGATTTTCCTGATATCTTCTTGTATCTTAGTTGACCACCATAGAGGAGGAAGCCCATAACAGATGATGTTCTTGTTGTCAAGTGCCCAATTAGCCAACCCATCAGCGACTTTGTTATTCTGTCTAGGGATGTGGCTGAACTGAATCTCCTGAAGTTTTCGAATTTCACATACTTCCTTGGCAATTCTCCATTGTGGCGATTACCATTACAAGAATCCTTCAATAAGTTCATCATGATTCTGGAATCCGAATGGACTCCGATCTTTTTCCATCCAAGTTTAATACCTTCATGTACTCCTCTACGAATAGCTCTAATTTCAGCCATATTATTTGTGGAAATGCCCAAATTTCCAGCAAGCAAAAACCCGACTTCTCCATCTCTATAGTACCCAATAACTCCCATAGCCACTCTACCTGGATTCCCCCTAGAAGCTCCATCAGTATGAATTATGCCATTGAAAGCTATTCTATCCTGACCTTCATTGGATTGAATGGTTATCTTCCCCTTTTTCTTGTGAAAACGTGGCATAGTGGCAAGCTGGGGATCCAAAGATATCTGTGTTAGAAGCACGGGAATACTGAGAGGCGGGGTAAATCAATATTCAACAATTTTCAACTTTTTTCTCCAACTTATTAATTTTTCCCACAATAAGATATTCAAATCTGAAAATAAAATGAGAGCACACACAAAAATCAAATGCACATAACACTAGATATATTGTGTTTCACCCAGTGTGGGCTACATCCACCAAAAAGAGATTGCTTGGATCTACTGTCCAAATCCAACCGAAATAAAATAGTGTTTACAAAGTGTGAGCACCCACTCACAGGAGACACCAATCTCCAAGTGAACACCAATTCAGCCCTTGAATGAAAACACCACTGAATATGCAATCTCTGATTCGAAGCACCAACTTTTGGAGACACCAATCCCCAATCCGAAGCACCCACTCCAGAAAATCTGCAATACAAATCAATAATATTTCTCCTTCTTTATTTTCTCTCTCACATACTCATACTCACTTAAGAGATTTACAATATCAACTCACATACATATCACTCTCAAAATGCTCTCTCTTTTTCACACACTTTAAAATGTGCACACAACACTTTCCTATATAGGAAGGAGAGGACAAACCACTTGTGGTTTCCCTAAAACCATGTGCCCATACCATGGGCCAATTTTGGCGCCCATATTGCAATTTAAATCTCCTACATGAAAAAATGCGCCATAAGCAAGCCACATCACTTGGCGGTTACAACAATATTAAATATTTGCTCCAAACAAAAATATTCTCTTACGCATGTAAGAGTAACTCCTTTCGCATCATAGAATCTATTACATGTCATAAATTGTCATAAAATCTCTTATGCGTCATAGAATCTCTTACGCGTCATAAGTTGTCATAGAATCTCTTACGCATCATAAGTTGTCATAGAATTTCTTACGCATCCCGCCATGTGTCACAAGATTCCTTGGTGATGTTGAATCTTAAAATATTCAATTTTTGGCATCACAATAATGCCACATACTCTGCCACCTTAGCTATTGTGCCCCACTTGGGCCAACTCACTTGTCCATGTGTCATGTAGGTCCTATCACATTGTTTGAATAATAAATTATTCAACTTGCACCTTAATGTGTATCTTGAACCTTTGACATGAATAAATATTTTACGCACACTAATGTTGTACCTTTGACATCAATGACAAAAATACTCAACAAACTCCCCCTTTGTCATTGATGGCAAACCCCTATTAAAAATAGACATGAAAACTTATTTGCTCTAAAATCCAATTTTACGCTTCGAGCTCTTTCTGTCTTTGCTGCACTTGTACATGTTCTATGTCAACTCTCCCACATGCTTTGCAATTCTCTCTCGTTCTACGCTTCTCCCCTTTGACGCCAATGGCAAAGGGATAACTGAACCTGTACTCGGAGTTGAAGATACTGCAATGTGTAGTTCCCCCTATGTCCATACTCCCCTAAGATAGTCAATGAGTAAGAGTGACAGAAATCACTCCTAACTTCTATCTGAGTGACTCAAAAGATTCCTTCGGTAGGGGTTTTGTAAATATATCAGCAATCTGATCCTTAGTCCCAACATATTCCAATTTCACCTACTGATCTGCAACTTTCTCTCTCAAAAAGTGATACTTAATGGGAATGTGCTTTGTCCTAGAATGCATGACTGGATTTTTGAGATATTAACATAAAGACTCGTATTGTCACAGAAAATGGAAATAGGATACTCATACTCTACCTTCATGTCCTTCAATGTTTGCTTCATCCAAAGCACCTGTGTACAACATGCCACTGCTGCAATATACTCTGCCTCTGTTGTAGACAATGAAACTGAGGCCTGTTTCTTGCTGAACCATGACACTAATCTATCACCAAGATAAAAACTCCCCCACTTGTACTTTTCCTGCCATCAACACTTCCCTTGTCTGCATTTGTGAATGTTGTAAGAGTGAAAACATCACTCTTTGGATACCATAAACCATAATCCAACGTACCTTTCAAATATTTGAAAATTCTTTTTACTGTTGCCACATGAGTTTCCTTTGGTGCCGCTTGAAACCGTGCAACTAATCCAACGACTGCATAATATTCAATCTAGATGTTGTGGTATATAGCAAGCTACCTATCATGGACCTATACAAGGTCTGATTAGCATCGGGAGACTCATCATTCTTACTCAACTTGCAACTTGTAATCATGGGTGTACTAACTGGATTGCAATCTTCCATTCTAAACTTTTTCAACATCTCCTTTATATACTTGGTTTGTGAAATAAAAATGCCTTGACTAGATTGTTGAATTTGCAAACCAAGAAAGTAAGACAACTCACCAAGCATAGACATCTCAAACTCCTTTTGCATCTCCTCTGCAAATTCTTTGCATAATCTCCTACAACCGCTTCCAAAAATAATGTCATCCACATAAACCACAACTATCACCTGATGTTCTCCTTCTGTCTTGATGTACAAATTGCTATCCACGATTCCTTTTTTGAATCCTTGTTCCTGCAAGTACTTGTCCAGTCTAGAGTACCAAGCTCTACGAGCTTGTTTCAAACCATAAAGAGCCTTTTTTAACTTGCATACAAAATCTGAATTTTCTGATAGAATAAAACCTTTTGGTTGCTCTATATAAACTGCTTCCTCTAAGTTTCCATTCAAGAATGTTGATTTTACATCCATTTGATAAACTTTAAAAATTTTGAAACAAGCAAATGCTAAAAACATTCTTACCGCCTCCATGCGAGCAGCAGCAGTGCAAATGTCTCCTCAAAATCAATGCCTTAACTTGTGAGTACCCTTTGCACACTAATCGCCATGTTTCTGACAAATTTTCCTTCTTCGTTCATCTTGTTTCTAAAGACCCACTTGGTACCAATGATATTCTTGTCTTTTGGCCTCAACGACTAACTCCCATGTGTCATTCTTTTCTATCTGATTAAGTTCCTTTTCCATGGTTTTTATCCAAAACTTATCTTTGGTAGCTTCATTAAAATTACTCGGTTCAACTTTGACAACAAGGAAAAGTTTACCTCTTGTGGTGCACTTGCTAGTCTCCTCCTTTTCTGTACTCCAGTATATTTGTTTCCAATGATTTGATCTATTGTATGATTCTTCTGAACGAATCTAGATGGTGCCTTTGTGTTTTCTCGTTAAGATTCTTCTTCTTCTTTTTTTCCTCTTTCTCAGATTTGATTTCTTCATCCTCTTTCTGCACCACTGAGTGTCCTATTTTCTTCTTCGGCTTCCAATCGTCAACTTTCACATTTATACTTTCCACTACTTTCTGTAGTCTCTTGTTATAGCACCTGTAAGCCTTGCTTCTCGATGAATAACCAAGGAATATGCCCTCATCTGCTCTAGAATCAAATTTACCGAGCTCATCTTCATCATCTCTCTTAATGTAGCACTTACTTCCAAACACTTTGAAGTGTTTCACGGAAGCTGGTCTTCCCTTTCATAGCTCATATGGTGTCTTTTATGTGTTTACTCGAATTTGTGCTCTATTCAAAATATACACCGTTGTGTACACTGCCTCTCTCCAAAAATCATCTGGTAACTTGGACTCATTTAACATTGTTCTGGCCATTTCTTGCACTATTCTATTTTTCTGTTCAACTACACCATTCTGTTGTGGTGTTCTTGCTGCAGAAAATTGTCTTCTGATTCCATGCTCTTCACAAAACTCATCAAACTTGTTAGACATAAACTCACCTCCTTTGTCTGATCTCAAACACTTGATCCTAGAGTTTGTCTCATTCTCAATCAAAGCTTTAAAATTTTTGAATTGATCAAAAGCTTCTGATTTATCCTTTAGAAATGTAACCCATGTCATTCTAGTAAAGTCATCAATCAATAACATAAAATAAGAATCACCTTGCAAGCTTTGTGTTTTGTTAGCCCACAAAGATCAGTATGAATTAGCTCCAATGGCTTCGTTGTAGAGTACTCCTTTGTCCTGAATCTGACCCTTGCATGCTTCCCATGTTGACACTATCTACAGATAGTACTTTACGGTTTTGTGATCTTGGGTAAATCTCTCATTGCTTGTTTTGAGCTGATTTTCACTATGTTGTCAAAATTAATGTGACCCAATCTCCTGTACCACAACCAGCTTTCATCAATCTGACTCATGCAACACTTTTCTCCCTTCACGTCACTCAACATGTACAGGTTGTTCCTTGTTCTATTTGCATCTGCAACCCATTTACCTATATCCTTTTTTTTAATTTCACAAGCCTCAACATAAAACGTGAGTGTATAACCTTGATCACACATTTGACTAACACTCAAAAGATTATGTTTCAGTCCTTCAATAAGTAAAACATTTTTAACTTTAGTTTGACCATTCAATTTTATGTTACCTCTTCCTGTGATCTTGGCTGTAGTGTTATCTCCAAACTTTACAGTACCTCTATTAGCCTTTTTCAGCTTCGGAACTTGCTTCTCACCCGTCATATCATTGGAACATCCACTATCAATATACCAAGGTTGCTCTTCATCTTGTGCATGGATCGCGTTTGTACCAACATAGCCTCTTCCTTTTCTCCCTCCTTTCTCTTTTTCCACACTTTCTTATTGTTGGCTTTCTATATGATCTGTTTTCCCTCTCTCTTGCTTTGGCTTTTCTGTAATCTTACTCCTGCAAAATCTTGCTATGTGACCAACTTGGTTGCATTCATAACATCTAATTGCATGCTCATTCAAATTTGACAATGCAACAAAAGAATTGTAGTTTCTAGCATGAAAGTTCTGATTCCAACTCTGAAACCTCGATCTACAATCCATCATCTTATGACCAAAATTGTGACAAGAAAAACAATAACCGTGAAAAGAATACTTGGTCATGTAGGGCTGCCTCTGATAAGATGAACTTCTGAAACTTCTTATTGGCACCTTCTTCCACTTTCTCTCTTCTTTGTTTTTGTTATGTGGAGGATGATCTTCTTGTTTCTTGTTGCTTTCTCCTTTACTGGAGCCTTTTAGGGCATCTGCATAGCTGGCTTTCTTCACTGGTTCTTTGGTCTCTTTCTTTTCTGCTTCATTGAATCCAATACCACCGTTGGATGATTTTGGTTTCTGTTCACTCGAATGTTGCTCAACACCTCAGAACTTTTTCAAACTTGAGTCTCTTGTTCAACTTTTCAGTTTCATGTCTTAGTGCGACAATCTCTTACTCTAATCTCTCACATTCTTTTTCTTTTGATATCGGTTGTTCTCTGATCACTTCCTCTATTCTTTTTGCCTCTTCAACTTGGGTCTTTAGATCAACAATCACTGTTCTCACGTTCTTTGTCAACATGCAAATTTTTTTTTGCTTCTTCATACTCTTGAAGTTGCACTTTTTGCTTCAGGTCTTCTTTTTAGTCTCTTGATGTCACCCAAGGCACGAGATGAGTTATTCTTCCAAGTTTACCTCACCTTTTTCATCAACTGCATCTTCACTTACACTTCTCCATCTTCTAGGGCCATAAATAAAAGTTCTTCAATGTCATCTTCTCAATAGAGCAGTCTTCCTCTGAGCTATCATCTTCTCTGGTATATAGACTCTTCTTGTTTTGGTTCCAATTCTTCTTTTCAGACTTCATTTGCTTGAAATTCTTTTTGTAGAAAGGCTTCCCTTTCTTCGCTTTGACAAGCTCTTCATCATCACTTTCACTTTTTGCATGTAGACACTTAGCCGCAAAATGATCAATCTCACCTCGCTTAAAACATTTAAAAAGAAGTTTTCCTTTATACTTGTCGCATCCTCTTTTTAGATTTTTCACCGATAGGGCTTCTTCTTGTTCATCGGATTCATCATCCGATTCAACCTTCTCCCTTCCTTTTGAAGCTTTGAAAGCGACTTCTCTTTTTCTGGCTTATCCGGTTTTGTTCTTGAATAGCTGAAACTTTAGCATCAAATCTAGGAAGTAGAGATCTTAATACTTTTGTACTATTACCGGGTCTTCCATCTCTTCACCCAAGCCTCTGATCATGTTTACGGTCTCATCCACATGGAGTAGATATGCTGCAATGTTCTCTTCCTCCTTCATCTTTAGACTTTCAAACTTTCTTTTGTGTGTCTGAAGCTTTGCCATCTTTACTTTCGAATCTCCTTCATATAAACTATTGAGCTTATCCCACATCTCCTTGCAGATTTGCAAAGCATAATCTTTACAAACTTCAAATCTGCTACACCACACAAAATAGCATTCATAGCTTTAGCATTATTTTCACATGCTCTCTTACCAACTTGATCATCGGTGGAGTTGTTGGTGCCGTATAGCCATTCTCAACTGATTGCCAAATATCGTGTCCAAGAGAATTCAAATAGGTCCGCATCCTTATGCTCCAAAAGGCATAGTTTGATCCATCGAACAACGGAGCTTTATTTGTGGAGAATCCTTCCTGAGATGCCATCGTGCTTTTTGATCTACCTTCTAGCTTTGTTAAGCTACACAGAAGGAACCCGCTTTGATACCAATTGTTAGAAGCACGAGAATACTAAGAGGGGGTGAATCAGTATTCAACAATTTTAAACTTTTTCTCCAACTTATTAATTTTTCCCACACTTAATAAGATATTCAAATCTGAAAATAAAATGAGAGCACACACAAAAATCAAATGCACATAACACCAGATATACCGTGGTTCACCCAGTGTGGGCTACATCCACCAAAAAGAGACTGCTTAGATCTACTGTCCAAATACAACCGAAATAAAATAGTGTTTACAAAGTGTGAGCACCCACTCACAAAAGACACCAATCTCCAAGCCGAACACCAATTCAGCCCTTGAATGAAAACACCACTAACTATGCAATCTCTGATTTGAAGCACCAACTTCTGGAGACACCAATCCCCAATCGAAGCACCCACTCCAAAAAATCTACAATACAAATCAATAATATTTTTCCTTCTTTATTTTCTCTCTCACATACTCATACTCACTTAAGAGATTTACAATATCAAATCACATACATATCACTCTCAAAATGCTCTCTCTTTTTCACACACTTTAAAATGTGCACACAACACTTGCTTATATAGGAAGGAGAGGAAAAACCACTTGTGGTTTCCCTAAAACCATGTGCCCATACCATTGGCCAATTTTGGCACCCATATTGTAATTTAAATCTCCTACATGAAAAAATGCGCCATAAGCAAGCCACATCACTTGGCGGTTACAACAATATTAAATATTTGCTCCAAATAGAAATATTCTCTTACACATGTAAGAGTAACTCCTCTTACGCATCATAAACCTTCTTACACTTCCTTACACCTCTTTAAGTAACTCCTCTTACGCGTCATAGAATCTCTTACACGTCATAAACTGTAATAAAATCTCTTATGCGTCATAGAATCTCTTACACGTCATAAGCTGTCATAGAATCTCTTATACGTCATAAGTTGTCATAGAATCTCTTACGCATCCCGCCATGTGTCGTAAGATTCCTTAGTGATGTTGCATATTAAAATATTCAATTTTTGGCATCACAATAATGCCACATACTCTGCCACCTTAGCTATTGTGCCCCACTTGGGCCAACTCACTTGTCCATGTGTCATGTAGATCCTATCACATTGTTTGAATAATAGATATTCAGCTTGCACCTTAATGTGTATCTTGAACCTTTGACATGAATAAATATTTTACGCACACTGATGTTGTAACTTTGACATCAATGACAAAAATACTCAACAATTTGTTGAAAGATATGTTGCCATTCTTGAGTTGGTTGTTCAGGTATGGAAACCTTATGTTTAAGGCTCTCACACAAGTTGCTTTTAATCTTTTCCCACACATATAAAACTTCTTTGCTAGTTTGGCGAAATATTCTATAATTCCTCTCTTTCCACGTGTTCCAAAGGAGTAAAGAGATGCCACTCCACACAGCTGGTAACAAATTTTGCCCTGTGGGAATTGCTTTCTTCCAAGTTTCATATATCTGTGCCAGAGAACCCAAACTATTCCATTGCATTTTGAACAACGAAGCTAGCTGTGTCCATAGAACAGACACCCACGGGCATTGGAAAAGAAGATGGTCCAAAGTTTCTTCATCATGATAACAAAGAACACATCTAAAAGGTCCTCTGAATCCTTTTCTCTGGAGCCTATCATTAGTTAACAATCTTCTATGAATGATAAGCCAAAGAAAGAAGCTTACCTTAGACCATATATGTGGCTGCCATATACATTGGAACAAAGATTTATGGGGATGGATGCAACTTGTAATGAGAGAAGCATATCCAGAAGCCACATCATATGTCCTTCGTGTAGAACTACCTCCCCATCCAATTTCATCAGGATCATCAGAAAAAAGAGTAGCTCTATCATCCAAAATTGTAGTCAACAAGTTTAAATTCTCCTACTCTATCCTAATAGGTCATTCCCTGAGAGGTTTCCAATGAGTTTCCATACCCCAAGGCTAAGAAGAAGTCTTAATATAATGATTTAGCTTGATCCATCCTTGCTCATGTAATTGATTCTTAATATCATGAAGTTTTGGAAAGACAGAAAGAAGTGGAGAATGACCATCCCAAGAATCCATCTAGAAATTGACAGACTGGCCATTATGGATAATCTAGAACAGCTTACTCTTAATCAATTTTTCACCACTTTTAATGAATTTTAAAGCAGGAGAGCCATTATTGGGAAGAGCAATCCTGATAATTCTCTCTGGTTGACTACTTTCCGCATATTTTCCTTTGAAATTAACAGCCCACAAATCATCTGGATGGCTTATAAGCCTCCAGTATAATTTAGCTGCCAAGGCTATGCTCTGTTGTGAGGAAGAACGGAATCCCAAACCTCCCTGTTGTTTTGGTTTGCAAAGAGAAGACCATTTCACCAATGCCCACTTCTTCTTTTCCTGGGCTCCACTCCAAAGAAATTTTTGACATATGGAGTCCAAAGCTTTTTCAATATAGAAGCAAGAATATTCAAACCAGAGGCCACATAAATTGGCATAGCTTGAAGAACTACCTTAATAAGTGTTATCCTTCCCCCAGAAGAAAGCCATTTGTTTGTTCATTTTTGTATTTTCTGCTCAAACCTGTCAATTAACCATTTCCATTCTTTGGGTTTATTTAAGGCTAAAGGAATACCCAAGTATTTCACGGGCGAACTCCTTTTTGGAATTGAAGAATATGGGATTTTTCTTACTCTCTTTGAGAGCAATAGAAGAAATAGATATGGGATTTTTCTGTATTTATACTTTGGCCTATAGCAGCAGAGAAGGATTGAAGATTCTGTTGAATATGTTTCGCTTCTACTATAGTGGCACTACTCATCATTGAAGAATCATCCACAAACTGAAGAAGAGACAAAGGCTGAAGATTTCTTGCCAATTGAACTCCTTTAATATTCTTCTCCTGACACTCCTTACGACACATTCTACCCAGACATTCAACAAGAATAATGAACAAAAAAGGAGATAAAGGGTCACCTTGTCTTATTCCCCTTGAGACACCAAAGAATTCCGAAGGAGATCCATTAACTAAAACAGCAAAGGAAACAATAGAGAAGCATGCAGAGACCCATTGAATCCAATCCATGGAAAAGCCAAACCGCTCCAAAACTTTTTAAGAAAAATCCAGTCTACCCTATCATAGGCTTTAGTCAAGTCTAACTTGATGAACATAGCAGATTTCTTCTGAATCTCCATTGAGTGTAAAATCTCCTGAGCAAGAACAATTTCATCATGGATATGTCTTCCTGGCATAAAACCACCTTGTTCAGGTGAAATAATTTTAGTAAGCAAAGGTTTCAGCCTCTCTCCTCTGGTTTTTGTAATTATCTTATAGACCACATTACAAAGAGCTATAGGGCGGAAGCCAGATATATCTTCAACCTCTCTAGCTTTCGGGATGAGAGCTATAAAGGTTTTATTCAACTCTTTCAAAATAGTTTTTGTTGTTCTCGCCTCTTCCACCACCTGTAACAAATCAGATTTTAAAATTTCCCAAAAAGCTTGAAAGAATTCAATCGGAAATCCGTCAGGCCCCGGAGTTTTCCCTTTCTTCATACTAAAGACAATCTTCCATAACTCCTCTTCAGTAACAGGTTGGGTAAGCTTCTCATTATCATGTTGGGTAATTTGTTTGGGAAGCAAATCAAGAAACTTCTATTGAGCTCTCAAATCCAAAGATTGAGCAGTAAATAATTTCTGGAAGTATTGAGTGGCAACTTTTGTCATACCTTTCATTGAAGATTCCTTAGACCCATCTTCTGTAGACAAAGAATGAATATAGTTATGAGCTTTTCTACATAATAAAGTCTTATGAAAAAAAGGAAGTATTTCTGTCACCTTCCTTAAGCCATTGAATTCTAGATTTCTGTCTCGCACAAAATTTCTTCACGAACTTCCCATTCATTGAGATTTCTGCTGAATATGTTTCGCTTCTACTATAGTGGCACTACTCATCATTGAAGAATCATCCACAAACTGAAGAAGAGACAAAGGCTGAAGATTTCATGCCAATTGAACTCCTTTAATGTTCTTCTCCTAACACTCACTTACGACACATTCAACAAGAATAATGAACAAGAAAGGAGATAAAGGGTCACCTTGTCTTATTCCCCTTGAGACACCGAAGAATTCCGAAGGAGATCCATTAACTAAAACAGCAAAGGAAACAGTAGAGAAGCATGCAGAGACCCATTGAATCCAATCCATGGAAAAGCCAAACCGCTCCAAAACTTTTTTAAGAAAAATCCAGTCTACCCTATCATAGGCTTTAGTCAAGTCTAACTTGATGAACATAGCAGATTTCTTCTGAATCTCCATTGAGTGTAAAATCTCCTGAGCAAGAACAATTTCATCATGGATATGTCTTCCTGGCATAAAACCACCTTGTTCAGGTGAAATAATTTTAGTAAGCAAAGGTTTCAGCCTCTCTCTGCTATGGTTTTTGTAATTATCTTATAGACCACATTACAAAGAGCTATAGGGCGGAAGCCAGATATATCTTCAACCTCTCTAGCTTTCGGGATGAGAGCTATAAAGGTTTTATTCAACTCTTTCAAAATAGTTTTTGTTGTTCTCGCCTCTTCCACCACCTGTAACAAATCAGATTTTAACATTTCCCAAAAAGCTTGAAAGTATTCGATCGGAAATCCGTCAAGCCTCGGAGTTTTCCCTTTCTTCATACTAAAGACAATCTTCCGTAACTCCTCTTCAGTAACAAGTTGGGTAAGCTTCTCATTATCATGTTGGCTAATTTGTTTGGGAAGCAAATCAAGAAACTTCTATTGAGCTCTCAAATCCAAAGATTGAGCAGTAAATAATTTATGGAAGTATTGAATGGCAACTTTTGTCATACCTTTCATTGAAGATTCCTTAGACCCATCTTCTGTAGACAAAGAATGAATATAGTTATGAGCTTTTCTAGATAATAAAGTCTTATGAAAAAAGGAAGTATTTCTGTCACCTTCCTTAAGCCATTGAATTCTAGATTTCTGCCTGCACAAGATTTCTTCACGAACTTCCCATTCATTGAGATCTTCCTTGAGGCTGCATTCCTTCTTAAAGAGATCCAAGGAGCTACCTGTCGTACGATGGATCTCATTTATCTTTTCCAATTCTCGACATATTTTCTCTTTTTCTTTAGCAATATCTCCAAAACCTGTCCAATTCCATTTCTTGAGTTGGACCTTGAGATAATTGAGCTTTTTGACAA
Organism: Taxus wallichiana var. yunnanensis; assembly: GCA_018340775.1. NCBI lineage: Eukaryota > Viridiplantae > Streptophyta > Pinopsida > Cupressales > Taxaceae > Taxus > Taxus wallichiana. The sequence goes on from CM031240.1 coordinate 1,046,407,213, forward strand.
ATTTAAACATATTTGTTCCATGCCTAGGATTTCCTTCCACCCACCATTTCTTAACAAGGTCATGAAGAGAACCATGCCTAAGCCACATCAGCTGGAATCTAAAAGGAGTTTTAACATGTAAGGTTTTCCCAATTTGCAAACAAAGTGGCCAATGATCCGATCCACTATTATCCAAAATCCACGCTTGAGGAGCATGTCCATTTAACCACCATTCTTCTGATATAAGGAAACGATCAAGCTTTTCAAGAATGCAATGTTGCCCTTGTCTTCTGTTAGACCATGTCATTATCCCATTTTCAGATGGCACATCCACTAAATTGTGAGATTGGATGAATTGATTTAACTCATTTGAACTAGCATCCAAGATACTGTTACCTCCTTGTTTTTCAGAGAGATGTAAAATAGTATTAAAATCTCCTCCTAAAATGAGTGGTAAATGGGGAAAGCACCGAATTATATAGTCCATACCTTTCCTCTGTTGTCTCTTTTCTTCTATAGAAGTAGGAGCATACACATTACAAATCAGGAACTGCTGATTATCTTCTTTATTGAGAACATGTAAACAAATCATACCTTTCATAGCACAAGAATTGATAACAGAAAAAACCCGAGGATCCCAAATAGAAACAAGGCCTCCAGAAGCACCAGAGGAACTAATAGAAATGTGTTGGGATCTAGGCCACACATTATCAGCCATAGTAGACATGAGATGAAAGGATGTTTTAGTTTCCTGGATACAAACCATTGAAGGTTGATGATGAAGAATCATTCTTTTAATCTCTTGAAACTTTGAAGGGGAGCCCTTCAAACCTCGTACATTCCAAGTAATTAGCTTCATTGAGAAGGCTTCTGTAAATAGTAAGACAGATCTCTAGTTTTTCCTGAATCACTCAGTTTTTGGCCTTCCTGTTGAATCTTATGCTGGTTAGATTTCCTTCCCACTTTTGTATTTGTATCCACTTTGAATTTCTTATTCTGATCCTATTCCAGCCCTAAGCAAGATTCATCCTAATCTGTGTTCTTTTTCTCTTTAATTATTAAAGCCTTATCCCTATTCTTTGTTTCTTTCTGCTCTTGGCCCTGTGCCTGAAACTTGTCTTGGTATTTAGTTTTCCTCTGATAGCTTTTCATGCCTACCTGAGCATTAGCAATGGGAGTGGCTTGAAAGACAATCATTTGGTTATGTGTTTCCATTTGCTGCGATGTACTTGCTATCACTTTGGGTTGATCAGGCTGAGTTTCTGGAACATGTGAATCCATAAGATCCTCTTCTTTTTCTTCTTCATCTTCCACTTGAAGACTAGCATATTTATTTGAGTTGCTAATTCCAGCTTGATCCTTCTCAGATGATTTGAAGACATGCTTCTTCTTCGGATTAACAAATCCATCTGTATTTTTTCCCCCTCTTTTGATTCTGGCTGTTTAGCTGGACAATCTTTCACCAAATGTCCATATTCATGACAGATTCGACATCGAAAGGGTATATTCTCATAGTCCACCATTTGTTCCCATTTTTCAGTTTCATATTCCAATGAAATTTTAGCTGGTAAAGGATTATTTAAATCCATTAAAACACAAATCCGTGCATAGATCATCTGTTCCAATTGGATCGTAGTGTCCACTATCATCATAAATTTACCCAAAGTGTTACCAATAGCCGTCAGAACAATTTGATTCCAATATTCTGCCGGCAAGCCATACAAATGCACCCAAACAGGGGCCACCGACGGCAATTCTTCTTCCGGTTTGAACATAGGATGTCAGGGTTTCATGAAAAGGCCAGCACGACCCATAAACCATGGTCCACCTTGAAACACATATTCCTGTCTGTAGGCAAAGTAAAAACCACAAGAAAATAACCATTAGGGCACAAAGAGAAAGTGATATCACCTTTAATTTGCCATGTTTTCTTCGCCCATTCTTTGAGGGTCGACAATGGTGGTTTAAATCCAAGAAATCTGATAATCAATCCTCGATTCTCAAGTTCGTGAATATTATCCTGTATATCTTCCTTCTTGATCTGAAGAACTGGAACCCCCTCAGTTGCTTTTAGACATCCTTTATCATTTTTCCTTGGACTGAATTTTGGCATACGTAGTGGCAATTTTTGGAAATTCCTTGAATTCATATTTGAAGAAGTGCCCCATAAAGCATCCTTGAAAGTCTATTTACCCCCTTTTGTAGCAGAGGACATCTTCGCATTTTCCATCATGGTCGAGACAAACCGAGTTATAAAATACCGAGGAACAAACATGAAAAGGCTAGGGTAAAAGAAAACAATGATCGCAGATGAAAAGAGACCCTTTCCCGACCACCTAGGGTCAAGACAGGGGAGAAAACAACAAACGCGACTTTACCAATCCACGAAAAGGACAAAATACTGCTGACGAAGCTTGTATAATGATCGTTGTGGAAAATTTTCGATTGCGATAAGGTATTTGGGCATCAGCTCGGGTTCACTAGCTAGATATTATCCATTTTATTTATTTTTTAAATAAAAATAAATGAAGTTCTTTTAAAAATAGATTGAGCTAAAATTAAGAAATTTGGGTTATATAAAGCACTTCACCCCATCATTATTACCACACCAGTATTACTTTCACCTCAAAGTGGAGCATTCACCCAAGGAAGAGTTTTACAATCTAGCTAATTGGAGAATTCTTTTCAAGCAATTGCTCGCAACTTCTTTCAGGTATTTTGTTTTTATTTATTTATTTTGTGTTCTGGTTTTGGTTTTCTCTATTTTCCATCTGGCAATTCCCAATGGCCTTTTATTTCTTCCTGTTGGATCTAGTCCAATTGCATAGGGTTTTGAAAAGCCATTATTTGCCTCAGACAAAGGCAAATTAATTATTAAACGTTGGTTTTCAAGTCCAAGTTTTCAACGCAGCCCTGTGAAAAGAGTTGTCAGTGTTTTGGAATGGAAAGCCTTGAGTTTAGCGTGGATTTCTGTAGCTTAGTCTTCTTTTCCAAAACATCCATTTATCTCCAAATCGACGCAGCTGTTTACTCCAGTTTTCAACGCAGCCTCTTAGAGCCAAATCGTGGATTTTGAAGTCTTTTTGCAAGCAGCTTTCCCTCTGAAAATTTAACACAAGTCTTTTAGTGCAAATCATGATTTTTGGCTGCCTTGTCTTATCAAATTCCACGCTACCTATTAAAAGAAGGAAATTGCAAGCTAAGTTGTGGATTTTGGCTGCCCTTCCTCTTCAATTTCCACGCAATTCTTAAAAGGAAATTTCACTTGTGCAAGTCATGGTTTTTAAAAGGTTTGTCCTCCTTTGCAAGCTGCCTTCCACCTTCAAAATCCATGAAATTTTAAGGCAAGGTGTTTAAGTGAAAATCGTGGATTTCCAAGTTGCCTTCCACCTTCAAAATCCATGAAATTTTAAGGCAAGGTGTTTAAGTGAAAATCGTGGATTTCCAAGCTGCCTTCCACCTTCAAAATCCACGAAATTTTAAGTCAAGGTATTTAAGTGAAAATCGTGGATTTCCAAGCTGCCTTCCACCTTCAAAATCCATGAAATTTTAAGGCAAGGTGTTTAAGTTAAAATCGTGGATTTTCATATTGCCTTTCCACTTCAAAATCACAGTCTTTAAAGTCTCTTAAAGTTTGTCATGAATATTCAGCTGCCTTTCCACTTGAAAATTCACACAAAGCATTTAAAGTTGTGTGGATTCCGAGCAGCTTGTCTTCTAAATTCAACACAGCTATTTCCCTCTCCAAGCATGCAGACATCCTTGCATCCCCTCTAAGAGCCCAAACGCAGCCCATGTAAATGCATGCAATCTCCCAGTTGAGCCCACTTCTCTTTGCTTGCATCCGGAGTAATTCCCAAAATTTACAGTTGCCCATATATATAAATAAGGAGGTGATGAGTTGCATATTTGTCTGAATTGTTTACTAGGAGTATTTCACTTGTGCACATACTTGTGAAAATTAAGCTGAGGTCAATGTCAAATACATTGAATATATCTTCAGAATCAGGGGAAGCAATTGCAGCTTCTGCACAAAATAGATCCAACTCTCACAATTGCAAAAGCTTCTGGTAAAAGTGGAAAAGGGAGATCACAAACAAAAGTTGGTTCAGACAGAATGAAGGGTGATGACAAAGGTAATCTAGCAGAATCATGCATAGTGTCCAGGCTTGCTGAAGTGAGTGATACAGACATAGGGCATGTGTCATCAAACGAATTAATTGACAGATCAAGGGCAAGAATGAAATGTTGCAGCTCGAATGACTTCTTTCTTCTCCTCCTTATTTTCTTGGACAAAAATTGTAAAACTAAAGTAATTGGTTAAAATCCATTACTTCAAGTTGTTTGAAAAGGTCCTTTAATTAAGAATAGGTGGCAGACATGCAAGGCATTGATTTAGTCTTCAATTGTAAATCATGCATGTCATGCAAAGAGGAATTCTAGGAGAAAGATTGCTAATTGTTCCCTTTTCATAACTGCTTCCGCATGCGGAAATCATTGAGAGTTTCCTATTTGTATTTTCCCTTTATGCACTATAAATAGAGGAAGAGCCTACGGGTTAATCACAACTTGTTCATCAAAACTTGTTTAGCAAAGGTTTTTGTAGCTAGAGCATTCTTGAGTTTTCAGACTTTGTGTTGGATCCTTTGATGTGACTTCTGTAAAAGCTGGGGATTGAATAAAAGGTGGATTTCCGGAGAAGTGTGTCTATGGTGCTTTGCTCATCACTTCTATTTAAGGCTTTAAATAAACTTTGTATTATCTTAGATCTAGGTTAGAAATTGTTTCTTTCCCATACTACTGAATGTTGTGATTTTTCTTTGTTTATTTCATTTGTGTGGATGAGACCAACTCTGATAGTTATTGGTTAATTCAACACATCTTCCTTTCTTCTTTCCCTACTTCTATTTTTCCCACTTCGCAAATATTCCATCACAATTGCTTACTTGCTACCAAATTACTCAGTTGTGGTTCACAAACTGAAGTACTTAAAGTAAAACTCCTGAAAGTAGTCATTAGGATTCACCCCTACAAAATAAATAAACATCTTACACGGGAGCTTCACCATTAAATGAAGGAGATTTATCTCATGATTGCCTAGGTTTTACGCTATGCATAAAATCTAGCCAACATTATCTAAACATGCATTATCTTGGTTTGAGAGTTATGTTCATTCTTTGGTTATGAAGAAGCTACCACCCCTTGGTAAGTGGGAGGAATTTAAAGTTTTGATTAAGAAACAATTCTATCCTATTTTCTATGAAGAGGAAAGATCTATTGTTTGGTAATATCTTAGTCAAGAACAAGGACAAAGTGTGCAAGATTATACCAGCGTGTTTCGAAAGATGGCAGTACAAATGGATCAAGACGCCTTTGATCGTGACATCTTGATGAAGTATGTTGGAGGGCTGCATAGTCACTTGAGGAGGCCAGTGTTGCTAGCTAAGCCCAAGGATCTTGATGAGGCTTGTTCTCAAGCTCATTATCTTGAGATGGATGAAGACAAGGGTTCGTCTCCCTCTTCAGATGATGATAAGGAAGGTGAGTTGACTACTACTATTTCTAACAAAGAATGTGTAAAGCATTGTGGGCATTGTGATGTGAATGGTCATATAGAGGAGACTTGTTGGAAGTTGCATCTAGAATTGCATCCTTTTAGGAACAAGAGGAAGAAGAAAGTTATGGCCTTGATCTTGGAAAAGAGGATGGGTGCAACTAAGATGGAGAAGAGAGTGTTTCACATCCCTCCTAGGGAAGGTATGTTTGGGTAGTTCCAATGAAAAAGATGCTCAACAAAAAGGTGATCTTTCTAAGCTTTTCCATGTCAAAGTTCAGATTAAGAAGACAAAGGTAGATGCTCTTTTTGATTCATGCTCTCAAGCAAATTTAATTAGTAGAGAGTTGGTAGATAGACTTGGGTTGGAAGTGGAAAATCATCCTAATCCTTATACATTAGGTTGGGTGAAACAAGGAGCAAAGATTAAGGTTTCCAGCAATGTAATGTCAAGTTTGCTATAAATGAACATTTCATTGACAATGTTGTTGTGGATGTAGTACTTATGGATGTTTGTGGCATAGTCTTTGGCAGCCCCTACATGTATGAGCATGATGCAATCTTCATGCAAAGGGCAAATCAATATCGATTGGTCAAGGATGGGAAGAGCTACATTATTCATTCCTATGAAGGGAAATCTCAAATCTCCTTGGTAAGTTCAGCTCAAGGTAACAAATTGTTGAATGCTAGTGGAAAGATGTCTTTTCTCCTTCTGAAAGCAAAGGGGGTTGATTGGTATAAATTATTGCATTACATGTCTACTTACAAAGGGCAAAAGTTTCTACTTGGGTGTTTTCTATCTGGTTGCAGTCTTCAGCCTTCTTTGATGGAAGGAAATTGGCCACACAAGATGGAGCAAAGAGGTGAACGTTGGAGTTCACAAGATGCACCTCCAAGAGAGGGCAGAGATGTGGGGAGGAAATTTCCTCACTTAATCAGTTCTTAAAGCTTTTAGGGACTTAAAAGCCTCAAATTGGGAGGTATGATCCAAAATTGGATCTAAGATATGCCCAATTCATGTAATTCACATTGTAAACACTTGTAAAAGACATTTCTTATAAAATCACAATAGAACCTATATGTTTTGATGACATATTTGGATTCCTCTCAGAAAAATACACACTTTCAAAAAAAATGGCACCTAATTTTGAGTTTGCATGCAAAAGTTATGGCCTCTAGAAGATAGAGGAGCTTTTTGGTTGCAAAACTGCCCATGAAAGCAGAGTAGCGATTTCACAACTGTAGGTTAGCAAACAATGGCGGTTTCGCAACCATCGGTTTGCACAAGGTGGCGGTTTCGTCACATGTCCTAGAAAAACGTGGAATTGAATGGTTGCAACATGTCAATTTCCACCATCTATTTCTTGGATTTCTCGGCAATTTCTCATGGCTCGGGGCATCTTTGTAGGTATGTTGGGTGTCAGTTATCACCAAGAGCGGGCAAAGGAGTTACAAAATGAGAATCTTCCATCCACTAAAGGAAGTTGGAAGGATTTTGTTGAGATGAAGTTGTTCTAGCCAACTATGATGTGTTTTAGTGTTGTAGTAAGAGAGGGATGGTCTGTAGAGTGTTGAATAAGCATTGTACAAACTTTGGATAGGGAGAGAAGTCAAGTCCCATCCATAAAGGTCATTAACTTGCTAGTATTTTCTACAAACTATGAATTACATAGTGAAGGGGAGTGTAGTTGCCTCACCCGCTGGAGTTTTTTCCCTAATTGGATTTCTCCGGGTAATTCTTGTGTTCTTGTGTGCTTGCAGTTGTTCTTATCTCTTTTGTATGTGTTACATATTTTACAAATTCATTTCCAGCATATTATAGCTCTTTTTACTGCAAATTTGAGTTGTTATTCATCACATGTCGAGTTGGAAGTGGAATTATCCGTGTTGGTGAAGTCTAGTGTGGAATATCCACCTAGCTTACGGATCAATATAACACCTCACATCACCATATTTGTGAAGGCTAACACCCAAAGGTTGGCATTATGGAGCTCTAGGAGCAACGCATGTCACATCACCACAAATTTGAGAATTATAGCACTCTAAGAGCTGCATGGTAGAGCTCTAGGAGCAATGCACCTCACATCACCACGGATGTGAGGGCTTTGATGCCCAAACAACTACATGGTGGAGCTCTAGGAGCAACGTGCCTCACATCACCACGAATATTAGGGCTTTAACACCCAAAGAACTGCATGGTGCAGCCCTAGAAACAATGTGCCTCACATCACCACAAATGTGAGAGTTTGGCGCCCATAGATCTACATAATGGAGCAATACGGCTCGCATCACCATGAATATGAGGGCTTTAACGCCCAAAGAATTGCATAGTGGAGCTCTAAGAGCAACACACCTCACATCACCACAAATGCAAGGACTTTGACACCCAAAGAACTAAGTGTTGGAGCCTTACAATTGAGACCCAAAGAACTACATGGTGGAGCTCTAGAAACAATGTACCTCACATCACCGCAAATGCGAGTGTTTTGACATGCATAAAACTACATATAAGATAAGATAAGATAAGATAATGTTATTAATGTCCAACACATGACCACAAAAGTAGGTCAATGGGACTGCAGAGTACAAAGCAAAACAAACCCAGCGAGAGGACCCAAACGGGTCACCCGAAATACAATGAGAGAAGGAGAGGAGGAGAAGGAAACAACAAAGGCCGAGAGACCAGAAACGAAGAAGAGAGAGATGACTGTGTGGGGAGGGAGCGGAAGAAGGAGCAACATCACCTAGCACTCAAGGCCGGATGGGAGTAACTCGCAGTGCGCCGATGACAAGAAGCAGAGACCCTGGAATGCCTGGGGAGCCGGCGTCCGAGAGGAAGGCGGTGCCTCAAAGTAGGCCCGATGGATCGTTGTCTATGCGGAGGGGCCCTGGGACGTGCCTGAGATAGGGAGCCTCGGGTGGAAGGAACAGAGTCACGAGACCTGACGGACCTGGACTGGGGTCCAGACACGTGACCAAATGCCGCTTAGCACCCCTCACCGGGAGAGCAACGGGAAGAAGGAAGTGATCAGTCTAGTAGCCATCCGTCGGGGGAGGATGGAGGAGCCTGTCTCGAAGCCTGATGGCCTCCTGAAGGTAGAGAGCAAGACATCTCTGATCATAGTATCTGAAGAAAGTTGTGAAGGAAGCTCATGGAACAGGCAATGGAATTGCCCACGAATCTCATAGTAAACAGGACATTTGAAAATGAAGTGTTCTTTGGTTTCAACCTCCTGGAGAGAGCAAAGCAAGCAAGTCCGCTCCGAGCGGTCTAAGTGATGATCAATCTCAATACGGAGTCGATGTGAGCCCACTCGAACCGACCCCGAGAGAGATACGAAGGGCTGCACGCAACCAATGCCAGGAAATGTACACGGGTCTCAAATGACCCCATCGCGGATCTCGAGAAAGTGTGCGCGTAGAGTGACATCTTCGGACCAACCCGCCCAAGGGTTGGTCCATGTGTCTTGGATGAACTGCCCATGTAGATATCATCTCTGATAATCCTATGAAGACCCTGTTGGTAGGGTAGCGATATGGGCAGGGGCATCCAGAGAATAGCTAAAGGGTGGGAGACGGTCCATCTAGATGCCAATGGACTTGAAAAGGCGTGAAACGTAGGGCATACCAAAGAACGAGATCATCTACTGTGATCCGAGGATGCAATAACTAACCGGAGGAGCGAGGCAAGATAAGTGTACACTGTCCTTGTCGATAGAAGAACTAGAATACCCCCGAATACGGTGCAACAAACAACACAAGGCTAAAGATGGTCTCCAAACGAAAAGGGCGAGCCCCAAACTCAGCAAGGATAATGTTGTGAGGAACAGTTCTTTACACCTGATAATACGTCTAAGCATGAGGATCTGAACGCGCTCAATAGTTGCCCGTCTGAGTCCAAAAGAGAGGACCCCAAACTTCCAAACCATACGAACCACAGGCCTAACCGGGGGAATCGGAGAGGGACGTCTTGGAAGGAATGTCACCGAAAGTGGTGGCGAAAACACTTGTCTCTCAAGAATCGCCAAAGAACCATAGCCCTTATTAACCCGAGGTTGGAGAGCGGACAAAGGCTAAAGCAGGCCCGGACAAAAGAATCCCTGGTAAGTATAAGAGCAAGTGATCTCAATCTCCACACCCTTAAAGAAGAAGTGGAGGTCTAAAGTCTTCAGACAATTAAAAACCATAACTTTGGTTTTCCCAAGATTCACAGTCAGTTGTCGATGATCACAAAAAAGGGCTAAGGCATCAAGCTGCCTCTGGAGACCCTCAGCAGAAGAAGCAAGGAGAACTACGTCATCTGCAAAGAGGAGGATGTAAATCAGAACCTAGTGCAGAAGGCACACATCACCTTCCTGTATGTGATCCCTGAGAAAGTCCTCAAGCTCATCATATAGATCCCAAATAAGGTAGGAGAGAGGGGGCAGCCCTATTTGACACCAATGGTACTCCTGATGAATTCGGACAAGCCAGTGAGAAAGTGCGAAGGAGGCCAGGACCTCATAAAGGCGCGTGATGGCTATAAGAAAAATCTCGAAAATGCCTATATCTCTAAGCTCGAAAAAGGTCTTCCCATGGAGCAGAATCAAAGGCCACGAAACAACAAAAACTCTGGAAGAGCGGTGGCGAGCCTCTTCGATGATAGCCCAAAGAGTGAGGATGTGGTTGGTAGTCTGGTAAGTTGGTCGGAAGCCCGCCTGCCCCTTAGCTCTACAATGGTACTGATCGAGAAACTCAAAGAGCTGCAAGTGAAGAACAGTGGCATAGAGCTTGGAGAATGTGTGACCCACCATGATAGTCCTGTAATTGTTGGGGTCGGAAGTGGGCCCCGACTTGTGTATGGGGTGGATGATGTGGTGGGACCAAGAGACTGGGAAACCTGTACAAACCACCTGATTGAAGAGGTCCACAAGATAACTGAGGAGTGTCTTCCGACCATACTTGAAGAATTCCGCATGGAACCCTTCCTCATCCCCTACTTTACTGCAACTCATAGCAAGAATGGCATTCCTCACATTGGTGTGGGTGAAAATATGGCAAAGGGAGGGAGGGGAATGAACCTGGATGTGGGGCTGGCCCGGGAAGTCATAAAGAGTGGAGGTGTGGGTGAACATGGAATTGGGATCAAGGTCCAAGGGTAAAGGCGAATGATGGGGAAGAATGGTGTGCCAGAAATGTTTAGGAGAGTGGATAAGTGACAGTTACGAAGCTCATGACGCCTATGAGAGATAAATGTGTGTTTCTTATGTCGAAGGAGGCGATGATAGGCTGACTTCAGGGAGGAAGGAGGGAAGGGCATGCAGGAAAGCAAAGCGGAGTTTCCGATGGAAGGCTTTGCATTCCTCGTCGTACCATTTGTTCATAGGGCATGTACCATGACATAGGGTGGAGTGGGTGACGTGGGGGAAGGAACTCGTGGCTGCCTCAAGAATAGCGCAAGAGAGGGTATTAAACATTTGATCCGAGGTGAGTGAGGTGAAGTGGGGAATGGGGGAGAAGCAGACGAAGGCAGGAGGAAAAGGTGTCGGGATCCCCTGTGTCAAATTTCCAAATAGTACGTGATATGCAAGCGGAGGGGGCGGGGTCCTAGGGGGATAGCTGCGGGGAAAAAGGAGAGGGTTGCGTGGTCGTGAGAGGGATGGGGGAGGCACAAAAAGTGGTGTATGCGAGGAATCAAGTCGGGGTAGTCATGGCGTAATCAACCACACCTGGTCCCACCACAAAATGGTCTGCAGTGAAGAACCTGGGATTCGAAAGCGAGGAATGCCATTCGGATCGGTAGGTCATGAGATTCCCTAATTGGAGAAAATGTCGGCCATAGGAAGTCGGGGGCCTGTCACGTTCTCGAATCATGTTGGAAACCAACCGACTACGAATGCACCTCAAAGGTGCAAAGTACATCGCCGGTCTGTCATGCCTCGGAATCTGCATGTAGAGTAACACACCTTAGATCACCACGAATGTGAGGGCTTTGACACCTAAAGAATTGCATGGTGGAGCTCTAAGAGCAACACACCTTACATCACCACAAATGCGAGGACTTTAACACCCAAAGAACCAAGTGGTGGAGCCTGAGGTTGAGACACCTTGCACCACCACAAGTATGAGGATCTTGTAGTCTGAGCTGGACCGGATCAAAGGATCCTCTAGATCAAGCTCCACCTAGGTGGGGGCTCAACCTCGAAGAAGAGGATCACCAAGAAAGGTTGATTTGGCAATGAGGAGGGATAATCCTTGGGTGGTCCACGAGAGCACAAGTGAGTCCTCGAGGCAACTTAGGGGGTTCACCCAAGAGTCAACAAGAACAATGCCCAAAAGGGGCACCACCGACTTGCCAAGGAACACAATACACGGATAAAATGCGGCATGGATGAGAATCTATAAAGAAACCTACAGACCAAGTAGAGAACGCCAAAAAAGAAAAGAGAAACAGCCCAAAACAAAGCTATGAGGACAGCATAGCAAAGTTGGCAGCCAAGTCATGGGTTTTCGTGAAAAGTTGCAGCCTTAACAAGGGGAGGTTGTGCATTTTCAAAAAAATAGGTGGCTTGAGACAAAATAGAAAAACAGTGACATAAACTGAAAAATAGGATGTCACAAAGAGAGTTGGAATTATGTGGTTTCATCAAGCATGCCAAAATGTAGATGGAAAAACCAAAATACAAGCACTAGGCTTGGCACACGGGGAAAAGTAAGTGGAAGCACATGCAAAGAGGTTAAACCTACTAAATCCTAAAGCAACTATCTGGTTTTCCAGCTTGCTTAACTAGAGGCAAGCAATTGACCAAAGAAAAGAGAAAATACAACTGGTGTTCTACTAAAAGTAAATCTACTCTAGTTGAATTTTCAAATCACCTAAGCAAATTTAATTTTGAGCAATGAAAGGAAAGATGTTTCGAGAGAGAGCAAAGGGAGGGTTTTCAGAAATCATGTCATCCTTCCATCATGTTTTGGATGTTATGCTGCCCTAAAGCGATAGGAAATTTCAGAAATGAAAGCTCGAGTGTTCATAAACTAACCTAATGCTCAGCGAGAATTTCTGAAACTAACCTAGCAAGCAAATTTGCGGTAAGATTCAAAAACTAAACTAGCTGATTTATATGCATGAAAAATATGAAACTAATCTAAACAAGCATATAAGCTAAACAAACAAATACTACATCACCTTGCAGCTAAGGTGCCCTCATACCAAACCCAATGCACAAGCAAAAGTATACCAACCAATTTCCAAGTGATTCGGATAGAGAGAGAAAGGATAAGGATTTGCGCTCTGCGTTGAACATTGGAGGATCCTCAAGACAACCCCTTTCTTTTCATTCGCAAACAACCAATAGAGAGCGAGGTAACAAATAACATAGCAAGGGAATGAATAATAAAAGTAGTTGTAGGGTATGCACACCGTAGATCGGTATCAAGGCCAATAGATCACCAATTGTGGCCCGTGCGAGAGAGTATGAAAGCAACTAACTAAAAACCTCAAGGCAATAGGGCAAGAACATGCCAACTTCAAAGAGTAAACAAGAGAAGTTGAATCATGAGCAAGATCAATGAATATTAATCGAGAGATGGAAGCAAGTATGATCCAAAAGTTGTAATCGAGTGAATGGAGCCCATTGTAGTATATGGGCTTAATCACCGCATTTGTAATGTCCCTTTCTAGGGCTGAAACTGTAAATCAAGGAAATCACACAAACCCCAAGTGAAGTAAATTCTGATTTTTATAACAGCAGCTCTAATATTCCTTGAAACCCTAGCAGCAAAACTGTATAGGGACTTTAACTCACCATGCACAACAGCTGAAAATACTTCTAAATAATTATTTCAAGTACGGCAACAATTATCCATCCAATTTAAATCAAAGAAATGGAGAAAACAAGAGATGATACCCAGCTGTAATTAAATTTATGACAGCAGCAGGGCAGCCACAAACAAGGGCTGAAAATGATAGATAAACTCCTCCAAAAATAACCAAATTGTAGATTCCAACCTTATAAAATATGATAAATCCAAATATCAAAGAATAATGAAGTTTTGTGCCCTAGAAGGCACCCAAATCCACTTCTACCCTAGTCGCTCCCTAGGAGAGGGGCTTCAAACAATGTCAAAAGCCTTTGTAGGTCTTCTTCTTGATGCCCTAGATCCAAATCAGCAAGAGAGTCTTCAATAGATGTCTTCAATTCGCCAATATGGAGAGTTTTCGTTCTCCATTATGCCACAAGGAAGGGTTTCATCCTCCTTGGATGCCACACAAAAGGATATTCATCCTCAAGTGGAAAGGTATTGAGCAATCAACCCAAAAACCAAAATAGTAAGTATATATATGCCAAAAGATAATCCCAAATGAGGCCAAGCGACCTACTTTTATATCCCTTGGTTGGCGCCAAAGGCCAAATAGGTGAAAACTAACCTCCAAGCTCCACTTTATCTTTTAATTTCTTGTTGGGAATCTCATAATGCCATCCGACATGCCTTAGGAGAGTAAAAAACCAAAGAAAAACATTAAAATAATAAAAGAAAACTGAAACGAAGCTCAATTACTTCCCATGTTCACTTATCCTTCTTGGCCATGGGAAGAGAATGGCAAGAAGTCTCCATTTGGCATTAATTCAAAAAGAGAACATTACAACATTCGGAAGATTTTATTGAGAAAAATAAAAAATCGTCAAATCTAGAAAGTGCGAGATGAAACTCATTTAAATTTGCGAATTTAATTGTGCCTTATTTTCGTGCATGTTGTATTTCCTGCGACCTAACTATGTGGTGTCACCCAGATTTCATCCTGAAATCTGCGACTACCCTATCGGAAAAAATTTCGTACTTTTAAAATAGTGGGTCGTTTTGTGTTTTTATTGCCTGAAAGTTTTTGTATTGCGTCAAGATATTCCCAAAGAGCCATATTAGCCTTTTTTGCCAAATACCTAGATGCCCAAAATTGTTATATTCTGTCATCGGATTTGTCTGCGGGAAATTTGTATTTAATTATTTTGAGCCCCGTTTGAGGCTATTTGCGCTCTGTTTTAACTCTGTTATGATCAAACATGTCATTATTCCTATGTACTAGAAGGGTTTTAACAAGGAATAAGTTTTGGGCTTTATTTGTGACTTTTGGCAATTTTTCGTGTTTTTGTGTTGTCCGTTTCGTTTTACGTGAAATTTCTCTAGAACAATTCTTTTCTTGCGGTAAGCCCGATTTTTGGCACAGGCGGTTGGAAAATATATACGCACATTATGCCCAGAGGAAGTCGCCATCGAGTCCGGATCACTGGGGAAAAGCGAAGTCGTGCACGGAAAAACCCCTACGGGGATGGGCGCATTTTGGAAAACAAAGGATTTAAGCTGCGAATGGAAAAAATACAAGCCGCATGAACAAGGTGGGAATTTTGTACACTGCTAGCAGGTACTTTTTCTTGTGTTACAAAATTCACTTAAGCTGCAGTGGGAAAATAGAGGCTGCAGCGGTGGGAATCTATTACTGCCTTGCGGGTAAAAATTCCCATGATAAAATAAAAGGAAAGTGACTTAAGTGAAATCATGGGATTTTGGTGCTGTCTTGCAAAGTAAATAATCCCATTGTCAAAGTCAAATCACTTAAGTGGATCATGGGATTTTGGTGTCTGCTCTTGCGGGGTAAATAATCTCATTGTCAAAGTCAAATCACTTAAGTGGATCATGGGATTTTAGTGCACCGCTTGCAGGTAAAGAATCCCATTGTGAAAAAATTCTTAAAAATAGAATTATATGTGCAAAAAGTGTGCCCCCTTTGGTGAGATGATGGCAGCCTTAAAGTGATTATTTTAATTAATCTATTCTTCTAAAAAGTGCGCCCAAGCTTGGAAGAAGTCAACAAGTCAAAAGGGGAATAAAAGAAATGAATTAAATACATTAAATTTAATTTATTTAATGGCTGCCCCCTTCCTCTCAAAAAGTGCGCCCCATTTGGGAGTTATTTAATGATTTTAAAGGCATTAAATCATTAAATTAATTTCTATTTTCAGTGGCTATGGTCAAAGCACACTGTGAAGCTTAAGTGAAGTGATGTGTGAAGGATTAAATTGGATTAATTTAATTTATTGGATGGCTGTCCTTAAACATGCTATTTTTAAAAGAGAAGAGCATGATTTTTAATTAATTAATTGCCTTTAATTGTTAGGGCAATTATTAATTATAGAATTGTGAAGGTTATATAAGCATGGACAGCCATATGGGTGAATTATTTGATTCACAAGTAAAGAATTGCAGCCAAGAGGAAAAGTGCACCCCCATTTGAATAAGGATTTTGCTCAAGCAAGGTGGCAACAAGGCTAAAAGCTTCCAGATTTGGCGCATGCTTTGAAGGAGGTTGATCTTTGTCTGCATAATTGTTTGCACAGGTGTTACAGGAGCTCAGGAATTCATTACAGGTGCTTTACAAAAGAAAAGGAGCTTTTATCAATGTCCAATACATTGCATATATCCTCCGAATCTTGAAGAATTGCCCAGATTTGCACCAGTATTGAAGAAATCCGGCCAAGTAAGAAGAAAAAGAATTATTCAGACAAAGATAGACAAAGCCATGGCGAAGAGAGATGAAAAAGAAAGCACGATGGAGTCATGCATTGCTTCCAAACTTGCAAACATAGGAGACAGATCTAGGCCCTAACCTCTTTCCGATTTGATTGATAGATCCAGAGCGGGAAAGACTTTCCTCATGCGTGCGGTTAAAAGCAGTGGAATTATCCGAGCTGCAGCTTTTCCATGTATAGCCCAGTTGCCAGAGTTTGTTATGGAGTGCGCTAGATCTTATCATCCTTCATCCAGATCAGTGCGTAATGATACAGGAAAGACAATAATTCGTTTGGACGCAGAGTTCATCAATTATTGTTTGAAGATTCCGGTGCGAAAGGTGGTAACTTCCATTAGCATTCAGGATGCCGGCAGCTAGTTGGAGAAGCATAGAGTTGATTGTGTGAGCATAATGAATAGCCGATACATGAAGAAGCCTAGATCTCCTTCAAAGTTCCCGAGAACTCTTCCGCGGTCCAATTTGGTGCAGGAGGTAGATGATGTTGTCAAATTGCTATGCAGGATTAATGGCGAAGCGAATGCTTACACTTTCCGTACATGGATGTATGCTTTCATCAGGACCATTGAAGTCAACAAGGTTGATTCCATAATCAATTGGTCGGAAATTATTAACAACATCGGTGAGCAACTCCGAACGTGAAGTGTACTTTCAGCTTCAAGATGACTTCATACTTGGTGTATGTTGCAGCTTCACAAGGCGTCTTTTCCAAGCTGGATAGATGTGGTGTTCTTTCTAAGGACCCCATTTTCGAGTGCTACCCACAACTTACTGTACCTACGTGCGAGAAAGACTTCAAAGTGATCAACGATGACTTCTTCTACGATTTCATCTACAGTGCTAGACAAAGACTTGAAGGCCAACAGGTAAAGCGAGGAAGCGTGGGAAGTTGTGTCCAAGATTGGCGATCTATTCATTCAATTTGTAAATTTCACATACCTCGAGGTTACGGGCTTTTCTCGGAGAACCAATAAAGATGCCCGGGTATCCGAATGATAGATTGATCGCCACGTGGAGCTAAGCGAGCAACTTGTGGAGTTACACGACCTTGATCAAAAGCAAGCACAAATCTACGGGCTTCTTCCCAATCACTGTGGGACATTACAGTTGCATTAGCATTCATAGAGCTCGGGGATGGAGACGCAAATGTTATCCGAGTATGAGCAAGAGTTCTTCCCTGCACAGCTGAACTTCGATCCATTTGGAGTAGCCAGGAAGACGATCTCCCAGGAGTACGCACATGTGCCTTCATTAGAAGATTTCTGGATGAAGTGCAAAAGTGAGTACGAGGTTAGAAAGAGAGATTTCAGTAGGCTATCAGCAAAGCAAGTGTTCAACTTTGGACTAGCGCGAGATACCTACAGATCTTAAAGATGATGGGAATGTGGTACTTGACACTTACCATCAAATGGGAGGAGATAAAGCCATACTGCAGGATAACGTAGGAGGCTGCCATTCAATTGAAGAAAGATCTGGAGCTGTGTTGGTGAATACTTCAAACTGGCTGCTGACGAAGGGATATTGCCTTGATGAAGCATTGATGAATCAAATCACGGCAACTTTGGCGTAGGAGATTCCCTCAAGCGAAAGCATGAAGGAGAAAGCAGCAAAAGGTCCGAGAAGTTGAAAGTACACAGAAGATCTCAAGAGAAAGAGAAGATCACTTCTACGACCATAGCTTTGACTCCGGCTTCTCCAAAGACTCTTGTACTTCACCGACTATTGCACCGCTGCCAGCGTGAAGACACTTCCATGCCTCCACTGAATCCGGCTACATTCATCTTCTCTTCTCAACCACTCCGTTCAGCACCTGTTCCAAAAGAGATGTTGAAGTTGCAGATGGCGAAATTCGAAAGAGCTTTGTCCTTGGATGATTCAGAGGATGGCAGCCATAACACTGTGGCACTTTCTAACGGAGAGGATGCAGAGCGGGAGATGGTAGTGCACTCAGCGACTTCTCACTCTCCGAGAAGTAACTTCTCGGAATGGTTGGCTTCACAATTGGTTCCGGAAGTGAGAATGGAGATGAACCTAGAGGAGCACGACTTGCAGCTACTCCAGAATCTAGGCGGAAGAGACAGAAGACCTAAAGTTGCTAAAGCAACTTCTAGGTTGATTATCGAGGATTCAAAAGAGAAGTTTGCTAAGATATCAATTCCAGCAGAAGGAAAGATGGAGAAAGAGCTCACGGCGAGAAGATGTGACAAGTAACAAAGTACCCCTCGGTCAAGCCACCACTTTGAAGGATTGAAGTAGGATACGCAGAGACATTGATAGATGCTTTATTCCTTAGGCTTGATGCGTGAAAAGGCGGAGAAAGAAGAGCTACGAAAGCAAGTATCTCAATTTGTGTTCTAAAAATCGCGATTTATTGGGCAATAATCGCATAAATCGTTTTTCCCATGCAAAACGATTTATCGTTTCATAAATCGTGATTTGTTTAATGGCGATAAATCGCGATTTCCGGCGCTGGCAAACCTGCAAAAATCGCAGAAATTCATGTGAAAAATCGTGGAAAATCGTTCCATTTCCTCCTGGTCGATCGTTTTTAGTTTTTGCGTTTTTTTCAACGTTTTTTTTGGCCTTATTTTTTTCTTACTGCGCGAATCGTTTTTTTCGTTTTTTGCATTTTTTTTGGCCTTTAGTTCTGCTCGAATCGTTTTTTTCTGTTTTTGGCATTTCTTTCCGTTTTTTGGTTTTTTTGTGAAAAAACGCAAGGATAGAAAAAAATTTGCCATTTTTGGAAAGGGTCCAGAAGATGTAGCGTGAAAAACTTGCATGTGCCATAACTTTCATTTGTGACTCCGTTTAAGGTGTCGTTTTATCTAAAAGTGTATATTTTCTCGAGCTCTACGCATTGATGGCAATATTTTTATTATTTTCATAAAATCCATTTTTGCACCTTTTTGGACCAAGCAACTTAACATCATTATAATAATATACTGTACACTTTACAATTTAACATTTAACATCATAACGATTTAACATTTACATTTAACATCATTTAACATTATAATAGTATACTAGTATACAAAGTATAATAGATATCTTTTATATCTTATGTCTGAGTCACTTCTCGCATCATTTAACATTGTTTTTACATTTAATTTAAGTATATTTTATGAATTTAAATGTTTTTAAAAGTAGCGATAAAGTTGCCGATTAATGCCGATTTTTGGCCGATTCCCGATTTTCGATTCAAAACTTGGGTATCGATTAATCCCGATTTACGATTTTTTGAACTATGATCTCAATTATATGAGATCATAGCCAAGGTCTACTAAACCTTCCATTCAGCCCATTTCAGAAAGGTGAGTGATCATCTTATGCAAGAAATGGAGGATCTGCAAGCAATCAAGTAAAAGCTATTGACGAATGGAAGGATTTGATTATTCGTCAAGCTTCTGTCTGACAACTTGGAGAAGTGCCACCCGCTTTAAAGGTTATGGATAATGCAACAAATCAGGAAGCAATGGCCGATGGCGAACATAGAAGGCATGAATACGATTGCGAGAGAGCTCGATTCAAAATCGCGATTTATCGGCGATAAATCGTGTTCCTCCATCAAAACGATTAAACTTCTGAAAAATCGCGATTTTTGTAATCCGATAAATCTTGATCAAATAACCTGCAAAAATCATTGAAAATCGCGAAAATCGCGGCTAAAATCGGCGAAAATCGAGGCTAAAATCGCGGCCTAGGGTATAACACGAAAACAAACCAAATCGATTCGTTTTTATGCATTCAACCTGGAATCGTGGCCTTCGACGTGATTGCGTGGGCATTCTAGGTGGTTTCGAATTCTACCAAAGTGGTTTCGAGTTCAGCGAAGGTGGTTTTGAGTCTTTCCAGCCCTATTTTCGAGCTCGTGGCCGCTAACAGGTAATCCGCAATACTACAATTACACAGTAATTTATTTCCTTTTTTAAAATACGTATTACATAATAGTTAATAACTTAATACTACAGTATTACATAATAATTATATAATATATTACATATACTATATTATATGTAATATAGTTAATACGTATTTATATATTATATATTATATAATACGTATTTATATATTATAGTTAATAATAGTTAATAATAGGGTTTTTTAAATACGTATTACATAATAGTTAATAACTTAATTATAATAATGGTTAATAATTTAATAAATTTATAACTATAAGTTTAATAATTATATAATATATTACATAACTATATTTATAAGTTTAATAATTAATTATTATATTACATAATAGTAATACAATATGTAAAGTCACTTCTATATAGTCACTTCTCACATCATTTAACATTGTTTTTACATTTAATTTAAGTATATTTTATGAATTTAAATGTTTTTAAAAGTAGCGATAAAGTTGCCGATTTTTTGCCGATTTTTCACGATTTCCGATTTTCGATTCAAAATTTGGCTTCGCCGATTAATCCCGATTTACGATTTTTTGAACTATGGCAGAGAGTAACTTTGAGTATTTTGGCGAGATCAACAAGTTGCCGAGATGTATTGGTTGCATGGAGCAGTTGTACTCGGATGGATCGGTTGAGAAGGGGAAGCAACTGGAATTTGCATATCTTTCCATTTGGAAATTTGCGAGTTTCTTTGAAGAGGATGCAAGCACTCAAGAGTAGGACATCGAGACTTACCAAACAAGATCATTGCTTTCACCGAGGAAAGAGTGGACAGAGGTGTTACTTCATACGTGCGGATCATTTCTAGCAAGGTGCCTAATTCCTGGAAGGTTCTCTTCGATGGTACAAAAGAGAATTGATAAAGCTACCAAGCCTTTCACGATGAATTCTATCAGAGATCGGTGGCGCTGCAAGGCAGACATTCGAGTTTGGGCCAAGCTTGGAAGATGTGGAAGCATGCATCAAAGTGTTGAATGAAGGGTTGCTTTGCAGATTCGGACGAGAGAAGAAGCAAGTGGATAAAGCAGATGGAAGGATGTTGAATTACATGTTCGACAATATCGTAACAAGAAGAAGACATAAATATTACAGTGGCATGACTTCTTCTATTCTTTCTTCTTCTATTTTCTATGTTCCCAGATGAAATTGTAAAACTTCTAAGTTATTGGTTTTACAACCATTACTTAAAGTCATGTGGACCCATTCTATTAGTTAAGTGATACATGTGTCACTTAAGGAGAAGTTAGTTGAAGACGATTGTCAAATGTCATCTTTACTTGTTTATGTTTTAGTTCAGTTAGACTTCCCATTTGTACTTTCCCTCCTACATTCTAAAAGTAGGAGAAAAACTTCCGGATTAATGATCGATCGAATTTGTAAGCAGCAATCCTGTGTTCTAGACTTTGTGTTGAACCCCTGAGAGCAACTTGGAGCAAAGGAATACAAAGGAGCAGGTTTCCGGAGAACTTTGTGTCACGGTGTACTGTGTTTCTTGCTTTTAAATCTTAAATCTCTTGATAAACTTTGTGTTATTTTAGATCCGGATCTAGAGCTGCCTTTGTTTTATGATTTTGTGTGTTCATATCTATTAAGTTTCTTCTATGTGCAAGCAATTAGCTCTGCTATCTACTGATTGGGATGCACATCTTCCCCATTTCTTCTTTGTATTTCCTTTACTTCCTTCTTATATAAAATACTTCCTTTCTTGAATAAACTACACGCCGCAAACCTTCTTAGTTATGGTTCATGAACTAAGTGGTTAAAGTAAAACCCCTGATAGATAATAACACATTTTTATTGACAAATCGACACAGAGCCTCACCGGTTAAATGAGGGAGATTTATCTCATGACTCGCCTAGGTTTTGTGCTATGCGAGAAATCTAGCCAACACTATGTGTTGTATTTTTGCGACTGACTACATAGATGCATAGGTGTGAAGTTGGACAAGGTTAGATGTGAGAGGCATCAAAAGTTTTTAGGCCTGCGACTGCGTGAGGAAGTATCGGATGTGCCTATAAAGGTTGTAACTTGTTATAAGCTTTTTTTAATATTATTTATTGATTAGGATATTTTTTGTTTGCATAACTTTAAAAATGCTTTTTTATTACGTTTTTAATAGATTATAAAATTTAATTTAAATAATATTTTTATGGGATTTCAATTCATATATATTGAATAGTTTTTATAATTTAGATATTATAGTTTGTTTTATTTTATAACTTATAGAATATAATTCATCTATGATAATTTTATTTTATAGTTTTTATTGTATAAATTTAATTTAATGTTTTATTTACTATGGGTTTTATATGTTTACAAATTACATATATGAAATGTATACAATTTTAATTTTTTTATAAATGTGGGTTAGTCAAATTTAATTACAAATTCAATGGCCGATTTTTGAGTAACAATTTTTTTCAAATTTTATCCTCCACGAACTCGAATGCAAATTCAAATGCGGGGACTTAGTATATGGGTGAAGACGGGTGTGCATTGACAATAGAACGGTTAATAGTTGTTGCAAAACCTTACAAGCCATACAACAGATATAAATGGGTAAATGCAGCCAAGTTGTGGGTTTTTGTCACAACGAACAGCTAGGCCATGGCTTTTTGAAGCGTGAACGAGAAAAGTTGAATCATGAGCAAGATCAATGAATAGTAATCAGAGATGGAAGCAAGTATGATCCAAGAAATTGTAAACCGGGTGTACAGAGGCCAACATACTGCATGTTTCATATATGGGTGAAGACAGGGTTGTACGTGGGCAATAAAGCAGTTAATAGCCATAGGAAACCCTCACAAGTTGTAGAAAAGATATAAATGGGAAAATGCAGCCAAGCCACAGGTTTTTGGCACAACGGGCAGCCCGACCACAGCCTTTTTGGAAAAATCTGTGACCTGGCCATAAAGGGGCCAAAAACAAGGCTACCGCTAGGGGAAACTCTCTCAAGGGGATTGTTCCAATGAGCTTGTAGTCCATGGTCATGTAGGTCTGTTGTGTGAGCCAAAGTGTAATCATTGGGAGATGTCTATGTGGAAAATGACCATTACATATGCATATATTGTTCACATGATTATGCAATTCCTAGCAATTTGTTTCCATGGGCTGAGTTAGCGTCAACCTCTATATCTATATAGGTCCTCTTGAAACAATATGTATCATATTTTTTTACGTACAATGCCTAAGGATGCAATCCTACTAATATGTTAGGGGCATGTAATAATAAACCACGACTGTGTAACTGTCTTCCCCAAACTACAACAGTGTTATGATCAATTGAAACATATTATGTGGCTTCCATGGCTAATGCAATTTGAAATCATTGAGACTTCACAAGAAAGAAACACACTTTTAATTCCACGCCTCCTAACATTAATCAGCTTTGTGCCTTTGAGCCTTATATTCATCAAAATGTGATACCATGCCTCTAAGGAATAAAGCTCATCCCTTTACAGTTATTTCCTCTATTATGGGCTACCTGTCCTGTACCTAGATAAAGGTATGGCAGAAAGCAACAACCACAAGAAAGATTTATAAATATTCCTATCAATCCATTAACAAGAGCTGAGTTGGTATCGGCTTCTATATCAACACCAATTCTCTTAAGGAAAACTATGTTTTGATGTCATACTCGCAATCAACTAAGGATGCAATGCTCCTCAGATGTTGATGGTCTGCAAACTACTAAGATCCTATTGCATTCAATAATCAACTAGTACTATGTAATGTCCTTCTCCAAACCCACATTGCGAGAATGGTGTTATGGACAATTCAAATTCTGTATGGTGATTCCATTTAATTCCGCTTGCCTGTCATTTAGACCTTACATGGAAGCAGCACACTTATTGCTCCATACCTTCTAACATGAATGGGTGTAAACTAAGTTTTTTTCCTTCAGCCTTATATCCACTAAGATGCGATGTTGTGCCTCATCCCTTCTTCTGTTGACTTTTTTTTTTCTCTCTAAGATTGGCTTCTTACTCACTGTGTATAAGAATTCTTTGTAAGAAAATATGATTCCAATGGATCTGTTGTGTTGCATTGTTTCCTATGATGTCAAGTTTGCATTTCCACTAGTTGCAATGAACTCCAACTCTATAGGATTATCTTCTTTATCTGTTTAACGCTCATCTGATCATAGACGTGAAAAGATTGTTTGAATGTGTTAGTGACAAGATATATAGGACATCAATCATGGTAGGGTATAATTTATGTGATGGATCTAGTATGTGTTAAGGTTAAGCATATCTTTACATGCATGAGAGTAATTAGGGACTCCCCATGGATTGTGAAGAGCCCAAAGTGAAGGAAAAGACCCTCCATTTTGTTAAGTTGGGCTAGATCTAGTCCTTGTCAGGATTAAGAGGATTGTACTTAGGGACTGCAACACTCTTAAATGTCTTCTATCTAAGTGAAATCAGGCATGCTGATTTGAGCACCCACATAAAGACATGGTGGAGAGAAATAACAAGAAGAATGTATATATTTATGGATATATAATTACCAACCTTGAGCCTACATATGATTGCCTATAGGTTTCGATTATGTTATAGACTAACCCAATCCCTAACAGAAAGGCAAAAGTTAATTAAACAAATTTCTGCATTCCAACATGCAATATTGAATATAGTTTATACTTATGTAGAAATGATCATTAATATGAATTTGACTGCACAAGCATGTCACTCTTCAGTTGTATTATAGCTATAAAGCTCAAGCTCTCTCTATTTGTGGTTTATCTAACTTAGCTTAAATCAGCTACCTAGAATAAATTGTATGTTACAATGATAATACAAGTCACATAGAAGTCATGCCGTACAACTCACGTAATACAACAAATCTAGAGAATGCATGACAGCACATTTTGTTTCACTTTGAAATGTGGCTGCCAACACAACTCTACCAGCTGAAAATATCAGCTGGTCGTGTTTACTCCATGTACCTATAGAGTTCTCTCGTTGTATTAAGTGTGAAGGATGTCTGCTTTGGCTTGGAGGTCTTATGAGACCCTTTGGGCTGTCTCCAACTTGTGATTCTTGCTATAGTCTATTCTCTCTTTCCAAGATTGTAAGGGTTGTTTTACAGGCAGAATTGTTGAATGTTGCTTTGTTGTTTCACATCTTACCAATCTTTGTGTTTGGAAAACTATTGGTCACATGTTGGGGGCGAGATATGGGGATTTTTCTCTCATATTGTATGCTGAATCTTCTTTGACATGGGGCCTTCCAATGGGTTTGGGGATGGAGATGGCACCATTTGTCCCTCCCCTGTCTCAAATCTTGAAAACATCATTAAAGAAAGGCAAAGGAAATTGACTCTTTCACCTGTCAATGGAACCATTTCTCAAAAAGAAAAATCCTTGTGATTAAAATATTTGAGAAATCCTTGTGATTAAAATAAATCCCAAGCCAATTTGCTCACACATTTAATCTTTTGATGAGAAAGTAAAGCAATCTGCAAAAAAACTACTTGGAAATTGGTGATTGGTAAATGATAGCCGAAGAATGGAGATATTGTCTTTATGTTAACCAAGAGCTACTTTGCAGTCCTCACCTGTGTTACCAGGTACGCTTGCCTGTACAGGCCTTCAGGTACGGGTACAGAACATACCTGGTTCAGGTACATCTTTGGGTTCAGGGGATATGCACATGGTACATCAAGAGGTACTTGGGTGTGTCTGGGTTCAACCTGAACCCACAGCGTACTCCAGCCAAAAAAACTTTTTCTATTTTTTGATTTTTTAATAGGACTTTCAAAAATATTTAAAAACATCTTAATTACTAAAAGACACTCCCAAACTCTTTTTAAATAACACATTTACCTCACATTGCATACTTACCTCTCATTGCACATTTGCTCTCTCACCTTCAGATTTTCAGTTGCTTAGGGCTGAAACTTATTCTTTTGCTAATATAATGAATATGCTGATTTATCTTGATATTTTGTGTATACATTGTAACATCCACACGATGTACTTGTTCTAAGTTTGACCAATGAACATCATAACATTTGGCGTTGAATAATCATCAGTATGCTTTGTGGTTATTTAGCATTTTTTTTTTACTCCATGCATATTATATGATTAATTTTGCTTATTTGGCTATGTTTTTTAATATTATATATTTCTTATACAGTCCATGCCCCCAAAAAAATTGTCATAACAGCATATCGGATCCCTGTACCCCTATCTTCACCCATGCCTGTACCGGCTACCTAGGTCCTCATCAAATCAAATGTGGATCAAAATTGGTTTTATGAAAATGCACCTGGGACTATAGGTAGGTTCAGCCTATTACAAAAAAACTGGGCTATTTGGTTGTATCGTTTTTAGACTTACCTTCTATTGCTCCAATGCAGGTGCAACTAAGAGGAATCTCTATAGAAGTCTAGCATAAGACTGTTTATGAGCATATGGGAAACACTTTGTGGGCATTTTAGTGGTCTTCAAATGATACGAAACATAAAAATGGTTAATTACACGAGCATTTCCATAGGCATCAGTGTGAGAAGATCATTACCACTTTCTGTTAAATTGGATCTTTTATCACACCTGGCAGCAACGAGTAGATTGAGAAACATACCTCCTATTTTTTTTTGATGAGTAGTGTGCACTCATTGGGCACTAGATTACATAGATTGTCGGCATCTCTGCTCATACTTCGGAGGAAGTATATAGCGGATTTACAATTACAAGTAAGCGTACAACTAAACTAGTGATCACCTTCAGCCTAAGCAGCTACGAGTAAGGGGCATCCACGCCGTCAAAGTCACCCAGGGCATGATCCTGGCCTCAACCGTTTTGACTCTCCATGTCGGGTATCTCCAGGTCTTGCACTCAGCAAGACTTGATCCCTGGTGGGCTCATTGAAAACCTAACAACATCACCAATAGACCAAGGGTCATTCGATACCACCTAAATTTTGGATTTTGTTTCTAATACAATCAATTGGTACACTCACAAATTCAGATTTGGTTTCTAATATAATCACTTGGGACACTCATACCCTAGGAAACAAAAGGTTGATCCGGAGAAGACCATATGGGGTGAAAAATATCCACGAGTTAAAGAGAACTCAGAGACTAAATCTGGTAATGACTAGGAGTGGAAATTAGCATCCATACTTACTAAGGAAATTAGGCCAAGTGACCAACCAAATTCATTGAGATACTAGGGCAGCATCCAGAATAAGCTGAAGCCCTTCAAGGCATTGAATTCAGAAGAGATTCCTGAGGAGCAGAGTCCAGACAGAGATAATAACGGCAGGCTGTCTAAGAATCCAAAGCAAAAGCTGGGCTTTCTAAAAAAAAGGAGGATGTGAAGAACAATAGGATTTAGAGAATCGAGATCAGAACTCTCCAGTGTCCCGTGAGAAGGTTCTTCCTTTTCAGAAGAATAAAGAGGTTATAAACCAGCCTCTTGGTATCGACAAGAATAGCACATCTGGCAGCTAGATGTTGATACTCATGCTCAGTGGTGAGGGAGAAAATAGGAATTAGTTGTTTTGCAAAAATATGCAAAGAATTTGATTGATGCAGGTGATGAAGCCCCTACTTATGCAGAAGTTGAAATGCATGCCATATTTGCTTTACAGACTCTGCTCCTTTGAGCATATTTATGGCCGTCTTGACTTTCAAGACTTTATTGGCAATGAGACCCTTTTAGTCACTTTGGAACTACAAAGCATCAGTTTCATCTGAGAAAATAAAATCGGACTCGAAATTTAAAGAATGCACAAGCATCAAAACATCAATTTCCCTCAATAATGGCCCAATCAAACTAGATTATATAGCATATGTTTTATGTATAAAATCATGCCAACTGCTCCTATAACTTCATCCACGGACACTGGTCAAGGATAGCTTTACAATTACATTCAAAGCAACTAAGGTTAGAACTGATAGTGCCTAGAAATTAACAATTAGAGATAAATAAAGTAATTGCAAACAAAATGAACCACTGAATTTTGAAAAACAATTATGGAACAGATAGTGAAACACACTGCACTTTACAATATAGAAAGTACCTATCATAAAAAAATTTGTAGTATGATAGATACCCAATTTTCATAGTTGTAAATGCATTGACATCTGGTAAGAGTGTCTAGGTTGCATGTCCAACTTTGATACCATCATTTCGGATCACAATAATTAGTTAGTGATTGTTGGCTAGTGATAACTAGAACAAACTGAAACCAGTTAGTTGCATTTTAACTAATATCGACCCTGCAGTCAAAATGATGATCCATTTGTGATGAAAAACAAGGAATTACAGAATACAATTTTAAGAAATACAAAATAATGACTGCATAGAACGGAATTGAAATTATTATTCATATCCCATGTGCATTATACATTTATGGTGCTGGTAATAGAAAGTAAATGAATTTTGTTAGATTGTCTTGAAAAACCTTATGAATGAATATGTTTTTGCAATCGGTGGAATTTCGAGGGAATTTGCACACCCACACATGGAATAGCTGTGGAGGATGAATAACAACAAAGAATAGAGGCACACACGATAGCAAACGGTAATCAGCAGGGTATGTAGGTTGTAATAGCTGTGTCAATAGGTCAGATACCCGCAACATATACATTCTTTTGATATGAGCAGAGGTGTGCTACGCTGAAAAAATTAAACCAGTAACCCTAATCAAAATGTGTGCATCCAATATATTTTTCAACTAGATTAAATTCTGTTGGACATGCATGGACCGAATGTTCATATTTGACCTTCAGAGGTTATATGTCATCTATCCAGACCCTTCCCAGAAAATCATTATATTCCCATTATGGACAAGATTAAAATTACACAAGGCGATCTCTAACGTAACAAAACAGATAACTATCACAGGACAACATTGTGTATCTTTAAAATTGGAAATAGATGTTCAGATTTTAATTTGACCCAATATTATAAAAACCAATAAGAAGAGATGAAAATACTACTGAATTCAACCAAATTTTGAAGGGCATTATACAATTACTTGACACAATCCCACAGCTGCAGAATGTTTATGCTCTGTAATTATCACATTTCACCGAATACATACAATTACTCTAAATCTTATTGAAGAAAGGCATGTATAGACTTACTAGGGCAGAATGAGCTGTAAGAAAAGGCACGATCCTTAACCAGAGCTGCCACAACATATCAGGACTCCATAGAGTCGGAGGCGTTGTGCTAATTTCCCAAATCATGCGAGGAAGTGTCAAATTTCCAAGGTTAGACATACTGAAAATCTATTAAATCTATGCTATTCTCCTTCCCAATTCAATACGCATTGACAAAAACACTAGTCCAAAATGTAGTTGATATAAATAAGGGTTTAAAGTCATTTTTTCTTGGATTACAAGGATTGCACAGATGCTCTAAAACAAATTAAACAGTTATTTAAAGCTTCTGGCTACAGTTCATAGTGGATTTAATCTATCGTAGACAAAGTAAAATGGTTGAAAATGCGGTCAGCTATGAGCAGAATTTATTCAAATTGAAACTGCTGGCGTGTAATTGCATACCTTTAAAATGGGTTACTGAAAGTCATTTTGTTTATTTTACCATGGTATAGACAAAGATTTGGTTGGTCTGTATTCCAAAAGAAACCCTCGATGATCGAAGTGCTTTGGAATATAGAAATTGCTTGCTCTGCAATTTCGACAATGTTTTTTAAAAAGAGTTTTCCCACGCAGAGTGTCCGAAGGAAGCATTTCTCTTTAATCTTTGCTTTAAATAAAAAGCATATAACATAATCCATTATTTTGGTATTTACATTAAAGTGTCTCAAATAGTTAGTGTACAAATGCATTGGCATAAACTTCACATTCATTGGTATGTTAGATGACATAATAGATTTGAATAAGAATTTCGGAATCTTAGTTCTACATTATATTAAGAAGTATATTTTGATAATATCTATTTACGAGCTTTAATTCTTGGAGTTAACTAGTTATATATGTAATTTTTTTTTATTGAATAATTTATGAAAGTTTTCTATTGTGTTGAGATTTGTGTTTTTTATTGTGCTAAAATTTGCGTTGTCTGTCCATAATAGCATATTCCTCCCAAACATCATTCCCAAAACTTTACAAAATCTAAACACCTACATGTACAAGGCCGCCAAACAATTTGGTCTAAATGAGTAGTTTTGTCCCCGACCACCCAACGGTCATTTCTCAATTTGATATCTTTATATGTGTTGGTGCTTTCCTTGTGAGTCGGGCTTAATTACGAAATTATGCTTACGAACCCCTTTATAAGCAAGTTAAATGCACTCGTTTATTAACCTAACACTTACAAGAGCATCACTTGCAAATATCATTCCTAAAGCACTCATAAATTCCTCTAAAGTAATGACACGCTCTAGGAGTAACCCCTACATAGGTCTAAACCACACTCAACTAGGGTTTAAAATCATGCAAATCCAAACTAGAGACCATACAAGACAACTCAAGCAAAGCTTGGCAAGCCATTGCACACATTGTCAAATAATCAAATTTCCAAATCTAGTTGCATCCATATATATATCACATGTTAGGTGGAAAACTACATGCAATTTAAGGCCTCTTCAGAGTCTTGCTAACGTAGTGCAACAGTATGAATTACACTTCAACCCAACCACTAACCTTGTTCTGAGGTTTCCTACCCGAGGTTAGGGTTTGAAGCTATTTTGATCTCTAAACACTTAAAATCGGTAATTTGTCATCATGTGTAATGCAAGTTTGACCATGTTTCCTCACAAGACAAATGCTCACATTCAAAATCCAACCTCTGCATCTCTCTAACTCTTCTACAACTTTCTTATCTTTACACTATACTTGGTAGTTAATTTTGAGACTATTATTTAATTAAGACAATATAACACATCTTATATTCATGACACGAATTTTAGTTTTGGTATTTCTCTCTTCGGTTCGAAACATATGGGCGTCGTGGATTTAAGGTCCGGTCTTGGTGACATGTACAATCTCTCCCCTTTACATTCGTTTACTCTTATTTCAATTTCAAATTCTTCTTTGGGTCGTTTCATCTTCCTAAGGTTGGCCTTATTGGAATATTTCACCTACAAAAGGTTATATAAGCAAGTCAGTGTCCCTTTATAACTCACCCAACATTCTTACAAGCTACTATTACAAATGTCTCTCCAAAAGTACTCAAAGGGTTCTTAAATATTCCTAAATTAGTTGTACATCATTTGGGTTAGTTCCTACTACATTACAAGCATACAACTAGGTCAAGGAGTCTAGCTTCATCTATTTCTGAGCATGCAAAAGGTTATAAAGTCACATTTTAGCGAGAGCAAAGTCGTTCCAAGCATTACACATGGGTTTCAATCCACGAAGGGTTAGGTCACATGGCTTAGGCACACTACATCTCACTACTACCACATTAGATGCATTTTATACTACCACATGTTGGGTTTATTATTTATTACGCAATTAGCCCACTATCGTGGTGTTAAGAGACACGAAGGCACCCCTAGAGGGTTTGTTAGCTATATATACTTGCACAAACACCTAAGAGAACTACACGAGGCTTGATCCCACAATGTGGTATGTAGTATAACACTTGTATTGATTTGGTAATTGGGAGTATGACTTCCAAGGCTGGTCCAACCTCACCACACACATGTATTTTCTCCTTTTGGTTTGTTAGTGCTCTAATGAAGGGTTTTACAAATTGTTAGGGTTCTACTTCTTCAAGTTGTTACAAGTCATCCTAAATTTGTGTGAACAAGAGTAACATATAGCTAAGATCATTTCCAGCACAAGAAAATCACAAATAAAGTTGTAATTCTAGACATCAAAGGGTCCAAGACCATACAATACTAATTTAAGACATGTTGTGTGTATAGTTTACGATGAAGAATATAACTCGCATGTGCAAGCTTACACTAACATGGTGTGCAAATAGTAAGAACACCATCCCACACCAACCTATCACACTAAGGTAAGAACTTTAACATGCTCACCCGAGGCATCTTGGTCCCCATCATGTTTGACTCGACAAAAAGTGTCCGCGTAACAAATAAACTAGAAACAAAAGTAGTAGACTATCAAAGTAAAAACAATAATAGTAAATAGATACTCACACATGAGATTAACATGATAACGCCATAACACTTTGTTCTTCTTTCATAAAACATAGCTTCATGCATCACCGCATACAAAGATCTCATACAATCTCTCTTGAATATATCTCCATCTCATGGTTGTCTCTTACGTTCATCCCTCAAGGGGTATATATATTAACGAGGTCTTGCCCTTAGTTAGTTTAACAAGAGTTATAATTATCCCTTGAGTTCAAATCACATCAATTAACTATTATATTGAGGGTGGCGTAATGTCAACATATCATATATCCTTATCTTAAATGGAAGCCTTATATGTGATGCACGAAAGTCTTGATACTCTACGTGAAAAGCCTTATCACTTTAAGGAGGTTAAACTAGCAGCTAACTTGGACTTATCAACCTCGCTTTGCGCATATCACTAGTTATTTCTTTGCCATGTGTACACTTTTACTTTAGTTAACAATAGTTAATCGCGCTCCTTTGTGTCATTGATTTTATCCTTCATGTATCTTCTTTGCAGTTCCAACTTTTATGTGTGCTTCCCAAAATCTTCAGCAGTTGAATCCTTATCCAATCTCCTATTTTTGTATGTGTGGATCTATCCTCATATTCCACCATAAAAGTGTGTGGATTTTTCTCTTATATTCAAAAAAATTTGTGTGTTACAAAAATTATGTCCACTAAGGACTTAGCCAAAATGCATATGTTTATATCCTTATACAAAATTAGGCTTAACATTTACCCCACACTAAATTGGTTGGTTGCCCTCAATTTTTTGGTGTGAGGGTATTATTTTACCATTTATTCATTTATTTGGTTTTTACACCTCACACATGGTGAGTCATCTCACTTAGGTGATGCATAGGCCTCTTAAGGAGTTATATGACATATGACATATTTTTTCATGGAATTTGTCATACGCATCATGTGTATCATTGTCATATGGGAATTACATGTTATTCTAGCATTGCAACTCCTCACTCCATCATTGGAGTATGACTAGTCCAAACATGGAAGTTACAAAACACTCCCAATGTGTATTTCTCCTTTTCGATCTACGAGCATGAGTAAACCCTTTTTTTCTTTTCCATGCATAATTTCTTTGAGTTCATTTATGCTTACTAATTACTTGAGAAATTACGTGATGTCATTCGAGTGAAGCTCTGTCGATGTGCACACAATCCAAGAGATTTTTGTGCCCTCTTTCATGATATCATAACTTAATCTTGGTAAACATATCACTCATTTCATTGTTGTTGATTACTCTTGATTGTGTGTTTGTTATTATCTACTAGTGTAAGTTTTGATCTATATTCGTATTTGTACAAGATTTACATTATTTAGTTAATATGGTTTTGTGAATTTTTTCTATGCTTGGTCTTGTGTGTTTTAGAGTGTGTGTAGGTCTAGAAGATTAGAGGCTCAATATGAAAAAGTTTTTAAGTTGGAGTTTTTGTGTCTTGTGGGTCATCTCGTCCTATCTCGATTGAGTTTCCCTAGCTCACCCTACAGAGCTGCTCTTCTCTCCAACTCGTCTACCAAGCTATCTCTCTCTTTTAGCCATCCCGACTCACCTTTGGACATCACTCACAACTCGCCCTTGTTCATCTCCTTGAGTTCACACGTACTCAGGTAACCAAGTCCATGTCTTTGTCAAGCTCACATTAGGCCAACTTGGTGAGTTATCCTTTGTCTTGACCCTATCTCCCACTTTGCACTTTGTTCGGGTTATTTTTGGATGACTCACTCACCTCCCCGGATATCTACCGACCCATATCACCGAGTCCGAGCTCGCCTTATGTTTGTCATGCTTGCCTCACTTCATGTTCTTCACACGCCTTAGCCCTATGTGGTTTGAAAACCGTTGTCATGGTTTCCCAAGCCCATCGAGCATCCCTCCACATCATTGAGCTCACCATCCATTCCACCACGCTAATCTCCTCATTTCTTCTTCATTTGGCTCAATCAAACCTTCCCAACGCTGTCTATTTCCATGGCTTGCTCACGGCTTGGTCATAACTCCTCACTCTTGGCTCACTCGACAAATTCTTAGCTATCTTGACGATGCACATACAACTATGCCTCATCATGGAACTTCACTCGGATCCCACCAAACTATGTCGTAATTGCCTCACTCTATCGAGCTAACCCGTTGTCTTTACTCTATAATCGGGGATCTCGTTGACACCGACTCATCGCCTTCCGCTTTATTAGCTCATCAGTCCTGTTGCACTGACTCAACACATGGAGTTCCTCACCAACATGCCAAGTGCCAACTTAAATACAACTCGACATCCACCCTACCACCACTGACTAGAACCCAACTCACCGAGCTAGCTCGACAAGTTGGGTTCTCAAATGGTAATCTTTTCCCTTTTCAACCCCTACTTTTTACTTAATTTTTAATATAGTTTAATTAAAATAAGATAAAATTAATTAATTGAGAGAAAATTATCCTTTTCAGTCATTTTATAGCATTGTCATTCTTTTCCAAAGCCCTTTTTGGAGGTCCTATTGTACCCACGATCTTATTATTGTTTTGCAAGTCAAGCACGTGTCCGCCACAACCTTGTGGCAAGGAGCTAGCTTATGACATGAGACACTTTTTCTCACACTAACCTTTTTTCCCTTCTCGCTTGTTTTATGACCTTGTTTTTTTGTGTTTGTTATGGTGTTGTTTTATTTACAAACGATTGAAACTTATTATGGTCTCCAAAATTACACAAGTTCCACCAATTACAAGGTGAGTGGCCAATTATTTAACATTGTTTAACATGCTAGATTGTAATCAACGCCTAATTATAAAGTGTTGCAAATAAGGGGATTAAATATTTTTTAGGGTGTATGTGTGTCCTCTTTTCTGCATTTTCTTTCTCTTTCCTCGTAATGGATGTTAATGTTCCTTTTCTCATGCCATTTAACTTTCATGAATGGAAATCCAAAATGATAAACACATTATGAGGTAAATGGTTGTACTGCATCACTATGAGAGTGGAGAAATAACCAATAGTTGAACTTGAGAAATCTAAATGGTTCTACCGATGTGACGAAGCCTTAGGTATTCTTTGTATGTATGTCTATTTCGACCTTCTCTTTCACCTCGAGCCTTCCATAACACCCGACATAGCCTAGAAAACTCTAGATAGAATGTTTCAAAAACAAGATGACATGAAAGCTCATGAGTTAAAGAACAAACTCCTAGGTTTGACTCCTAGTAACTTTGATAACTTAGAGGCTTTCTTCTCCAAATTTTTCTCGCACAAGATTGTTGTTAAAATCATGCAGATTTAATAAGAAGGATGCCCAACTGATATTATCTATTATTTCTAAGCTTGGACCCAAATACTCGGTCTTCATTTATACCTTTCACACCACAAAATAATCTTTAGGGACTACTTGAAGATGCCCTCATTTGACAACTTTTCTTCCCAACTCATTTGAGAACAGGAAAAGTTAATCCAAATGGGTCCAATAAAGTCCAAGTCACGTGCCTAATTGTAATTAATGGTAAAGGAAAGGAGATGAAACAAGAGAAGAAATCCAGAGAAAAAGGACAAACCTAAGAAATAAGCTAAGTCCACCCAATTTAGATCCAAAACGAGTACTTCTTCCACTTCTTTTGAGTTTAAACCAAAGAAGGAGAAGTGTAAGTGTTCATATTGCAAGAAGTCATGACATGAAGAACATCAATGCATGAGAAAATAAATTCACCACATAACTCATTTACTTAAGAAGAATAATACAGGTGTTCCTAAGTCTATCAAGAAAATGCTATGAAACCTCAGTCTTCTAAATCAAAGGAAAATAAGTCTGAGAAGAAGAAAGGTAAATCCCTTATAGCTAGAGTAGCTCCTTCATCGACATGGGTTATATATTCTTGTGCCTTACACCACACGGGTTCCTCTCATGTTAAGTTTTTTGACATGGAACCTTGTAGCATATCCCAAATCACCTAAGGTGACAATACATGCATCGCGATAAGAATCGGAAGTGGATCAGTAGAAGTTGATGGTGGAACCTTCAATGATGTACTTAGTGCTCTCCAACTTTATACCAACCTATTATCAGTCTACTATATCACCCATATTGTCTGAGGGATGCGTGTGGAATTCAACCCTAATTTAATGATCATTAGAAAGTTGCATAGTGAGTCTATAGTGGTAGAGGGAAAGGAAGACCACTAGGCTTGGTTACACACCTTTTCCCATTTTCTCCCGACTCTTCTCCTATCGCCTTACTAACTCACGTTGATGATGCTAGCAATATATGACACAAATGATTTGGCCATTTAAATTGTCGTTATCTTGAGCAATTGAGCCAACATGAGATGGTTGATGGATTGCCTTGCATCAATTTTTCTAAGGGACTTGTTGTCTATTTTTGCATCCCTTGCAAAAATAGAAAAATTTGGATTTCAGGGACTTGGAACAAATGTTGTGAAGAGTTGGAGTATGTTGCATGACCAAGGTGAAATGGCGTCAAGTCTAAACAGTCATGAATACAAAGTAGGAGGCCGTGGATTGAAGAAAAGGAACCATAGGTGATGATACAAAGTCGGGGC
Organism: Taxus wallichiana var. yunnanensis; assembly: GCA_018340775.1. Taxonomy (NCBI): domain Eukaryota; kingdom Viridiplantae; phylum Streptophyta; class Pinopsida; order Cupressales; family Taxaceae; genus Taxus; species Taxus wallichiana. The sequence continues at coordinate 1,046,443,860 of CM031240.1, forward strand.
CAAAGGAAAAGGGTTGTTAGATTCTAAGTTATGTCGTGGAAGGTTAGAATAAGGCTGCAAATGTTTTAACGAACCGCGATACACCGAAGCGTAAGTCGTGGATAAAGGAAAAATAGAAAATCAGTGAGGTGAAAGAAAAGAATTCCGTGGAGGTTGACGTAAGCCACATTGCACTGTAGAGGCTATGGAATAAAGCAGAGAGATGGGAAAAGCCACATCACATAAGGAAGAACTACAGAAATAAAAATCCGCACAAAACTAAAAGGAGAAAGCCACGTATCAAACGAAAACAACAAGTTTTCCGTGGGAGACTAAAATCGCCATAACTTTTGATCGGATGATCCAATTTTTGCAAACCTTATATCGATGGAAAGATCTCAAAGATCCTCTATGCCTTATATTGATGGATTTCTTAATTTTATTAAGGATATATATGTGTAAAGGTGGAATACTTATCCAACATGTAAAATGTACAATTCCAGGTGACACAACTACCAACATTTAATGTAGTATTGGTGCCCAACAAGGTAGAAGGCATGTTGTAGTGGATAACCTGGAGGTGCCTAAATTTATCATAGAATTTAAATGACTACTATTGGTGGTTAGCAATTTGATTTCAAGTTTCACTCTCTTTCTCTTCTTCTTCTCTCCTTCTTTTTCTATAAATGTAAGAGCTTAACTCATTAAAATGGATCCCTTTTTGTTGTAACGACACCATGTCAAAATGATGGCCACTTCCCATGAGTTTCAGACCTTGGACTTGGTCTCTGCAATGTATTCCTGCCTCTTGCTATGAATGTAATCAATTGTGCACCCTTCAAGCAATAAAATTAGGTTTTGTGGCACTTTTGTCTACCCTTTTCTAATTTATGTTGTGTCTTGACTTTCATTCACGTTATTTGGCATGATGTGTATTCCCCTTGCTTGCAGATTACATTTTTATGTGTTGTCAATGTGAAGAAAGCCGGATCTATGTGGTTCTTGTAGGTGGCATGCTCATATGTCCTCTCACCCACGTTTTCCTCTTTTATTTCGCTTGTGGAGAGTGATCGACCTTTTTTCCAGGTGTTATCACCGCCCTTCTTAGCTTAGGATTTCCCCTTTTCTACATCTCATTTTATTCCTGGTTCCTTGGCATGTTTAGGTTAGGATCTGCTTTTAGTATTAGGAGTAGTGTTAGCATTAGGAATCGGGTAGAGGAATTTGACCTTCTCTGAAGGTTTGTCTCAATTCGTAGGTCCCATAACTGAGAGACAATCCCATGTTGCCTCAAAATTCTGAGTTGTCTATGACTTGGGGCAAGGTACAATTTTGAGCTCCAACAGGACTTTATGAGGATTGTGTCCTTTGGAACTACCCCAAAGAGTAATTTGGCAAGGTAAAATCCTGGAGAGCTTCTCATACCCTTGAGCTTGTCCATAGTGACATTTCTGGCCCTTTTCCATCTCCTTTGTTCACTAGAGATGAATGCATACTTACACTCAAGACACAAAATCATGCACTTGGATACATTTTTAGGTCCTAAAAGCATGGTAGCATTTACATGATTCCTAAGCAATAAAATTAGTGGTTGAAAATTATCTTTAGCCTCTTTTCTTTGTCTTTGCTTTCTATTTGGTCTTAAACATCTTATAGCCCACTAAAATTTTACTTATTTATATTTTATGGCTTTAGACATCATTTCCTAGCCGGGACAATAGTGCTTAACACTCATAACCCTCATGGGCACCTCGTACCCTTTTTTTCCTTCCTCACTCTTTTTGGGTCTCTTTTATCTTTTGGGCATCATTTTCACTTATGGGTTGTCCTTTCAGTTATTAATTACGAAATTCAAACAAGGGAATCATATAAATACATAGTTATGTTTTCAAAATGAAGGACCAAGCACTAAGCATTGCATACTACCACCTAAGATTGCATTCAAAGGCATTAAAGCACTCCAAAGGCATCCATCTAGCATCCATACAAGGGACAAGGGTTGCATATCTTCTACATACACTGCATAGGAGGGGGAAGTCTATTCTATTCCATCCACACATAATATTACATTGTTACATTCTAGCTATTGTCCTTTATCATTCGTGTAACTTGCACAAGAGAATTTAGGGCATAATTTATACACACACACACCGTAACTATATGGAATATAAGATGTAGTGCAACACTCGGTTGTAATTTAACTCTTCGGGTGACTATCGGGGTTAGTCTGACTCACCATTCTACATTTTCCTTTTTAGATGTGATGTGGTTTATGGGTATGTGCAGTGAACTTATTTCTTACAAAAGTTATAGATACCTTCAAAGAACAAGGATTGAATATCATGAGATCAACAAGAACTAGCAATGAAGCCCTTATAACATACAAGAAGTTAGTTTATGATATTTTACATAGTCACCAAGGCCCAAATCCGGTCGCCAAGACTCAGTGCCTCTCGCCTGCACTGAGCTGGGCACCCCTACCCGATATTGTTTATAGATTCTAGAATCTATAGTGAGCATTTACGATGTCGGTTACATCATTCTCAACACTTTCACCAACTCGCATCACTTCCTATCTACTCGTAAATCAACTAAGTCTTACTATCTCCTATTTTTCTTAGGGTTTTACACCATTACTTACTTATTGCTTGGATCTTATTATATATTATCATTTTTTACATCATGAGGAATGATAGTTAGTCTGCAATTTAGATTTAATTAATTCAAATTAAATTAAATCATTACCTTCATTGATAAATTTTCACGTTATACGTGAGTTTACTTTCTTAAACAAAAATATGAAGGTTTAGATCACTTTCGGGACTTCAAGGCTCTCATTGAGAAATAACTTTGAAAGGTCTATCAAGGTTATTAGAATTGATAATAGAGGGGATTATGTGAGCAATAGGTTTGATGATTTTACACCTCTAAGGAATTACTTTGTAGCATATAGTTTATTACACCCTTCAAAAAGGAGTTGTAGGAATAAAGAACGAGACTCTTAAGGAGATGACCACCTACATGATCCAATCCAAATCCCTTCCTCTATAGTATTGGGTTGAAGCCATGAATTGTGCTTGTTACATTTAGAACCACATTCTGCACAAAGCAATAAAAGGAATGAAACCTTTTGAGGCTTGGTATGGACGCAAACTTGATGTTGAGAACTTTCATGTCTTTGGTTCAATTGTCATGGCTTGAATACCCAAGAAGAAACATAAGGCCTTGGAACCACAATCCAAACCTTGTATCTTTGTCGTATCCCAAAGGTGTGAAGGGTTATAGAATTTTGAATCCCACCACTCATCACTCTATATCAAGAGAAGTGTGAAATTCCAAGAGACATATGGGTAAGTGCACCAAGTTGGTGGACAAAAAAGGGGTCATAAGTGGACGTCATATTGCAAAAAAAACGAAATATCAACTTGTAGGGATTATTAGCAATACGCGCACTCAAAATTAGAAAAATTTATATAAATATGAATCATAGCATTCGAATCTAGTTTCTAAAATACTATTTTTTTAAAAAAAAAAAAGACAAGTTTAGCTATATTAAACACTTAAAATTATATGACTTGGTTTTGTTTTTGAAAAAAACCTATAAGATTGTAGTCTGTTTGCCCGCGATTTGGATGACCAAATCTTGTTTTTTTTTTTTCCTTTGGTGAAAAGTTAGATGTAGTTGTCTATCTTGGGATGGATTTTATTTTGTATTTTTTCGAGCAATATTTTTTTTTATGATTTTTTTCCGTGAAAGTGGTCTAAAATATTTAGAAAACGGAGCGCTTTCCATTTGCCTACCATAACTATATCAAAAAATATCAAATCAATTTTTTTTTAACGTGTATAGAATTTCTCCACGCTTGGGATGGTATAAGTTTTATCACATTTTGATAAGCGAAACAAAATTTGCAGTCTTAAACGTAGACATGAACATTCGCGGGAAAAAATGTCTTAAAGACCTATTGTTAGTAAAAATTATAAAATGATATTTATCTTATTCTATTCACTTTAAAATCAATATTTCTACGAAGCTAACAGTCTCCCCTACGCGATGGCACCATTTTTGTGAAATGTTTTCAGTTTTTTAGCATGGTTCAAGTCTGATGGAAGAGCAAATTTGAAGTTTTTTTACCCTTTACACTTCATAATGACCTTCCATAGCTTTGGTTGGGGAAAACAAAGATTTCCCGAGCCTTAGGGTCGGATTTGATGATCTGAAATAGAACCACGATCGCGGTTTTAAACAAGAACGGGTTTTAAACAAGAACCACGATCACGCTTTATAAACCATGAGCGTGGTTTATAAAGCATGATCGCAGTTTATAAATCATATTTATACGCATCCCAATGTTCTAATTACCATGTGATTTTTACTGTTTGACTTTACCGTATGAATTACTACGAAATTCTGTCATTTTCTACACATTTTTTCTTATCACCGAAGTAAAACATCATGGGAGACAAGAAACGAAGTCAAAAAGGAAGTCATTAAGTAAAAAAACACCAAACGAATTAGAGGCAAACAGATTTCAAAATGTTGAGTGAATGCGGAATCTTTGTGAATCAAGAAGAGGTTCATCTTTAACCCCTACTATTATAAGTAATGAGGAACCAAGTAATGTTTCTACTGTCAATGTTGAAGTTGAATTAAATACTCATGATGAAGATGTTTTTACTGTCAATGTTGAAGAAGAATTAAATACTCGTGATGTAGCAAATGTTGAAATTGAAGGAGACAATGAAAATGTGAATAAAGAAATTCAGGTTGAAACTGTAGACAAGCAAAATTTGACAAAAACACCTCCTAGGATTTTCCGTAAGAAACCTAATTATTTTATTGAAATTGATGAAAACATTTTGAAACCAATGTGTGACAAACTTTCTGAACGGAAAATCAGAAGAAAAGCCACTGAAATTTGGGATAATCATTTTGAAATTTTAAATGATTCCCAAAGATGTCAATTGTTGGTTAGTTTGATGAAATTGAATAAAATGAGACCTACATTAAACACCTTAGGATTGAATAACATCTAATATACATGGTCAAACCTCTACAATTGTTAAAAACCTTCGTGATGCATATCACATTGTTGGTGTCAAGAGACGCACTAGGGATAGTAATATTGTGCATCGTGTACTTACTACTAGTGTTGTAAGTGAATCAATAAAAAATAACGTTTGATTACGCAAACAAGTCGAATGTTGCAAGTTAATCGAAAAACTCTAATGAAAGCAATTGAAAAGACATAATATCCTTCAATCACTCAATAACACCGATTTTTGGGCATTTTCTACTAGAGCACCGCGTAAGGACAAATATAATACTTGATGCTATAAGAGAAGTTGTTATTCAATTTTGGCATGATAACACTAGAGTTTCACCTAATAAAAGAGATGTTGTAAAACAGAGTTGGTTCTATTAATCGCGAACCACATCCAAAGCATTTCTTAGATATGACTCAAACTCAATTTTTTCGTAAGTTTGAATAAGAGCATCTGGAAATTAAAATTAGTCAACGTTTTTTTGAAATGTTAAAACCATTCTATGTGAAAATCAACCACGCTTGCACACCACTTGTTGTTGTAGGCAACATGTTGAATTTGCTATGCATTATGCTAAATTTTTATGTATTCGTTCTATTTTACATTCTGAAACTATGTTATCGGAATGTGGTGTTCAAGTTCCACCAATATCTTCCAGGGATTTCATTCCTACGATATTTTGTGAAAAAGAAGTTGGACAATTTTTTTATAGTCAGGATTGTTTAGATGGAAGTTGTGGTACATGTGGCGGATTACCTAAATTGGAAAGTTACATCCATGAGCAAATTGAAGGTGCAATAGGAAATAATTTAGTTGAGTTTGATAAATATAAATCATTTGCATACCAGTTGAAAGATGGAAAAGAGTCTAAATGGTGTGAGCTAGTTACAAAACATATGCCTGTTTTTCAATTTATGAGAAAATTTAAGGATGAAATTGTTTATGAGTATGTTAGGCATACACACAGAGCTCGATGGTTGGATGAATAGTTCAAGATATGCAAAGACACATTTCCTATTGGTACTATTGTTTTAGTGGTCGATTTTGTAGAGAATTACACATTGCAACCACAAATGGAGGTTCAATCACAATATTACAACTCAGTACAAGTTGCCATTTTTGTGCATATAACATTTATACATTCTCTGACAATACAGAGAATGATCAAAAATTTTTTAAGAGAGTACCACTTTTATATCAGTGATGATCGTACTCATTCTACTGAATTTGTGCAAGGGTGTTTCCAGTTATTTTATGGAAACTTGTTTGATAGGGACATCCACTTCAAAAAACATTATATATGGTCAGATAATTACACGTCTCAGTTTAAGAATGCACGAATGTTTTATTGGATGAGCAGGATGCACGTCAAGATGGGTGTGCAACATATTTGGAGTTTCATTGAGGCTTGGACATGGAAAAGGAGAGCATGACGGTGCAGGGGCATGTGTGAAAAGAGCTCTCTTACAAGAGAAGAGTTGAAGTACAAATATGGTGCTAAATTGAAAGATGCAAAGAGCATAGTGGAATGGTGTATTGACAACATGGCCCAGGTTCTCAAGAAATTTCCACGGTTCGCAGATATTTTTGGTTGATAGAGGAACAACAAATTGCTAACTACGAGGATTGTATGACACTCACTGGGTCCAGTGATATGCACTCATTTTGTAGCTCAGACGCTACTTTGTGGGCCACATGGACAAGAAATTTGACATGTTTTTGTGCATCTTGTATTGAATTTGTCATTGCTGAGTGTGATTCACAAGAATGGGTGGATGGATGGATTTGTAGGCCTCTAACTCCACTTCTAGTTATCAACCTCCATAAGCATTACGACTTGTTTCTGTAGATGAAGTTGCAACATCCAAGGACTTTGATGAAATTTTTGATTTTGGTGCGACAAGGTATTTATGGTTATTTACAATTTTTGTATTGAGTTATGTCCATTGAAATTTTAATATGTACAATTTAAATTTGAGTTGAAACCTTTTTTTGTAGGACATGTGTTTGCAGTTATTGCGACAGAAGACAATGAAGAAGGAACAAACTATTTCTTATGTCGTTGCATCGAGGAAAGAAAGAAGTTGACTTCTCTGTTATAGATGGCGAAGATATTGAGTACCCTACAAGGTCAGTGGTAGTTACTTGGAACTTGGCTTTGATGGTATCCATTAAAAAACTCCTCTGTTTGGGTGTTTGAAGACTTTGAGACACACAAGAAAATACTCTTATATTCACATCTAGTTCTAGCGACAAATATTTAGTTGTATAGATATCGAGGAAGGCCTAATAACAAAATTCTTTGGAAGGTTCGAGAGTCAGATCATGAAGTAATCCTTTCCGCTATTCAGAGTAGATCTAATCCTGATGGTTCATTGGAATGAATTTATAATGCTCATGTCAGTATATATAATTTCTTTGGTATATATAAATTTGTTAGTTAGATAAATTTAAGTTCATATATTTTATTAAATTTGTGTATTTTGTATATATCTAGTATGGTTTTGATTTGAAACTTAAATTTCTTTGACTAACACTTTTATATGCAGGTTAGTGGTGCCAAAAAAGCTTCCACCTTCACGTGGTTGAAACTGTTAGTAGAGAATTATAAATTCTCGAAGCTAAGAGAAGCTTTCATTGTTTTATAAGAAAAGAGAAGCAATTAACAATGATTTATGTACCTGTGGAGGGGGTTCTTGGCTCTGGAGGAGGTAGCCCAAAAGGACATGGAGCTTAGAGAACCAAAAATGACACCTCCCCAAGTGTTTACAAGACCATCCCTACACGTGTGCACAGTCGGTTTAGTGCCACAACCCACCATTTGTAAAATATACCATTTGATAGCCTTACATTGGCTCAAACTACACTATTATGTGCATTTACAAACAATAGGGCAGCGAGAGCACTAATTATAAAAGGAAAAAACTAAGACAAACTATTGTAGAGGTCCCTACGCCGGTGTAGGATCGAGATGAGATCATCTCTAGGTGCCACGGTGCGCATGTATAGTCACCCGTCGAAGTTGAACGATTTTTGGTCTCAGGGCTCTTAAGGGACTACACTTTGAATGAGGTAGCCTGGAAAGCAATGACGTTGTCGCACACCAAAATAATGCCTCCTCTAGCATTCACCTAGCCACCAAGATGTGTCTGCGTAGTCGGTTTGGTGCCATGACCCACCGTTTACAAAATATACCATTTGACATTACCTTACACTGGCTCAAACTACACTATTCGGCGCGTTTACAAACAATAGGTAGCAAGAGCACCGATTAGATAAGAAAAAACTAGACAATATATTGTAGAGGGTCCTTATGCAATTTGAAGGTGTAGGATCAAATGAGACATCTCTTAGGTGCCACGGAGTGCGCGTAGTCACCCGTCGAAGTTGAACATTTTTTTGGTCTCAGGGCTCTTAAGGGACTACGCCCGAACGAGTATCCTGGAAGCAACAACGTTGTCGCGCACAAAATGATGCCTCCTCTAGCATTCACCTAGCCACTCGGATGTGTCACGTAGTCGGTTTGGTGCCACAACCCACCATTTACAAAATATACCATTTGACATCCTTACACTGTCTCAAACTACACTATTCGGCGTTTGCAAACAATAGGGCAGCGAGAGCACCGATTGGAGAAGGAAAAAAACCAAGACAGGCTATTGTAGAGGGTCCCTACACCGAGGTGTAGGATTAAACGAGACATCCTTAGGTGCCACGGAGTGTGTGTAGTCACCCATCGAAGTTGAATGATTTTTTGGTCTCAGGGCTCTTAAGGGACTACGCCCAAACGAGGTATACCTAAGCAACGACGTTTTTGTGCACACAAAATGAGACCTCCTTAGTGTTCACCTAGCCACCCGGATGTGTTCGCATAGTCGGTTTGGTGCCACGACCCACCGTTTACAAAATATATCGTTTGACAACCTTACATTGTCTCAAACTACACTATTCGACGCGCATGTTTGCAAACAATAGGGCAGCGAGAGCACCGATTGGAGAAGGAAAAAACTGAGATAGGCTATTGTAGAGGGTCCCTATGCTAAGGTGTAGGATCAAATGAGACATCCTTAGGTGTCACGAGTCTACGTAGTTACCCGTCGAAGTTGAACAATTTTTTTTAGTCTCAGGGCTCTTAAGGGACTACGCCCGAACGAGGTAGCCTGGAAGCAACGACGTTGTCATGCACCAAAAAATGCCTCCTCTAGCATTCACCTAGCCACCCGAGACGTGTCTCGTGTAGTCGGTTTGGTGCCACGACCCACCGTTTACAAAATATACCGTTTGATAACCTTACATTGTCTCAAACTACACTATTCGGTGCGTTTGCAAACAATAGGGCAGCGAGAGCACCGATTGGAGAAGGAAAAAAGCTGAGATAGGCTATTATAGAGGGTCCCTACACCGAGGTGTAGGATTAAACAAGACATCCTTAGGTGCCACGGAGTGCGCGTAGTCACCCATCGAAGTTGAATGATTTTTTGGTCTCAGGCTCTTAAGGGACTACGCCCGAACAGAGGTAGCCCGGAAGCAACGACATTGTCACACACCAAAATGAAGCCTCCTCTAGTGTTCACTTAGCCACTTGGATGTGTTCACGTGCGTAGTCGGTTTGGTGCCACGACCCACCATTTGCAAAATATACCATTTGATAGCCTTACACTGGCTCAAACTACACTATTCGGCGTTTACAAACAATAGGGTAGCGAGAGCACTAATTGGAGAAGGAAAAAAGCCTAGACATTATTGTAGAGGGTCCCTACACCGAGGTTTAGGATCAAATGAGACATCCTTAGGTGTAACACGGAGTGCGCGTAGTCACCCGTCGAAGTTGAACAATTTTTTTGTCTCAAGGCTCTTAAGGGACTACGCCCGATCGAGGTAGCTCGGAAGCAACAACATTGTTACGCACCAAAATGAAACCTCCTCTAGCATTCACTTGGCCACATAGATGTGTTGCATGTATCGGTTTGCCACGACCCACCGTTTACAAAATATACCATTTGACATCCTTACACTGTCTCAAACTACACTATTCGGTGCGTTTGCAAACAATAGGGCAGCGAGAGCACCGATTGGAGAAGGAAAAAACCTGAGACATGATATTATAGAGGTCCCTACGCCAAGGTGTAGGATCAAACGAGACATCCTTAGGTGCCATAGAGTGCGTGTAGTCACCCGTCGAAGTTGAACGATTTTTGGTCTCAGGGCTCTTAAGGGACTACGCCCGAACGAGGTAGCCGGAAGTAACAACATTGTCACGCACCAAAATGATGCCTCATCTAGCATTCACCTGGCCACCTAGATGTGTTTATGCATAGTCGGTTTGGTGCCATGACCCACCGTTTACAAAATATACCATTTGACATCCTTACACTGTCTCAAACTACACTATTTGCGCGTTTGCAAACAATAGGGCAGCGAGAGCACCGATTGGAGAAGGAAAAAATCGAGACAAGCTATTATTGTAGAGGGTCCATATGCCAAGGTTTAGGATCAAATGAGACATCCTTAGGTGCCACAGAGTCGCGTAGTCACCCATCGAAGTTGAATGATTTTTTTGGTCTCAGGGCTCTTAAGGGACTACGCCCGAACGAGGTAGCTCGGAAGCAACGACATTGTCGTGCACCAAAACATGCCTCCTCTAGTATTCTCCTAGCCACTTAGATGTGTTCACACATTCGGTTTGTGCCATGACCCACCATTTACAAAATATACCATTTGACAGCCTTACACTTGTCTCAAACTACACTATTTGGTGCATTTGCAAACAATAGGGCAGCGAGAACACCGATTGGAGAAGGAAAAAAACTGAGATAGGATATTGTAGAGGGTCCCTACGCTGAGGTGTAGGATCAAACAATATGTCCTTAGGTGCCACGGAGTGCGTGTAGTCACCCATCGAAGTTGAACGATTTTTTGGTCTTAGGGCTCTTAAGGGACTACGCCCGAACGAGGTAGCCCGAAAGCAACGACATTGTCGTGCACACCAAACAATGATCCTCCTCTAGCATTCACCTAGCCAACCAAATGTGTCCACATAGTTGGTTTGGTGCCACGACCCACCTATTTACAAAATATACCGTTTGACATCCTTACACTGGCTCAAACTACACTATTTGACGCGTTTGCAAACAATAGGGCAATGAGAGCACCGATTGGAGAAGGAAAAAAACTAAGATAGGCTATTATAGAGGGTCCCTATGCTAAGGTGTAGGATCAAATGAGACATCCTTAGGTGCCACGGAGTCTGCATAGTCACCCATCGAAGTTGAATGATTTTTGGTCTCAGGGCTCTTAAGGGACTACGCCCGAACGAGGTAGCCCGAAAAGCAATGACGTTGTCACGCACTGAAACGATGCCTCCTCTAGCATTCACCTGGCCATCTAGATGTGTCCGTGTAGTCGGTTTAGTGCCACGACCCACCGTTTTCAACTTTTTCAACAATTACAACTTTTTCAACTTTTTCAACAATTACAACTTTTTCAAGAAATTGTTGAATCAGAAATTAAAAGAGAAGAAGAAGATGGTTATGCAATTATTGGTTATTGTGAATACTCACCCAACAAAGATCCTAAATAATCTGGATAGATGATATGAATAGTTACTCTTGTTTAGTGTTCACCCACTCATTAAAAAAAAAAAAGCCTCTTCTTCTACTTCCCAAGCAAAACACTTTAATCCTCGTCTAGTTTATCAAAGGAAGTAGTAAAAATACATGTTCCAAGAATCCTACCAACACTAAAGAATCACTTCCCACTCCTAGAACCACTCATTCCTAGAACCTTCTTTCCTTAAAATCCTCCTCTTCTAGGAAATAAGAACCTTTCTATCTTTCCTTGTTGGTCAATGGACCTATAAATTGAATAATTGCATTATTGACTCTGGCACCTCTAACAATGTCATGCTTATAAAATTTGCTAACTCTATTGGTATTACTCTTAGCCTTGCTATTGGCCATTGTTACTACATGAAAACAAAATAATTACCTCTTTTCAGCTAGGTGAAAGATTCTCAAGCCAGAATTTGCAGACTTCCCTGACAAGAAAATCAAGATGGAAATACTTGTGGAAGACATGCTAGCTACGTATGGTATATTGTTGAGCCAAAGTTTCTATCACGATATTGGTGGGGATATAAAGATGGATTGGTCATACACCACCATACTCATCAATGGTAAAATGAATAATATCCTTCTAATAAATAAAATTAAATACACAGTTCAAAAACCAAATGACCCAAGGGAAGACATCTTATTTCAAGATTCAAGGTATGAAATATTTTTCATGACTTAAGAGGAAAATGATAAGTTGCCCATGTTGATGGAGGAATACACATGCTTCCCTTAATTTCTTAACAATTGTACCATGCAATGTTGCACCATAGTAACGTTATATTCATATATGTTGCACCATAGTTTTTAATTTTAAATCAAACATACATATATAATTAATATACATAGAATATACATACATAGAAGGATATCATGTGCAATGAATTCAATCAAACATAGAAGTAATATCGTTATGAAAACCAACACATGGATATATAATGTATCAAACTAAGTGTGTTGAATGCACATCTCTGAAAATATAAGTTCATAACATGTGTACATCTCGAACCAAGTGTGTCATACATATAAGACCACATGCGGTCGCATAAGGCTATATATATAATGTCCTATGAAGAATCATGAACTAGGACTAGCTGGCCCATATATATATATATATATATATATATATATATATATATATATATATATATATGTACATCCACGTCCTATGAATCTAATCATGAAACATCTTCCCTCTCTTCGCCCTGCTAGAAGTAGCATGTCCACGACCCAGGGATGTAGTGGAGGGAGATGCCACTACGGATTTCATCCATGTGGTCTAGCGTCTCTAAGCGAGGCTGCTGACCTAACTTGCACATTCATAAACAACAAGTTTTTAACACCCATATTTTTAAAATACATTTAAAATTTAGAAACTTAGAATTTAGTTAAAATGCATGTGAAATCTTACCGCAATGTCATGATCCCTATCAATTTGTCATGTTGATGCATGGCAGGGACAACAATAGACTCATGAGAGGTAAGCTACATACAAATAATTAAATTTCAAATTAAATATTTCATGTACAAAATTTGATATTGTAGATTTAAGTAATAAGAAATAATTCCTAAATAAATTTAACAAATTTGAAAAATTATACCTCAGTTAGTGGATCTTGCAGATGCTATGGCAGTATCTACAGCAGCCTCCACAGTCTGCATATATGGAGGAGTCTCTCTAGCAGTCATAAGCTATACAAAAAAACATGTACAAATCAATATTAATCTACATGACTGCCACATAACAGAGCCAAAGCATAATCCACGTGAACTTCCACAATTAGAAACAAAGTGTAAAGAGAAACTAACTGCGTAAAAGTCACGTGAGGCGTGCCAATAGCCTCAGTTCCCAAAGCAGATGATGACCCACTAGGCTCTGCACGCATGTATAAAAGACAAACATATATTAATATGTACATGTACAGGTGAAACATTATAATAATAAAAGTGCACAATCAAATGAAATTTGAAATTTAAGTACAACTTGAAACTTACATTTGTAACATGCCCAATTACAGTAGCTAGCATGTCGACGCCGATGTTTCCTTCACCGACTCTTGCTATTTAAAATAAAATAAAAAATTAGTTTTTACATGTATGTACATAACGTACAATGAAATACATATATATTAAAATCTCAAACATGAATTAAACTATTGTATATATATATATATATATATATATATTTTTATTTGACATTTACCTGTGAAAGACCAAGATCCTTTGCACCCGATTCCAAAAACATCCACATCATCTCATCTAGAGAAAAGAAATCATGTGATCAGCAAATGATGTCTCGCTGCAGATGCATACGGCACCACATGATCCACAGTGGTGTGGTGCGCTAGAACTGAGCACCTCCACCAACATCACTAGATGTAATTTGCTCACTATGTTGGGTCAGAGTGTCAGTGAGCTCCCTCAATGCATGTAGTGTGTCAATCTCCACAACCTCCTTCACTTTGTAGGAGGGATAACTAAAGGCAAGTGGGGTTTTGGGGCATGGGGATCCTTGGTTGACCTACGCGTGCACCAGGTCTACTCTGTGCAGAGCCACCACCTCGCCCATAAAAATCAGAAAATTCAAAATAATTTGGGACCTCATTAAGCACGAACTCGCAATATAATTTCTTCAAAAAATAGAGGGAACCTCATTGTTGTTGCATGGTGGATAATAAAAAACCATCCACCATCGGTCCCAAAAATTGTTCTTGATTCGGTCATCGTGGCACCAATGGATTGGGAACCATTTGCAAGTAACTGGGGGGGGCATTGGTTCTTGGGTCAGTAAATAATGCACAAATGCGGTCTTTTCCATTTTTTTGTCTTTTATAGCCACATGGGATAATTTATTTGCATACCACTACCTACAATCACCTCTAAAGGTATTCCATCTGTCTATTTGGTTGGTTGTGGAGTCAACTTTGCCAATCAATGTTTGCAATGTGTTGGCTAAAGTCATGTAGGATGGATTTGTGGCATGATTTTGTCTTATATTCTTGAATAAGGTTCTCAATGGAAATTTTATTTTGTCGATTTTTCCAATGATATCAGCTTGTGTTCCTGTTGGTTCCGTGGGGACAGAAGGAGCCACAAGAGGCGGATCTATGTTTGGAGGAGGGTTTTGGAATGTTTGAGGGTGTTTGGAGGGTTTTGAGGATTTTTTGGAGGGTTTTGAGGAATATTTTGATGGTTTACAGGATTATGAGCTTGCTGAGAAATTGACAAAACAAAAAAATTGTATACATAAACAAAAAATTGAAAAACCCATGAAAATCACAAAAAAACCTAAAATGCAAACAAATTGATCAAAATCGAGGGCTTACCTCTTTGTCTTGGCAGCATGGTTGAAACTATCGATCCACAATTCGAAGAGTAATTTTTAGGGGTATTCAAAGCATGAGTGCCAAAGGTCTAGGAGAAATCACGGTTGGAAAGGAAAAATGAGGGAAAATGAGGAGTTGTGGTTCTGTTATTTTTAGTCTCAGAGGACCACGATCACGGTTTATAAACCACGCTTGCGGTTTGTAAACCGTGATCATGATTTTAGGTTTGAAAATCACCGAGCCTATAAAAATAGTTGCGCGAGTGCGGTTTATAAACCACGCTCGCGGTACTAAATTTTGGGTTTTATGTCCACTTAATTGTCCACCATCTTGGTGCACTTACCATCTAGACCGAATCGACAATAGTGATGACAAGGACTATGTCTCTTCTCACTTGAGTGATGTTTGACAGATTATGAGATTGACTCTCCTTCTAGTCCTCATTGGGCTAGGTAGACCTTATAGAGTCTTTGAGGATTGGATATGGGACCCTTCGGATGAGATACAATCTCATTTAGAGTTCACTAGGCAACATGCCTTCTTCACCTCTCGCTTCGATCCATAGTCTTTTTGGGAGGATAATGGGATTCCTAAGTGGGATTCTGCTATGAAAGAGGAATATTCCTCTCTCATAAATAATTACACTTGGGATCTCACCGCTCTTCCTAAAGGAAGATGGATATATTGAACCAAGTATGGTTTTGATGGGAAAATAAAAAAGTATAAGGTGTGAATCATATCTAAGGGTTTCTCCTATGTTCGTGGGGTTGATTATTCGAGAGACCTTTGCTCTCATTTCCAAGATGACTTACATTCAATTAACCCTAACCATAGTTGTTGTTAACATATGGGATGTCTACCAAATGGATGTTAAAAGTGCCTTGCTTCATGGTGACCTAGAGGAAGAAATCAGATGGGAACTACTACCAGGTATGTTTAAGATACTTCCCTTGTTTATAAACACAGGAGTCTATATATGGCCTCAAACAAACCCCTCGAGCTTAGTATGCTAAGGTGGATTCCTTTCTTCTCACTTCTTGGTTCACTTTGGTTGCCACTCCGACCCAAATGTTTATATTTTTAATGCAAGATGAGTCCATGCTTATCTTATTTTTATAAGTTGATGACTTGGTGATTACATACAACTCTTCCTTGACCATTGATTCTGCAAGACTACCTTAGCCAATAAGTTTTCCATGACCGAATTGGATTTGCTTCATTACTTCCTTAGATTTAGATCACTCACTTTGACTCGAGATCATCATTTCTCATCCCAACTATGCCCTTGGTTTTCTTATTAGGTTTAACATGGTATATTTTAAGCCATCTCCCACTCTTATCCTTTATGGAGTTAAGCTAGTGATTGATTAATCCACTCCTAAGTCGACGATATCCTTTATCGCCAATTAGTTGGGAGCTTGATCTACCTAACACATACCAAACCGGATATTTCATTTGTTTTTGGCATCGTGTCTAGATTCATACAAGAGCCTTATGAGTTGCATTGGAAAGTAGTGAAATAGATCCTTCACTATGTTAAAATCACTTATACCGTTAAAATTCATTACTTGGGTTGACAAAGATTATCTTGGTTGGATACACGGATTCTAATTGGGTTGGTTATCTCAATCCTCAAAAATCTACCTCCAAATATAACTTCTCTCTTATTTTGGGTCTTATCAATCAATCAAGCAAGAAGAAAAACACAATTTTTATATCTTCTACAAAGGCAAGATATAGGAGAGAATTCAACTTTTCCGCAAAGATATTTGGTTATAGGGGATTTCAACAGATTTTGTTATTCAAATTTGTTTAGACAACTGACCATCATCTATTGTGACAATATTAACACTATCTCCATCTACAAAAATCTGGTCCAAAGATCGCAAGGTGGACAAAGCACATTGAGATACACATGCACTTCATTCAAATTTTATTCATGGAGATATCATTGATTTGTAGCATTGTTAGACTTCATATCAAGTTGTAGACATTTTTACCAAACCCTTAACTAAACCCAAGTTTCTTCACTTACACTCTCTTATTGGGGTGAGGTCTACCACATCAACACATATTCAACTTTCTACACCTCTTCTCCTCTTCTTCTTCTAGGAATCTTGCAATTTGTACATGGGTACCTCATTATGCCTTGTTGTTGGGACCCATAACACATTTTTCTTAGTTTTTCTAGGGAGTATTCTTTCTCTTTCTCGACTTTTCTTGCCTCATCCTAAGCCTTGATAAAGGGAGTATTTATGTGAGGGTAATATTTTACCATTTATTTGTTTATTTACACCTCACATATGGTGAATCATCTCACTTAGGTGAGTTATAGGTCTTTTAGGGAGTTATATAACATATGACATATTCTGTCATGAAATCTGCTATACACATCATATGTGTCATTGTGATATGGGAGTTACATGATATTATAATATTGTAACTCTTCACTCCATCATTGGAGTATGTATAGTCTAGGCATGGGAGTTACACAACACTCCCAATATGTTTTTCTCCTTTTTGATCTACGAGCATGAGTAAACCCATTTTTTCTTTTCCATGCACAAGTTCCTTGAGTTCATTTTTGCTTGCTAATTACTAGGATAAATTACACATTTTTCATTCGAGTGTAACTCTGTCAATATACATGCAATCTCGAAGATGTTTGTGCCCTCTTTCATGAGTAACCCTTTATATTCTTCTTACAAAAAAATGGTCACCTCCTACCTTAAATGATATTTGTACACCTTCCATTCATCTATGGATTTCTCAAGGCTTTAGTAATTTTTTAGGATCTTGCAATTTACTTTACAATTTTTGTAAGGTTTCCCTACCTTGGTGTTTGTGCTATCAAGTACACTTTCTTATTTTGAAGTTTTTTTGTAGTTCACTCTCGAAATGCTTGATTTTATTTATCTTTGTGTTGAACTCCTCCTCCATATTCTCAATATCTTGGAGCATTTTATCCCTACTCACCTTGTTCATGTTAGTGTTATAAACCTACATCCCCAAGACATTTCTTCATCCACTTCTTATTCATCCATTATTTCTTCCCGATGCCACTTTCACCCCTATTTTCACCTCACCTTAGTTGTTTCAAAGCACTCGTCACTACGACTATTGACATTGTTGTTGTAGACAACTAAAATTCATCGCATTAGACTTAGTTTAAATGCACTCAAATCATATTAATACCCATATTCATTTATTAATTAACAACCCTTTGTTAATTAGATTCCTCCTTCAAATACTAATTAACAACATTTCATTAATTAAAATCATCGTTATGTGTTAATTAATAACCCATTATCAATTACGAAGAATCCCCTTCTTTTACTAATGAATGACTCCTCATCAATTAAATTTTGCTCCAAATCATCCCTAAACCTTCCTCTAAAATACTCTCGAATAGTTTCTACAAACTAATCCATGCACATTAATTAATCTCCAATTAGGCCTCATTTACTCTTATCTAAGTTCTATGAAACACTTATCCCATTTAATTGCTCTAGACCCTACTTAATCAAACTTAACCATAATTAAACAAGCTTAAGCCTACAATCCCATTATTCCACATTTATTAAAATAAAGAGGAGATCCAAATATTGTCCAAAGAAACCAAATGTTACATTCTTCTTACACACATCAATTCAACAAGGAAATCCACATATCGTGAGCAAATCCACAAATCAAAGGAGGTTTGCACTTTCATGTTTTTGATAATGCAATTTATGTTTTCTTTCCTTTTATCTTGATATTCATGTATTTGTATTAGTTGTATATTAGTATTTACTTGTTGTTAAGTTGTAGTTTCATTTCTATTTCTTTTACGTTTATCCATTTGCACGCCTAGTGGGACGAGTCACATTATCTCACATGCATTTTCTTTGTTTTTTAAGTTTCATGTATATTTTTATGCAATTTTATTTCGATGCCATGTTTTTGTTCACCTTTATGGTGATTAGAAGTGTTAAGATGTTATTATAAGTATCAAGGAGGTTAGATACTATCAAAACCCAGATTTGAAGAGAAAAATTCTTCAATTTTTGACTTTACCTCATTTTCCATGTCATTTAATGTTGAACAAAGTCTCTCTGGAAAACATTAAATTCACTCTACTTCATCTCATTGCATAGTGAAATCACTTTTGGTGAACTCGTTGTTCCATACAAAGAACGTGATAGGTTCAAAGAACTCACAATTTCATACAATGAACTCACTCGGTTCAAAAATAAGTTTTAGTGAATTCACGGTTTGAAAAATTCATTATTTGGTGAATTTGTTGATTGTGACACCTTTCAAAAAAATAGTTTGTGTTTTTATAGCCTATCTTTCGAGAGACCATAAATTTTGATATAGGAACCGAAATACCTCCATTTTTATGGAAAGGTATCAAGATGATCTATGATATGCTCATGTTAATTTGGGCATCCCCATGATAGAAAATTTAAAAGAGGGTGTAAAAACCCAAAGCATGAGGATCATAAGGGACAACATGAACATCCACAAAAGTGCGAATGATAGTGTGATGAGATCTCGAGAGGATCGAACATCAACCGAAAGTGCATGCAATATTCGACAAAGGGGAAAAACCTCGTTACAATCTAAAAATTCTCACTATCTCATATATTTGAAGGGGTGTACAAATAGAGGGTGTTGAGTAACCCCCACTACCATAATGATGACCTCCAAGTGGAGAGGGGGAGTTACATTCCCAGAAAGGGAAGTAACTCCCAATGATGTAATTGATGCTCTGACGCGTAAGGGAATCTTATGATGACCCTAAAATGACACGTAGACCTATGACATCACCTAAGTGAGATGACTCTCCTGATGATGTGGAAAATGACTCACACCAATAAAATTTAGGATTTTCCATACTCCTATATTTTGTCATTTCTTACACATTGGGTTGTTTTTTTTCACTCCAAACTATTAAACCTTTGTGCAAAGGTTACTTAATTGCTAGTTAAATAAAATAATACAAAACAAACAAACAAACCAAAGTGACACATTTTTACTTTGAAATATTTACTATACATTTCTATATATATTAGATTAACCATTGTTTTAAATACATTTACTGGGTGTTTGTTTCCCTTCTCGCACTTTGTTTCCTATTTGTACCTCATATCAACTATATATGTTCTTTCCTCATGCCACAAGGTAACCTTGGAAATAAAAAATAGTTACACATTTTATTTTTGTAAGGTTTAGTGGCTAGAATTTCATCACCTAGTCATTTAGAAAAGATTGTGTTTTGGCGTGCTTTATAAATTCATAGGAATACCCATCATTTTTGGATAAGTGTTGACCTATTTTACCAACAACATGAAGTGTTGGGATTTCATGTCTTAATACTTATACCTTAGACAATATCTCATAGGAAACAATTGTCATTTTTAGCTAAGCTCCATTGAATTAAAAGGATGGAAGGAAATGGGGATTTGACCCTCTAAACCACATTGATAACCAATATTTCCTAATTTCATAAAATTGTACCTCGCATGCTTTGAAAGGTATACTAAGGACTCCCTAAAATCCTTGTCTTAGTTAGATGGATAAAACTTGCACAAGTTGTGTTTGTTTGATTCCCTCTCATATTGTTTAGAAACACATAAAACCTAAATAATCATCTCGGTTTATCAAAAACAAACAACTCAAAACTCTTCAAAAATCAATCTAAAATAAATCAAACAATGGAATTCATGACTAGATATCTAATTATTCTTGACCAACACCTTAACTCGAAGCTCGTTTGTATGTTCTTTGATAAATATAATTCTCCATCCACTAGCTATCATTCTCATTTTGATATTCCTCATGTCTCCCATAGCAAGGAACTTGTTTAAGCTCAAACATATCATCAAGATCCTAATCTAGTCATCTTTGAAAAAATATAAAAGATTAACTAACAAGTGGAAAACCTTGCATCCCTCATTATCCCTCCACCTTCCCAACCTTCATCACCTCATCAATCCCATCCAAAAACTAATCCTACTAAGGCCCTTGAGACTCACCCAATAGAATTTCTCCTAAATTACCCCAAGTCACCCAAACTACATCTTCCCTCGTTAAAAATCCTTGGAAATCCAAAATCACTTAATCAAAAATCTAATTCAACCTCTATGTCATGATCCAACCCATAAGAACCCCTTCTCACTTCCACACTAAAGCATCTTCTAAGGAATCCAATACCAAAATATTCAAAATACAAATCTAATTCAACCCCGAACCATCCCAATCCAACAATCTTGATTTAGCCCTTAACCATTTCAATATAGCAATCCAAATCCCATTCCTCTTTGACCCTTGAGCTACCTCAACCAAGCCTTATCTTATCCTCACCAATCCTCCAAGGACCATCATTTACATCTACTTTGAACAATTAACAAGCGAAGATGTGCCAAGATATCTTTTCAAAGCATTATCAAGTTCCTTTGTGGAGATAACAAGGTCAAAATCACCCAATTCCATCATATCAATCATAAAATTGCTTTTGAATCCTCAATATTTTTTTACCCCTTCCTTCAAATCAACCATTTATAA
This sequence comes from Taxus wallichiana var. yunnanensis, assembly GCA_018340775.1. Classification (NCBI taxonomy): domain Eukaryota; kingdom Viridiplantae; phylum Streptophyta; class Pinopsida; order Cupressales; family Taxaceae; genus Taxus; species Taxus wallichiana. The sequence continues at coordinate 1,046,465,371 of CM031240.1, forward strand.
TTGACCAATATGGACCTCCTCTTATCCCCCATCATCCCATTTCCCCTTACATATTGAACCTTCTAGGTCTATCCTTTGTTTATCTCCTATTCATTCAACACAAAATCATCCCTCACATATCACATCCTCTAAATCACAATCTATCATTGGGCCACCTCTAACTTACCATTGCAATCAATCCTTTTTCCACCTCGTACTCACCCATTACAATTAATCCTTGGGCCCCACCTCCTAATCATCCATTACAATCAATCCTGGACCACCACCTATTTTTCCATCATGGCATCCCTCTCCTAGTAGTTGTGATGAGCCCACCATCTTCCCGAGCAATCCTCTTATCAATCATAAACATCCATTTCTTTCTCACATTTTCTCGGGACCAACATAATCACATGTCAACTTGAAGAGGAAAAATGAGTTTCTTCATCAAAAGAGAATAAAAATTCAAGTAAAATCTAAAAAACAAAATAAATCCAAAAATAAAAAATCTAAAAATTAAATGCAATTCAAAATTCAAAACCAATGCAAATGTAAAGTATGACGAAGTGCAAAAATCCATGGATAAGGAACCCAAGCTTCCCCTACACCGTAAAAGTCACAGGATAAATCTAAATCACTTATCGAGTACGATATCACCACATTTCGTTGAGCTTAGAGCCAATAAAACTTTTGAGAAGTAAAATATCTGAGTTTCGCTTAATAAAGACATCATAACCATCACTATTGGGTCCTATGACAAGGTGTAACACTATTGGTCCCATTTCCTAAGCCCATCCTAGCCTATCCCATCCTACTCCATCCTAAATCTTTTTCAACTATCTCATCTTGAATCCTATATATACCTCTTTCATATACTATCATTGTTGTTCTTAATGTTAGAACAAGCCTTCTCCTCTTGCGGTTTTCCTTCACGTGCCATCTAAAATCTCAAAATAAAAAATCATCAAATTATACAAAATCATAAATATCAAAAAATCCAAAATCATAAAAAATCAAAATATCCAAAATCATAAAAATCAAAATGTCTAAAATCAAAAATTCAAAATATCAAAACAAAAAATAAACAAAATATCCAAAATCATAAAAATTAAAATTTCTAAAATCAAAACATCCAAAATAAAAAAATTAAAATCAAAATCATAAAAATAATTAAAAATACAAAATATCCAAAATCATAAAAATCCAAAATATTTGAATTAGAATCAAAGTCTCCAAAATAAAATAAATCAAAATATCCAAAATAATAAAAATCAAAATATCCAAAATTATAAAAACCAAAATAAGAAAAATCAAAACATCGATAATCATAACAATCGAAATATCCAAAATCATAAACATCAAAATATCTCAAAAATTTAAAAAATCAAAACATCAATAATCACAATAAGGCCTTACCCGCGTGTAGGTATGCTCTTTCCTTTCTTTCCATCCTTCCGGGCATTATCCATCATTATTGTAATTTCATTGATCTTTTGATTAGTCTATTAACACTTATTATGTGACCTTGGTCTTTCATTACCTTGGTAAATTAAAGAATTATTGTCCTCTTAGAGATCCTATAACTATCATGCACTTAATAATATTGTCACGAAGACCCGTAGGCATATCTATTGACACTATCCAATGTCGTCAACACCATCACTTGTACATCCTTCTATCTAGCCACTAGTTGTTATCAATCCCTCATAATAATTGAGAGAGTTGAATACCTTTTTAGAAGCCAATCGAAATAATAAAAGCAATTAAAAAATCAAAATCAAAATGCACAAATCAAAATAATATCAAAACTCGTTTAGGGGTGTCTCAAGTATCTCTACCGGGTATGAATACTTGGCTGACATAGAGAAAATGTTTTGACTATAATTAGATACATCTTCATCGTGGATATTGTGAACAAATGAAAAACTTAGCTAAAGTGAAAGACAAGGAAATAAACAATGAAAACCTTTCTCCAAGATTCTCTTAGAAACCTCAAGATGAGATTGTGAAGTGTTACACTTGTAGAATATTTTGAAATGGTTGATTGTGGGTGCTCCAAATTTTCTTCCAAATGGAGGAGGAAATGCTACGAGCAAGGATGAACACGAGGATGCATTCAAATGGAAAATGAGAAGAGGTTTGTTGTAATTACACAAATCTTCCAAGGATTGTTTGCAAAGGATATAGCCTGTTATTTATAATGGAAGGAGAGGTTATGGAGTGGTTGAAGATTCATAATGAGGTTTGAATGCATATTCTTAAAATAACATTGGAGGAGGTTGCAATAGTTCAAATGGATTGAATATCCATTAAGGGGTAGTAAATTTTTGTTTTATTCAATGAGGTGGTTGTACATGTATTTTTACTGCTTCCACCTTTGTAGGATTCTAGAAGTGGAGTGTAGTGGAGTGACTAGGATAGTGAAGTGGAGTGTGAGTAGATAAATAGATTTATTTCTATTTAAATAACTAATTTAATTAGTTAAGGGATGTGAGTGGGTAAATAACTATTTAATTAAATAAATATTTAATTAAATTAACTAAGGATGATATAATTAATTTAATTAATTCTAAAGGGTTATAAATTGGCACATTATGCAAAGGATATAGATATCCAAGGATAGGCTAGAAATAAGCATGTATTTTTAGGGTGTCTACATTTTCCCCTCTTTAAAGTGTTATTACAAAGTAATAACATTTTAAAGATAGTAGACATATGTAGACCAATGAATGGATGACATGGAAACATGGTGGATGGTCTTGATTTTCCCGATGAAGCATTTGGATGCCCCAATGAGTTTGAAAGGTAAGGGAATGCTCCCTCAAGCAGATGATGTGACACACCAAAGTGGTGGACAGGGGCTTGAGAGGAAGAAGGCAATGAATTTGAAGGAGGATGGGAGGGATTGTGCTCATAACATGAGATTCCATTTAGAGAGTGAAAGTTAGAGGAACCTTATTTTGCTATTACACAATAGAGTTATCACCATGATTATTAAGGAATCATGATGTGTATCCCATTATGTATGCAACAAAATATATAACAAAGAAAAGAGAAAAGTAAAACAAACCCAATATACACCGTAAAAGTATGCACCATGGCTATGAAGAAGCCAAGATGATAATGAAATACGTGTAATTGATCCAAAAATAATATCAACAATGCAACATAACTTGAAAAAAGACAATTTGTTATGCCCCTAATGCATGCCACAATGATAAGTAAGCATATTTAAATTCCCCCAAGTAATAACACTAAAATGCCAAGGGATAGGATCATACCGAAGAGCAAAGTAACTACTCCTCATGACACTCTTGTTGGATCCACATTGAAAATTAATTTGAGAGTTAAAAAGTATTGTTACCCCAAGAAATAACACCTGAAATGCAAGGAAGGAATGAGAGATGAGATTGCCCTAAATGAGGATACACACGAGGGAAATGATTGATTTGACTTTCCCAAGAAGAGATATTAACATGCAAGGGGAAGATGATTTATCGTGATAGTCATAAGATGAATGGAACAATCACTGGGGTAGTAGTTAAAAGTTTTATTTTATCAATTTGTGTTGTACTATTTGAATGTTTGAGGATTTTGTAATTTTTAGGATTTTGTGATTATTTGAATGTTTTTGGATTTTAATAATGTTTGTGAATTTTTTTTTAATTTTGGGGATATATGATTTGTGTTTGATTTTGTGATATTTGACTTGGAAATGAAGGCAAAGGCTAAACAAAATGAGAGCCACATGGTAGGGACTTTCTCGAATTGCTTTGATGAAGCATGTAAATGCCTCAACGAGTCCAAATGAGTTAATTAGAGTTCCAAAGTGAGTGGGTGTGCACCAAAATAAAATGAAGCATAACCGATCGAGAGGAGAGAGAAGAGGCCACAGATGAAAGGCGAAGAAAAATGAGTAATTTGGTCACAATTTCCAAAAATAGAAGAATTAGGGTTAGAAGGCTATAAATAGATGGGTGGGAGGGTTGGAAAAGATCATATGTCATTTGTGCTTATAGAATCATTTTGTTATTTGAGTGAGATTTGACCTATGAAATTTGATAGAGATGGCTCCGATCGCAACAAAACATCATGCGGATCGTGTTTGCGAATTCGGGTGAAGGCCAGATAAGGGTGCCGTAGTACGTAGCTCAAAAAAATTAAAATTTTAATACATTTATTACTAGTTAGGTGAAGTATAAAAATAAAATTTAATGTTAGCGCATGCACTTGTGCACTAGCATAGCCTAAGGAATGTGTTAGCGTTCAACCGAGGGTATAAGCATGATAGGAGGACTATGCTAGTGTGTTACATGTGCTAGCAATTAAGTGAGAGTGTGAGAATTAATGTGGATGATTTAGCGTGAGTGCACTAACATTGTAGTGGATGCACTAGCGTGAACATGCTAGCGATGAAGTGTACTTACTAGCATACAAGTGCATGTGTTAGCATGCCAATAAGTGCGCTAGCATCACTAGGTAATTTTTAGAAGAAATTTTAGGGGATAGAATAGAGGAAAGATGATTTAATAGTGCTTTTGAATGGTTTTCAAGGAGACCATTAATGTTAGACGTGCAAGAGTGCCACGATAATCATGGTCATTTTAGAGGAGTTCCACTCGTAGTTAGCAGAGATATTTGGTCATACTCTTAGAGGTAACTAGATTGACATATATTATGCAACTACCTCACATTATATTGGATAATTGTTTATTGGTATTGTGCTGGTTGAGCGATGGCACAAAGAGACTTAGACATTTAGGTAGCTTACTAGTGAGATGATGGTGACCTTATATGATGTGCATAACATCCTTCGGGGTGCTAATAAAGGGTAGAATAGTATAGTGTGATGGAATCCCACGTGGATATTAGGAAACATATGGGACCTATTTTTGATGGAGGATATACTCAAAGAGGCCATGGTGGTGCACCTATATGAGTGCATGAATGAAAGATCGATGTAAGACCGCTATTTATCTACCGCTATTTAATTCATGATAAGAGTGATTCTCATTTTTAGTTGGGTCGATAGGTTTAGTCACATAGTTGATGGAGGGTGAGGTATTTTCATTGGGATAGTGTATCCTAGCACACTTATACATAAACTTACATTTGATATTCTATAGATGTATGAGGAGTTTAAGCCCATCAATATTGTTACTGAGATATGTGCATGGGACCATATAGCTATTAGGTGGCCCAAGGGGATTCTCGAGTGACAGAATTTGAATGAGCCCTAATCCTTGGGATGAGAGATTATAGGTGCTCGTCAAAGAAGCCACATAGGATATATATCCTTTATAGGTGGGCATTTGATGATATATAGCTTTACATGGTGACATAGAGACCATATAGATTATATTAGTAGACCATAAATGGAATAGATTTGTCTACACCTAAGGTGGACCACTTTATTATCGGCGGTCACACCACATCTTAGAGATGTACATGGCGAGAAAGGGTCAAAGCGATAGTTTGGAGTTATATAGGGAATACTTGGTGGTGATCGATGGTATGAGCAAGTAACACGTGAGACAATGGACTTTGGTCCATAGATCGGGAGAGAGATGTGAGGGATAGTTTGTTTGGAGTCATTCCATAGGCATGGGATGTTTGTGCTCAAAAATTGATCCAAGAGCTACACTACATTACACTACATGATATGCAATGATCATGCCTAGATGAATCACCGTAGGTAGCTATAACAGATTAGGATAACAACAAAAACCATGGGTGGGCCACAGAGAGGAGCTAGGGGTAGATTAGGCTAGGACAAGGCTGAGAAATATTTATAGGGATGGGGATGGGGATAGGGACATGCACAAGGTCCACATATATAGGCTTCATAGGGTCCATAAGTTTAGGTGACGTAGGGGCCGCATAATACATATGCCACATCAACTTCCAATACATGTGTCTTTGGTGCAAAGTTGTGACCCAACCATAGGTTCCATTAGTGCACATTCTAGTGGTGTAGATGTAGGTATCGTTATAGGTACCCTTATAGATTTAGGGGTAGGGATAGGGTCCACATATTCCCTTTCAAATGAAGGTGCCATTTTAGGTACTGTACAAGGTCCACTATCGCTATCTAGACCACCCAATTTGGGAGTCAAAGGAATTGGAGGGGGATATGAAGATGGAGGTGGTGATAGATGGGGAGCCATAGGAGGATGGGATGTGTAGAAGTAGAGTGCATATGTGCAATCTGTTGTTTGAAATTAGGACATTGAGAGGGGGTGAATCAATGTATGTTCAATTTTAATTCATAATTTAATTCACTTAATTTGTACCATAAAAAACAAAAAAAACATTCACAAGCAGATAAAATGAGATAAAGCACACAGAGACATGATTTAATGTGGGAAACCCAAACTAGGAGAAAAACCCATTGAAACCAAGAACTAGCTTAGGACAAGAATGTCCTGCAAATGTTACATTGATTTCATGGTTGAGCTTCAACTCAACCTGGAGCTGTAACTCCAAAATTTAACCAAGCAACCATTACTCAATATTTCATAAGCTTCAACTTGTCCTGGAAGCTTCAACTCCCAAAAATAAACTAGGCTTCTACCTACTTCTTCTGCAAGCTTCAACTCACAAGGAAACAACTACTTCCTCTTTCTAAGCTACAACTTAGACTTTGAAACACTTTTGATCACACACATTTCATTGTCTTTTACAACTGATAGTGACCAATAGATTAGCTCACTTTTCTTCTCGTTCTACCCCATAAATAACTTATCTTTTACTCATCAACTCAACACCTTATTTATGTCATACAAGGCTCATAATCACTAGTACTTTCATATCACTCTTTCATTCAAAGAATCATTCATTCCTAATGCACTAGTTTAGTCATGAAGACACTACTTATTCATCTCACATAGTTCATGGTTTCAAGGCCCTCTTTATCTCTCCTTTCAAAGCACATATTTGCACCTAGTCTTGATTCATCTACACTTGATTCTTCATTCACAAGTACATGGTTTTCATAATTTTAACCTTACTCATTTGATCTCGACACCCAAGTATATTTTGTTCATGTTCAATCATGTATGCTCCAATTAGCCTTCATATAAATTCAATCAAGTCCTTATCTCAAGCTCATCTATCACTTGGATTTTTCTATTGAAAGTCATTCAATCACACTCCTATCTTACTTGATATCAACTTTCAATTCTCACTTATACTTAAGTTCATTTAATGTATGCTAAGGTATCATCAACTATATCCAGAACTTCTTCAACTCACAACTACTACATCTTTTTCATCTTAAAAAAACAAGAAAAAAATAAGATGGCCAATTTTTTTTTCAACCAAGACTTAGTCTCTGTATTTTCAACTTCCTCTATGTGACTTTGCATATCACTACCTAAAACAAACCATACAAATGAGAGAAAGAGATATTTTAATGTAACTCCCTTGAGATGTCATGATAACAACTATTATGTTTCAGTTGCCCCTTTGTCTTTTGCGAGTCTTAGAGATTCCCTAAAGTGTAATGATGACTAAAGAAATCTTCTAAATTTCCTTGTGCTCTTTCATACCTGCCATAATTGTCATGACTCTCCTAACCTCTGTAGATTACAAATTTTAATAGTCAATATTTTCCTAACTTCAAATTTTAGTGATTGAAATTTTTGTAGAAGACTTAAGATTATTATCCAAGTATCCTTTGCATGTCTATTAAGCATAACAAGTTTTGAGATGCTTCATATTCTTCATAACTCATAACTAGGATAGAATAAGAGGAATTTCAATAAATTTCAAACCTTGAGAATGTTGATGAAAGAGTGCTTCATCATCTATAATAGTCGGTTTGTTTTTGTATCACTAATCATCTTCATGGTTTATAGGTTCTTGAGACACAATTATGATGTTTCTTAACACACTACCATGACATGATCCCTTAGCTTCTTTGTAGTTCTTCACTAAGATGTTTTCATCCTAAACCATTGTTCTAGGGGTTTAGTTAAATGATCCTGGAACTTCTAGCCAAAATTTCCCTTGTTCTACTTCTCAAGTAGTTCCTTTGAAAAATTCAAGCTCTGAATGTATTTCTCTACTTCCTTACCTGTTACAACCGGGACTTGTCAGAATGTTTCCCATAACTTTAAGAACCCCGAGTAGTGGTTTTCGTTTTAGACTTCTAAATTTAAAAATCATTGGAGAAATCTAAGACAGAGATATATATATAGAATTTCAACAAAACCACTAGTGGAAACTCTTTATAACCACATCTCTTTCTCCTAAATCCTAACCGAGGGTTTCTACGAAACTATCAAGCTCGTGAAAAGAAATATTTCTACGACAACATTTTTACTCACCTTTGAAATCTCCAACCACCTCCTTTGGGTTTATGTGAATGATCTTGATCCTTTCAAACTAATAGTAGATCAATTACTCACTATTTGCAAAGAATGAAGTAAATACATGTGATATAGTCTTAAGGTTCTCACCTAGCATAATCACTCCTCCTCAACGACCTCTTTCACGTTTTCACAAGACCAATGTGTATCCTTTCAGTGCTAAAACACAATATTTCAAACCTTAACAACTAATCTTGATGTAAATCATCTTTCAAGTGAAGTCTCAAGGTTATGATCTCCTTCTAATTGGTTATCAACCCCTAGTGATTCCTCCGTAGTATCATCCTTCCTCCCTTCAACCTTAATCACCCTTATATATTGGAAAGTATGATTCAAAGGATATCTCATAGTCTACTACAATTTTGCATATTAAAAAAGGTAAAAGGATCACATAGGAATTAGTGTGAATTCATAAGAAAATACCTCTTGCCATTTACAATCCTAAGTAAACACATGCATCCCAGCTTATCATCAAAAGAATCAAACTATACATAATAAATTAATACACATACTTTGTTTGAAAACATATGCCTTTGTCTTCCATCTTAGAGCTCCGCCTTTCTCTTGCAAACCATAGTATAATCTTCTTGACCGAGATAATACATAGAAGATTTATGAAAATGTGTTTCATCTTCAAAAACTCATCATAGGTGTATACTAAGAGCCTCATCAACTCAAAATACATGTGGAAGGTGATTATGACCATTTATATCTCAATATTGAGTTTAAGTACAACCAACATAATCGTACCTTTCATAACATCATACTTGAATATACACATCTTGCACAAAACTAAGTGGACTGTAAGGAGTTATTATGCTTGAAGTGCCAAGACATCATTTGTCTTGGAAGAATCCTAATTTGTCCCTAATAACTTAAATCAATTCACACAAGAGTTTTGGAGATAGAAAACTCATTTCATTCCTATCATTTCAAGAAGAATGCTTGAGGAGAGAGAAACCCTCTTAGAAGAAAAATGAACACAACTTATTTGTTTCTTATCTAATTTACCTCAAACTTTTTGCAAACTTTTAGGCTTAGAGTTCTATTCAAAAATTCCTTCTATGATTTATTTGAAGGAGGCTTGACATTTGTTTTAGATGTTAAGAAGATAAAGCGCTAAATTTACATTCCTTAGAAACCAGTTTTAGAAAAACTTGCATAACTTCCACAAACTTCTTAAAAACTTGATGAAACTTGACATGAAGCACTACAACACACCCCTCTACACACTCCATAGGTTGGTTTTCCATAAATTTTCTTATACAACTCAGACCTATCTCATTTACCTCAACATTCATTGTCAGTCCTCAAAGGTAGTTTTGGTGAACATTTGAATTTTGCCTCCAGGAGCTAAAATAAGCCTTGTGAATGCTTATCTAGGATTTCCATGACTTGCATTGAGATCTTACACCTCATTAGGATCTAGAACTAGGCCTAAAAAAACCAGTTACAACTATGTCTCCCAACATTTTACCTATTGCTCATTACAAAACTCTTGCACATGTTAGAATCATCATGTATAACCTATAGAACACCCGAACCAAACACACCAACCATCTCCATACCTCCAATGGGATCCTACCTTATGGACATGCCTATAACACACTTTGAAACCATCCTTGATGCTCAATGAACCTCGTTAAGGCATAACCAATCAACCTTCATGTCCCTAAACAAAGTATTATATCATCACTCACACCTTTTCCATCAATTCCACTTGACATCAATGATAACACCAATGCACTAAGATTAAAAAAATTTAGATGTAGGTGCTATTTCAAGCACTAATCTTGGTCCATTATCACCACCTAGACCACCCATTTTGGGGGTCGGAGGATTTGGAGGGGAGATGGAGATGGAGGTGGTGATGGATGGGGAGCCATAGGAGAATTATATGTGTGGAAGTACGGTGCACAGTGCATGCACAAGCACATATACCAACCCTAGGTCCATCGACGATTGAGCTTATAGCACAAGTGCAACAAGTCATTGCAAAGAGAGATTTATATGTGATGTAGAGAGATGTAGCATTCATTACAATACAAAACCTATACAGGCTCCTAGATTAGAGGACCATAAAGAGAGATGAGTCAAGGAAAGAAATACAATAGAGGACTACATAGGGGGATCAAGTTGTTAAATAGGTGTTGCAGGTGACCGTGGAGAGAGATGTTACTCGACACGTGGTAGAGGTAGATTATTTGCATGATGTGATACAAGATGTTATTGTAACATTATAGGAGATACGCTACTATAGAGCCTTGTACGAGAACACAATCCCTAAGGGCCGAGAGAGCTCTAGAGTATAGTCATAGGACACCCAACTGGTCTACTAGGTCACATAGACCATCGAGACGAATGAGATAAATGTAGATGCCACCTTCTAGAGATAAACCAGTAATCCTAACATAAAAGAGAGTCATGGATGACTCATTATTGGATGATGTATTGTATATTTTTGTATATATCTCAAGATGAAGGCACATTTTTGTAGATCAATTCCCTTGAGAATTTTTGATATAACATACATGGACACTTTTTAATGATATGAACATGATGTCATGATTACTATGATGTTTATTATTATTCGATGTAATTATGATAAATGATGGTATTCATTAGAGTAGATGATAATGTGATTTATTATGAATGTATGATGATTATATGTTTATAGCGTAACTTACATGTGCGTATCTTAGCTTTTATTCTTGATGTATGATGATTATGTATATATGATGTTATATGCACGATGATATTAACAAAGTTCTTGCACTAAGGAAAAATACAAAGAAATGAAAACAAATCCAATTAGACACAATAAAGGAAAATACACCATGGATTTTTATAAACCATGATGATAACACAAGTACTTGCAATTGGTTAAAAAACAAAAAAAACATGTCAAACAAACCCAATATGAATAGTAAATTGACTACACCAAAGTTATACATGAACTAGGATGCTAACAATTTTCCTACAACTGGTCTACAAAAAGGTAAACAAAGTACAACAAAATCTATATACACATAGGTTTGATAAACACCCTATAAAGAAAAGACGTGTAATAGGTAGAAAAATGCCATGAAACAAAGAAAAATGAGCCAAGATAACAACTGAATATAGATAATTGATCAACACAAAAACAAGGAATTTTAAACACAAACCCAATGTGTAAAGAAAAATGAGCACAACAAAGTGAATAATGAGCCTATCTATCTTACCTCCTACAATTGGTCAAAGACATGTACAAGAATATATATATATATATATATATATATATATATATATATATATATATATATATATATATATATATATATATATATAATAACACAAACAAGGTTATATACAAATCGATAATGCTAACAAATTTACAACACAAATGAATAATGCCACACAATCTATAATAATGGCCTCTAATTACATCCCTAATGTGTTCCATAATGAAGAATAGGAAGATACGAATTCCCCCAAATAATAAAAATGAAACACAAGGGGATTTGATTAGACCAAAGAGCGGAGTAACTACTCCTCATGACACTCTTGTTGGATCCCATTGAAGATCAATATGAAATTGGATTAAATCAGTTTTCTAAGAAATGACACTAAAATGTTAGGAAAAACTTGAGAACCAAGTATACACCAAATGATATTATATGTGAAGGGTTAGTTGATTGTCTTTCCCGGGAAAGGATGCATGTTGAGGGTAAGAAGAGTGATTATTATAAGATGATATGGAACGTTCATAGGATTGTAGTCACCGGAAATATTAGAAGTTGTGTTGACATTTGCCAAGGTTTTGTAAAACATTTTCTGAATGTTCATGTTTTTTTATTGTTTTGACCTTTTTTTGGTTTTAAAAGTTTTATACTATTTTTTGGTTTTTAAAAGTTTTATACTATTTTTTGGTTTTTGATTTATATATATTTTTTGATTTTTTGAAAGGTTTATACATATGCCAATGAAGAAGGAAAGGTGTCCCTAAATCTCGCTAAGCATGGAACAAATGAATAATCCTAACAAAACCAAGAGATGGGACATAATGGAAGTGGGTGAGTATGATTAAACAAACATGGGGTTCACAACCTAACTAGAAGGATCACATGACACAAGGTGGTTTGGAAGGATGCAACAAACACCACATAATGGAGGGATGAAATAAGTGGTTTACGCTGGCATGCCCCGAATGCCAAGGATACTCTTAAAGGATTAAAGAGTAGTAATTTTTCAGATGAACCATAGTCTTGAGATCCTTAAGCTAGTGATAGAAAGGGGGGGAAGTGATATGCCCCCAAGTGTGCAAGTAATGGGGAACTATGTGATGGAGTGAGAAGGAACATGCCATGGGTCATGAGAAAGAATATGGTCGTCACAATGGTAGGTAGGGCGAGATTAGGACCAGTGTTAAGTTTTGGGTTGACAGGGGGGAAGCATAAAGAGGCCATCTAGAGTTTTTTGGTCTTGCTTAGTGAGTGGTTTCTTATTTGGAATTGGTAACATTGTAGAATACTTGATAGGAGGAGAGGAAAGAGGATGGATTTTGAGAGGTGGTTGCTTAGTTGGAATGGGTTGGATAGGATGCTCTTGAATGACCAAAGATGGAACATTAGTGAATATGGAATGGTGCTCATTAGACATAGAGGGTTTGGATTTGGGAGCCCATTGGGATTTAACAATTGAAGATGAGCATGAATGTTTTGTAGCAAATTAAATAAAACCCTGATGCTCAAGGTGCTTAATTATTCATTTTAAGGCATAACAATCATTGTCATGATGTCCATTAATTTTTTTGATGATTAAAAAATAGAATACCTATGTATTTAGCAAGCCGGCAAGGAGGGTAGCAATGAGTAGTTGGCAAGCTGGTCAATTGATGAGTTAGGAGCTTAGGAAAACTATCATGTTACTTAACGTTTAGATCAAACTTGAAAGGTGATAGTAGTGATAAGACTTGGGGTTCACTTATATGGGCACATGTAGAAGACATAGGTTTAGGATGATGTGTAAAAGAAGAACTAGTATGGGCATGAGAAACATCCTTGAGATGTTGGATTTCAACTGTGAGATATGTAATCGTGGTTTCTATAGCTTGATTTTTATCTTGAAATAAACAATGTAAATCCTGAATTGACTTGCAAATAGATTGATTGGTTTTGGTATTGAGACTAATAGGGTTATCATAAATATGATCAAAGGTGGCACTTACTTGTGTCGGTGGTATATTATGAGGGAGGTACATAATGTCTAGGGATTTTTGGAGAACATCTTTGTAAGGTGGGTACATTTGAAACAATTGATGTAAGGAGACTTTAAGAGCCATGCAAGAGGATAAGATAGAATAGGAAAAATAAGGATCCAAATGTTTGATCATGAGTGGGGTTCACCAAATGATTTAATAAAAATTAAATTAAATCTGATTGCAGAGTAATTGATGTAATAAATAATGTACACGTGCTAATATATAGTAAGACACAAACAACAAAGCATGTGCAATATGAAACCCTAAATAAGAAGAGGAGATGGAGGGACTTAGCTGATTTATGAATTAATAGGAAGTGATTTGGGTAGGTGAAATATGTAAACAAACTATAAACAATGTCGTCACTATAAACTAAAGGTTATGAGATCTGGAACTATGCCAAACAAATCACCTAGGAGAGGACATGAGCACTTTCCACCGTGTTCGAAACTGGGCGCTGGTGTCCAGGGAGATTATATGGATCTATACCTTTTAGGGTTGGATGATGTTCGATGTTGGTCTCTATTTTTCACTATCCGACCTATGACTACACTGTAACCTACAAGAAAGAAGTTCAACTACACATACCCACAAACCATATCAAATCTAAAAAGGAAAATGTAGAATAGGGAGTTGGACTGACCCGGTGGTCACCCAAAGAGTAAACTTATGAATGAGCACTACACTACATCTCAGACTCCATGTAGTTCTTGTGTGTGTGTAGAAATGATTTCATAGGATTCTCTTGTACAAGTTGCACAGTGATAACATGCTAGATCTATAATGTAGCAAATGTATAAAATGTGTGGGTTGAAATAGAATAGAATTCCCCCTCCTATTTTGTTTATGCATAAGTGATGTGACCCTTGTCTCTTGCATTTGTGCTATATGGATGCCTTTGTTGCTCTAGTTCCTTTGAATGCAAGCTTAGGTTGTGGTATGTAATGCATAGTGCTTGTCACTTCATTTTGAAAACATAATTATGTATTTATATGATTCCCTTGTTTGAATTTCATAATTTATAATTGAAAGGCTAACCCAAAGTGAAGAAAAGTAATTAAGAAGCAAAAGGGGTCCAAAAGGATAAGAAAAAGATAAAGAGAGACATGAATGCCTAAGAGGAAAAAAGTGCACAATGCTAGTGTCCCGACTGGTACTAGTGTTTGAGGTGAAAGAAATATAAAAAAATTAAATGTCGACAAGAGTGTAAGATGTATAAAGCCAATAAAAGTGTAGAAGATAAAGCAAAAGGATAAAGGGAGTTGTCAATTACTAGTTTTATTGCTTAGGAATCATGTAAATGCTAGCATGCTTTTAGGACCTATAAATGTACCCAAGTGCATAGATTTTGTGACTATAGAAGGGAGAAATCTTCTTTTTCAAAATTATGTTCATTAGTCAAGTTTTCATGTTGGAATGCATTTGAAACATCCTCCTTCTCATGATCCACATTGTTTATCATTTGGGGATTGACTTCTTCCAAGTCATGGTATGCCCGATCTTCATAATCATGATAAAAGAAATGAAGTACAATCACAAATTGTTGTTACTAGTTTTATCACTTAGGGTTAATAAGTTTTAGTTTTCGAATGTTTGTGTTGTAACGAAAAGGTTTAAAAATGATGCCCCAAGAAAGGATATATATGCCGGGGGAATAACGGAGGACACAAACTTTGCCCCAAGTAGTGATAATAAATGATAATGGAGAATATAGGACCAACCCAAACTTTACATCCAATCTTTCAATAAGCAACTTTGTTGTATCATTTTTCCCCTATGATCTACATCATCAACCTTTATTAAAATAAACAAAAGTGTAAGATAACATGAAAAGCTAAATTACTAACATTTGTTCATTGCTAAAAATATGTAACTCCATGCAACATACATAATGCAATGCAATATGAGAAAGTAAAATGATGCTTAACTCCATGCAACATACATAATGCAATGTAATACGAGAAAGTAAACCAGCTAACCTAACAGAAAAAAGTACAATCACACATATGCGATAAAACTAATAAGTACAATCACACATTTTTGTTACTATTTTTATCGCTTAGGGTTAATAAGTTTTAGTTTCCGAATGTTCATGTTGTAATGACAAGGTTAAAAATGATACCCCAAGAAAGGATATATGCAAGGGGAATAACAAAGGACACAAGTAGTCCCATGGAAAGCATTCTGTAATATGAAACAATCTTTGACAACTCACTATTGCATGGGAGTACCGACATAGTAAGCAAACCAACTTTGTTAATAGAGGTAGATCACGATGATCCACAAGTCATTTGAGATAAGAACAAGCAAGAACTTAAGAAATATGCTTTTACAGGACAAATTTTAATGTTCGAGGACAATGCATTTGATACATGTTTTAACTTGCTTGCATCTCGTTTACCAATTTTTGCAAAGTTTTAAATTTTTATAATTTTTGGATTTTTAATGATTTTACCATTTTTTTGGGTTTTTGATTGTTTTACAATTTTTTTGGGTTTTTTGAAACATATTTGAATGTTTTTTTATTTTTTTAGAAGTTTTTTGAAGCTATGTACAAGAAACAAAGAAATGTGGATGCCCCAGCGATAGATGGGATGTACAAGGGTAGAATGCCACGCATATGTGTAAGAAACAAAAATGAAAAATTTCCCCAACATTAGATGGGAATATTCAAAGGAAAAATATTCATGAGCGAGAAGTTGGATCGGGGCCAATATAGACAGTTTCAACATGATGATGAACGTAACCTAATGATGTGCTTGGAAGCAACAAGGATGCCTCTATTGTAAGCTAGCGAAGAAACTCATGATAGAGTAGAAGTAGAAGATTGTGTTTGTGAAAGCCGAAAAAGGTTCCCACAAACATGGAAAAAGACAATCTTATACACATGGATGTTCGGATGAAGTAAAGAGCAACAACATTGTTGTGAATGTATCGTAGAAGCCTTGTGATGAAGAAGTGATTAGCCAAAGGAAATAATTGTGAGATAAGATACAAACTAGAGTAAGAGTATAAACAAGGTCCAAAAAAATACACTTGGTAACTGAATAATCTTGTTTTCTCATATAGATTCGGTGTGTGCATGTGAAATTTTATTACCTTTTAGGGAAGATTTGATAGACAACAAGTGAAGACACCTTAGACAATGTGTAGGAATGATGTATTTTTCAAAGTTGATTTATTTTTGAATGGATTGTGGAAGAAGAGTCGTACATTGCTCCGCTGCCATCTAGGCATCCATAGCCCCGACAGAGAAGTATTTGATTCTAATCACAATATTTCTCTACTGCTAGTTAGGCATCCATATCCATGGTAGAGATTATTGGAAATACCCCAAGAGATAGTTATATATCAATTTGCTTTTTCTTTTAGCTTTGGCTTTTTGATTTGATTGATTTTGTTTTTCTTTAAAACTTATTTCAGCTCTCTTGTTTGATAAGGGGTTAAGAACTACTGATGGCCTGATGGAAGGAGGTGGAAGTGATTATGATGATGAAATTGGCTAGTGTCAACAAATATGTCCAAAACTTATTCGCAACAAGTTTATTAGACGTTGATTGTGATAGGATCTCTAAGAGGTCGGTCGTTCTTGAATTTACCAAGGTGATGAAAGACCAAGGCCAAATGGATACTATAGAGATAAATGTTGCAAATTATGTGTGAATTGGCTAACCAAAATATCACCAAAGGGATGAAAATGGTAGGAAGACTTACAAAATAATAGCAAGGAAGGGAAGAAAGAACATCCATGTGTATGCATACTGATTGCCATGTGTGGTTTTGTACCTTTGATTTTGAATTTTTTTGAAATGTTTCTTTTATTTTATTTTTTTGTATTTTGAAAGGTGGGACTGACAAGGTCACTTGGTGTAAAAAAATCCAACAACAATGTTAGCGATTTCCTTAATAAGGAAGACTAGGTGTGTTTGCTTATCAAGAGTCACATTATCCTCGATCTCAATGATTGTGGTGAGATCATACTCAATAGATGATTATGTTTTATCATGAAACATGGATTTTGTAAGCGGGAGCTTGAGCTCCCTATCCAGAGGTTTATGAACTTTACACCATACTTGATGGTTGTGTTGATGTGCATTTTTGAATCGCGTTTGATTTTGAACTTTAAGATTATTTAAATTGTTGTGAGATTTGGAGCTCTTGGAATTTTTAATCGAGCTTGATGAAGAAACCGTTTAGGTTTCTTGTAAGCTATTACTTGACTTGTATGATCCCGAGAAGTGGGAGAAGAAATTAGACGAATAGAATTGTTGTGAGAAATGATGGTGGGCTTGCCACAATCATTATTAGAAGGCCAATATGATGGACGTAAAGGATATGGTCTAATAATTGAAGAGGATGGGCTACTAGGTGGTGTCCCATAGATTGAAGATAAATGGATACTAGGATATGGCCCTAAAATAAAAGATGAAGGACTACTTAGAGGTGTCCCATATATAGAAGAAGAAGATGGGCTACTAGGATGTGGCCCAAGAATCAAAGATGAGGGGTTTTAGGATGTGTCCCAAATATAGAAGAGGATTGTGACATGGGTGTTTAATTAGAAGAATTTGGGGTCGCCAAGTTCTTCAATGGAGGAAGAGGTTGTTGAGGTAGCGAATAAGGAAGGTCCTGTGAAACAAGGGAGGACCGCTGCTTAAGAACTAAATTATATGTTTGATTAGCGAGACTTGGGGCTATACGAATCTTTAAAGGAATATGTCATTTAGGTGATTGATAAGGGGAGTCCTACGAAGAGAGGGAGGACTGTAACTTAGGAGTCGAATGAGGTGAATAGATTTGATGAGAATCTTTAGAAGACCGAGGTGAATCTGAAGAATCAGAAGAATAGTTTGGATTGGAATTAAAAAGAGTGGGGAGAACCCGAATAATAATTTGGATTAGAAGCATCCAAACCATACCACCGACTATGAGATGAAGGTGGGGAATAGGGTACCTGAACGGGTTCTCTAACATGAAGAACCAAATGAGGCTTAGCCATGATGGGCATCCTTTGATGGGAATGCCGAAAATTTGATTCCTTAGTGTCATATGTATAAGGAACCTCATGATAGTTGGTCATTGTTGGCATTTGTGGGATACAAATTTCTAGACCAAGATAGTGTGATTGAACTCCTTTAATTGGAAGGAAGTCCTATGTTGATTTGGGCAACACAACAAAAACCAACTAGACATTTGGAAAACATGGGCCCTAAGACAAACCAAGCGACATAATGACGTCAAATCATTACAAAGAATACCAAACAATAAATGGTCACGAATCCGAAGGATCAATATGAACCTAAGGACACCAAATAATAAAGAATGACCTACCCTAACAAGGTAATATATGACAAGAGATATCTAAGACAATATAATGATGTATAAGACTCAAATCTAGTCACAACAAAAGTTTACTCCCTATGATTTTTTTGAGATAGGTTTGAAACAAAATAGTGACAACACAATATCACCGTTAGGTCAAGTTTGAAACAAACAAGACCTAAATGCTAAGAGAGTGTTGACGCGATCCTCTAACAAGGTATACTAAAACTAGTTTTTAGATACTAACAAAGTCTAAGTCTTGTAAAATGGAAGATACAAATGTGAGCAACGTAACAATGCTATTTGGACATGTTAACCAAGATTTGTAAGAAAGCAAGATTTTTAGTATCAAAATGGTGTTATAGTGATGTGAAAAAGTAACCTCAACACTTACAAAACTCAAGACAAGGATAGGATGTAAAAACTATGCCTAAGTATATCAAGGAATTATTATGCATGCAAGCAACATAATAATACAATGTAGATATTTAGGTCAAGTTTCACAATGGAAACAAGACGTAAATATCACAATTATATGATTATAATGTGGGCAACGTAAAAACTCAATATAAGTTAGTGATACGACCACCTAACTACAATGATAATAAGTCTCAATATGGGTTTGAGATAAGAGGGCCTACTAGATCATGAAGATGTACCATTTACACTTTCAACACTTGAATTCTAGTTGTTGCAAACCTAGTCATGCAAGTAGAATACAAAAGTGGTGGACATAATTATTTCTAGTAGGTATCTGTATATGTTTACTCTTCTTTTTTCTCAAAATTAGCAACAATAAAACAAAGGAGTAGACCAAGTGGTGATGAAAAATACTTGGTGTAACTTTGGCAGAGTTTCGCCTTGTCTTAGGACAAGTGAAAACTAGGTCAAAGTAACACTAAATAGATTTTGTGATGAAATGTCACACGAGTTTCAACTTTAAGAGATTCTTTCCCTTGTTTGAAAAACAAGAGTTTGAATCCAACAAAGTTGTCACTTTGTGAGAGCTCTCAAGTATAACAAATAAGACAAAATTGGCTCCAAGTCGACAAGATTTCCTAGGGTTATCTCTCTATGTGTCACAAGATATCTCTGCGATCTCGATTTACCAAGAAAGTCACATTGAATAACCTTGGAGTATCTCGACTTTAATTTTCCCCTTCAAGCATAATGAGCATAAAAATCGGGGTTCACTTTAAGAGACCTCTTGGAAATCGGAGGTGGAAAATCCTTGACGAATATCCCCGGAACCGGTTTCGATGGAAAGGTAATTTTTTTGGGGTTTTTGTAAAAAATTTTACCTAAAAGAAGATTTCATTTTCAATTCATGCGATAGAAAGGTTACAGACGTGTGACAAGAGATTTGTTGTCATGTAACAATAAATATTTTGTCACGCATCTACAGCCTCTGCCCTCCTATCACACGTCAATAAACTCTCCTTGTCACGTGTAAAAAAACTCTTTGTCGTGCGTCTCAGCTGCCACCTTCCTATCGCACCTCAAAAAATTCCTTTTCATGCGTAAAAAAACTCTCCTTTTCACACGTCAACAAAGCCTATGTCATGCATCTCAGTAACTCGCACCCTCATGTTGTGCGTCAACAAAATCTCCTTGTCACACGTCAAAAACTCTCCTTGTCGTGCATCAATAAAATCTCCTTGTCGCGTGTCAGTAGAACTTTCTTTTTGTGTATTTGCGAACAACATTTATTACTTGACTGCAAATCTGATGAATATCTATAAAACTACACTTCGTGTATTGGCCTCTGTTGCTTCGTAAGTTTACTGTATTTGATAATAGATATGCCCTCAGGTGGTAGGAGTGAGCTAGTGGTGTTCTACCTGGTGAATAATCTATGATTATATGGGGGATATTTTCAAGGGTAGGCGAAGGCGGACCCCCTAAAAAAATTAAACTATAATTTTTAGGTGAACAGTCACATCGACCCATGCCAAAAAAATTCATCTTATCAAAATTTTCAAAAATGAAATATTCACCATATTAGGAATATTTGCCACTAAAAAAACCCCGATAAATATGCGTTCGAGTTGTACTTTCAATGGTCGCAATGGAAATAACTTTGACTCTAATCTTTCAAGGCGTTACTAGTCGATTCAATAGTGTGGAGCACTTTTTTGTTTTGTTGACAAGGTTCCCTCTTGCATGAACTACATTGGGGTTCCTAGGACCACCCCCATTGTTATAGTTTAAGGCTTATGCTAAAGGGGTTATGTCCTAGTTTAAAGCGGATGAGCCATAGCTCTTAACCGAAACCTGCAATATGGTGTTTTGAATGGTGTGTTGGTGTATTTTTTTATCTTTTGGATTAAACAATTTGGTTTAGACCACTGGTGACAACCTACAACACACGTGAATGGTAGAATTTGGTTTGAAGAGAGCCCTCCTTTCTTTGGCAAGCGTTAGGTCATTCACACAAATGATTAGTAGTTCAAAAATATCTACAATATTATAAAAAAAAGATTGAGTGTTGCTTTTGGTTCTCAAGATCACACTAGGTGCAAGAGAAGAGCATATGCAACAAGTAAACCAACTAGATGAAAAGCTTGTAAATCAACTAACTACCATAAAAATTTGCAAATCAAGGTTTATTCTCAATTAATCTAAGTGATTCTTAATGAAAGACTAAAATTGATTTTGGTTCCCAAGATCACACTAGGTGCAAGGGAAGAGCATACACAAAATTTAGCCTTGATTATTTATCAAGTGAAAAATATCTTAAACTAAAAGATCAAATACATGCCAAAATGAAATTTTATTCCCTTAAGCATAACAATGAATGATGATTTTTCCTACTCAAAAAGTGGTTTAGAGGTGCTTTTGAATCTCAAGATCACATAAAGTGCAAGAGAAGAGCATACAAAACCCTATTCCAAACTCAAACAAAGCATGATAAAAAAATCACTCATAAAACCCTAAGCCAATTTTATCAAAAATCCCTTATCAAACCCTAAGGTAATTTTGTTAGAAATATTGCTCTAAAATCATAAAATTGACATAACAATAATTAAAAACCTTTGAAAAATGACAAACCCCAAAAATAGAAGTTGAAATTTTGAAGTTTGAGCAAACTTTACCTAAGTACACCAACGCACATATTTATGCACAAGCACATCCTATAGAGTATGGGTGTAGACCTCGAAGCATAGATACATGCATTCATGCATGCTTATATTAACTTTGCATAGTCAATTATGTATAGGCGTGGCTAGAGAGGTGTGGGCGTAAGTTTTGATGCACAGTGCAAGTTACACACAAAAAGAAAAATTCCTTTGATATAGAGGCATAACCTTGTTGAGTTGTGGAGCTCAATTACTTCAGATTAGCATGCAATGTAAAACTTGCTGGAAAACACAGAACCATCATCGATTAGGAGGGGCCGATCGGTCACCCAGACCGACATCGGTGGAGGAACCAACATCGGTTAGGGAAAACTAACATCGGTTACCTGTGCGTGAGTGTTTTACTTAACTATTGGGAATTAGATCTATTTTTAGCATTAAAGTAGATCTATTGATTGTAATTGCATGGCTAAGTACCATAAATTTATAAACGCCTATATAAGCATAAAAGCTAAGTTTTAGAAGTAAGAATTAACAAGAATTAAGAACTTAATTATTGTGAGAATATTTGTGAGTGAGAGAGAATTCTTGGAGAAGAAGCAAAAGCTCGAGAGAAATAAAGTACTTGTACATCTGAGAGGTGTGGAATATTATAAATCTTCATTGTATATCTTGTCAAAGATTTGAATAATAGATTGGATTGTTTCTTGGTGGACGTAGCTCACACTGGGTGAACCATGTTAAATCTGGTGTTGATTTATATCTCTTGTTTTGTATATTTCTTTTGGTAGAATATCCACTTTTATTTGCATGTATGCTTAGATATGATATATTATCTGTACAACCAATGTGTGCTAACCCCAACAACTGGTATCAGAGCTTTATTTAAGGGTTTTGTGTATTGACATATTTACTCACAGATGGTTTTTTGATTGAGTGGGAGCTACAACAATGGCAAAGAAAACAAATACAAGGTGGTGAAGTTTGATGGCTGAAATTATCAATTATGGAAGATGCAGATTGAGGATTATCTATATCAAAGAGATTTGTATTTACCATTGGATGAAAATTCTAGACCTACAAAGATGACTGATGAAGAATGGAAGATTCTTGACAGAAAGGCTTTGGGATCTATAAGATTGAGCCTAGCAGCATCTGTGGCTTCCAATAATACAGATAAATTCTACGGTAGAGTTAATGAAATCTCTTTCTAATTTATATGAAAGACCTAGTGCTTCAAATAAAGTTTATTTGATGAAGAAATTATTTAGTTCTAAGATGCATGAAGGTGGATCTGCATCTAGTCATTTAAATGATTTCAGATATATTGTAAATCAGTTAAAATTGGTTTATATACCGTTTGATGATGAAGTAAAAACACTTTTATTCTTATGTTCTTTGCCTGATACTTGGGATAACTTGGTAATGGCAGTTAGTAATACAACATCTGCTAATAATATTATGAAGTTTGATGATGTGGTTAGTATAATCTTGAATGAAAAATTTCACAGGAAGAGTACAGGGGAATAATCATTTGGGAATGCTTTGAATATAGAAAGTAGGGGTAGGCAGAAGGAGAGATCCAAGAGTAAGAGTAATGGGAAATCAAAGTCAAGGGATAGCAGATCTAAATCTAGAAGTAAGGGAATTACTTGTTGGAAATGTGGAAAGAAAGGACATGCAAAGAAAGATTGTTGGTCAAAAGACAAAGAGAACCAACAACCAGACAAAGGTAAAGAATTAAATCTTACTGCATCAGAGGTAATGTAAGATGCTCTTATTCTTTCTTTAGATAATAGAATTGAATCATGGGTTTTAGATTCAGGAGCTTCTTTCCATGCAACCCCTAATAAGGGTTATTTCAAAAATTATGTCCAGGGAAATTTTGGGCATGTTTATTTGGGTGATGATGAACCTTGTAGTATTATTGGTAAAGGGGAAGTTCATCTAAAATTATAGAATGAAAATACATGGGTATTGAAAGATGTGAGGCATGTGCCAAGCCTTAGGAGGAATCTTATTTCTGCAGGGCAGCTAGGTGAAGCTGGTTGCATGGTTACTTTTACAGAGACTTTTGGCGAGTCACCAAGGGTTCTCTTATTGCGGCAAGAGATAAGAAGGTATGAACATTATATTTATCTACCTATGTTATCGATTCCTTTTCGCATTATCAACTTGATTCAAATGCATGCATGTGGCATAACCGGTTGGGCCATATGAGTCAAAAAGGAATGTAGATCTTAAAGGTTAATAGTAATTTATCGTATTTGAAAGATTGAGATATTGATTTCTGAGCATTTGTCTTTGGAAAGCAAAAGAAAGTGAGCTTTCTCAAAGTTGGGGCAACTAAGAAGGAGTATAAATTATATCTTGTACACTCGGATGTGTGGGGACTAGCTCAAGTAACTTCTCACGGAAGATCCCAATATTATTTTACTTTCATTGATAATGCTACAAGAAAGGTATGAGTCTATTGTATTAAACATAAATATGATATTTTGAGATTTTTAAAAGATGGAAAGCCCTTGTTGAGAATGAATCAAATTCAAAGTTAAAGTGCCTTAGATTTGACAATGGTGGTGAATACTGTAACAAAGATTTCAATGATTATTGTTCAATGAATGTGATACATAGAGAAAGAACGGTTCCAAGAACACCACATGAGAATGGTGTTACAAAGAGAATGAACAAGACAATCATGGAATGTGCTAGAAGTATGAGGATACATTCTGGATTGCCCTTGCAATTTTGGACAGAAGCAGTTGATACATCAATTTATTTGATTAACCGTGGGCCTTCAAGTTCACTAGATGGAGGAATACCAGGGGATGGTTGGACTGGAAAAGAGGTAGATCTTTCTTTTCTTAAATTTTTAGTTCAGAAGATTTTGTGCATGTTGATAAGGAAAATAGAAAAAAATTGGATGCAAAATCCAAGAGATGTACTTTCATTGGTTATGGATCTGGTGATTTTAGATTCCATTTTTGGGATTTAGAGAATTCTAAAATTATTAGGATTCATGATGTTGAATGGAATGAAAAGAGAATGTACAGGGATCAAATTTTGGTACCTAAGGATGAACCGGTTGAGAAGTTTGTGAATGAAAATGAACTCTTGTATTTAAAAGTATTATCTATAGGGTTACATAGGAACGGTGTCGGTTTACTCATGACCGACATCGGTCAGCCAGAACCGTATCGGTTACGAAAGAGCCAAACCGGTATCGGTTATAGAAGAGCCAAATCGACATCGGTTAGTAGAAATGACGTCGGTTATAGGTGACTAGCATCGGTCACTATCAGACTTGGATACAAATGTCCAGGAGGTCCAGATTGAGCCTCCGATACCCCAAAATCCTATGAGAAGTTCAAAAAGGGTAAGTAAAGATCCAGAAAGATTTACACCACCTCTATTTTATTTATTATTGATTGATAATGGTGAACTAGAAAGTTTTTAAGAAACAATGCATGATAAGACCCATGTCCAATGGGAGCATGGCATGGATGATGAGATGGACTCCTTGGAACATAATCAGACTTGGGATTTGGTTAAGTTGTCAGCAGGTAAGAGGACATTACAGAACAAGTGAGTTTACAGGATCAAGGAAGAAGAGGGTGGATAGAAAAGGTACAAGGCAAGGCTTGTAGTAAAGGGATTTACACAGAAATCAGGTATTGACTTTGGTGAAATATTTTCTCCTGTTGTTAAGATGACTTCTATTCATACTGTATTGAGTTTAGTTATAGTAGAAGATTTGAATTTAAAGAAACTAGATGTGAAGATGGATTTCCTTCATGGTGATTTGGATGAAGAGATTTATATGCAAAGAACCGCTTGGGTATGAAGTCAAGGGTAAGGAGAAATTAGTGTGTAGGTTGAAAAAGAGCCTATATGGGCTCAAGCAAGCTCCAAGGAAATGGTACATGAGGTTTGATAGTTTTATGCATGAGCATGGTTACTTGAGATGTGAATCTAACCATTGTGTTTATTTCAAGAAGCTTGAAAATGGGAGCTATATTATTTTGTTACTATATGTGGATGATATGCTTATTGCAGGATCTAGTATGTAGGACATTGGTGAGCTTAAGGGAAAGCTAGCTCACACATTTTCTATGAAGGATTTAGGAGTTGCAAAAAGAATCCTTGGCATGCAAATACACAGAGACAGAAAAACAAGAAATTATATTTGTCTTAGGAGGATTATATCTACAGGGTGTTAGAAAGGTTCAAGATGCAGAATGTAAAACCCGTTAGTACACCTATGGCTAGACAATTGAAATTAAACAAAGATCGGTGTCCATAATCACATGAGGAAGTCAAATACATGACACGAGTGTCATATGCTTCAATAGTTGGGAGTCTCATGTATGCTATGGTTTGTACCGCATAAGAAATTACACAGGTAGTACGAGTTGTGATTAGATATATGGCTAATCCAGGTAAAGAGCATTGGAAAGAAGTTCAATTGATACTCAGGTATTTGAAAGGGACATCTAGCATGTAGTTATGCTATGAAGGTTTGGATATTTCATTATGTGGCTATGTTGATTCGGATATGGCTAGAGATCTGGATGGTAGGAGGAGCACTACTAGGATATATTTTCACAGTAGGTGGGATGATAGTTAGCTAGATTTAAAGATTGCAGAAGGTTGTGGCTTTGTCTACTACAAGGTAGAGTATGTTGCAGCCACAGAGGCTAGCGAGGAGATGATATGGATGAGTAGGTTCATGGAAGAGTTGGGAAAGGATAAAGATGCTTGCAAATTGTTTAGTGATAGTTAGAGTGTAATTCATTTGGCAAAGAACTAGGCGTTTCTTTCGAGAACAAAACACATTCAGTTGAGGTATCACTTCATATGATAGGTATTGGAGGATGGGAAGTTGAATCTAGAAAAGATTCATACGAGCGAGAACCCTACAGATAAACGAAGCCTTTAACAAAGGAGAAGTTGGAGCTACACTCCACTTTTGTTGGTCTTCGAGTTTGAGACTTGATGAGGAAGAAACAAAGCTAAGGAAGGATCCAAGAATGACGCTATATAGGTATGGTGCAGTAATTATTCTCCAAGTGGGAGATTGTTGAGTTGTGGAGCTCAATTACTTCAGATTAGCATGTAATGTAAAACTTGCTGGAAAATATAGTAACCATCATCAGTTAGGAGGGACCGGCATTGGTCACCCAGGACCGACATTGGTCAAGAAAGGAGGAATCGACATCGTTTAGGCGAACCGACATTGGTTACTTGTGTGTGAGTGTTTTAATTAACTCTCGAGAATTAGATCTATTTTTAGCATTAAAGCAAATCTATTTATTGTAATTGCATGGCTAAGTGCCCTAATTTTATAAACGCCTATATAAGCATAAAATCTAGGGTTTAAAAGTAATAATTAACAAGAATTAAGAAGAACTTGATTATTGTGAGAATAATTGTGAGTGAGAGAGAATTCTTGGAGAAGAAGCAAAAGCTTGAGAGAAAGAAAGTATTGTACATCTGAGAGGTGTGGAAGATTGTAAATCTTCATTGTATATCTTGTCAAAGATTTGAATAATAGATTGACTTGTTTCTTGGTGGATGTAGCCCACATTGGGTGAACCATATTAAATCTGGTGTTGATTTATATCTCTTGTTTTGTATATTTCTTCTGGTAGAATATCCACTTTTATTTACATGTATTCTTAGATCTAATATATTATCTATACAACTGGTGTGCTAACTCCAACATGACCAAAGTGATGCACAAGCATAAAATTTGAAGCACTAGCATGTCCATAAAAGCAACTCGGCGTGAACTTTGATGCACATGCACACCCTTTGAAGCATAAACGCAAGCCTTCCTGGAGGTGATCAAAATACGACTTTTGACAAGGAATTTTTGAAAAAGATCAAAACTTTGGCCTTTTTAAGGAAATTTTGACAACACTTCACCTCATTTTATCCTACAAAGAACATGAAAACACAAATTCTACTACTAATCTAGTTGAAACAACTATCTAGTTTGAAAATTGATCTACAAAACTTTGAAAATTACTCTAAAAACTTGAAATTAATCTAAAAGCTTGAGAAACTAATCTAAAAAGCTTGAAAGTAATCTAGAAAGCTTGAAATTAAACTAGAAAACTTGAAACTAATCTAGAAAACTTGAAACTAATCTAGAAATATTGAAATGAAAAACTTTGAAACTAAGTTAAAAAGATTTTAAAAAGAATGTAATGAGGTATGGTCCCACTAGGCGTGCCAAATGATAACACCCCAAACTTTACAAAGCAAATAGTATGACTAACTAGGAAAGGCTAACACCATTGCCACCTATAGTCAAGCTCTAAGTTTTAGGAATGTAACATCAATGATCAAAGCTTAAAAGCATGCTTATGAATGTAAACTAAATGGAATTAAACATTAATCTACAAAGCATCCTTACTATGTATGAATTGCTAAACTAACATAGACCTAAATAGATCTAAGAGGGCAATCAAATTGGGTTTGTTGCTACTCCAAGGAAGGTGAGATGGTCTCTCCAACAATGACTACAAGATCATATTGGATACCCATCTACTAACCCCATTGAATACTTTAGGCAAGGATTGAGCTTGGTTATAAATCATATTTCTTATATGAGATGCAAATCAAAGCATTGTGTAAAGTTTAAAGGTATATGGTGAGTCCTTTTTATTGTTTTTCCTTTAAGGAAAACTAACATCTTGGTACATGTGGGACTAAAACAAAAATTAGATTAAGAATTGCTAATCATGATTAAGGCTTGGTAATCAAAATTAGTGAATTAATAAGTGATTAAGATGTAAGGAGCCTTAATCAATCACTTAGGATCAAGTAGGAGGCTAGGATAAGATTTTGAAGCTTACTTGAGACATTATGGAGGGAAATGAGTTGATTTTGAGTGGTTGGAAGAGGGTTTTGAGCTAATAATAGGGTATACTTGACCAAAACAAGGGTAAAATAGGCTTAAGTAGGTAATAATAGCTAATTGTCTATTTGGAAGAGGATTTTCACTTATGATTCATCGTAAAGTGGCATACTGAATGCGAAAGGGGTTAGGTAATCAAAAAGTGTTGTTAATTGACCAAAATGGTAAGAAACATTAGTTAATTAGCGGAAATCACTAATTATAATGGAAATGGTAAGAATAAGAGTGATTTGTGTGCATTTGACAATAAGATTGCAAAAGTAGAATTTAGGTGTCTAAACTAAATATAACCATAAAAGAGATGAATATCCATTATAATCATGATGCTTATATAGATTACATTGACAAGTATCATATCTTCACAATATGCTCGAGATAATCTTCATCTACGAGACTCATGCACAAGGTAGGACCCGACCATGACTCTAACAACACTATTAGGACTCACAGGACTTATACCTTTATTACATGGATATTTACAAGTATATATAGGGTGGGAAATTTTCCTTCACCACTTTATTACCTACAATATAAGAATAGAAAATCCTTATAACTAGATTGTATGCTTTTAAAACTAGCACTTTCCTATAATTAGACTCTAACCCACGGTTCTCCATTAGTAGCATGTTTTCTTCTAGAATCTCTATCTATGTCCTATATATTATAATTAGCTATGCTTTATTCCTATCGCATATGCTATAAACAACTCCTCATCTTCCATGCATGCTTCATGTATATATTTATTCATGTATGTTCTTATCCTATTTTGGTCCATGCTTTGTCTATTTCTGGATTGCATTGATGACCATGTCAACTTGTGCTTTTTCCTAAATTTATCTTTGTGTGGTGATCAAGTTATCTCCTTCTTCTACGTACCAAACCTTTTCACATGTTCCTGTTTTCTTCCATGTACACCTCTAGCGCACTTCTCCAACCTTTGCATATATGCCTTAGCCATTTTATCAACTCAATATTACCCCACACTAGATATATTATATGTCCTCGTAATACAAGAATAAATGAATGAAAAATAAAGAATCATGGATGAATGAAATGTGGGAAATACCCAAAATAATACAAAGAATGTATGAATAAATAATTTACACTCTTTTGTGACCAAAAATAGGCTCAAGGTATCTAAGGAGTTCCGGGAATTCCACACTGATGGTTGCTTCCAGTCACTTCCACTCTTTGAGCATGCTATTTGACCTTCCTAAAAATGATTCAAGAATGTTTGGTATCCCCTCTAGGGTTAGTCCAAATTCTTTCTCCCACAAATCTAGAAAAACGATATCCCATTTTATTGCCATGCTTTCTAGGATGTCCCCTTTTTGCATGACCATCACCTGTAGTTCCTCTATCATTTCCTCTACCTTGGAAGTTTTGTTGGTTATTGTATTTTTTATTTTCTCTAACTCCTACATAACTCATGCACATGCTTTGCTTTATCCCTAGTATACAGGATGCCTTGATGCAAATCCTCTCTATATCTTCTTCGATGAGGCATGCATCTACAATAAAGGTGTTTGATTTTTTTTGAAAACTTCATCTACCTTTTGCGAAGCTTATTTTACCTCATCCCAAGTTCTCATATTCCTCTATCCTCTTATCAATCTTCTCTTGATTTTCTCTATCCATTTCCTCCACTGTTTGTGCATGCCTTTTATTTTCTCTTATTAGTAACATGTTAACCAATTCTTCCAGGTTATCAATTTCCCTATTTTTATCAAGCTTAGCCTTCAGGATTGTGTCACGACATGAGTGTATAATGTGGGTAATCAGTTCAACTACCTTAGTGTTAACATAGGCTATCCTCCCTTTTACCTTATCAAATTATGATGCCAAATTTTTATTCTTGTTACTTACATCAACCAAATTATCATGTGTGTCACACGCAAAGTGTGTCTCCTTTATTAATGTTCATATGCGTAACTTTATTAGCCACATTTATTAAGGCATTACTTTCCTACTTGTTTGTCAACCGTGTGGAGTCCAAAATTGATAGTACTTTTAATGTATCTCTCCTTCCCCGCAACTCACTGATGGCCTTTTTTTTATTTCAAACTTTAGATCCTCTATATGCATTTACATTGCAAAAGAAAACATCTTGTGTGTGCAAACATGGGATTCTATTTTTTTGAGCATATCCAAACAACATACTTCTTTTACATCCTTGGAGCTTTAGAACATGGCCCTGATGACTTTTTATGTGTCATTTATATAAGACATGCAAGATGAGCATTCCTTCGACCTTATCCTTGCTTTGAAGATTTAGGTACTAGTCCCACTACGTGCTTTGCTCGTGCAATGAATATTGCACAACATTATAGTCCACATGAATGGTTTCCTCTTCATCTTATCACTCAACCTATTGTTCATGATCTTATTCTTTCTCATGTTCCTCTTCTTGCTCATGCTCTTCCATGTCCACAGATGTGTTGAAAGCTATTACTCCTTCTTTACACTCATACTTCTTGAGATATTCTTCCTCCACAATATGTATTACTTGAGGAATCCTTTCTCCCACTAAGTCCTCTCCATTCCTTTGAGCTTCTTTATCTCTCTCTTCTCCTCTTGGACTAGTTGTGCACATGATTTTAGTTGGGATCACTAGAGGTGTTTTAGGAGGGGTACACGCTAATATTTCTTGTCGTTATATATGCCTCCTCTTTTTTTAGATATGATCAAACTTCCATTTTTATCATCCCCTTCCTCTTCTTTTTCTTGTTGATTTTGGACCGTCTCAAGCTTGTGCTTCTCTTGTCTTGTAACTATCCTCCCAAAAGATGGTGGTATAATGTATGTATCACACACATCGACCACCTTTCCATCCTATAAATTTGGTCTCAAATAGATATAAAATTTTTATGCTTCCTTTCTAATTGCCAAAGTTATTTTGTGGGATTTAGGTCCATCTCATTTGACTCCATTATTTCCACATATGGTTGCCTAGTTGCATAGCTATAAGTTTTACGCAGAGTGTGATATTCCATGTCTACCTTATATACATTAAATTTCGGGGTTTTGCATCCTTGATACTATTCACTCCACTTACTAAGTACCTAGATGTGCATGTAAATGGTAGCTTACATCATGGACCCATATCTCCATTTAATAGTAAGAATCTCGCAAGGCAAAAGTACTACATATCAAAAATTCTAATTGTCTATTTAACTCGGTGGGAAACTCCCCGGGGATACACCATTTGTTTTTTAAGGCATCACACATCCTCTTATACCATTTGTATAGGTTTGATTTTTACATATTTGTTATTGCGCTTTCACATGTGTACTTCAAAAATCATTGCATCGGAAATATCTTCTCAAAAGGATGTTCCCATTCCTTCCTTGTTGGTCCATCTAGAACTCCAATTTCCCGAAGACGATAAAAAAAAATCAATACCCACTTTATCTTTTCTCTCCTTGTCATGTTGGGTCATGGCGTCCTTGAATATCTTCAATAATGTAAAAACAATCTTGCACTTTGTTCCATGTGTCATCTTATGCACAATATGTAGGAACTTCTTGTTTACTTGGTCCACCTTCATGATGCACCTAACTTACAACTCACCGGGCATGCAACTACCCTTATTCGCCATCTCTATTCTATTATATCTCGGGTGATGGGGCCCGCCCATCCATCTATATTCTATGACCATCGTATTTATAGAGATGGCCCCCTCTATATATCATATCTTATATGGGAGATCGATCTGCCATATAGATAAAGGGGCACTCTATATATATCTATAACTCGAGTGAATCAAGCCCCTCACAAGTAAATATATCAAGGAGGTTGAAAGGGTCATAGATTTAGTGATATTAAACATGTGGCTCTCCCTTTGGTAGTGTAGTTGCGTTGTTCTTTGCTTCCTACTTGCCTCCTCGTCATACATATCCAACACGATCTCCTCTCCCCTATCTCCCAAACCTGTGATTTTGTTGATTAGTTATGCGGTGACACACATCCTCCTTCTTGTAAAATAGAAATAATCTTCGTGTGATAACAACATCATCCATTAGAAAAGTGATGCAAGTTTGTTGAAAAATGGAAAATCAAATAGTTACAATACACTACCACTTTTTAAGGTCTTTTACACCCTATCATCTAGTACAATTTGTCCCTCTCTTGTGCACTAGCCTATTTCTACCAGGTGTCATTCCTTATATCACCTTCTTGTCCCGGGGCACGGTGGTAGTATTCACCGATTTTACACTTACATATTTGTGATGCCCAAGCCTTCCCAACGATAACCTCTTGGGGATATTGTAATTTTGAAAACCAATCATTTGGGAATCCTCAATGCTTTTCTTACCCTTGGTTATATTATTCACTTGGTGTCATACAGATCTACTCTAAACTAAAACCATTTTAATTTATGTTACCTAACTCGAAACCTTATTTGCTTCGGTTTCTTGCACGATGCTTCCCTGTTTATTCCTTAATTACTCTAAAATCCTTACTCTTGACCTTTTAATTCCACAAACGTGTTGGAAACTTCTCCCAATCCCCTAGTTCTAAAACTCTTTCTTCGACCAACCCTACAACCCTAGCTTATAATTTCCTTACACTTATCCAAATCTCACACCTCGGCTTACAAAATCCTTCTTGACTTCCACTCTAATATCTCAAGTTCGATCCCTCTAGATACAAGGAGCTATCATCTTTGAATACTTTTGGTTTTAGTTTCCATAGGTTATCACTTTTGTTTATAAATATTCTCAAGTTTACAAGAGATTTAATTTACGGTGGGAATTACAACTATCACTCATATCTATTTATAGATTTATGATTTTTTTTGAGAATTCAATGTGGTAGATGGTAGTAGGTGTGACTTTCCCACCTTTATTTTCTGTTTCCCACTCTTTTCATCAAGTATGGTTCTTCCAAGTTTTCTTTCCCCGAATGTATGCATAACCTTTTGACGTGTAAATACTCTCCTTGATTGTAAAAATATTACGCGGACCTTCCCACTTCTTCGCAACTACTTTCCCGGGATACGATCCTTTTCCACACACCTTCCGACATCGCACCTTTCCTTTCTCTCGCGCCACACTATATGTATTCGAAATTATAGGGTACTTGCACCACCGAGAATGATGTTACACATGCCCTAATGATGATACAGGTCTCCTTGCAAGGTTTTCGAATCTAGAAAGGTTCACCAAGTATACGCTTGTATCCCGCATGCCCCTTCAGCCTCCACATGCCTGGTTTTGCCCCCTTTTCCCCTTTCTTCTTGCATTTTTGTCTTCAGTGATGGAACCACCACCCTGCCTGGGAGGTGGTCCCATGACCGCCGCTTTAGGGACAGGGCGGCGGTCTCGTAACCACCGCCTCCGCAAAGGGCGTCGGTTTTGTTCACGTTTTCTAGATTCCTCCAATGATCGTGTCAAATGTAAATCTTCAAATTTACATGCTTTCTTCAACCACTTTGGCTTGCATTAATGTTTTTTGCTCCCTGGGAATAGTGTTTTTCCTTTGTTTATAGTAAAAGAGATCAAATGAGAGTTACCCTATGGTAAATGCATTGGTTATAAATAGCCAACTTGTTTTCAAGAAAATGGCCCCTCATCCTCTTAATTCTCTTGTTCAATTTTTCAATTCCTTGCTTAGAATTCTGTTAATTTCAGTGTTTTGCTTCCATTGTTGGCATTTTGGAGGTCATATCATCTTCTTGTTTCAAGTCTTGTTTCACTGCTACTGCATATAATCAGTTTAAACATAGAATAACTTCATTTCTAGACTAGAATCCATTAAAGTTGCAGGTTTTGTTTTGTCACAAGGATAGTTTCTAAAATTCTTGGTACACTTGTGTTGTATTCTCGTAATAAATCCCATTAGGAATTGCATAGTCAAGCTCTATTCACTTGCACTATCCCTCTCCTACTCACATTGTATTCGGTCTATATCCAAAGCTGCCATTGTTTGATTGTTATCTTCTGTTGATACTATCATATACACACTTTCTAGATTCACGAGGACATGAAGGAATGAGGAGATCACACTGAGGGGATGAAATCACACACAACTGGATTTACCACTATTCTGTAAACACCAGGTTTGAGCTATCAAAGTTCTAGTTACGACATATCAAATAGAGTAGTGAATTATTTTATTTCAGTTAAAAGTTCACTCTCGATATCACCAGGGAAGTTGTGGGGATTGATAGTTTCTGAGAAACTGTGATTCATTCCTCACTTCTGAGGTAGGATCGAGAGCCTTTCAAATTCAAAATATATAGTTGCTTAGATATTTAGGATAAAATCACAACTGCACAGCGAATAGCCATACCAGGCTATGTTGCTTGTTTTTATTCTATTATTAGATTAGTTGTTCATTTTATAGATATACTAGAGTAGCTGCTCTTTAATTTCATTAAAATACGTCATTGAAAATACAAAAATAGAAGAATGCTTACGTAGTGTAATACCTCTTTCATAATCAGTTTATTAATGTTAGTTAGAGGTTGAATCATTTTTGTATGACAATCATAGGACCTAGAGAGCCTAGAGAATATATATTTGAACCCATAGTACCTCAACCAAATTTACCCACGACATTAGCTGATATAGATCAGGACCTTAGGATACAGGTCTTTCAAGCAACAACAAACCTACAAGCAATTAGTGAACAACTGAGAGGATTAAACATTGAAGACGACAAAGCTTACAACTTTTGGTCAAATCATCCTAATTACAGATTGCCTTGATAAAACATCTGAATGACTGTACAAGGATTTGAATGAGAACAAACATTTGGTTGTGATCCTTTGGTTCCACAGCCTAACGCAGAGACCTCCTCGTTGACATAGACACTAGCTTACGTATCCAAGTTGCCAGAACACCTATTAGGTACTCCGAGAAAATCATACAACTTCTAGTTCTAAACATAGAGGTTGAAAAGGCATACGATTCTGGATAGTTGGGAGAAGGGATTGATTCTTCACATGACCATAACAGGTCCACAACAACCACAAACTCACGGTTGTGATCCCCAAATCCCACAACCCAACGGGCCTACAAATCAGTCAAGTATTGACACCGGCTTGCGAACGCTGGTATTTAGATCTTCACCACTCCCGCCGGATATTATAACACAGTTTTCCGTATTAAATATAGAGGCCAATCAATCTAATATTTTCTGGGCTAGACCAGAAAACCATCCATAGTTCACTACGAATCCACTAAACCACCTATCACCATTTTATGACCTTGTCTGGAGATATATACGAAGCTCCCACAGTCACTTCCCACGTATCCAACAACCAAGAAATAGGATCTCGGCAGAGCTCGACATTGATTGGAGCCTCTCGAACAACCATTATATCCGAACGAGCCATTACACCAATCCAGGTTAGGAGGGCCTTCTTCACCTTAGATTCGTAGATTCCATTATTGCGTGTTGAGGATTTAAGATTACTCGATTAGCTTATACATATCCATTCACATTCAACATTCACCGGCTTTGTCTCAACACGACCTCGGAAGTCGAGTATGAGGAAAGGGTACTTGTAGATTCCCATGCTCACTTGTCACTTTTCCATCGTACACACACACCAAGTAGTTTTATTCCTATGTTTATGCCTTTCGCATTATATTTCATGTTACATCAATTTCTTCTTTTATATCATCACCAATCTTTTTATACACTACCAAGCAAGACAATTTAACATCATCATTCCATTCACCATAATAGATCTGATCGATAATTCCTTCACCTATTACCCCACCCTAAAAGTATGAGTGATCCTCTCGTATATCAAAATTCAACGAGATACTTTAGCTCTTATGCATGAACACATTTATTTCAAAACAATAGAGAAAAAGCAAAGGGAATTATAATCTAAATGACAATATTGCCTTATTACAAACATAATTGAAAGAAACTTATTTATAATAGGGCTTCAACCTACTTCCATTAAAGTAACTAGGTAACATAGCGCCATCAATTGCCTATAACTAACATACACTAGAGTCCAAAATATTGGTCACTTTGAATGGTCCCAACCAATACACTTTCAATTTTCCTGGGTGGTGCACAAACTTAGAATCATATAGAAGCACCAATACACAAAATGTAAAAACTTGTTCTTGATGTGAATATCATGCATAGCCTTTTGTCATGCATGCTTTTTCTTTTAGTTCCATCACATAATTTCACGTCCTTCATCTAATTTCATTAACCTATCTATGCGCATATCCAATGCTTGTGCATCCACGAGTCCTCTGCGTGCGCTATGTGTAGTGATGGTAACATGAATTCCATAGGTAATACTTGATTCCTTGCCAAACACCAAATGAAATGGTGTGGATTTATTCAACCTCTTATAGGTTTTTCTCGTATGCCCAAAGTACAATTGAAACTTTATCATCCTAGTCCTTCCTTCCCACATCATAAATCTTGGTCAAGATCTAGTTCAACATTTTGTTAAAGGCCTATGTTGTTCCATTATCCTATGAGTGGTAAGGGGTTATATTGTGGTGTGCCACCTTAAATTTTAATAATAATATCCCGATTGTCTTATTTAAGAAACAAGTACCCCTATTACTTGTAAGGCTTAATGGGCAACCACACTTGCTTATAATATTCCACCATAGAAATCACTTAGTGGTACAATCCTTGGTTGGTGTAGCTTCTACCCATCTCATAATATAATCTATACAAGTAATAATGTAGTGCACGTCGAGTTCACTTCACAACCGGTGCAATTGGTCCAAAATCTATGGCTCGTTTCTCAAACGGTTTTGCAGATGATATGGGTCACAATGACATCTCATCACTTTTTCCTAGCTTCTTGATCCTTTAATAATGGTCGCAAGCCTTGAAAAATTCCTTGGTATACTTATATAGTGTTTCCCACCATAGTCCATCTAGAAATATCTTATGCACATCGACTGATCCAATATAATGTCCTCTAATAATACCACCATGCACCTCTTCCATAATTTCTTGGAGTTCATGATCCAAGATGCATCTGTACAATACTTCATCATGACCCATTTTGTAAAGGTATCCCCCAACTAGATATTAAGGCGTAGTGCATATAGCTAATCTTTGCTTATTTTCCATTGTCTTCATCCCTTCAAAGCGCAATATCCATGTAAAAAAATAGTGCTATGTCTTCGAGGTCCATCGACGTGTACTGCAACCTAAAAACTGGTAATATGATATGGTATCCTCAATATTGTGCACATCCTCACCAAAAGTAATGCCTGATAGGTGATCAGGTCCCAAATTACTCTTACCAGGTTTCACTATTACTGAAAATTCAAACTCCTAGAATAATAGGATCCATCTACAAATATGACCTTATAGCACATGATTATTAACCAAGTACTTCAATGCCATATGGTTAGTATAAAATATAAAAGGAGTTTCCAAAAGATACTTCCTGAACTTATGAAACACGTACACCATAGAAAAATCCTTACGCTTAGTAGTTGTATATTTTTATTCCACTTTGGTGTTATCTTCTTTCTTGTAAAATAAATGGGATGATCAATATTCCCATCTCTAGGGTGTGCTTAAGACAATTCTCCAATCATAGTCTTTAAGGAATACATATGCACATGAAAGGGTAAATTCCATGTAGGGAAACAAAGGATAGGTGTGGTGGTCAATCTTTCCTTCAACTACTTAAAATCCTATTGTTGCACATCCTTCTAGTAGAACTTACCCTTAGCCTTCAATAACTCTTCTAGTGGTGCAACTATATTAGCACAACCTTTGATGAATTTCCTATAGTAACTTGTATGACCAAGGAATCCATGTACCTCACTTTAGTTAGTGGGTTCTTACAATCTTAGAATAACTACTATCTTTCTTGGATCAGCTAGAAGAACTTTTCTTCGATAATATATCCCAACAATGTCCCAAATGATGTGGCAAAGATGCACTTCTTGATATTCAAGGATATACTTAGTTGTCTACATATTTCAAACATTATCCTCAAATAATCACAATGATCCTTAACTAATCCATACATAGTCTAATCATCTAGATATACCTAAAGAAATTTATGGATGAAATCCTCAAAATCTTGTACAATAATGCGTGAAAACATTGTTGGTGCATTCTTAAGTCCAAAGGGCATGACTATATAAGAAAAACAACCCCATTATGTAGCAAATGTAGTCTTTTCCTAATCCTCACGTGTAATACGAACTTGATGGTATCCTAAGAAACCATCTATGAATGAGTATATTTCATGCCCTACTACACCCTCAAGTATTTCTTTAGTAAATGGTGTAGGGAATGGATTAATAACACAAGAGGCATTTAAGAATTTGTAGTGAACACATATTTTGATTCTTCCATATTTCTTTATACTTATGAGCATGGGGCTAATCCATTCAGATTCTTCTATGGGATGAATAATGCCAACTTGTAGCATCTTATCAATCTCACTCTTTACCTTGATGCACAAATTGGGATTTATTTGAAAGGGTATTTCCAAAAGGTCATGCACCCTCTTTTAGGTTGAGCTTCATCTAACAAAGTATGGATACCTTATAACTCATGGTATCTATAGACACCCAATTTTTCATATGCTACATTGATGGAAGAGGTTAAAAGTCCCCTATGATGATTACTATCTTTTCCAATGGTGTTCAAGCCCCTTTCCCTCTTTGTAGCTTATATTTGTATCTTAGAATAATTTACTTAGGTATTTTATGATTTTAGTTAGCTTTACGTAGTCTTTTTCCTTAGTTTTTAGCCTTAAGTTACACTACCGTTGGTCTATTTTAGAGGTTATTACGTAGTCACTTTGGTCTACTTAGGTGGCGGTTGCGTAACTACTAGTTTTCCCTAGTGGTGGTTGTGGAACCACCCTTGTGGTTGTGTAACCGCTGCCTATGCAGACCGACCAAGCGATTCGTGTGTTTTGACGAGACTTCCTAGGCGTGATTTGGACACGTGTTAACTTCTTCCAACTCACCTTTTGTGCACGTTTCTCGGTCAAATTGTTTTTTTAGGCTTGATATATGCATACCAACATCCTCTTCTTCCCTTGATGGATAATTACGATTAAATTCCCCCTTTTGTTGTGATGTGGCATCCTTTGGCTGCTAAATGGCTTAGACCATTTCCCAGCCTATGTTCTATTAAACCGGGCTTCTTTCCAAAGCATTGGTTGGAGATTTTGTTGTGATTTGCCTTTGTTATCTTTGTCGTGATATTGCTAGAAACTACACAACCAAGCACTTTTTCTCTTGTGTTGTTGTTCTTCTACTTGTATTACTACCGTTGCTAGTAAGTGACCATTGCTTCAACACCTTCTTCTTTAATTTTTTTATTCCCAACACAACTCCCTAGACTCATGTGAACTTTGAAGTTGGAAAAGAAACGAGGGACACAAGAGTAAACCATGACCAACTTTGCCATAATACTAAAAATTCTAGGATGGAGATGTACTTAGATTCCCTGAAGCTTTCTTGAATTATTTATTTAATTTTTATGCAAATTATTGACTACAATAGAAAACCATTTTAATTTAAATATTTGCATAGTTAGATCATTACTTTGTAGCTTCTATTTATTTTGTAAAGCTTCGGTGATAGATAACTTCCCGCCTATTCATGTGTGTTTGTAAGGGAAGATTATTTGGAGGAAAGCTTCTGCATTTGTTTTAGACAATTGTAATCCATTTCAAGCTTAGTCTCCATTAAATCTTTCTTTACTTCTACCGATGAAGTTGCGGGGAAGGAAAGATTCTATGAAGCTTTGATTTCTTACCATGCCTCTGAGGCAAAACAAAAGATTTAGATCCACAATTACAATTTGGAAAATCTTTGTTTTACTTAGAGTAGATTAGATATATCCAGCACAGGGAAATAACTATATTTGGTTATTTGGTTATTTAGATTTATTATAGAAGCAATTTAGTTATGTTAGAAGAAATTAGTTTGTTTGTTTATTTCTTAAAATTTTCCGAAAAGTATAAAATATAAAAAAGTATTAGATTAGATTAGTTCGTTTGCTGTATTTATTTTTAATTAAATTAATTTCCTTTCAAGTAAGTAGATAAAATCAAATAATCAAACAATAGGGAATTCACACTACTCGATCTTAGTACCGATTCTCCTATAGTTTCCCATCAACACCCCTACAATATTCTAGAACGGCTTTCTCATCACGACATTAGGAGATCACATGCATCTAAAGGTCACATGTTGATTTTTAGGTGTACAAAATTGGTGAACCCGATGTGAAGGACTAGTTCCTTCTTATCTTCTTTTCCTTCACTACTATTACCTCACTTTTCCATTTCTTCCCCAATTTTGGTTGGTATTTTATACCTCCTAAATTATGTCTGGTAGAGATTTTGGTGGGCCATTTGGCTCTGATAGGTATTACACCTATGTTTAACCACAACAATCCCCTTCCCTATTCGGGTGGGATGATAATTACACAAGAAACGTTTAAACCTCCCCTAGTTACCCTTCAAACCACATTGGATATGTGAGAATAGAGGAGGTTGACCAGCCTTTGAACATGTAATACATCCAACCCAATGAAAACAACGTGACTATTACAAGCGGAACAAGTCCTTACCCTAGAGTCTTTTCAAAACATCAAATTAACATGCAATAAAAAAATTATATTTTTACACGAATTGCTAATCCTATTTGTCAAATAGATGAGTATTTGGATAGAATGAAGATCTATATCTTTGAGATGTTTAACAAAAATCATCAAATATCTATCCTAAGATTCCTATTTTTGAGGAAGACAAGAATTACAACACTGAATAATTCATAACAGGGTATCATGTTCCTTCTCAACTAAACCCTACACCGTAGGTACCCCAACAAGGGACTCAATCCTCTCCCAAAGATGTCATTTCTACTTTAGTAGGGAGGATTAGAGAACTAGAGAGTGCTCAACCATCGCAACCAACTCATGTAGTAGGGCAGAACATGGGATATCCAGTTGATAACAAGGGATACATCCCTACCAATGAACAACCAATGTAACATCATGTGCAACAAGGTTATCCGGTTCAATCGAACCCGAGTGATCTTCTCACAGGATCTGACACACTAGGGATGGGTCCTCATCCTTCTCAATCTTATCCTACATAAGGGCTGCCCATAAGTGTGTTCTTGAATGCCGCTCCATCGGGAATGCGACGTTCCTTGGTTTTACGCCCACTAGTCCATATCTTGGTATCATCCCACCTTACTTACATATGTATTCAAAGTCCCCCCAAATGGAACCATATACCATCCCTGATCCTTATTTGTCATATCAAGGAGCTCCATACATTCCAGTCAATGCCTATAATGTAAGTTATCCGGCTCCTCCTCCTCCACCTCCTCATCAAGGATCTTCAATGGTGGAATCCTACACAATGGGTACTTATGCTAAGTACTTAAAGGAACCCCTTGAATTTACTATATGTGGTGTCATGCTTCCGCACCCATTGCTTGATCTTCCTAAATTTAAGGAGAAGGAGATCCAAATGCTCACATCAAGGCCTACGCTACTACTATTAGGGAATTACTTCCTTGGGATGTTGTAGTAGCTAAAATATTTCTGAAGACCCTCGAGGAAATTACTTTAGATTGGGTACTATCAAATTCCAGGAGCTTCAGACATTCCTTTAAACAACTTGTTTTAGAATTCATCAAAGATTTTGACATGAACAAATTGCTTTGAACAAGGATTAGGAATTTCGCATATTAGCGGGAGTAAAATGAATCCACTACTCATTTTATCCAAAGATGGTGTCAAGTTCTTTACTCCTTTGCAAGTGCACCTAACATGGACCAGATGGAACTTTGTGATCTTTTCTTCACTCGCTCAATTGAGAGACCAAGGAAGAAGTCCAAAAGTTTCCTTTCCGTAGCTACGAAGAAGTGTTTAAAGGTGTCCTTCAGATTAACCAAGCTACTATCGATAGTGGGCGTAAGACTTATGGTCTCAATGGGAAATTGGTATCCTTTAACCAAAATAACACAAATCATCAAAACAACAGAGCCAACAACCAAGGACCTAAGGCTTTGAATTGTAATCATGGTACCAAAAAGGGTGTTGTTGATCAAACAAATAATGCTAGTTTTATGAACAACAATAACACTAACAACCATAACAACAACAACATGGGAAATCAAAGAGGCCCTAACATTATTTCCTCGGTCAACATGGTTGATGTGAACCATCCCCCTCCTTAGAAAAATCAAACCCAAGGCCCGAACTAGTACCAAAACCACGGCCAAGGGGCAATGAATCATGGTTATAATAATCACAATCGAGGTTATAATCAATAACAACAAGATGTTTATCAAAGACCAAGAAATTACAATTCTAACCTATATTTTGGTTTCCATCACGTCGTCGATCATGATGTTAGGAATTGTAGAGATTATGATAAGTTCCTACAAGACTCTCTGAAAATCAAAGGCAACATTTTGTGGACATGTTCTTAGTAAATCCTAAAACAAACACACAACATAGTCATACAGGACCCGTTCCACCTCATAATGTAAATCTAAGAATTTTTCAGGATCCATTCCCTAAACATCCTAAGGATGTTAAGGTGAATCCTTAGAACATAAACAAGGGTATTCCTATAGGGAATAATGACCATGAGGTCTTGAATTCGATAAATCTTGCAAGTTGCTCCCAACCTTGGCTCAAACAATAATACAAATATTTTGGGATTAGTTGAGCTAGAGGTTGAACCAGAAATTAATGCAACAACTCAGACAAGGGAATACATTTCGCACCCCTACCCACTCATTCCTTCTTGCAAGATAACACTCCTACAATCTTAAAACCGGTAGGAGCCTATGATTTGATATCAAATTTAAACAAGACCTTTTCTCACATATCGTTCCTAGATTTGTTGAAGAATTCCCCGCGCATCATTCTACATTGATCGATGCATTAGGTCTTGGTCATCTAATCCATGTTATGCCTCCTCCTGAGAGCTCAAATAAATCATATTGACTTTGACATACATCCTCCGGGATAGAGTGATAGGGATACTGGGGTTTTTTTTGATATATACAAGATGCCTCCCAATGCTGAAATAGCCCAAAGAGGTGATCTGTGTTATATATTTAGGTCTAGGTTTATAACAATTGCATCAAGAGAGCCATGATCAATTATAAGGTTGTTGTAAATGTGGTTCCCTTCTCTTTCTTGCAGAAGTTAGGATATGGAGAGACTAATTTCTCCTCTACAAGAAACACATTATGAGGGTATGACAGTCTTAAGGCTACCTCAATCAAAACCATAGTTCTTCCTGTCACCCTTGGGCCAAAACCATCTTGACAGATTTTTACATCATTGACAGGGAAAAAAATTATAACATGATCCTTAGGAGACCTTGGATTCATCAAATGAAGGCTATTCCTTTTACCTTGTTCTAGGAAGTTAGATTCCTCCATTTGGGAAAATTCTTCATCGTTCAAGGGGATCCTAAACCCTTCGATATACACTTGGAGAACCTCAAGAAGAAAAGAGGAGTCCATTCGGAATATGAGCTCCCTGTGAACCAATTAAACAAACCTCCTCCATCAAAAAGAATTGGTCACGACCACCCCGAGTGTTCCGAAGGCTGAAGTCATTGACCCAAAAATGTT
This sequence comes from Taxus wallichiana var. yunnanensis, assembly GCA_018340775.1. NCBI lineage: Eukaryota > Viridiplantae > Streptophyta > Pinopsida > Cupressales > Taxaceae > Taxus > Taxus wallichiana. The sequence continues at coordinate 1,046,509,887 of CM031240.1, forward strand.
TGAGGTAGCAAAAACAAATAAGGGTAAAACAATATCCATGGAAATGGTGTCCACAAAAACCACAAGTGGAGATCATGAAACTCTTAGAGAGTGATGAGTCGATCTTCCTCCCTTTTGAACCGTAAGGAATGGGTAGCCTCCTTGGTATGGCCTCTCTTCCTGTCGATGATCTTGGTTTAGACGTAAACATGATTGAAATAGTAAAATAAGAGGGATTTAAGAACAAAGTAATACCCATCAAAGCCATTTCTAGGGTTCCCTCCATTCCTAGCCTTGGTCTAGACATAAATATGTCAAAAACCGGATCATTTTCTTCACAAGACATAATCCCATAGTGTGAAAATGTCAAATGAAACCACTACCCCGTACGTAGGGGACAAAGCTGAGTAGTTTAGTCATGCTCATGTGAATATGATATGTCAAAATGTGACAAAGAGGTTGGAAAAGACCTCTTTCAAATAGACAGATTCATGCCAGTGGTATATGATCATATATAAACAATTGTAGGCAAGGGTTGTAAATTTAAATCCAAGATAGTAAGCCCTTGTCAAGAAAATGAAAAATTTAAAGATCACATGGATCACTTGTGTACCTTAGGAGGTGAGGAGTTTGACATTTGTCGGTTGCCTCACCTTAAAACTTCAATGCATAGTTCATCTACATTTCCACATGTACATTACTGCATTCATTGCATATCATTTTCATAATCATATTGTAGTATTGTGAAACAAAAAAACTTATTTTTCAAGAAACTTCCAAAAATAATTGGGAAAGCATTTAATCATAATTCTTTAACTATCCACTATATCATCTTTATATTATTCAATATTTTATCATCTTGCTAGATATATTTTTGAAATTGATCCTACCAAGACCTACCTACTTAGTTCTATTCACGACTACTTCTAGCTTAGTTGTTTTTCCCATGGTCTATACTAGAAGCTTCTTGGTGTCACATATTTCCTCAAAAATCTCTCTTTTGACAAATCAAGTTAATTTTTTTACTTGGATTGCTTTTTCGCTAACTTAACCCTTTGGTGGTGAGCCCTTGCATCGTAATGGTTGTGTGGGGTTGAGGCTAGGGGTAGGTTTTCCCTCTCAAAAGAGAAAATCAAAGTTTAAAAGTTAAAAAAATATAAAGAAACAATAATTACCAAAACAATTTCATTTTACAAATAAAACTATACTTCTTTGCCTCACCAATCTTAGATGATGAGCCCATGCTTCTTACTGGTTGCATGGGGCAAGGTATAGGGGTTCCTTTCAAATAAGTTAATAAGTTACAAGCAAATCAATAAGTGAAAAGTGATTTGAATTATGTGTAATCATCAAAAATGAATTAGAATCATATGTTATAAGAGAGTTAATCCATAAAATAGATTTTGTCAATCAGGAGGCCATCTATGGGTCTAAGTCTAGTTAAACTTGCAAGAAAATTGCATTCTAAATTGGATAGTTAGCCTTGCCTAGAATTTAGTTGTAGTGTCCTAATTGGGTCTTTGTCAAAACCTTATCTTCATATCATCACTTTCATTCATCAAAGTCATACAACTCACGTCCTTCTTGGCTCTCGGTGTTGAGCCCTCACATCTTACTGGTTTCGTGGAGTCAAGAATGGAGTGGGTTCATTTTATCATCATATCATTTTCATCAAGCTTTCCAATGAAACAAAAATACCAAATATTGTTTGAAAAAAAAGTTTTAAAGTTTACAATTTGTCCTCATAAGCATCAAAAAGGAAAAAAATCATTCATAGGTATTTGCATCATCATCATCATCATCATCATCATCATCATCATCCATACATGCACCGATAAAAGCATATTAAAATCATCAGAATCTACACAGCTAAGAGTACACAAATGAGGCTATTCAATAAACAAGTCAACTCTTACACAATATATCTCGAGCCAAAAAGAATCACATATGTATATATTTGTATATAATCAAGTTTGTATACAATTTTGTCACACTCTAAGTGTGGTCAAAATGCTCGCAATGAGCACAAAATCCCAAAAAAATCAATATATGTGTCTAAAAGTATAACAAAGCAATAAGTCATATGGCCTATCCCTCTCTACGGGATCCAGATGAAGGTGCATGGATGGGAATCCTGCTATGAATCCTGTGATAAGAGTGAGAGCCTCCGTGCCCTGATCTATGTGAGTGGCTGTGGGATGATGAACCAGGAGATCTTTCAGTGGTGGCCTTGTTGCGAGAATGATCTCATTGCTCCCTCCCCTCGGATAGCTGATAGGAAGCAAGCTTGGTCCTCATCTTGGTCACTTCTCTCACTACAATCCACGCCGAAGTAAATATATCGGTGTGTGACAATGTCATGCGACATGGAAAGAAAAATGACACTTGTGATGATGCACATATACTGGTGATACCATAAAATAAATGATGAAAAATTTAAAAGCGTTAGATATATTTTAATATATTATAACATTACTAGTAGTCCAACTTAAAGAAGTAGATAAAACAATGCAACATAATAGTTTTAAATTGGATCAATACTGAATATACTTACCCATAATAAGTACTTGTAAGATGTAAAGTGCAATGCTACAACTTACAAGCCCTTGATTTATTTAATTTTTGTAAGAAATATGATTAATCCTTTTCAACTACTTGGAACAATGCCCAAATCACAAATTTGCAAGTCAAAAATATTTAAAAACTCTTTTTCTTTAGAGTAAATCTTGAATAGATCTATGTATATAAAAGTGGAAAATTTAATCAAATTTCTAAAATTTATCCTTAAAATATCATTGATTGTGACCAAAGGGTCCATAGAAATCTTGATGGTCAATGAATGTTATGAAATACTATCCCATCGAGTACATTATGATCCATTAAAAAAACATATTAGGATTAAAACTATGTTGGCTATTCACATAGGACAAATTAATGTTTGTGGTTTTTTGGGTGAAATATGAGAAATGCAATAGTCATCAAAATAACTGAATGCATATTATGAAATTCCTAATATTCACCTAATTACCAATATTCACCACTAAAATTTTCCATAGAAGGAGTGTGGATACAAAACAAATCAAGAAGGGGTTACAGATCTCCCACCTTCCACTCTAGGTCTGAACCAATATCGAACGAATCGTAATCCTCCTCCTCATTGATCCTCGCCAACATCTCCACCACCCTCACCAACTCCTCTCTATCCATCTCCTCCACCACTTTGGGAAATTAGGTGTATGACCTGCATGGGAATTGGTACCTAACCATATCCTGTTGTTGTTGTCTACTACCTAGGTGGTTTTGAGTACCTTGGAGGTGGTATTGCACATCTCCTTCTTCCTCTTCTCTTATGGTTTGGTGCTACTCTACTTGCATCCACAACAATAAGGAATCTTGGTGTAAACGAAATCCACTCCAATCTTCTTAATTGTGTGTCTCGCCGCTCACATGCACCATGGTAGATGACTTGTATGTATGGGAGTGAAATTTATAATGCCTACCCAAACTAATGAGATACCCTACCGATAAGGTGTACCTTAACATTACCCAACATTTCCTTGACCTACCCATAAGGAAATAATACATTAATGAAGCACCTCCCGAGGACAAGACTGTTACAGTGCCAAGTACAATTAAACAATCATATTTACATCTATCAAGGTCATTTCCACTCTTGGTTTATCTCTGAAAAGGGTCCTCCCAATAATGTACTTTTATATATTTGGTCAAACCCTGGAATACTCCTATCATTTGTCTTGAATTTCTCATTGACCAAACTCACGAGTAATGTATGGAAGCTCAAACCATCACCACCCAAGTGGCTACCCTATATAAATCCTTTTAAGTATGGGATAACATGTCCTATTTCTATCTGAACATGTACCCATGCTCTTCAATCTCCCAGACAATGGGAGCCTAATAATAAAGGAACTTATGTCTATGACCTTGTCCCTAACCACTCAAGATAACAAGATTCCTATAATCACCTTATGGAAGTTTGGAATTTTATCATTCTGAACCCCTGCTAACTTCACCCCTTGTTTGATGCCACATACTAGTCCATTGGAAACCAAAAATTGTTCTAGTATAGGTCTGTTATAAGATAATTTTGACTTCGCAAAATTACAACGTAAAAATTTAAATTTTTATAAAGTGTCTTTTCTCGTGGTTTATCACCCTCATCGTGATCGTTTTATTCTCGTGATCATTTTGGCCTTCGTTTCATCCTTTTTGAATAAGTCCTTCCGTTATGTCTCAAAATGTGTTTTAATTAATTAATTAATATTTACCTTTTTATTTAATAAAATTAAATTTATTAAATTTTAGGGTTTTTAATTAATAAATATTAATTTAAGACTCATGAAATTTGTTCAACAAACTTGGAAGAACTTTTCTTATTTTTCCCGATTTCCATAACCTGCGTGTGAGCAATTTTGAGGCAATTATTTTTCCGCTTCCAATTACTGTGGACAATTTCAATTTTGCTTCCATCATCTAGAAATTGGGAAGGAGATGGCTACAAGAAGTTACATAAGCGAGAGAAATTGAGCAGAAGAAGAAACAAGGAAAATATTATAGACATCCAGAGCCAGAAGAAGGAAAATATCATTCTATAGGCACTCCTCGGCTTTCACACGGAAATGTGGCACGCAAATTAGCTAGAGCTAGAAAATTGTGAGAGTTCTAGATAGTTGTCTCCATTTCGGAATCACAAGCTTGCAAGAAGCCATCCTTCTCCATTTTCTCAAGATCCTCCATGCTCTGTGCAAAGTACATAATTCTTGTGGCATTCGAATCCCGCCCGAGCTCAAAATATTGAAAAAAAGACTCAGGTTTAAGAGGCTTTATCTTCTCTGCACTATGTATATTTTTATTTAAGCTATTTATTTTGTTGTATTGTGCCAGATTGAGCACACATACTAAAAAACAGTCAACGTTGGAATGTGAGAAGGAGAATTTTTAAAATCCAGCTGCACATGCCAAGGAAAGGTAAAACGCCTAGTTGTCTAGTGAAAGGAGGTAAAGGCCACGCATTGCTCAAGGTCACAAGATCCACATTGTCAAAGAAGAAGACAAGAAGCTCATGAACATTTAGCTTGAGAAGCTGCATACGCAAGGTGATTGAAGCAACAAAGATCCACACATTGATCAGGAGTCAAAGCATCTGCCCACACATAGGAGGTAACAAACTAGTCAAAGAAGAGCACAAATCCATGCATCCAAAGAAGACAAGATCACTATCCACACATTCATAATCCAAAAGAAGGAATCCACGTGTGCACAAGCACTCAAAGAAATAAAAAAAACGCAGTTAAAGACAAGACGCCCATGCATGATCATAAAGAAAGCCCATGCCACTTTTCGAGGAGGGATAAAGAAGTTTAAATAGATGCACATGAAGTATAAAGATAAGTCTACGTAGTCCAAGGAAATAGAAAGAAAAGCTATATCTCATGCCTGCATGAAGAAGGAAGGATGTCCACATTTGCATCATCTCAAAACACATTTCTAAGTATGTTTTCAACATATCCAGGGAAAACAATAGGCCCACATGCATTTACAAGGATAGAGGATCCATCACATGTTCACTAGGTAATTCAAGTGTAATCACACAGGAGAAAGGAGTTTAAAGAGTTATTCAAAACGCACAATCAAGAATAGTAATTTTTTTCCAAAATCATAGTATTTTTAGCCTAGTTTGTGATTTGAGCCTAGTCTCAATATTTTGTTTGTAATACCGTTTTGAACTCAAAATCGCTAATTTTCTTTTTATTTATTTGAAAATAATAATAAAGAAAAAAGAGCTTACTTTTCTTGCGGTGACGGTGGTCTGGAGAATTAGACTCGGCACCTTCCCAGTTTATGCTTCCTTTTGCTTTCTGCCTTAAAAATTCATAATGGGTGAACGCTTTAACAAATCGACGCTCAAGTATGCATACCAAGGATTAATTCCAGCATCATCCTTAAGCTCGACATGTGATAATATTTTAGACACTAATACGGGTCATGTGGATATGGTCCAATTTTGCGACAGGTAAGGAGGGAAGGAAAAACTGTTTTCTCAAAAAGGCTCTATCGTTGTGGCTTACCTCAAGCGACAACATTTCCAGTTGCAATACAATGTCTTGAGTTTGTTCCAGCTTGTGCCGAGCAGTACGACCCTGAGCACTGGGGAGTATTTAATGACAGAAATGAACCACTTCTACTCAAATTTCCAGAGTATATGGAAGATATGTTAAAAGTGCCACTTTGTGAAGAAATTTTGACATAACGCAAGAATCGGTACAACAATTATGGGATGAAAATCCCTTGAGATGGTAAAAAATGGTTAGCAAAAATTGGTTAGTCAAACCAAAAACTCACACTTAAAGGATGCCTAAAGAATGGTTTCGTGTGGAGTTTCATGAAGAAATAGGAGATATGATCACTCTCCTTAGCAGGGTTTTGGTCTTCATTCCGCCAGGATTTTCCATCCTTGGATGCATGTTATCAACTAATTTTGACTTCACAAAATTAATAAACATGGAAATTTTGAAAATTTTCAAAAGTGTTACTTTGCATGATTTATCACCCTCATCACGATCATTGTGTTTTCGTGATCTTTCTCGGTCTTCGTTTCGTCCATTTCGGTGAGAACTTCTCTTGCTGAATTCAAAAACTTCGTTAAATATTAATTAATTTATTACCCTTTGTTTGATAAAATTAATTTTATAAAAATTTGCGGTTTTAAATTAAATAAATATTAATATAATAATTATTAAAAGTCAATCGAAAATTTTTTATCATTGGGGGAAAGTAAGCTTCCGCTTCCCATTGCCAAGGATGTCAAATTGGCTTCCCGTACTGGATTTCCCCTTTCGGCAAATTTATTTTAATTCCCGCTTGTGGGATTTCTTCCATTGATTGTGAATTCAACCAATTGGCAAACAAGTAAAAAAATCTCCCGATTTCCCACATGGGGAAATAAAATGGGGATTTCTAACCCCTCCTTACCATTTCCATTGGAAAATGGTTGTTTATTTCCCACTTTCCCCTAGCAATTAATGCCACTACCCATGAAATAGGGAATTGGTTATTCCAATGGAAATAAGAAATGGTTATAGAAGCTTCTGCGACCATTTCTCCGTCAAACTTGTTGGAAAAAGTCATGCAAAGAAGATGTTATCCAAAATTCACCCCCAAGGTAATTTTGATAACTTGCACAATTTATTCAGGTTTAAGCGAGCAAAAAAATGATTTGAGGCCCAAAATCAGGTTTTAAGGGGTCACTTGGATTTTCTCTAACTTCCCTATCTAAAGAAAATCCAAGGAGTTAGCAAAATTTGCATAAAAATATGAAAAAATGAGGTCGCAGGCCTATTTTAATGCAAATCAGGTCTGAGAGCTGCAGATGGAACCAAGGCAGATCGTACCAGGGTTCATTGTACCAAATTCGGGCCTAAAATGCTAAGGAGACAAGTGAAATGTGGCAAAATCAAAGATTTTTGTCCCAGTGCATAGGTTCAGTCGGGATAGTTAGGACCCGAAAACCCGATTTTCCTGAAATGGCCGAAAATAGTTAAGTCGGGTCGAAATGTCCCAGTGCCGAAATGGGACATTGGGACAACTGGGGTGTGCAAAGTCAAAATGGCCACAGCGAAGGAATCGGCAAAATTGAAGTTTTGTCTTGCGCAGTCCGCAGACAGCTGGGACACGTATACATGTGGGGCCCACATGGCTGAAATTGCTGATTTACAAAGGGAAGTGTGATGCGATGATGAAGCGAAATGCAACAACCCTCATGGCCCTCAATGTCGGGAGATCGGGACATGAGTTTGCTGAAAATCTAAAATTGCTGCACTAAGAGCAAATCGGTTAAGCCGGATATTTTTGGTCCAAGCTGCACAAGTTCACATGGGATAGTTGGGCTACGCAAAGCCGAAGTAGCCAAACAGGAAGGAGGCTTGTGGGTGGAGAAGAGATTTTTGTCTAGGACAACCAGGACATAAGGACCTGAAATAGCCAAAATGTTTGCATGAAAAGGAAAGCAGTGCAAATTAGATCCCGAACTTCAAACGACCATAACTTTTGACCCCAAGCTCCAATTTTCATGAAATTTGACTTTCTGGAACAAGCACAACGTCCTCTATGCCACAAAAACAAGATTTATTATTTTTAATAAGGGTAGATATGTGAAAATAAAGGAAACATTTCCATCTCTGATAAATTAAATGCTCATTCTTGTTAAATGACAAAAATGCATGGCAAACCCAAAATACCTACCCGCACTAAAAAAGCCATAACTTTTGAATTTATCAATGTAGTCACGCAAAATTGAAATACTGTTGGAATCATGGTTTCAAGCCCAATGCACAAAAATAAAGAAATCTAGAATTTTATGAGGAATCAATGGATATATTTCTAAAAATATTTCCGTGTTGAGAACAATGATTTATTTGGTAGTTGGGATGCATTTAATGAGGCATGGTTATCATTATCTCTCTATTGCAACACATTGGATAGTGGGGGGCATTTTGCAAGAAACATACCATCATTTCAATCCATTTATGACATCTTACAAGTGGTGGGAGGAAATTTTAGGATTTTCATTTTCCCCCTCTCTCTCTTCTCAGATTTCTATAAATTGGAGTGTTGGGATCATTGTAAGGGGAGGTAGTTTTTAGTAGCAAAACTCACAAAATTATTTTATAAAACCAATGTGATAAAAACCCTTATAGTGGACTCCTTGAATGGTGATCCGTGCCCTTATCTTGTAATAGATTGAATTGTGCAAATCCTGCTATGTTTGTTTGCATTCTTCTTGCCCTTTCAAACTCATTACAAATATATTGTGTCTATTTATACTCTTGCAGGGATTCATTATCATTGTGCATGTATGGAATATTGTTGTGAATACATTTGCTAGATTGTGGAGAACTGTTATCACCCCTTCTAGTATGTAATTTGCTCTTATTTTTCACACATTGGAAGCTATCCTCATACCCTCCTTTTTCTGGTGTATCACCACTTTAGTGTAGGCTTTGTTTTTATGCACTCTCTCTCCCTAGTCCCTTGGAAAGTTAGATTAAGATTAAATAGTTTGCCTGCATTAGAGTAGATTGTGGCAAGTAGTTCAGGAGCAAGAACCAACTTTCTTTAGAGGTCTATCTCAAGTAGCAAGTCCCACAACTTGGAGATAGCACCCATGTTATCTAGTCACACCGTGAGCTCAAGCACACCCACTTGTGAAAACTACGGGGTTATGTGATTCGGTGATAACAAAGCTTCAAAGATAAAGCTTTCCAATTTCTTCTTATTTCTTTTGAAGGAACGTTTCAGAGAAATATTTTATCACATCCCTCAGGAAATACACTAGAAGTAAAGGAGGTTTCAATGCAAGAGTTTTCTAGAGTTCAACATTTTAGATAAGAATACCAATGTAGGCAAAAGAAAGAAATTTACAATGCAGGTTTGAAAGGAGCTCCATGTTTTAGTAGAAGTTCCATGTAGTTAAAAAAATCCAAATAAGAGTCCACGTTCTCGCCGTGTTAGAAATTTGAGAGAAAATAAATCATTTTCCACGCATGAGAAAGGACGTTACGGTAGGGAGGATTTGTAGAAGCCAAGAGAAACCAAATTGCGATTAGAATTTAACACGTCCTTCTAGCAAGTATTCCATGCATATGTTAGAGGAATGAGAAGACTACACAGAGGGAGGAGCTGTTAGAAGTTTGAGAGGAAGAAATTTAATGTCCATGTTCTAGCAAGGGAGATCCATACAAGCTAAAGAAGGAACAACACGCCATAGAAGAGAATCCCACTCATTTTGAAGGAGAAATTCAACATATTTCTAAGGAGGCCACACATGCATAAAATAAAAGCATAATAGTCCAAAAGAACTTCTCCCCAACCCTCCACACAAGCCAAGGAGAATCTACACAAGCATAAGACAAAGGAAATAGATAAAAGCAGTCCACAAACAATCTTCCACGCATTGAAAGGAAAGCAAAATAAAAAAATAAAACAACAAAGAGACAGTTGTACCTTCCATGCACAACCAAGGGGGAAAAAGTAATGAAGTTTAAATGCCTTAGGAAGATTCCACGCAAGCATCTAAAAACACCACACTTAGCCCAAGGAGATAATAAAGGTAAATCTTCTCAAGAAGACAATAGCTTTTCACGCCACGGCTGAAGTCTCCTCATGTTATTTTCAAATGCTTTGACAACATGTATATCAAACAAGAAAGAAAGAATAAAAGAAACTAGTTTCACACATTTGTAGGTAAAAGGAGGCCACACATGCACAAAGTAAAAGAGAGAACAATCCAAAGTTTTCAATGAATGGTTTTAGCAATGAAATTTTAAAAATAAATCACAAGTAGTTGTCAAAAACTAGTACGTTGCCCACACATCGATCAAAAGACCGCAAGGAAAAAGTAAAGCTCAAAGTACACATTCATTAAAATTAAGTGATTTTCACGCAAATAAGAAGTTAAAATTCATGCATGCAAAGGAGAATTTTGTTTTTGGAAAATTAAAAAAATGGGAATATTAAAATCAGGAGATTTTTATTTAAAAAAATCATTGTTGCCAAATTCAAAATTTCAAGCCTAGTCTCGGTGTGATGTATTAAAAAAGGATTTTGTAACTGGGATTGGTTATTATTATTATTATTTAAAAATAATAATAATAATAATAATAATATTAAAATGAATCATATTTTTCTTGCATTGACGAGAGTTTCGAGACTGAGACCCGGCCCCGTTTGCATTATTTTGTGTGCTTGAGTCATTTTTTTGTAAAATTCATAATGGCCAAAAATCTAATAAATCTATAGGAAGATTAAGGAAGCTAGTGGAGAAATCAAATAATTTCGTGCTCAAGTACGAATTCCAAGGAATCATTCCTCCCAGTTCTATCAAGTTAGCATACGACAATATCACCGATACAAATCTGGGTCACATCAATGTGCAACAATTCTGCGATCGGTGAAATCTGAAGGCAAAACCATATTCTCAAATAGGATTTACCATAGTGGTCTACCCCAAGCAGTGGCATTTCGGTCTCGGTGTCAATGTCTGAAGCTAGTTATCACTTGTGCGGAGCATTATGATCCCGAGAGACGAGGAATTTTTAAAGATAATCATGAGCCTTTCCTCTTAATCACACCAGAGCACATTGAGGAGTTTCTCAACATACCTGACTTCCCTGAGAATGTGGATATCACTCGAAAGTCAACACAAGAATTTTGGGATGAAGAACCCCTCAGGTGGAGCAAGATGGTTAATAACAACTGGTTAGTGACCAAGAGGCCTCGAGTTGACCAGACTTCCTAAAGAGTTGTACCACATTGAGTTCGTGGAAGAAATCGGGGACATGATTACTCTCCTGAGTCGAGTCTTTGGTTTACCCTCTACCAAGATTTTCCACCCATGGATGTATCAGTTTATCTGTATCATCCTTTCCAAGAGAGAGTTTGTGGATTGGGCCACCATCATCAATGATACCCTTCACAAACAATTGATCAAAGTGAAGATGACTGGATGTTTCTACATGACATCATACTCTGACTTATGCAATGGCTAGAAGGAAGCTATTTTCAGACTCGAAATGAGAGGAGTCATGGGTCCATCAAATAATGTCTTCCATTATTATCCACAACTAAGTTTCAAAAATAGCTCTCATCATTTTAGAAGAGTTAACGATGCATTCACCTTCCACGTGATTCGAACCTGAATTAGAATATAGAGGAAAGATTTTCTAAAGAGGCCATGGATGTCATTTCCCAATGGGGAACATGGTTTATTCAATTTTCATCATTTTCCTATATTTGTGTAAGTGGCTTTGCACGTACTCCATGGAAGCTTCCTAAGTAATTCAGTGAAAAATGGGCATTAATGGAGCTTGCATGCAACAATTATTCCAAGTTCATTGTCTTCTCAGTGACAAGCATCGCTCAAGAATTCATTTCCCAATCAAAATTAGGGAATACCAATGTCCAAATATTTTTAATGCCCAACTCATGGATGATTTTTCCCTCATCACTATTCATCCATATGTGAAGATATTCCATTTGATATCAATGGATATATGAAGAAGATTCTTGGGGCAAAGTATCAACATAACCCTACTATGGAAGATTTCTTGGCTGGTTATTCGGATGAACATGAAGTAAGAAGATGAGAGTTTTCCCGTCCTAATCATTTACTAGATCAAGGCTTTTCACATCAGAACCCTCCAGTATTCATTCGTAAATGATGATGAAGATGTTATTGATACTTCATATGATGTAGTTGCTTTTAACCCATTACCACAAATTGATTTGACCAAAAGAGATGAATTTATCTTGATAACAAGAATCAACCGATTCTTGAAAGAAGCATATCTTAGTACAAAGAGAACTTGCCAAATTACAATCAATTCAAGACCATACCTCAGGATCACAAAAATTGGCAACTCGAGGAGGTCTCCAGTTAACTAAAGATCCTTCTCAATCAACCTGCATGCTATCCAGTCATATGAAACAAACAAGAAATGAGTGGTTTCCAAAATACACTTCACCAAAGAATGTGTCATGAGGTGAAGAATCTAAGGGTCCTAGCCCCTACAAAGGAAGAGAGCATCTATCAGGATTTTCCACTTCAAGTAGAGATTCTTCTACTCACATTACAAACAATCCTCAGCCATGCCTTGTACAAAGAGTCCACTTAGGTGTAGGTAGTCCAAATATCAAACACTTCAGAACCTATAGTTCACGAAGAGATTTCTCAAAATCTCCCAAATGATCGGAGGTGGATATTGAGGTTATTTCTCCCGAAATCGATGTTGTATGAAAGGATTCTTGCGAGAATATCATGATGTTGAGAACAATGAGAATGTTGCTTCGGGCTCCATGCTTATATATGAAGAAATAGTGAATGATACTCCTTTCTGGATTGATGCGAAATCAAGAAAAGGAAGAGGGTTGTCAAGGAAATTATCATTGACTTCGATGCCCTTTTCAAACTTTCAAATGATGTCATTCCCAAGAATCCTAAAGTGCTTTCCTCAAATTTGGTGGATAATTATGGAAACAGATTTGTGGATCTTGCTATCCCACAAGTTGACAAGGAGTGTGATGTCATGACATTTGCTTGATTATGAAGTTTCCAGACTTGGGCTTGGGAAGTCCACATTGGAAAGTGACATGGTGATGGCCTAAGATTCAATTGATATCAAGCTAAAGAGACTTGAGAAATATAAGTCTCGAAACTCACTCAAGGATGAAAAGAATTAGTTGGTGGAATATGTTCAACATCCGATAAATCCCATATCATCAACTTTCCCAAGACTGACTGATGTAAAAGTGGATGCCCCCGATGAAGATCCTCTTAATTTATCAAAATAAATAAACACATTGGGCCATGTCACTAAAACTTGGCTTTCAAATATTCTCATTTTAGGCCAAGAGATGATCAAAACAATGATTAAGCTCCATGAAGATGTCAGTGCATATCTTGATCCAATTCTTTCTTTCAAGGAAACTTTTGTTTCTAACATATCAAATTTGGATGAGATATTTCCCAATCTACAGGAGATGATGAGTATGGAGTCCTCAATTTTAGCCATTGAAGGAATTCTTGAATTTGAATGTCGAGGGACATGTTTTCTTTGGTGTCTACATCTCAAATCAAGAAAGACACTTCTCGAGGATTCTATGATCCATTATGAGAGTGTATGCAATGAATCCTTCACTTCACTCACCTTGATTCAAGAAGTGATTACATCATCACATCATCACAAATTCTTCCCTTCTTCCATCCCTTTGTTTTGTCTCATAACCTTGCTTATCGAACAATTTTGACAAAAAGGGTTTAAATGTACACTTAAATTTGGTTACCCAATTTAGTGTCCCTCTCATTCGTTTACCTGCTTAGGTAACCTGGGGCACGTTTACGTCACCAACTATCCCCTTGGGATATTATCCAATTTGTGATTTAATCACTTACTCTAAATTTAATTCATCCCATCATATCTTGCCCATGAGTGATTAAATATTAAATATTTAATTACGCTTCTTCCCATGCATCTTAATCACTTATCCACCCCAAATTTATTCTATCTATGTATCGCATCTATTTTTAATCTTCCATAAGCGGGATATTTTCCCGTAGTCGGGATAAGTCTTATCTTTCTCGAATCAATCAATTTGGCCATCTCGGGAGTCTTTTCCGCGATCGGCGCCGACCCATATGGTCGGCGCCGATTTTCTAAGCGGCGCCATTTCTAAAAGCAAGTCCAAACTCGGTTCCTAGGGACAAGAGACCGAAAGAGACCGAAAGAGATCACGAATCACTTCTCTGTGCGAAAAATTGGAAGCACTTACGCACTTTTAGATAAACAGAGAGCGAGAGAGATACAGGAAGTGTGAAAAGAGAGATCTTTTTAGCATCAATTGTCCAAGTAGAGATTACATTAGGACATCCCCGTCCAAATCAATCCTCGAGAGGACAATCCTTACTCCTCACGACTTCTATCATTCTGGTGACTTTCTGCTCCAAAGATTCCAATATCTTTTTACACATCCAAAGGAACACATTCACCTTCCAATTCCAAATCTTGTCAGCACATTCAAAGGTTGATTGATCCATCTCCTCGACGCCGATCTTATCCAGTGACGCCGATCCTCTTCAATCGACGCAAATCAAGATCAATCGACGCCGGGTCTACCCACGAAGACGCCGATCTCTCTTTTCAAAATAGGTAAAAGGATGCCAGGTAACACAAATCCAAGCATTTATTTCATAGTTCCTGTTGGATAATGATTTAGATTTGCATGATCTTAGATTCTTAAGCTAATTGAAAAAGCGTGATCTAGTCTTTATTTATCATCTTTTCATGTACTGCTTCTTTTCTTATTGAAAACATGGTGATCGAGATTCCATCATGCTAAAAGAGACTTGAAAATATAAGTCTTCTCGGACTCTCGCTTCTCAGGCAAAAAAATATCTTTGGTGGAATATTTTCAACATCATAAATCCCATTTCATCCATTTTCGGATCTATACCCGATGCTCGTGGAATGCACCCGTCCTGATCTACATCGGCTTCCTCATCCGCGTTATCATCTTGGAAATAAACACATCGGGCCGATTTTATAAAACTTTTTCAGATTTCTGTTTAGTTTGGGCATTAATGATCAAAACAATGCAAAGCTCCATGAAGATATCAGTGCATATCTTGATCCAATTCTTTCTTTCAAGGAAACTTTTGTTTCTAACATATCAAATTTGGATGAGATATTTCCCAGTCTACAGGAGATGACAAGTATGGAGTCCTCAATTTTATCCATTGAAGGAATTCTTGAATTTGAATGTCGAGGGACATGTTTTCTTTGGTGTCTACATCTCAAATCAAGAAAGACACTTCTCGAGGATTCTATGATCCATTATGAGAGTGTATGCAATGAATCCTTCACTTCACTCACCTTGATTCAAGAATCCAAGTTTACTCTCCATAATGAACAAGACTTAATCAATATTATAATCATAGCTGAGATCCCTTGCAACCTTGTAAATGAGCATAATCAAAGGTGTTCATCGGAACATGTGGAAGAGCAATTTTCACAATTTCTTAAGGACATGTATACTCCTACCATAAATTTCTCTTCAACTTTAATGGAGCGTTGCATCAAATTAAAGAACTTGTTTGAGAATTCTCAATCAAAGATTTCAATTTGAATGATATGCCAGGTAGGATCTTGGAATTGCATGTATTTTGAGGCTACTCTTCGACCAAATGAACCTCCAAAAGAAAAAAAAATGTTCGAAACATTGGGAAGGTTCAGATACTTTCAATTGGCGAAAGCGGCAGATCCTAATTTCACCGATGGTTCAAGGAGATAGTTTTCTTGGTATCTAATGAAGTGGGAGAGTCCATTTCTCATATGTTTGAGATAGGCGGACCCCATTTCAATGGATAAGGCACTAGTTATTGTCATATGTTTTAAAAGTGGATTTTTAAAAAAGGATGTTGTTATTGAGTTTACTTTCAAAAAACTATGGATAACTTAGGTGGTTTCTATTTTTAGTTTCTTTTAATAAGGTTAGTTGAAAAATTCAAAGTCACTTAAGTGCCTTATTTAATGTTCATGTAAAAACCTAACTACTTTGTAATCACCTTTTGGGTTATAAAAGGAAGTCAGGGGCTCATTTGTAAGGGTGACTTTGAGAGAGGAGAAGAAAATACTTTTGTATGCAAGTTTTACTTCAAAGAAAGAAACTTTTGTTCTTTTGAGAAGACATTTTGGAATTAATGAAATATGAACTTTGTGTCCCATTCATTATCTCTTATAGCATTTGATGTTCTTATGTTCATTAGATGTTAGTGTTTTAATCTTGCATGAAAATATTATCTTGGATCTTATTGTCAACACTACTAATATGTTGTTCTAGTTCACAGTGATCAAGCTATGATTATCTACTTTCTCACATGTGTTCCCTTTTACTCATTCTCGTTTAGCTGATGCAAACTCTATTTTATTTGTGTTAGTTATTTATTGTTCTTCTCCATGCAATATTAGGCTCTGCTTTTACCTAACTCTTGCATGTTCCTTCCATTCATTTCCTTCATTCCATTCCATCCCCCTCATTCAATTTTCTTTCCATTGATGTTCCAAAACACCCCCCACATACAATTTTGAATGTACATGTGTAAATACAATTTTGGTTTTCAATAAAGGCAACCTCACCTTCATTGAGGAGGGACTTTGTTCCCACACTGTTGCATGTCATTTTCATGTTTGTAAATCTATATGCTAATAGTTTTTGTGAATCTCTACTAGGGATAAAGGAATTGTTAACCGAGTGCTTGTTTAAATCTTTATGACTATCCCTCTACACAAGCTCTAGTTCTTCAACCAAACCTTGTGCCCGATGAAGAGTTTCAAGGAGAAATTGTTGCCAACCTTCAAACAATATCTTGGGAAAACCATGAAAGCTTGTAACAATTTGTGGTCTGTTGATAGAGCCATTGACAGAGAAATCTACATTAAAGACCTTAGAAGAAGAGTACCCACACTTGTGGCTAGAAGACCTCTTGGACACATGTTGATCGTTGTTCACCGATGCGGCCCTCTTCCACCAAGGAAATAATATGTATGAATATTACAGGTAACCCACCTATCTTGCAACCAAATCTTGTTTTTGCAGATACTCAAGAAGACATATCATTAGATTTGAGGCAAGCTATTTGGGAAAAGTGCACAAGCAACTATCATTTTCATCTCACCGCATCATTACTAGATAACGAAGAAGATCAAGCCGCGTGAGAGTTGTTAGAGTTATTTAGGCACAAATAGATCAAGAAAGAGAGTGAAGAGAAAAGGCCAGAGCTGATTAGAACATTTTAGTGATCCCTTCATAGTAAAGATTTAAAACTGGTAGGAAATAGGTTTACTCGAGGAGAAAAAGATAAACATCAATCTGATCCCATTTTTGATTTTCAAGGAAAGTTTGGTTTCAAGTTATCTCCTCAAAAGAAGAACACACCTCATAGATTTGTAAGTCTTGCATCAATTCTTGAAAGAGCAAGCCAAGAAAGAATCACTACCAAGTCAACCACTTGTCCTTGCTCACATTGTTTTGCCTTCGCATACCACCTTTCCCAAGATGGCAGTTAACGTACCATGGGGAAATTCCATAGGCCCATTGGCATTACCAGCTTGACATGACCTCCCACGAGGATTGAGGAAGATTCTTCCCAAGTTTGATGGAGATGGGAAGACATCACCAAATGACCACATTTCTACCTTCTTTGTTGCATGTGTAGTTTTGTCGGTAGTGGAATATGAAGATGTTGTTATTCACCTCTTCATTGAAACATTGTATGACGTTGCCATATTGGTTTCATCATCTACCAAATGGATGCATTACAAATTGGAATGATATGAAAACTAAGTTTGAAGACCGATTCAAGATGACAGAAGATGAACATGCCCTTCTTGCCCAACTATCTTAGGTAAAGAAAGAGCCAATAGAACCCATGAGGAATTTCATGGCTAAATTCAAAAAATGGTGAACAAAGTTCTTGTCGAGATTCGCCTAAACCCTAAAAACAAAAATGTTTCTTTATTATCACACAACAACCAAAAGTGTGTTATTAGATTAGAAGGGCTAGAGTGGCTAATTTGGAACTTGCTCAATCCTTGGCCATAGAAATTGAGGATGACTTAATCATGGCGGGAAAATTCAAGAAAACTTCCCTCAAGGAAAAGAGTCAAGAAACCCAAATGCTTTAGAGGCCATACTCACTAAGTTGGCTAATGATGTGCTAGCTTTGAAAAAAGTAAGTTGCTCAAAGTAGTAAACTTGCTCCTTACAAAGACATCCCAAGAAAAGGCTATGTTCCCAATAAATCCATAATTGCAGGCACTCTAACAAGGCTTGCTATTGAAGCGGCTCCCACAACTAACTCAAAGTGTGATGTCGTTGAAGAAAGTGATGATGAAGTTGAGGTCGTCGAGGTTGACGAAGAAGAGCTAGACTCTGGAACATTTGAACCTAAAGTTGAAGAGCCTGAAGGAGAAATTAATAATCATTTCTTCGAGTACCGTTCAAAAGAAGAAGATGAATATGAAGAAATTATAGAAGATATGAATAATCAATCCTTCACTTGTCTTCACATGCTCTCAGAAGAAGGAGCAAAGTACCACTAAGGTGGAAGATAAAAAGATCTCCAAGGAGGTTCCTAAAGAATCTAAAACTAAGGAAAATTCCAAAGAATCCAAGACAAATGAGACTCCTAAAGAGTCCAAGGCGACTGAGGTTTCCAAGGTCAAAACTATCTTAAAGAAAGGAGGGCCTTTTTCAAGTCAATCAATTGATAAATCAACTACGAAGAAAGTTTCTTCTTCCACATCAATATCAACCAAGCCCGAAGCAAAGGTCAAAAGTGTGCCATCATCAAGTTTGAAAGAACTAGTATTTGAGACATCAAGTACGATCATTTTGCCCAAATTTGATATTATTGATCATATCAATAAAACAAATATTTCCATGTCACAGGCGGAGTACTTGAAGTCCAATAAGGATCAACTCAAGAAATTGGTCTAGTTTATCAAAGAAACTCTATTGTCATTCCTCCAAAGGAATTTTGAAAACCCCAAAGATGGAAAGACTCAAAATATTGTGGCAGCCACTACACCTTCAAATGAAAAGATTGAACCTTTCTTTGTGTCCTTTTTGATCAACGGATGCAAATTAAGTAATTGTATTATAGATTCTAGAGCCTTAGATAATGTGATGCCTACAAAAGTAACACATGCTCTTGGGTTGACTTGTACGAGAACATTCGGATCTTGTTACTCCATGGAGACAAGACAAGTTCCTCAGATTTGGCAGATTAAAGATGCTTAGATGGTTTTAGCCTAATTTCCTCAAAAGTGAGTTAAGGTAACTATTCTAGTTGCTCACATTCCTACTTCATATGGTATGTTATTGAGCAAGAAATTTTACAGAGATCTGGGTGGTGAGATTCAAATGGACTGGTCTCATGCTATGATTCCTATTAGTGGAGAAATGAAGAAGCTAATGCCAGAAACTAAGGCAAAATTCACAGCAATGACGAAAAAAAACCGATGATCCCCATGCACAAGTCTTGTTTCAAAACTCAAGTATGGGTAATTATATGATGACTATAGAGGTTCATGCACCTGAGGTCACTTTCCAAGACCCTAATGAGATATGGACTCTTGAGTTCAATGGAAGCTACTACTCAACAGTTTCGCGTAGGAGTGGTGCTCATATCTCCGAATGGTAAAATATTTCCTTTTTCTTACAAACTCCAATTTTCAAATACTAACAACACTTGTAGAATACGAGGCATTAATCCTTGGCCTCCAAGTTGCAGAAGAGAAAGGGATCAAAAATTTGAAATTCTTTGGAGATGCAGAATTGATCGTGAAACAAGTAAAAATCAATTTCAAGTAAAGAATGATCGTTTGAGGCATTACTGAAATAAAGTGTGGGATGCAATAGAAATATTTGATGCTTTTTCCATAGAATCTATCCCTCATGAAAGGAATGAAAAAGCTGATTCTTTAGCAGTCTCAGCTTTGTTAATGATTCCTCATTCAAAGTTTGATCAAGACAAATACACCATTGAGATGGTTTTTAGGCCAAGTGTTCCTGACAATGCAGAAAATTGGCAAGTATTCAACGATGATCAACAAATTATTACCTTCTTGGAAAAGAGAGATAATTTTGAACAATTGTACTTTGAAGGAAGTGATTCTGTATTTTGTGAATCGACGACCTTACCCATTCAAGGAGTTGAGAATGAAGATCTGGTGATGGCATCATTCAACTCAAAGGAAATAAAATTCCAAAAGGATTGGTTTCACTTGAAGAATTTTTGATAAACATGACATGTTTATTAAAGAGAAAGAGCAAGGGGACATGACCTGCGAATTCTTTTGACTATGAGCAAGTTAACATTGGTACCAAGGATAAACCTCGCCTGGTCAACATTAGTAAGTGTTTCTCACTTGAGGAGCACAAGAAATTCATAAGCCTCCTTACCAAATATTATGATGTCTTGGCTTACTCATATGAAGACTTGAAGTCTTTCCAACCTAGGGAAATGGAGCATGCCATACCTTTGAAACACAGTGCGAATCCATTCGGTAAAAGCAAAAAAATATAATCCCAAGATAGTGGGGACAATATTCCATGAGGTTTAAAAGATGTTAGACACACAAATAGTTTTTCCTATTCGACATTCAACTTGGATAGCTAATATTATACCGTTTCACAAGAAAAATGGATAAATTATAATTTGCATGGATTTCCGTAATCTTAATCAAGCTTCCTTGAAGGATAACTATCCATAGCCAGTCATGGACCATATTTTGCAGTGGTAGAACTAGATTAAAAATGCTATCAATGCTAGATAGTTTCTTTGGATATAATCAGATTTATGTGGCTAGAGAAGACCAACATAAAACCGCGTTCACCCCCCCTTGGGGTACATTCGTGTATAGAAGAATGCCTTTTGGTTTGATCAATTCCGACGTAAATTTTCAAATGGCTATGGATATGGCATTCATAGATTATAAAGACAAGATCATCGTGATATACCTAGATGACTTGACAATGTTCTCAAAGAAACGAGAAGATCACCTAAGAGATTTAGAGAAAATATTGCAAAGGTGCAGACTTCATAAGATTTCTCTAAATCCAAAAAAGTTCATGTTCGGAGTTACAGAAGGGAAACTCCTAGGTCATATTGTTTCTAAATAAGGAACTAAGATCAATCCTGAGCATGTTCAAGCTATCAATAATATTTCCTTGCCTACAAGTAAGCCTAGAGTCCACTCATTCTTTGGGAAGGTAAATTTTTGAGAAGGCTCATGCTAGATTTCACCGAGCTGACCAAATAAATTGTTGACATGATGAAAGGAAAAGAATCCTTCAAATAGTCGAAGGAAGGTAGAAAAGCATTTGGACAAATCAAGGGTGCTATTGGAAAAGCTCCTACATTGGTGTGTCCCGATTTTAAAAGGATTTTATAAGCTTTTTTCTATGCTTCTTCGCACACGATCTTTGCCATCCTGACTCAACACAATCAAGAGGGAATCGAATCTCCTATTGCATTCATGAGTTATGGATTCAAGAAACATGAACTCAATTACACTCCCCTTGAGAGGCATGCATTCACAAAGTGGTGAGAGATTTGAAATATTTCACGTACTATGTGTTGAATTCTCACACCAAAGTCTTAGTACCATACACCACAGTTAAATCGATGTTGACATAACAAGAACCAAGATCTAAAAGAGGTAACTAGGTCTCCAAGATCTAGTAATATGATTTGGATATCAAGCCTACCAATTTAGTTCGAGGAAGAGGACTCTGCCAACTCATTATAGAGAATGAGCCACAAGATGACTCCAACGAAGAACCAGTTGAAGAAGGTTTACCACTAGTAGTTTTCATCAGCACCATAGATGAATGGTATTCATATATATCCTACTTTCTCACATATGGTGAATGTCCTGAAAATATGACAGCTAAGGAAAAGAGAGCTATCAAATTGAGAGCTTCTAGGTACATTATTTGGGACAACACATTGTTCAAGAAAGGAATTGATGGCATGTTCCTTAGATGTGTTGATAAGGAACAACAACCTAGGTTGCTTGAAGCCTTTCACAATCATGCTTTGGCGGTGATCATTTCTTTGGCCCGGTGATGAACTCATAAAGTTTTGTGAGCACATTATTATTGGCCCACTATGTTTTTCGATGCTCAAAAATGGGTAGAAAAATGTGAAGCTTGTCAACAATTTATTGGAAGACCGAAATTAACAGCTTTGCCTTTGAAGCTAGTTGTCATTGAAGAACCCTTTCAAAAATGGGGTTGGATTTCATCGAGGTCCTAAACCCAAACTCCAGTGCTGGTCATACTCACATGCTCACTGCAACTAACTACTTTACAAAGTGGGTAGAAGCTATACCAGTGAAACAAACATCTACTGCGGTAATATGTGACTTCATCAAAGAGAATATATTGGTTCATTACAGAATTCCACACAAGATTGTGACAAATAATGCCTCCAATTTTTATTCTGCACAGATGATAGATTTTTGTTATGGGTATGGGATATCTTTGTCTCATTCATCGATTACTAACTACAGGAAATGGTCGGTGTAGAATCCGTGCAAAAAACAACATTACTATCATGCACAAGTTAGTAGAAGAAAATCAAAGAACTTGGTACAAAAATTTATATGATGTATTGTGGATTGAATGCATAACTCCAAAAAGGGAAATCAAGATGTCTCCATTCCAACTCTTGTATGGGACCGATGCTCAAATTCCCATCACATTGGAGTTACCAAGCATTACGATTGGCTCAAGCAGTTGATGATGAATGCTTTGCCAATGCATTTGATAAAAGAATAATGTTCTAAGCAAGCTTGAAGAGAAGAGAATTCAAGTGGAAAATAAGATCGAGGAACACCAATCCAAGGTAAATAAATTGTTCAACATGAGAACTAGGGAGAGAAATTTCAATCAATGACTTAGTTCTTCTTTGGGACAAGAGACGTGAACCGAAAGGAAATCATATGAAGTTTGATTCGCTATGGCTAGGTCCTTTCAAGATCATACATTTATGTGGAGATAGCATCTAATATTTGGCATATCCCGATGGAAATCATTTTCCTTTTCCCTACAATGGGAAATATCTCAAGCACTACCAAAATTGAAAAGGAGTTGTCCCCCATATGTACATAAGTAATTAGGTTTTGGTTTATTTCTTTTCCCCATTTTCGCCTCTCTCTCTGTGTCATCCCATTTTTGTGCACCATTGTTTTTTTGGGATCATGTTCATTAATCTTTTGAGTCTGGGGTCCGTTCTTTGCATCCATAAAGTCCTTGTCCCCAATTACAACATTGTTATCAACTAATTTTGACTTAAAAAATTAATAAACATGGAAATTTTGAAAATTTTCAAAAGTGTTACTTTGCATGATTTATCGCCCTCATCATGATCGTCTCGTTTTTGTGATCGTTCCGGTCTTCGTTTCGTCCATTTTGGGTGAGAACTCCTCCCGCTAGGTCATAAACTACGTTAAATATTAATTAATTAATATTTAATTAATTTATTACCCTTTGTTTGATAAAATCAATTTTATTAAAATTTGGGGTTTTTAATTAAATAAATATTAATATAATAATTATTAAAAGTCAATCGAAAATTTTTTTATTGTTGGGGAAAGTAAGCTTCCACTTCCCATTGTCGGGGATGCCAAATTGGCTTCCCATACCCGGATTTCCCCTTTCTTGGCAAATTTATTTTAATTCCCCGCTTGTGGGATTTCTTCCACTGATTGCCAATTCAACCAATTGGAAAACGGGAAAAAAATCTCTTGATTTCCCACATGGGGAAATAAAATGAGGATTGCTAACCCCTCCTTGCCATTTCTGTTGGCAAATGGTTATTTATTTCCCACTTTCCCCTGATAATTAATGCCACTACCCGAAAGAGGGAATTGGTTATTCCAATGGAAATAAGAAGCGATTCTGAAAGCTTCAGAATTAACCATTTCTCCATCAAACTTTTTGGAAAAATTCATGCGAAGAAGCTTGAAGCTTCAAGATAAAGCTTTCCAATTTCTTCTATTTCTTTCCTCATACGATACACTTAGAAGTAAAAAGAGGTTTCAATACAAGAGTTTCCAAAGTTCAATGTTTGAAATTTAAGAATACCAACATAGGAAAAGAAAGCAATTTCCAATGTGGGTTTGAAAGGAGCTCCATGTTTCATCGAAGGACACATTACACGTAGTTAAAATAAATCCAAATAAAGTCCACGTTCCATTTTCCACACATTGTTAGAAGTTAGAGAAAAAAAATCGTTTTTCCATGTAGGAGCAAGGGCTTTACAAAGTGCATATTTTTCGAGGATTTTGAAGCAAGAGAAACCACGTTGGGTTAGAATTTAACATGAGGTTTTCCTATTTAACAAAATACCTTCGACAGTATTCCACGCATCTATCGAGAGGAAGGAGAAGACTACGTAGAGGGAGGAGTTGTTAGAAGTTTGAGAGGAAGAAATTTAATGTCCACGTTCTAGCAAGGGAGATCCATACAAGACAAAGAAGGAACAACACGCCATAAAAGGAGAATCCCACACATTGTGAAGGATAAATTCAATACATTTTGAACAAGGCCACACATGCATAAAATAAAATCATAACCATCCCGTAAGAGCTTCTCCCCAACCATCCACATAAGCCAAGAGAATCTACACAAGCATAAGACAAAGGAAATATATAAAACAATCTTCCATGCATTGAAAGGAAAGCAAAATAACAAAAAAAACAAAAGAGAGAAAATTGTACCTTCCATGCATAGCCAAGGGGGAAAAGTAATAAATTTAAATGCCTTAGGAAGATTCCACACATTGGCATCTAAAAACACCAAACATAGCCCAAGGAGATAATAAAGGTAAATCTGCTCAAGGAGAAGACAATAGCTTTTCACACCATGGGTGAAGTCTCCTCATGTTCTTTTCAAATGCTTTGACAACGTTGATATCAAACAAGAAAGAAAGAATAAAAGAAACCAGTTTCAACGCATTTGTAGGTGAAAGGAGGCCACACATGCATAAAGTAAAAGAGAGAATAGTCCAAAGTTTTCAATGCATGGTTTTAACAAAGAAAGTTTAAAAAGAAATCACAAGCATTGTCAAAAAAAATATGTTGCCCACACATCAATTAGAAGACCGTAAGAAAAAAAAAAAAAGTACACATTCATTAAAATCAAGCAATTTTCACACAAATAAGAAGTTACAATTCCATTCATTTGCAAAAGGATAATTTTGTTTCGCCATGCAAATTTTTAAAAAAATGGAATATTAAAATCATATCCCAAGGAGATAATAAAGGTAAATCTGCTCAAGGAGAAGACAATAGCTTTTCATGCCCACGGTGAAGTCTCCTCATGTTATTTTCAAATGCTTTGACGATGTGGATATCAAACAAGAAAGAAAGAATAAAAGAAACTAGTTTCAATGCATTTTTTAAGTGAAAGGAGGCCACACATGTACGAGTAAAAGAGAGAATAGTCCAAAGTTTTCAATGCATGGTTTTAAAGCAAAGAATGTTTAAAAAGAAATCACAAGCGCGTTGTAAAAAACTAGTATGTTTCCCATGCATCGATCGAAGACTGCGCTGGAAAAATAAAGCTCAAAGTACACATTCATTAAAATCGGGTGATTTTCATGTAAATAAGAAGTTAATTCATGCATGCAAAGGAGAAATTTTTTTTTGGAAAATTTAAAAAAATGGGAATATTAAAATGCGGAGATTTTTATTTAAAAAAATAATTGTTGCCAAATTCAAAATTTCGAGCCTAGTCTCGGTGTGATGTATTAAAAAAAGGATTTTGTAACTAGGACTAGTTATTATTAATATTATTTTTAAAATAATAATAATAATAATAATATTAAAATGAATCATATTTTTCTTGCATTGACGGAGTTTCGGAGACGAGATCTCCCCTTGTTATGCATTGTTTTACGTGCATGAGTCATTTTTCTATAAAATTCATAATGGCTGAAAAATCTAATAAATCTGTAGGAAGATCGAGGAAGCCAGTGGAGAAATCAAATAAGTCCATGCTCAAGTACGAATTCCAAGGAATCATTCCTCCCAGTTCTATCAAGTCAGCATACGACAATATCACCGATACAAATCTTGGTCACATCAATGTGCAACAATTTTGCGATTGGGTGAAAGCTGAAGGCAAAACCATATTCTTAGATAGGCTTTACCATAGTGGTCTACCCCAAGCAGCGGCATTTCCGGTCTCGGTGCAATGTCCAAAGTTGGTTATCGCTTGCGCGAGCATTATGATCCCGAGAGATAAGGAATTTTTAAAGATAATCACGAGCCTTTCCTCTTAATCACACCAGAGCACATTGAGGAGTTGCTCAACATACCTGACTTCCCTGAGAATGCGGATATCACTCGAAAAGTTAGCACAAGAATTTTGGGATGAAGAACCCCTCAGGTGGAGCAAGATGGTTAATAACAACTGGTTAGTGACCAAGAGGCCTCAAGTTGTCGACTTCCTAAAGAGTTGTACCACATTGAGTTCATGGAAGAAATCGGGGACATGATTACTCTCTTGAGTTGAGTCTTTAGTTTACCCTCTGCCAGGATTTTCCACCCATGGATGTATCAGTTTATCTGTATCATCCTTGCCAAGAGAGAGTTTGTGGATTGGCCACCATCATCAGTGATACCCTTCACAAACAATTGATCGAAGTGAAGATGACTGGATGTTTCTACATGACATCATACCTAACTTATGCAGTGGCTAGAAGGAAGCTATTTTGGGACTTGAAATGAGAGGAGTCATAGGTCCATCAAATAATGCCTTCCATTATTATCCGTAGCTAAGTTTCAAAAATAGCTCTCATCATTTCAGAAGAGTTAACGATGCATTCACCTTCCGCGTGATTTAAAACCTAAATCGAAATACAGAGGAAAGATTTTCTAAAGAGGTCATGGATGTCATTTCCCAATGGGGAACATGGTTTATTCAATTTTCATCCTTTTCCTATATTTGCGTAAGTGGCTTTACGGGTAATCCATGGAAGACTCCTAAGTACGTCAGTGACAAGTGGGCATTAATGGAGCTTGCGCGATAATTATTCCAATTTCACTGTCTTCTCAGTGACAAGCATCATTAAGAATTCATTTCCCAATCCAAATTAGGGAATACCAATGTCCAAATCTTTTCAGTTCCTAACTCATGGAGAAAGTGTTTTCCCTCATCACTATTCATCCATATGTGAAGAGATTCCGGTTTGATATCAATGGATATATGCAGAAGATGCGTGGGGAAAAGTATAAACATAACCCTACCATGGAATATTTCTGGGCTTCTGTTGAGACGAACATGAAGTAAGAAGAGGAGAGTTTTCCCGTATAACCTTTTCTCAGATCAAGGCTTTTTGCATCAGAAACCCTCCAGATTCATTTGTAAATGATGATGAAGATGTTATTGATCCTTCATATGATGTAGTTACTTTTACCCGTTGCCCACAAATTGATTGGACTAAAAGAGATGAATTTTCTCTTGATAGCAAGAATCAACCGATTCTTGAAAGAATCATATCTTGGTACGAAAGAGAACTTTCCAAATTACAATCAATTCAAGATCATACCTTAGGATAAAAAAATTGCCAACTTGAGGAGGTCTCCAGTCAACCAAAGCTCCTTCTCAATCAACCTCCATGCCATCCAGGTCATATGCAACAAACAAGAAAAAAATTGGTTACAAAATCCACTTCATTGAAGAATGTGTCACGAGGTGAAGAATCTAAGGGTCCTAGCCCTTGTGAAGGAAGAGAGTGTGTATTAGGATTTTCCACTTCAAGTAGATATTCTTCTACTCAAATCACAAACAATCCTTAGCCATGCCTTGCACAAGAGTCCACGCAGTGCAAGTAGTCTAAATATCAAACACTTTAGAACCTACAGTTCATGAAGAGATTTCTCAAAATCTCCCAAATGATCGGAAGTGAATATCGAGGTTAT
This sequence comes from Taxus wallichiana var. yunnanensis, assembly GCA_018340775.1. Classification (NCBI taxonomy): domain Eukaryota; kingdom Viridiplantae; phylum Streptophyta; class Pinopsida; order Cupressales; family Taxaceae; genus Taxus; species Taxus wallichiana. Next base: position 1,046,537,936 of record CM031240.1, read on the forward strand.
TTCTCCTGAAATCGAGGTCGTGGAAAGGATTCTTACAAAATATTATGATGTCAAGAACAATGAGAATGGTGCTTCGGGCTCTAAGCTTTTGTATGCAGAAATAGTGAATGATACTCCTTTACGGATTGATTGTGAAATCAAGAAAAGGAAGAGGGTTGCAGGAAATTCACATTGACTTCTATACCCTTTTCAAAATTTCAAATGACGTCATTCCTAAGAATCCTAAAGTGCTTTCCTGAATAATGGTGGATAATTATGGAAACAAATTTATGGATCTTGCCATCCCACAAGTTGACAAGGAGTGTGATGTCATGACATTTGCTGATTATGAAGTTTCCAGACTTGGACTTGGGAAGTCCACATTGGAAAGTGACATGGTGATGGCCTAAGATTCAATTGATATCATGCTAAAGAGACTTGAGAAATATAAGTCTCAGAACTCTTAGCTCAAGGCTGAAAAGAATTAGTTGGTGGAATATGTTCAACATCCGATAAATCCCATATCATTAACTTTCCTAGTGCTCGATGTAGTAGATGCCCCGATGAAGATCCTCTTAATTTATCAAAAGAAATAAACACATTGGGCCATGTCACTAAAACTTGGCTTTCATAGATTCTTGTTTTAGGCCAAGAGATGATCAAAACAATGGTTAAGCTCAATGAAGATGTCAGTGTATATCTTGATCTAATTCTTTCTTTCAAGGAAACTTTTGTTTCTAATATATCAAATTTGGATGAGATATTGCCTAGTCTACAGGAGATGACAAGTATGGAGTCCTCAATTTTAGCCATTAAAGGAATTATCAAATTTGAATGTCGAGGGACACATTTTCTTTGGTGTTCTGCATCTCAAATCAAGAAAGACACTTCTTGAGGATTCTATGATCCATTATGAGAGCGTATGGAATGAAGCCTTCACTTCACTTGCCTTGATTCAAGAATTCATAGCTTGAGATCCCTTGTAACCTCGTAAATGAGTATAATGAAAGGTGTTCATCGGAACATGTGAAAGAGCAATTTTCACAATTGTTTAAGGACATGTATACTCCCACCATCAATTTCTCTTCATCTTTAATGGAGCGTTGCATCAAATTAAAGAACTTGTTTGAGAATTCTCAATCAAAGATGGTCAATCTAAATGATATGCCAGGTAGGATCTTGGAATATAGGTATTTTGTGAGGTTATTCTTTGACCAAATGAACCTCCAAAAGAAGAAAAGATGTTCGAAACATTGGGAAGGTTTAGATCCTTTCAATTGGCGAAAGCGGTGGATCCTAATTTCACCGATGGTTCAAGGAGATAGTTTTCTTGGTATCTAACGAAGTGGGAGAGTCCATTTCTCATACATTTGAGATAGGCGGACCCCATTTCAATGGATAAGGCACTAGTTATTGTCATATGTTTTAAAAGTGATTTTTAAAAAAGGATGTTGTTATTGAGTTTACTTTCGAAAAATTGTGGATAACTTAGGTGGTTTCTATTTTTAGTTGCTTTTAATAAGGTTGGTTGAAAAATTCAAAGTCACTTAAATTCCTTATTTAATGTTCATGTAAAACCCTAACTACTTTGTAACCACCTTTTGGGTTATAAAAGGAAGTCATGGGCTCATTTTTAAGGGTGACTTTGAGAGAGGAGAAGAAAATACTTTTGTATGCAAGCTTTTTACTTCAAAGAAAGAAAATTTGTGTTCTTTTGAGAAGACATTATGGAGTTAATGAAATATGAACTTTGTTTCCCATTCATTATCTCTCATAACATTTGATGTTCTTATGTTCATTAGATGTTAGTGTTTGAATCTTGCATGCAAATATTATCTTGATCTTATTATCAAGCACTACTAATATGTTGTTCTAGTTCACCGTGACCAAGATCTGATTACCTATTTTTGCTCACGTGTGTTCCCTTTTACTCATTCTCGTTTATTGGTGAAAACTCTATTTTATTTGTGTTAGTTATTTATTGTTCTTCTCCATGCAATATTAGGCTATGCTTTTACCTAAATCTTTCATGTTCCTTCCATTCATTCCTTTCCATTTCTTTCCTTCATTCCATTGCATCCCCCTCATTCAATTTTATTTCCATTGATGTTCCCAAACACCCCCACATACAATTTTTAATGTAAAGGTGTAAATACGATTTGGTTTTCAATAAAGGCAACCTCACCTTCATTGAGGAGGGACTTTGTTCCCACACTGTGCATGCCATTTGCATGTGTGCAAATCCATATGATAACATTGTACTAATTCATTTGTTTTATTCTTGATGCAAAGATGTCCGTTAATTGGGAAAATATCATTAATGACATTCTCCATAAGTAGTTGATTGAGGTAAAAATGACAGGTCATTTTTACATGACCTCATATTTAATCTAAGTCATAGTAAGGAGGAGGATATTTTCAAGGCTGAAAATTAAAGGTATAATGGGTCATGTCAAGAATATTGTTTTTCACTTTTACCCACAACTTGAGTTCAAGAATGGTTCTCACCATTTTTGGAGGGTCAACGATGCCTTCCTTTTCTATATAATTTGGTCACTAGGGAGAAACCCAGAAGAAAGGTTTTCAGAGGATGCTAAGGCCATAATAAAATAGTGGGGAACTTGGTATATCCAGTTTCCTTGTTACTCCTATATACGGGTTAGTGGATTTGTGGGAGCTCCTTACAAACTCCCTAAATATGTCAGTGAAAAATTAGCGTTGATGGAGCTTTCACGTCAAATTTTCAAATTCCATTACCTACTTGTGGATAAATGTAAAGAAGGCATTCATTTCCCAATTCAGATAGGGGAATATAGATGTATAAGTTCTCGTAGTGCGAAAGTGATGGAAAAGGAATTTTCCCACATCACCATACATTCTTTCACAAGTAGGGCTCAGTTTGATATTAAAGGGTCCATGGAAAAATCCCTAGGAGCAAGATACAAGCACCAAACAAGCATATAAGACTATTGGGTAGAATGCGTGGATGACAGGGAGGTAAGATGATGAAAATTTTCTCATCTCACACTGGCTCAAATAGAAAATTACAGATTGAGGGATCCTCCTTTAACCTTTGCTTCGATAATGGAATTGATCTTATGGATCCTGCCTATGATCAGATAGTTTTCACTCCACTCCTTGGTATTGATTGGAGTAAAGGAGATGAAAATTCTTTAGATACCATAAATAAACCCATGTTGAGAAGAACTATGATGTGGTATGAGAAGAAAATAGCTAATCCTCTCCCATTTCAGGCACATATTTCTGAAATATAGAAACTACCAATGAGGGGAGGACTCACACAAGAAAAAGGTGGTGCAAACTTCTTCACAATAGTCTCCACCAACATCATCGCACACATCTCAGAGGAAAAGTCGGTGGTTACCCAAATCTGTCTCCAAAGAAGTGGTGCCTCAAAGATCGGTAAAGAGTGTGCATCTTGGGGAGGGAAGAGAACATGTTTTAGGTATTTCTACCCCAAACTCATCTGTTCACATCACTGAGAGTTCCAATAGGCCCACTAAGGATCCAAGTCATCAATGTCAGACACCGGAGTCCAAACAAATCCTAGTGGTACAAATATCTAATTCTTATGAGCATCAAGGTGATAAGGGTATTTCACAAGAACATGAGGATAATCAAGAATGTGTTGCAGATGTTACTTCGCCAAGGATTGAGGCCATAGAACAATTGCCTACTAGTTTTAATCACAAGGAAATTAAAGAGGATATTCCTTCTAGTTCTCAAATTTGTTGTGTTGAACTAATGAATGAAACACCTACCTAGGTTGATTCCAAAATCAAAAAGAGGAAGAGATTGGTCAAAGTGGCCAACATTGATTTGGAAGCTCTTTCTGCCCTTTCCAATGAAGTTGTGCCCAAAAATCCTAAGGTATTCTCCAGGGTAGTGGTTGATGATAGTGGAGATAAATTTGTAGAAATTGCAGTTCCAACTACTAAAAAGGATCGTGGGGACATGACAATCACTGACTATGAAGTATCCAAAACAACCCTTGAAAATACCACTTTTGAAAGTGATGTTGCTATGGAAAAATATTCAATGAAGAATGTGCTTAAAGGTTTGGAGATATACAAATCTCAAATTTCCCAACTCAAAGAAGAGAAGAATCAGTTGATCTCATACATTCAACATTTGATCAGCCCAATTGCATCTTCTTTTCTTGTTCTAGAAATGGTGGCCATCCTAGATTAGGAAATTCTCAATCAATCAAAGGATGTGATCATTGTAGAGCACACTCTAAGGCCTTGGGTTTCGAGATAAAAATGGTGGGTTGAGAACAATTAATGAGGTGATAAAAATATTTGAGAATATTTATGCCTACCTTGATCCAATGTTTCCATTCAAGGAATGCCTCATTGCAGAACTAATAGCTATAGATCAGATCTTTCCAAGTCTTCAGGATCTTGCTTGCATGGAATCTACATTCTTAGCCTTAGAGGGAATACTTGAGTTTTATCATTGCATGACATGAATTCTATGGCTAAATCATGCTAAGTCTAGGAAAATGATTTTGGAAGACTTAGTAATTTAGTTTGACAGTTTATGCAATGAAGCTTATACCGCACTCTCTTCCATTCAAGCCTTCATCGAAGATATTCCTTGTACCTTCATCAATGAACACAACCAAAGGAATCCAGTACAACATCTAATGGAGAAATTTACAAAATTGATATATGAAATGTATACTCATGTTGATATTTTTTCCACTTCTTCTATGGATCAATGTTTCAGGATCAAACACCTTTGTGAAGAGATCCAATCTAAAGTTACAGACCTGCATACCATACCAAGTAAGATTCTTGAAATGTAGGTACTTTATGAGGCTTATCTTCTTCCAAGTTGTTTTCTAGAGGAAGAAAGGATGCACCAGACGTTGTAGAAGCTCAAATATTTTGAATTGGCAAAGAATCAGGATCCTTGTTTCACCAACAACATGGTGGGGTGATTTCCTATGTTATCTAATGGGTGTGTGTGTTCATTTCTCATACAATTGAGAATAGGCGAACCCTGCCCAATGGATAAGGCACTAGTTATTTTGCTTAATTTTCATGTATTTTTCTGCATTGGGTCCACATGTACCCATTTCTTTTATTTATGTACTTTTCCTAAAATGACTTTAAAATTGTTATAAAGTGATGTTATTGTTAAATTCACTTTTGGCAATTTTTTGATAACTTAAGTGGTTTCTATTTTCAAGTTACTTTTAAAACTGGTTGAAAAAGTCAAAGTCACTTAAGGTGCCCTATTTAATGTTCATGTAAACCCTAACTACTTTGTAACCAACTTTTATGTTATAAAAGGAAGTTAGAGGCTCATTTGTAAGGGTGACTTTGAGAGAGGAGAAGCAAATACTTTAGTGTGCAAGATTTGTTTCAAGAAAGAAACTTTGTTTTATTTTTTCAAGACATTTTAGAGTTAATGAAATATGAACTTTGTGTCCCATTCATTATCTCTTGTAGCACTTGATGTTCTTATGTTCATTAGATGTTAGTGTTTAAATCTTGCATGTGAATATTGTCTTGATCTTATTATCAATGTTATTAATTTGTTGTTCTTGTTCACAGTCATCAAGATCTGATATTTACTTGCTTATGTGTGTTTCCTTTTACTTATTATTGTTTAGTTGATTCAAACTCTAGTTTATTTGAGTTAGTTATTCATTATTTTCCTCTATGTAATATTAGGCTCTACTTTTACCTAGCTGTTGCATGTTCCTTCCATTCATTCCTTTCCATTTATTTCCTTCATTCCATTCCATCTCCCTCATTCACATTTCTTTCTATTTGATGTTCTAAAACACCCCCACATACAATTTTGAATGTACAGATGTAAATACCATTTTGGTTTTCAATAAAGGCAGCCTCACCTTCATTGAGGAGGGACTTTGTTCCCTTAGTGTTGCATGTCATTTGCATGCGTGCAAATCCATATGCTAAGAAGGTCCTAGTAGGTAAGTACATCTCATTAAATCTTGGTCGTAGGAAAATCTAGTGGGGTATCAAATAATCTCAAAATCCATGAGTTTTCCAACAAAACTATTAACTTTAGAGTCACCTACCTTATCTCATACCTTACAACAAGTCGAGATCTCTAGCTTTGCTCATCTAGCATAACGACCTTGAAAAACAAAAAAATTAGAAAATGTATGTTAGAAATAATATTAAATGAAAAAATCCTAATATTCAAGAAAAAATAATTCAATATTTTTAACTACTATTACGCAATTGTCATTTCCTACAGGTGGTGGTTACACATTCACCATTGGCAGTTTAGAAACTGCCACGACAATTTTATGTTCGACACTAGCGAACATGGAAATGTTGTTTATATTCCAACCTCATTGCAGTGGTTATGTGTTTGTCACTTCTAAATATACAAATTTAATATACCATTACATACCCACCATAATAGTTGTATTATTGTCGGTCTGCATAGACTAGCAGTTTTGTTTTCCGAGTAGCAATTTTGTCCAATCACGAGCAAAATTTAAAGTTTTAGTTAAAACTACCTAAAACCCCATGAAAATTCAATTTTTTTGCACATTCATAATCTAGCCCTCCTACCCAATATTTGTACTCCAATTTCATAACTAATGATGCCCCCAAATAGTCTATCAAACCATAAAAAAATTCCCCCAAAAGCACAAAAATGCTTATAACTTACTTGTCCACCTGCATCACCTACTGCCATTGATGTTGCTACCATCGTATCGTCATCACTGTCCCAAAGCATGTATTTATTTTTCAAAAGGTCATCAATTCTCCAAATCTGAAAAATATCAACTCTTTCTCATGCAAATGATCTCCAAACTTGGTGCGTTTATGAATATAAAGGGGTTAATTTTGGCCAAAATTTGAAAATTTGTGATTTTTAGTAATTCTTGCATATAATGAATAACATGGGAGACATGAAATTATCCTAAACCCTTATGGTCATTGGTTTTCTTTAATTTATTATTGTATAGTTGCATTTTAAGACATTTTTTGCATGTTACATGTGCACGGGTAAAAAGGTAGAATTTTTGAACTTGCACAAAAGTTAAGTCCTCTCAGTTGATTTCAATTACTTATTCATTTCTACTTCATTTTGATATATTGCACTTGATTCCATTTAATATTTTCTTTTTGGAGAACACAAGTTGTGGCTAGATTCACTATGCTTTATAAGGTAAGATAGGTAAGTAAGGTATGTTTTCCATATTTTCCTAATTTCAGTTCTTACTTCTCGGGCATCACACCCTAAAGAAACTCATGGCAAGGTTGTTCACCGAGGGGTGTCTGTACGCACCCCCATTTTACAAAGTGCTTAAGTAACAACACCTAATGATTATGACGAAGATCTTCGAAAAATGATGATATGTCTTAAAATAATCAACATCATTACATATCCCTCTTGACCTTTTAGCCCATAATATGCCTCTTTCTAGCCCTTCTAGGCTCTCCCAGAGCTTTATTTTGTCCTTCCTCTCCTTACACCATTCTACTTAATCTAGGATGTAACTACTATGGTGGTTCTAAAACTACAATAGGGGTTCTATCGCCCATCATGGTTGTTATGTAAATATCATGGTTATCAATAGTTATGTAAATCACTACAATGGTTTTGTAATCGCCACCGCGAGAACCAACAATTATATCACACTTACAACTTAAGTTCAAATCAAACTTTCCATGGGTTATTTTTCATCATTTATCTAGCCCATGCACATGTTTCACCTGGTTTTTAATTCCTAGTTCCCTCCTCCTACCCCCAATCACTTTGATTTTACTCCGTACGTGATTCAATCTAAGCCATAGATTTAGTTTTTATCTCTACTTAGGATTGGGCAGACTTAAAGGTTGACTATTAAGTAAAATTGTATGCTCATTTGTTGCCTCCCCCCATATTTTGAAGCTATTTTTCTAGAGACAATTTTTCACTGATGTATTTTTGATCCAGAGAGAGAAACCAAGACCAAAGGAGACTTATTCTAGTACTTAAGCACCTTGATGATTGTCTATTTGTTGTTGCTTTACCCAAAAGATAACAAAAGAGCCTTTAAACTAGAATTTTTCCTCCCCTTGAACTAACCATAAATCAGTTGTTTTTTCTCTTCCAAAGTGCATCAAGCCCCTTCTCCTCTATGAATTAATACATCTACCACTAAACTGGTTTTAATAACCTCAAATGGAGAAGTTTGATGAGGGTATAAGCATACAAGGTTCATATCAACCCCATTTCAATCATAGAAAGAGGTTGGATATAAGTCAAGTTTGTTTATTTGCATCATTAGAATAGATTTAATTTCCTTTTTTAATATTAATTATAAAATCATCAAAAAAAGGCAATATAAAGATTAGATTAGCTTTGTTTTATTTAAATTCATGTTTGTATACTATTTTTTCAAAAATCCTCTTACTCTAGGATTCTCCCATTTTTAAGATTAGACCGTAGGTTAAAAATAGGAAAATATTTTGTTGGTTGAATATAAAGTAGTTTAATTTTAGAGATTTGTGTATAAAACACAAAAAGATTAAAAATATAGTTTTCATTTTCAAATTTTGGTTTCCATTCATCCATAGATTAAGGTAAATTTAGTTTTAAAGTAAATAAAATTTAGTTTAAATCATAGATATTAGTTCACACAAATTTTCTCTCTAAAGAAACATTTTAGATTAGTGGAATTCAGTCAAACAATGTAAAAGTATTAGATATGAAAATAATAGGCTCTCTAGGGATACTCTTATTGTCATTTCTTTGTTTTTTGATACGTCTAAAATTAGTTAAAAACATCATTAACTTGTTGTAGATCAGTTCAATTTATACATTTATTACATTTTGAAAAAATGAGAAAATACCAAAAATATTGTTTGTTTATGTTCCTATCCAATCAAGTAATACAAAAGAAGAACTAATTGTTAAAATTATTGTGCAAACATATGAAATTTGACCTCTAAAAGCTCTATTTTTAGCAGACACTTAATTTTATTGAATCACACTTAAACAAGTTTCAAACAACTCACACAAGTCCTAAACAAAGTAAAAATGAGCAACAACCTTAAACTTGAGATAAACATACATGGAGGATAGATTATAGACCTAAAGAAGCTCAAAAACATCCACACTTAAGCTTACTGACAAATATAATACACAACTTTGTTATTTCGAGTGCAAGAAACATCACAATATAAACAAGGATGCTTGTTGATCCACAAGAAAAAAAACACCTTCATCAAACAATATCACATGATACCTATAAGTCTCCATTTCTATTCCAGGATCACCTTAACATAACCTTTATCACATCATCCTCTTGTAGTTTTCTCTTGATCAAAACAAGCACCACATAATGATTGTTTCCCCTCAATCATGGATGAATATAGACAACCAGATATTCCTCGGAATAGTTGGACAATTTCCTCACGTTCCCACTCCATTAGAACACTACAATATATAGGAAGACATCTTATTTGATCTCAGGTGAGAGGTATTTCATTCCTCTCCATATCCCACACAAATTATTCTATAATTAGTTGTTCTTGATGATAAAGCCCCATAGAAAAACAACCATATCTGTCATCTTACAAACAACTGTTACCATTAAGGATCTGAATTTTTTTAGCTTGTCCACTATCCTCCATTACTCTCTTCCACAAAACCTTGCCAATTAAGGGCCAACCTACCTGCATTGGCTATTTCATGTGACTAGCATAACCAAACATCCCCTCTTTCACCGACTAGGACATAGACCTAGGGATCCACATCACTACCATTTTTGATCATATTATCCACCATGATCAAGTCCATAGGAGTATAATTTCCCTTGATGACAAATCTATCCAACTCAAGAATACAAGTAGAGAGGTTCTCCTTTGGCTTGTTTATGTTCCTACACTTCGACTTACACCATCCTATCACTAATCACAACCCTAGTATGATATTATCCTATCATCATCTATATTGACAACCTTGGCCAATACTCATGAGGATTTGAGTAAACAAAAAATCCCCTATGCTTTTTGGAGTGTACATTAACCTCACTCTATGTTCCTTCAATTCTTCCATGACATCAATATTTGGAAAATTTTACTTGTAATGATTTTATAATCCTCATGTTATATAGTACATCGTGTAGACACCAACATTTGCTATTTCTACCCTTATCACCCCGCGTTCACTTCTTTTCACCATGGTCTCATATCTAGACCTTTTTATTTTAGTTCATATTTTATTCAATATTCCAATCTTTCCCATCTATTATCCTATCCATCCTAATTTATTGATAATCCTCTGTATTCACCCTCTAATCCTCATATCATTATCTAATTATCTCTAATTTGTTCAATTTCTCTTCTAGGTTTTTTTTTTTCATCCCTAGGACCCCCTTCACCTTTAGTTACTCCATTTCATCCCTCACCCACCCATTTCACTTCCCTATGCGCAGCCTAAACCTTTGCCTAATCCTTTCAAAACCTTAATCTCACTTCTAATGGGTGTGATGCCTCGAGCTAGGAATTCTCCCACCGCTCAAATGGATGGTTCCCGTAGTTGGCGGCTACCCACTTGGTTTCCATTGAGCCTATAAAACCCCATCCCCCATCCAAGGGATGAATCATTAGAGGTTCATTTTATGTGTAGGTTGTCAATATAGCCCATTCATTTTTAGTCACATTTAAGGAATCCTAGGTTATCGTTGCTCCTGCCAAGTTGCCATCGACCTTACCCTTATTGTGTTACCTATTCTACCATCTAGATCCATAACAACCTATTTTTCTAATTTTTCCACCACATACTATCCTCAGATCCATCATTACGCCATTCATCAGTCCGATCCAATTTGTGACCTTCGGTCTGCCGCGACTCAACCAAGTCACCATTGACTGAGCCATATTTTCTATCCTACCCATCTAAATCCTTATTTTCTTGCATCCTTTCTGTTTCTCTTGTTTCATATTTTCTCTACAGGTTACTGTCAATCACTACATGTCTCCATCATCTTCAGATCTACACACATAGCTTATTAGATTTGCATTTTTGGTTACTATTTTGATCCGCTTTGCCACAGTCACCTTTAGTTGATTGGACCTTTATAGCATGGGTTTCCATCGACCTGCTAGGTATATTTCATTTTGTGTTAATCTAGATCAGGTTTGCACTTTCCTTTCAGTTTTTCCATTTTTAGATTCTGTTTAGGTTCAAATTCTGCATGTTATTCAATCCTTTATCATTTAATTTATCCTCTTTTATCAAATATGGGGGTTGACATATGCATAAGGAAGTTCACGCTTCTTGGAACCAACTTTGTTGGGAAACCCCCTCATCTACTATCTAATCCATTTTCCTCCTAGTTATCTTTATTTTGCAGGTCCATCAAGTTTGTAGTGATAAATCTACTTTGCACCCGTCCATTTGTCACCATCTCACTCCAAGGTACCTTAAACCCTTACATATTTTGAGTTGCTTGATTTTCTTTAGTATTTAGTTCACTAATATAAACAGGAAAGATAAAATTTAGTCCAACATTCTAGCACACCCAAAGTGGGACCACCCTTTTAGGTGAGTCTCTTGCATTTTCTTTCATTTTCCATATTTCTTCTATTTTCCACTAACATTGCAAGTAGAGGCTTTTCTTTTGCTTGTTCGTGTTGGGCTTTTGGATTGCTTGGATATTTCTCTTCACTTGCTTTATTTTTAAGATCAGATAAAAAGGAAAAGTGAAAACCATGTATTCCCCTTTTTGTCTTAGTTTCTCCTTTTTGCATCGCATTTTCCATTCCTTATGTGGTTGTTCTCATCGAATCTCCATATTTGGTTTTGGGATTAAAACAAACCTCTTGCATTCTTGCTTGGAAAATCTAGTGTAAGTAGATATTTAATTGGTTTCATTTCACATTTCTTCACACACATCCAAACAAACTAATTAAATTCACACATCAAAATAATCCCATACCAAGTGGACCTAATTGGGATTTCATCACCCAATAGAAATCCACCATGACATTCTTTGGACAGCGTTATAAATCCTGTATAGACTTGGGCCTCACGTACCTTTGAGGACTTCACATCCACAACTACCTAAAACAAGCCTTAGATTTCCATTTCTTAGGTACCCTCGTTATCCATTCACCTTTTTTCTTTTTCACATTTTCTAAATTATTCAAGATAAAGAAAACATTGCATGCTCTACTTGTTTTCTTTAATTACTAAATTCATTTTTTTGTTGTTTTTTTTCATGCCCATTATAACACGCTATTTAGATAGGAAAATGGAAAAATTTCTTGCATCAAACAAATCCATTGCTTCATCTTAACAAATGTCTGCTTTGGCTATTATTTCATCCATTTCTTTGGTTACCTCTTCTATGGTTATCCAACCTTTGATCATCAATCTTCCTCATCAAGAATCACTTGTCCAAACTACCACCCATGGTGAGACCATTCCCTTTCTATATCATAATTCCATCCCATCTAGGCTGGACATGCCTCAATCCGCTATGTCGAGTTGAAGATTTTGGGCCTCACATCATCCCTCATGAAAGTGTGGAGTTCAAAGAGATCCTCAATGCTAATCTCATGGCCCTTCATGATTACCTCCTTAGGAAATCAACCCAACTTCCTATTAATGGGCCACCCCAAGCAAATCTATTATTATCATTTAAACCCCAAGACCACCCAAGTTGTTTCTTCGCGACTTGTGGTGTTTTTCCCTAGAGTCATGAATGAGTTGGATATGTCCCAACATAAACTTTATTCATCTTCTTCCACTAATCCTCAACCTCATCAAACCACCAAATTAGTTACACCCATCCCTCATAATCTACCTCACATTAATACAACTATCACTACCTCCATTCCTATCACTTCTTCATCTACTATCATCACTAGTATCCCCATCCAATCTTTTCAAAAATCCCAAACACTGCCTCTTATATCCAAACAACATAATCACTCTTTACCCCTCACATCCCACATTCGTGCAAATTTCATCACTTCTCAACCTCATCCAATGGAGTCTACTTACACTCACCGACCTCCTCCTACAAGTGTTTTTCATTACATAGTGTCTAATCCACCTCCCTAACAATCTCAACCTATCATCACTCATATCCCCACTCATCATATACCTCAAAACGTCCATATACCCATTTCTCAACAACCAACCCAATCTCAACAATCACATCACATTCCTATTTCTCAACATCAACCATTGTAAAAACCCCTCCAATCTCAACCAATGACCTATATTCATCCTCATCAAGAAAACCCTTAAACACCCACTCATTCACAAGCCTACCAACAACCCTATCAAGCCACTTCTCATGTCATGCAACCACAACCATCTACCTCCCATCGAACCATTTCAAATGACCCCATGCATGCCTTGATGAATAGGTTGGCTAGCCTCAAGCTTCTACCTTGGGACACAAGGTCACATTATATTATGAAAAAATTTCAATGAACCTATCCATCCATCGGTCCCAATCAAACCCTATCCTCCTCATTAGGAGCTTCTAATATTCACCAAATTTAACAATAAGGAGGATCCCTAACAACACCTTCGTGCATTTAGGAATGCATGTTATCTCATTTCCCATGAACAAGACCTCATGCTTCACACTTTTCTATGTCCTTAGCTGGTCCTACATTAGATTGGTACAATTGCATCCCCCAAAACTCATTGTTCTCATTTACCCAAATTGCACAAATATTCTTAGAACACTTCTCAATCAACATCTCATGCAAGGTCACCATTACAGACCTATACACCATTTGAAAATTTGACGAAGAGTCTATCACATAATTTTTTGCATGATGGTGTGGAATCATAAATCAATTACCATTTTCATTCCATAGATAGAGCTCATTGAATTATTTTCACGCTCTTGTGTGAAGCATATCTTTTCCACATTAAAAATCCAATCATTTTAGACATTTGAAGAAGCCTTCACCATGGCTTGTAAACTTGAGACTCACGCCCTTGAGCAAGGCCAAGTTAATCTTAAATTAAACAAGCCAAAAAATGAGTTTACTAAACCATCTACACAAACTGACAAAACCAAGAATGTGGAAAATGTTGTGGTAGTTAAGTCTTCTTCCATGCCCACTTTTAGCACATGTCCTCAACAAAGAGATCCTAGACCACCACCCAACTACACTCCCCTTGGAGAGTCATATAGATCAATATTCAATAAGTTGATGGTGGTCTATCTCATCATGCTTCCTCCCATTCGACCATTTGATGAATCAATACCTAAGCCAACTTGGTATTGTGAGGATCATTATTGTAAATACCACCAAGTTTGCAGACATGATATAGAAAAATGTCAAAACTTCAAATATATTTTCCAAAAAATCATCGACCAAGGTGACCTTTAAGTGGATAACCCTAATGCACCTCCTAATCAACCACTTGATGTTTTCAAACAACCATTTCTTAATCACGTGCAAACAAATCAAACCATCCCTCCTACATCTTAACCACATAATGCTCACACCATGAACACCATCAACACTACCAATGCCATTGATCAAGATCTTACCCCATCCAAAATCCACATACTTTACCAACTACTACATCTACCCCTTCTTTGGAAAATTTTCCCATATCTATAATTCCACCAACAATCATCCCCATCTCTACGCTAAGAATATCCACACTTCTACCAACATCTACCATTGACTCTACACCTACATCTACTTCATCACTTTCCACATCTAATTCATAAGATTTGGCTACACCCACTACCTCACCTACGTCTAGTCCACCTCCATCTATTATATTGGATCCATCCTTAACATCTATTATAATTCCTCTTTCTACACTCCTACCCACACCAATCACATCGATTATTGTGACCACCTACACCATCCTCTCCTCTTACATCCATCTCGTCATTTGAATAATTTTTGAAAGCACTCCAACTTGCGATAACTTCAAGTGATGACCCTATCTCATCCAAAAAATAAAACACCCCCACATCAACCAAACCTACACCTTCTTTAGATCTCATCAAACACAAGTTACTCCCCTCACCAATATCAACCTCAACAACACAATATTTAGACCCTCCAGTTGAGATCATTGTCTTCCCTTCCAAGGGTACCTCTTCAAAATCAAAATCTAATACCCTTGGCACACTTCCTCAAAGGTATCTTTTGCACCCCCATAAAAAGATAGAAAAAGAAAAAAATCTCAATACTTTAATCAAATCATATGCGAGAGGTCCTTCAACACTTGCTTCAAATTTCCACCATCACACTCCCTCCTATTAAGGTATTTGATCCACATAGTAAGAAGCCATCATGGTTTGACTCCAACCTCATTTTCACTTATCATCACACCCCTGGACATGACATGGAACATTGTAAAGCACTTCAAACCATTGTCCACAATATTATTGAGGAGGATGAACTTCTTCTAGAAACAAATCAATCTCCTCCTTCCACCTCCTCATCCACACCATTTCAACATCTACATCATAAAATTCATACACCAAAATACACAAGTCCCCTCATTCATCATAGGAATTTTTCACCATCCCACCACTAGAAGATATTCTTCTAAGGATGTTCCCCCTTATTCATCAATGTTGTTTAGATAGCTACTTGATTTGGTCCACATGACTCTAAACCAACAACCCAATCAAAATCAAAGACCTTTGTTGTTATCCCTCCTCCTAAGGAGTTTACCTCATCCACGCCTCCATCAAAACCTAAGGTTGTGATCACCACTCCTTCTAGTGAGCCCACTTCATCTTCATCCACATCATCATCAAAACCTAAGGTTTCTATCTTAGCTGCCCCTTAGTCTATTGAACAAAGCATTATCAAATAACTTCATGAAGCCTTGGTTAAGATGTCACTTATGAGCTTATCCAAATCTCTCTAGACCATAGGTAAGATCTCACTGAAGCCTTGAAGCGTATCCCAACATATAGTGATGATACTTGGAATTTTGTAGCTCTCATGGGAGAACTTGTGGATTCTACTTCTATATCTTTTGATGATGCTTTGAGATCCCATATATCCCACCCGAGGACTACAAAATTCCCCTTTTCATCACGGTTAGAATCAATGACACCTTCATTCGACAATCCATGATTGATAATGGGGAAAGTATTAACATTATTCCATCACATACCTTTGATCAGCTCAAGATCCCTAAATCCACTATGACTCAAAAACCCGTGGTCCTTCATGCATTCAATGATGTTATCTTTCCCACCTTGGGGATGGTTGTCCTTCCTATCTGCATTGGTGAGAATATCCTCCATGAATTCTTCTATATCATAGAAGGGGAGTTTTAATACAATGTCCTTCTTGGATGACCTTGGATTCGTGCCATGCATTTTTTCCCTTCCATACTTCATCGTTGCATAAAATATGAACATGAGGGAAATATCTTGACACTCGCTAGTGATTCTCCCCCTTTCCAAGCATTCAAAATTAGCTATCAAACTAGCAATGTCATCATTCCCAAAAAATGATCCATCTCAACCATCCACTAGTTCATCCATCTCTTCATCCAAGCTTCCCAACAATGATTCCTTAGACAAGGTCATGGATAAAATTATGTAGGGGGGAGTATCATATTCTCATGCTCAACACCTTCCCTACGTTCATTGCCTTGGTAGACCCAAAAAATATCCAATGTACCAACCTAACATCGGGGATATCGTTCCTTTCGGGCGACCTCATCTTTGTACATATCTCATCTATGGTGGTGTTGATTCTCCTTCTTATTACATCAAATATTTCCCTCACACCAGACCATATACCAATGGTTATGGATTCCTCGACAAACCATCCTTCACCCAAATGTATCTTCACCATTGTACATGGATGGGATTTGGCATGGGAAGTTATGAGCATGCTGCACATGACCTTGTTATTGATCAATACCGTAAACCTCATGAAAAGTTCGTACTAGGTTATTGTTGGTGAGAAAATTTATCAGTATGGAAAATTAGGTGTCTCCACCAACATTCAAGGGCCTATGCCCCTCTGCATTGAATGCTCCAACTCTCATTATTTGATCTAGAGGAAATTATGGAGGAATTTTTTTCCCTAAATCTCCTAGGATCAAGACAAGATCGAAATATCACTCAAAACTTTTCGACAACTATTTAAACGTAAGAAATGGAGTCCGTACAACAAAATGATGCTAGGAAAAGTTATTCAACTCTTAGAGGGGACATGGGAAATTAGCGAGTCACTGCACGACAAGTGGAAAAATAACAGAGCATGTGCTACAAGTTGGGGTTTAGTTCTACTTGATCTTTGACACTCGTTATAAAAGGTCGACTATGGAGACCATAGCAAGTGGGATCCACTTTTATATCGGAAGGGGACCCTACTGCCGTGAGGACTATGTTATTATCACCGATGTGGTGGGTCCTCAAGCCACCACGTGGCTTGCCACCACAAGTTTGAATTTTCTTGATATGCCTATCGAGGAGCAACAAGTGGACTATGCCATACAATTTTGCATTGCAGGATTAATTTGAGCTCGACGAGCTATATTTATAGTTCGATGGGGTGGTCAAATCCCCACCGAGGCCTATATTTCTCAATGGTCCATTTGATCACAACATTGCCACATTATTCAGGTTTAATTCCATATAGTTCGGATTGACCATTTAAACCTTCTATGGATAGGTCGGTTTATCTATTATTGACGAGTCAACACTAAACAATTCAAAGACCGATTACTATAAAGACAACGAATGTTCAACCAAATCTAGCCAACTTGGCGAGAAAAACCAATGCACCCACCTTGGCCCATAACTCGGGTTTGGATTTGTAGAGCTCGCCACGTATGTGGCCAAACAAAAGGAGGAAAGGCATGACCTGAGTCATGTATAACATGAGTGACCGAGCCCTATTTCAATGCCCCTCCCGCCATCCACACAAGAAATGTGGGATATCTCACGTCTATGCTAAAATGACGGCAACAAAAATGGAGACGGGTAAGCTCTAACCTATGACCTTCCCTCCACAAGGCCCGCTCCTTAACTTGACTTGTCGGCCATAATGGCTATGTGGCAAAATGGAGGGATAAGGGTCTTAACCATATATTTTGGGCGCTTAAGGCCTCTACCCTCTCTTCTCTGGTACACAATGGAGAGTGCAACAAAGGCTTTAGGATATTTAGAAAGGATCCCAATGATAATATTAAAGAGCTTCCAAACTATTTTAAAAGGCTTATTATTTTAATAGGCTATGTTTTTGTGATAAAGTCCTATTATAAATTATAGGCAATTTTTGGAGAGTAAGTCCTATTTAAAATTTTATAGGAAAATATTGTGGAAGCTAAGTCCTATTATTTTAATAGGAAAATTGTAAAATTGGGAGTTATTGGAAACTCTCCAATTGGCCCATAGCGCCACAATTTTATTTGCAAAGCCTGGAATTGTTGACCGGAGTGCCATAGGGTGTCTTGAAAATGTCTGGAAGGAGGATCGAGTTCCGTAGGATTCTTGTGTGTCAGGAAGGTAGAGGATGGGACCGACTTAACATCGGTGTTCTTTGAAGGCTTGGAGTACTTTGTAGGCAAGTAAAGTTCCATTAGGTTTTGTTGTAAAAGTCATATTTTACTTGCAAATTTTGACTAGTGGAACAATTTGAAAGAACCTAGAGATGTAGGCTATTGCCGAACTCCGTAATCAATCCGTATGTAGTGTGATTTACATTTTTGCATTTATTTCAAGTTGATTACTTAAAGGAGTAATTTATTGGCAATTGTTAATAAGCCTATAGGGGTCCGTGATCGAGGTAAAAATTTCGGTATATTTTTGGATCATTATTGAGTGTAACTAATCTAATCCTAATCTAAATGTTGTTGGTTGACCAAATAGGCCAGGGATCACGCAAGGACATTCCACTAAACTTGTGGCAAAATTCTTAGATGGGGGTATAAGGGAGGAAATTATGAGTTAGGGAGAAGGAGGGGAATTACTGTCGTGAGTAGGAAAATTTCAGAGCTCACACCTAGTAACTAGAGTAGTTCAAAACTCAAAATAGAAGAAAGCAACAATGAAGCGGTTAGTGAGAAAAACAAAACCCACATAGACACAAAGTTCTCTGAGGCTCATTCATCAAAGATTTAAATCTCTCTTTGATCACCATGATTACAAAGTGCATATAAAAGGGAAATATAGGAAAAACAAGAAAGGGAAATAGAAGAAATGTAGCCTTTATTCCATGTGTAGTGATGAATACAAAGCTTCAATCAAGCTACAAAAATCATGGTGTTGTAGAGTAGAGATTCTCAAAATGTGGATCCATTGGAATGGAGAATCCATCTCAATTTATAGAAATTTGAATTTGACCCCTCACCTCCCTCACATAACTCTTCGTATCCATATTCCACTTGTGGCATTTCCTTTTCCATTTAAGTATTTCTCTTATAATTTTGAGAAAATACTTTTACATTTTTGAAAATATATCACTTAAGTGAATAAGACAAAATACAATGATGAAGCCCAATGAAGAATTATAAAGGAGAGAGAAATAAGAGGGAGAAAAAGAGGAGGGAAAGGATGCTCTAAAGCATGGATGAAGAATACTACATCCTTAATGAATATCGGTTCCACTCCATTGATGAATTAGTGAAATGATTTTATGCAATGATGAATTGTGAACCATGATTGTTTCACACCACAAGAAAATTTCTTCTGGTGGACACCTCAAACTAAGTGTTTAGAAACACTGTTGAATGATTCCTTTGGTGACCACGAGTGCCACTCATGATGATCCCTTCTTAAGAGATTGAAGCTCAAAAATGACCTGCTTATGACCATTATAACATGGCCACAATGCTATGCCAAATCAAACATTCTGATTAAACACACCATGGAAAATCTGACGAAATTGATTGTAAAATCATCCTCGCACATGATACACATGCAACCTAAACCATGAAATGAGTGTTGAAAGACAATTTTGGGATTTCTCGAGGTGGCTTCTAGATGACCTGTGAGTAATGCTTATGATGATCTTCTGTGCCACTATCATGTTCCACTGACGAAGATGACTCTTGAGCTGATACATTCACCCATGTAAATTGAGGAGATAAACCACGAACACTAGTGAAAACACCATTGATAATAGTGAAGAATATTCTAGAGAGATGAAACAATCAATCCAAGTCATGAAAAACCACCATACCTCTGATATTTTGATTACACACATGAATGGGAAACTGGAAAAACCTATGAACTTGAATTTCATGTTTTCTTAGCACTTACTATATATGGAAAGAGGGGTTATTATTTTTACTAAATGGAAATTTACCCTCTTTTTGTCCAGGAGTGAGTTTATCCTTCCAAACTACCCTTGTGTATATTGTTCCTTCCAAAACAACTTTTTGAGATGACTTACTATTTTTTGCTAGTGCCCATGATAAGGAACTTACTATTTTTAGTAAGTGGCCGTTTTCACCTTTTTAGCACTGATCAATCAATCCAACCCTCTGGATGTCCCTGGTACTTACCACTTATGTCGTGAATCGCTTATGGTGATGACTTACCAAAAATAGCAAGCACCCATGTAGGAAGGCTTACTATTTTTGGAAACTGGGTCTTTGGGCCTCGGTTTGCGGCGAAACAAACTTTCCCGATATGGGTTTTTCTTCTATAGTGTTCTTCCATGTTTTCAGCTCAAACCAGTTGCTAGATTAAGAGATTTTAAATTTGCAAATTTTTGTTGTGGGAAACTTGGGGTTAAAGATTTAATGTTCATATCACAGGTTAAAAGTAAGGATGGAAATTTTGGATCCGTTGCATAGAGAGGATTAGTACCAACGTTTCGATTCCACTACTGGAACCATCATCAGAGAGAAACTTGGGGTTTCTTCGCTGCAAAAATCTAGCCCATGCATGCAATAAATTCCTTTGGGATATTCAAGGCACCTAATAAAATAGATGTTTGCAAAAATTGATATATCGATCCATTGGATATTTTGTGAGATATGATCGATTCTTCTTTCCAAACTTCAATGGGTTTCTGCAAGAGTTTCTTCATTTTTTACTCTTCGTTCTTCATTGAATCCATATTTTTCTTATTTTTTTCCTTTCTTCGATCATAGAACATATTTTTTTGTTTTTGAAGAAAAAATGGTGTAGAGATCTCTGAAAAAAATTCAATCGGCATGTGGAGGATGTGGGGGTGAGAATGAAAAAATGGCTAAGTGTTTTTGCCATTTATATGTTAGGTTAGTTAATTATGCATAATATAAATTAATTATTTAATTAATTTTATTAATTAAATAATGTTGTTATATGGTTATATTATAAACCATATTATTGTTTTATTCAAAACATTATGGATGTTGTTATTATTGTTTTAACAATATTATTGTTGTGCTTCCCGAATGTGATTTGGAAGCTACTGTATTTTAATTTGGTTGTTGCATTGTTGCAACTCCTCTTTTGTTTGTATCGGCTATCCAATATGTATAAATATTGTAGCCTGCACTATTGTAAATGGTTGATTCAGATTAATATATCTCACAGGCTTCTGTCCCTGTTCTACATTTGGTACTAGAGTGAGAATCTGGACCTGTGAAGCAGAGAAGGTTGGAGAGAGGAAGCATACAGTTTTGGAGGAGATTCTGCACTCTAGGAGAGCCTGTGTTGCCTCCAGCAACTTCCCAAAATGTTTTGCATCTCCACAACCTCCTTCCATTCTCCAGGTGTTTGTAAGGCAAATTGTTTTTTGCCTTGGTGCCTCTTGCACTAGGAAAATTTTCTCCCTAGATGTAATTTAAAAAATATATTATTTTTCCCCAACAGGGGTTTTACCTCTAATTTAGAGGAGCATTTTAGTCTCTGATATTTTTTATCAGACCTCTACATTTGGAGGACTGTGCTAAAAATTGGAGATTATTTTGTATGGAGGATCAAGCTTCCACCGAGCTATTTGAGCTGAGTTATTGTTGACTGTTGCATTTGCAAAAGCTAAGTAAGAGTCATTCCTTGCAAACTGAACCAACATATTACTCCAACCGAGTCAAGGTGTTCTCCATCGAGCTGAGCATATACAAATCATTGACCTTCATTTGCATTTTTGTATTTCACCTTGACCGAACACACAAAGAGCTGGCTGGCGATTCAAATGATGAGTCGTGTTCAAAGTGATCGAGCTTTGTTTTGAGGCCGAATTAGATTGCTTGCAAGACAAGGATTGACGACTTGAAAAAGGTGAATGATCCATGCTTCTACATTGAGAACAAACCATGCCAACTTGTACCTGCATTGGGGGTTGTAGTGGCCGAACCGTGATCGAGCCTCCTGCACAATCCACATGGTCAATACAAAATCAAATGCAGCATCCATGACCTACGCAATAAAAAAAATAGTTGTAGAGGTATACAAAACCACAGCCTCACCTGTTACTCTCCATTCAAGCCGTTTGACCCTATAAAAAGAAACAAATGGTGCAAAAGTAATACAAAATATATGCAAAGGTGTTCCCAACAAGGAGATAAAGTTGAAGATCCATTTTTTACGCTTGGATTAACTGCATCCACATGTAATCTCATCCTCCAACATGCAGGCCACGTGGAACCTCTACCACATTTTTTTAATGAGGTAAGTCATTTTTTCATCTACTTCAAATAGACTATGCTTCATTTTATAGCTAAGCGCTCATAAGAGCCTAAGCGGTTAAAAGGAAAGACTTAGAAGCGGGAGGTTTGGTGTTCAAATCCCACCCCCAACATGAACTTTTGAATTTTGAAATTTGGCGGAAAATTTGGAGAAACTGCCATAGTTGGAGGCATATTTGGTGGAAAAACCATAGCTAAACTGCTAGTTACAGCTAAACAGGCCTCCAAATTTTTAGTGAGAAAATCCCTAATTTAGGGTAATTTTTTTCTCCCATTAAGCCTGTTTTTTCATTTTGGGCAACTTTTTCCAAAGGAGGGATAGCTAAAAATTGCATTTTCAGCTGGTTTTTTGCAATTCTTTGCATTTTGGGTCGTATTGGGCTTCGGAGGCCACTAGGGTCCACAAAACAAAAATTTGCCTACCATTCAGTTTTCCAGATTTTTGAATGTAAGTTATATACTTTAGTATATTATACTAATTTTTAGGTTGCCATAGTCAACTACAAACTTTGTAACTGCTCAAAAACTGGCAAAATATTGTAATAAAAAAAGTCAAAATTTGGTTCTACAACACTCACGAGATCCTAGATCTCATTCCCAACGTTCGGTATATAGAGTGCCTCTGGAAGCACTTACGGATAAATCCTTCATGACTACTACTACAATTAATGGCTAATATATTTGCAATGATGTCATCTCAGGCATCGACCCTTTAAATCAACGGGAGTAATAAGGTCACAAGGTGCACACACTACGAGTCATCCCATCCATCTCATCTGAAAGATTGCATGACATAAATACGGACTGAGAAATTATCCAAGTATATAGTGAAGTTACGCATGTGTATGAGGATATCTCTTTGAGCTGGTGTCAATAATCACACAGACCCCTTTTAGTACTGTCTTGGTACCATGTATTGAATTTTTTCACGTACGTTAACGCCTCTTTCACGTACTGCCAGGTATATAGAAAGGGTGAGCTTCTTCCACTTACCGTCGGGTATATCGGAAGGGCACGTATATAGAAAGGTTTGGTATATCAGATTGATGGTATATAGATTGGGAGACCTTATACCTGGAGTGATAAGATCCAAACCCTGTCAATGATTTCTGCAAAATGGGCACCAATGCCCCCAAATTTTTCCTCTGGATTCACAACTACTCAGAGGAAACACCTATGCTGTATGGAAGAAAAAAATCAAGACACATCTTAAGTTTGAAGAAATCGCTTGTTGTGGTAGATGGTACTACGACTAGATCAACAACCGATACAACACAAACGAGGCGTTTGATAGAGTAGATTAGAAATCCAAACTCATCATCTTGTTTGGAGTGTCCGATGATGTGCAACCCCACATTCGAGATGCCACAACAACCAAAGAAGTGTGGGATAAGTTGAGCATGGTGTATGAGGCCAAAAATAAGAATGTTATACTAAATTTTCAGAGTTAGTTACACACATTGAAGTTCAAACAGAATGAGAAAATCAAAGCTTTCTTAAGAAGAGTTACAGAGTTGAGGGCTTCACTTCTAGCCCTAGGAGAAGCGGTCTCAGATGATGCTCTCATTCCCATTGTTCTAAGAGAACTCCCCTCTTCTTACCACATTTTTGTTACAACACTAAACGTGTCAGATACGACCATTAGTTTTGAAAAATTGGTAAACTTACTGCAATAAGAGGAAGCCATACATAATAAGGATGATGAAGAGGAGTAGGAACTCTCTTCACATCAAAAATGGAAAGGAAAACCTAATTCCTATCAAAAGTCCCAAAATCAAAATCAGTATCAAAGGGACAGACAACAGAAGAAGCAATGTCTAATCTGCAAAAGAGGACATGACCTAAAATATTGTTGGTATAATACTTACAAAAAGGTTCATCTATCAACTTAGAACCTCAACAAAAACAATCTTATAAGGTACATTCTAACAATAATCATGGGTAGAAAAAGGGGAACTGGAAAGAAGACCCCATCAAGAAGGTAATATTCTTTGAGCAACAAGAATAGTCATATAGTGAAGACTACTTGTTCACTACTTGATCTAGTGAACCATCCACGTCATCTAGTGATGTTTGGTATGTTGATTCAAAATCAACTCAACACATGACCGACCACAGATATTGGTTTATCTCAATGAGGGACACGCCTTCAAAAACCATGTTTCGTTGTGAGATGATTCTTCATATTCGAGTTAAGGATTGGGAACATTTCTCTACCCCTTGGTTCACGCAACTACAAACTATCCGATGTCCTATATGTCCCCGGGTTGTGAAGAATCTACTTTTAGTTAGCCAACTCCTAGATCACAACCTAAAAATTGAATTTGATAGTCATTCTCGGCAAGAAAATGTGTTTGATTCGAGATAAATCACGAGGCTCAAAAATAGTTACAAAAGCCTCTAATGTGGGACGCATGTTCCAACTTGATTTTTTCACAGAGATGATCAAGCACTTGTGGCATAGAACTCCACCTCAACATAGTTGTGGCATTAGAGACTTGGTCATGTAAGTTTCAAGTATCTCGAGACACTTCACCGACGTAATATGGTACATGGGCTACCATCTCTTCAGAAGGATACAAACAAGTGTCCTCACTGCCTAATAGGAAAACAACACAGAGAGTCATTCCATAAGAGTACATATCAAGGTCATGGTAAACTTGACCTGGTTCATACCGATCTTTACGGTGCATGCACCAAGTCATTACGGGTTCCAATACTTCATGCTTTATGTTGACGACTATTCAAGAAAAATGTGGATTTTTTGTCTTTGCAAGAAAAGTGAAGCTTTTGAAACTTTCAAGAAGTTTAAAGTAGTAGTTGAGAGTAAAAATGGTCATCACATCGAACTCTCCGCTCATATTGAGGGGGGGAATTCACTAGTAATGAGTTCGAGACTACCTAAAAACTCACGGGATTCGTCAACAAATGCCTCCTCCACACACACCGCAAAAAAATGGTGTTGTTGAGAGAAGAAATCATACTATCATGGAAATGGTGCGATACATGATCGATGACTCGGACTTGCAAAGACATTCGAGTAGAAGCGAGAAAATACATCAGTTTATTTGTTGAACAGAGTGCCCATAGTTTCTCTTGATGGAGTAACACCACAAGAAGCATGGTCAAAATGGAAACCATCTATTGCACACCTCAGAGTATTCGGGTGCAAAGAAAGCATGCACATACCCAAGCAGAACATAAAGAAATTGGACATGAAGTCACAGAAACTCGTCTTCATTAGGTATAGTGAAGAGACTATTGGGTATAGATTAATGGATCCTAAGACCGAGAAAAGTCTACACCAAGTAGAGATGTTGAGTTTTTTCGAGAAGAAGGAAGCGAGACTACTCCTCCGGACTCACCGAGATGTAGATTTTTCACCGGTTGTAAAAATTGAAGCTGATGTTCCTCGGAAGATGAAAGTGACGATGGGGATGATGGTGTTGAACAGATAGAACCATAACCCATGGGAACAGTTTAGCATATGCCTAAGTGGTGTACTAGCACATTACGAGATGCAAGAATGGATGCTCCATCAAATACATCCACCCTTGGACCACGGACGTGCAGTAAAGCAAGAGAAGAAGTTAAATTTTCTTTGATGAGTAGAGTTATTAAATCTGATGAGACCTCTATAGTCCAAGAAGCCCTACAGTCAAAAGCTTGGAAAGATGCCATGGATTCTGAATATCAATAAGTGATGAAGAATAACACTTGGCAACTTGTCGATCTTCCACCAGGGAAGAAACCCATTAGATGCAGATGGATATTTAAAACAAAGTACAAAGAAGATGGGATAGTGGACAAGTATATAGCAAGCCTTGTAGCAAAGGGGTATGCACAAAAAGAAGGCATTGACTATGAGGAGACATTTTCTCCCATAGCTAAGATTAAAATGATCAAGATGATCTTTGCTCTAGCTGCACAGTTTAGATGGAAAGTCCACCAAATGGACGTAAAAAGTGCCTTCCTAAATGAATATTTACAAGAAGAAGTCTACATGACTCAACCTGAGGGATATGTAGTACACAAAAAAAGAAAAAGTATGCGACTCAAGAAATCTTGTATGGCCTCAAACAGGCACCCTAGGCATGGTACACCAAGATTGATGAGCATCTCGTATAACATGTATTTGTTAGAAATCCATACGATCCCAATATTTACCTCAAAAATCAAGGGGGAGATTGTGATTGTTATTGTCTATGTCGATGATCTAGTCATCACTGGCAGTTTAGTGAGGATGATCGATGTAACAAAGAAAGATCTTAATTGATCGTTTGACATGACCGATCTCGGGCTAATGCATTATTGTCTTAGATTGGAAGTATGGTAGAAAGAGAATCAAATTTTTGTTTCTCAGATGAAATATACCAAGACTACACTCAAGAAATTTAGGATGATGGATTACACACCTAATGCCACACCTATGGAGAACATATTGCAGTTATCTCGTTCAGATCCATCTCATGAGGTAAGTGCCACACTCTTTCGGCAACTGATCGAGAGTCTCATTTACTTGAGCTTGAAATGTGAAGGTAGAGGGTGGGGTACATTTTTAATAGCTTATGTCCCTTTTATTTGGTGTAATAGGTACATAAAAATATGCATTTACCTCATTATGACAAGTTACATGTGTTTATTAGTTGAGGAAAGTGAAGGAGGGGGCTAGAATGAAGCACCTGGGGGCTTATCTTGAGTTGTCAGGGTCATATGAGTGACCAAAAGGATAAATGGGTGGAGGGAGAATTTTTTTCACCTCATGTCCCTTTGGAAAGGTGCAATTGGGACATAAAATTGTGCCTTAACCTTGGTTTGACATGTGTCCCTTTGTAAATTTCACTAAGTATTGAATAACATACCTTGGCGGATGACTTGAAAAGGTCATAACTTGAGCTCCCGAATGAGTTTTTCGTGTGCTTATTTATATGATTTTTCATTAAAAATATATTTTTAGAAGAATGGTGAGAGTCCCAAGGATTTATTATGACTGAAACACCCTAAAAATATCCTTTTTTCTCGAGGATTGCCCATTGTGCATGGAAAGAATGAGTTGGCCTAAAAATGCATGGTGCTTGAAGATGGTCTATTTTATCCACCATGTAAGGGACTAAAATTTATTTCCAATGATATATTTTTGGATCTCAAATCATTCTATAGCTCATGGAATCACTCCTTGAAGATTGGGTACTTTTTACTGTTCGAGCTCCTTCAGGCCCAAAAACCCGCTTTTAGTGAACCGACCCCTAAACCTCCAATTCTTTCCAATTTTTCCTTGAATCAATTCCTTGATTTTTTTAAATCTTAAATACACATCCATGATTAATATAACCCCCCTGTGCTACTTTGGTGATAGTGCACCCAGCTTAGAAAGGCTGATGAAAGCCACTTCTAAGCATGCTTGAAAACTACCTTGAGAGATACTGCTCCAAAAGTTCCTGAATGATTTTGCATTTCCTAAATCAACTAGGGGAGGACTAATAACATCACATATAGAATCTTTAAGGAAAATAATAGACTTGAACCGAAGGGGTGGATTGATCTAAGGGTGTCTGGAAATGTATGATATGGAAAAATTTGACACTAGGGTATGGTTGTCCCGTTTTCTAGTGAATTTTACCCATGCAAAAACATGGGAAAACAATTATCAAGAGAAATATTCTGATCCCATCCCACTATTTATGATGCTCATGGAAATTTATCCTCCACCTTATCTATCCCATGAGGTTATGGATACAGATGATACCTTGTCCATTGCTTCTAGCTTTTTTAGTCTCCACCATCACCTTGGGATTGGCCATTTATCAATGTGAAAATCAGACTAGGTCCCTTCCCCTTCAACATTCGGAAATGATAAAAGAATATTCTTCTACCATCGATGATCTTTATTACACTAACGAAAAATTCCATTCTTTCCCACATGGGGGAAGAATATTCTTATCTTCATAAGACATTGCCATCTGACTCACCTACTCTTCTTAACAAAGCCACCATCGACATCAACCGTGGGACTTCCCAAGAGCCTCACATTCTCAAAGTGGGTCAATCCCTTGATCTAAAGGAGCTTGAATCTTTTACCACATTCCTTTCTCGTCATAGCCAAGCCTTCACGTTCTACCATCGACGTTCTTCATTGCACTGACAAAAATTCCATTCTTTCCCACATGGGGAAGAATATTCTTATCTTCATAAGACCTTGCCATCTGACTCACCTACTCTTCTTAACAAATCCACCATCAACATCAACCGCGGGACTTCCCAAGAGCCTCACATTCTCAAAGTGGGTCAATCCCTTGATCCAAAGGAGCTTGAATCTTTTACCGCATTCCTTTCTTGTCATAGCCAAGCCTTCACACGGTCATACTATGACATGTTAGGCCTCAAGCCATTCATATTTTCCATAATATCATCACCTTTCCTAACACTATGCCGATTAAGTAGAAGCTTCACCACATGTATCCTCGAGTTGCCCTCCTTGTCAAAGAGGAGTTACAATGCCTTCTTTCTACTAACTTCATCATTGCCATTGATTATCCCTAATGGGTCTTTAATATTATACACCTGTCACTAAGCCATTTAGAAAGCTTTGTATCTACTTAGACTTTTAAGATCTAAATATTGCTTTCCCTAAAAATGATTTCCCCCTTCTTAACATCGATCAACTTGTGGACCTTACTGTAGGTCATGAAATGCTCTCTTATGGATGGTTTCTATGGTTATAATAAGATTCTCATCACACTAGAAGACCAACATAAGACCTCTTTCATCACTCCTTGGGGACCTTTTGCTATCACCTCATGCCCTTCTATTTGAAAAATGTCGAAGCCACCTATCAATGGACCATGACTTACATCTTTCATGACCTCATCCATAATACAATAGAGGACTATTTTGGGTAAATCTAAACATCAACGTGATCATCTCGCTATCCTCAAAGTCCTTTTTGAGTGCCTTATTTGTTTCTTCCTCCATCTCAATCTAGCCAAGTGTGTATTTAGGGTTATAACTGACAAGCTCCATGGATTTATCATGTCCATCAAGGGTATTGAATTTGACCCCAAAAAAATCAAGGCTATCATTGAGATGCCTCCTCCTTCCAATCTTAAGAAAATTCGTAGTCTCCAAGGCTGACTTCAATTAGTTTTCCACTTTGTTTAACAAATTTCAGATCATTGCCAATTTGTTAGCAAGAAAATTTGTCATGGAAAAATTGGTGGATTTCTTGCCAACACTCTAGGAATCTAAGTGCAACTGTCATGTATGCATGCGTGAGTAAAAATGTGGATTTACTGTGGTGTCCTTTCAACTGGGGATCCAACAGGGGTACTCCACGATGTTGCGGAAAAGTTAGATATTTCTTACTAGAAAGGACTTTTTATGTAGAGCGGGAAAGGGGAGTGAGAAATTAGATAGGAGAAGTAATGTTGTAGGTAGACAATCAGATTCATGCACACACTAGTTAGAAGTTTCATCACATGCATTAAAATTAAGAGGAAAAAACTATGGAAGTAACAAGACCAAATAGAATTTATGATCACAAAGTATCAAAAATCCCTTAGTCAAAGAAAGCTGCAAACTCCTTCTTGTATTGATTTCTCAAACAAAAGTTGTACATAGTGGAGAAATGAAGAAATTTGAAAGGAAAAATGGCTAACTCTTTTCACTCACAAGTAAGCAAAAGCTCTCTCATAAACTTACAAGAATACAACTAGCTAGAAGAATCTCATAATTAGAACCCCTACGAATGAGGATCTCATTACAATTTATAGTAGAGGAATAATTTTTCATCTTCTCAATAACCCTCCATATGCCTTATTTATGACTTTAGACTATTCACATTCCTTCCAAATATTAAGTCCTTTTATAAAATCAAGGTGACTTAATTTACATCATGTGTTAAAAGTCACCTTTAGATGACTTAAAAGCATATCAAAAAGTGTAAACTCCAACGAAGAATTAGAACACTTAAAGAGGAGAAATTTGGGGGAAAGAAATAAAAGGGAGAGGAGAGAGGATGTCTCTCCTGATGAAGTCAAATGATCCTTGTTGATGGAAATATCCAATGTGGTGAAATTCTAAATCTCTAAACTCTTATGCACACTGAGAAACTTCCTTTGGATGATGTGTGGACACCGCAAAATAAGTGTTTAAGAAAACTTTCAAATGACTCATTTGGTGACCATGAGCATCACTCGTGAAGATCCCCTCTGAAGGAACTAAAGATTTGGAAAAAATCTGTCCTGAATCCCTCAATAGGTGCCACACGCTCAGTTGATTCGTACATGATAATGATGAAGCATATTATGAACGGTTTGATTGTGTTGACTATAAATTCCACCTTGCATATATTGATTGAGACATGGAATGAGTTTCGAAAGACATCGTTGAGATCCATATAAGTAACCTTACTATCATCTAATCCTGTATAGTCTGATGATAAAGACTACACTTTTTTCCCCTACGAATCTAAACTTCACTTGAAACCTACTATTTCTGGAAGGGGCAACTTACAATTTTTATTAAGTGAGAAAATTCTTCTCCAAAATCCAACTGTAACTTCCAATTTGAATGTTTAACTCTCAGAATGCTCATTTTGTGAAATTAACTCTTTGGAATGACTTACTATTTTCAATAAGTGCCTACGAGACAACTTACTATTTTTAGTAAGTGTGAAAATTTGACTTTCTCCATCCTTGAATGGATGTGACAACTTGGATTCCTTCTTCTCCATGTGTTCCCCTCACCTTCGGACATGTTTGCTATTTTTAGAAGGTGTTTGTGAGACCACTTACTATTTTTAGTGTCAATTTGGGACTGAGATGACCATTTTGACGATCTTTGACTGCGAGACCTCTTCTGTGTTCACTATCTCCTTTTGTAGAAGACCTGCTATTTTTAGAAATTAAGCTTCTGGTGCTCAAATCGCTGAGGAATCAATTTTTTTGATATGGGGTTTTTCCCAATATCGCCCCTATGAAATCTTGGACTTACCCGATCAGTGGTTTGGGAGATTTTAAAGTTTCAAAATTTTGACTTGGCGGCACCTCTAAACACGACAACCATTAATGGACCTTGAAAGTTGTAGGTTTGGTTTTCTTCTCCATTCATGAAAAAAATTATATTTTTATTGTGGGTTTTTATTCTAGTTTCACTGGTGAAATTTCTCTTCAAACCAATTACGGTTTGACGAGAAATCAGATTTTTGTCTTCGTAGATCCGGAAGGAGATTTCTTCACTGCAAGTGATTC
Organism: Taxus wallichiana var. yunnanensis; assembly: GCA_018340775.1. Classification (NCBI taxonomy): domain Eukaryota; kingdom Viridiplantae; phylum Streptophyta; class Pinopsida; order Cupressales; family Taxaceae; genus Taxus; species Taxus wallichiana. Next base: position 1,046,569,771 of record CM031240.1, read on the forward strand.
ATGCTAAAACTAGGGAGTTTAAGGTGGGGTTTTAATGGCCTTTAAGAGTGAAGAAAAAAGCAACAAATGGTTCTACGTTTTGTGCACCGGTTTGTAATATATGTCCAGATCTTTGACTCACGGCAATAGAGGTTTCTGGGTGAACTTCTTCATTTCTCTCTTTTGTTATTCGATCCTTGAGCTCTTCTGATCACTATTTGTTCTGATACCTGTGTGCAAGAATGTATTTGAGGGTTTGGTTTCTGTGGTAGAGCTGGTTTGGAGCAACAATGGTGGACTATGTGCAAGCATGGGCAAGTTGTAGAGCAATGAAGAGTATGAACTATGAAAAGTAAGAAGCGGGAAAAGTTAGCTCTAAAATAATTCAAAAAGCTCATCAAGGGTTGGGAAAATTTTATGTCCCTGATGTACCTTAAGAATTAAGGGATGAAAGGGACATCAATTCTCACGTTGCACCTCATCGCGACACGTGGCAGAGATTTGACGGTGGAGGGTTTAGCTCCATTAACTCCTGGGGAATGAGAAAATGCACTGAAGGGGGTCACATGGATGACCTGAAGTATTATTGGGGCTGGGTGAATTTTCATGTACCTCACATCCCTCAGCACAAAGGGATGTGAGGTTGTCAATTTGAAAACGTGTCGAGAAGTCGCCACTTGTCACGATCTAGACGATTGAGGGAATGAGCTCCTGCAAGCACGTGGGGGCTGAACTGGCGATCTGAGAGGTTGTATGAGTGACCAAAGGGCTTATTGGGGCTGGGAAAATTTTCTTTTCCCTCATGTCCCTTAGCTTGAGGGAAAAAAGGGACACAAAATTATGCCAGAGCTCTGGAGCTAACACGTGTCCTCATTGAAAATTGACTAACTCTCGAACTCGTTCCTTGAGGGTAACTTCAAACGGTGATATCTCGAGCTCCCAATGGAATTATTTGGAAAATTTTATATGCTAAAAATGGCCTTCGAATATAATGGTGTGGTTATCAGATATTTATTCATCCATTTAATCCCTAAAACATTGGATTTTTGATCTGGCTCCCTAGTTGTGCATGGAAAAAACTAGTTATAAACCTATTGCGCCAAAGTGTTGTGAAAAACCTTATTTCACCATATTGTAAATTTTGGAATTAAATTTATGAATATGTTTTTTGGGCTCTTAAATCCATCTAGATATCCCAGAATCACCTCCCAAATCTTAGTAGCTCTTTTGATCCTGTGCATTGCCTAGGTCTGTGAACCTTGTTTTTGGTGAAACTATCCCAACTCCTCCAAATCTTTCCTGAATCTTCCAAATTCACTTCCATGATGTTTCTATACTTTTAATCTTCCTCCTCATTGGATTTGGTTCCTCCATTCTACTCTAGGGGAGTGTATCGGTCTTGGGAAGGCCAGTGGTAGCCCTTCCCATAACTGCCCAAAATTTGCATTTTCCAAGAACTCCTAAAATCACCTAGGGGGTTAAATTGAATTTCCTAAATCACCTAGGGGATTGAGTTAACATCAACTGTGAGGTCACTGGATTGATTGGGTAGACCTGGGGTGCCTCGGAAGAGTAAAACTTGAAAGTTTCGACATAGGGGTATAATTGTCATGTTCGAAAATTGTCAATTTTCTTGTTACACATTTACATAACAACAACTGGATCTAGCTTGGGCACATGGCGTTGATTTGAGTGCAACAAAGACATGACATGAAGAATCCCATAATCTCATATTTACAATACAAAGACCAATGCCTTATCCATTGGGCCTTGAAGAGTCATGTATAACTTACAAGAGAGAGATAATAAGAAGAACACACACAAAACAAAAATGATGAAAGGAAACACATAACGTAAAGGAAACACACCTAACGATCACCTATGGTACAAGGTGGGGGACAACCCACTTTCATTGAAAAAAATTTCATTCCTCAAAATTTACCCCTGAGTGGCAACACTGAGTGATGTTGTTCTCCCAAGCCATTGACTGGTTCCAGAAAGTAGCCTCCTTTCCTCAAATGCCTATGAAATCTAGGTGCTTTCATGATTATTTGTGTACCTCATAGGAATGAGACTATAACACTGATTCATCATTCCAAAGCTGATCTTTGTTCAACTTGTTTAAATCTTATGATCTCTTCTCATCACCATATTCATTCTCTACATTTGCATAAAGTTCCAAAGTGATGTGATCAAGTTGATTTTGAACATATTCCCAATGCTTTTTCTGCAGGAAACTCTCGTTCATGTAAGTTGGCTCAATATTTTCTTGATCATCTCTCACCATGACGAAAATAATGCCTTCAGAATTGATGATGTCCAAAGGAGTTATGCAGACTTTTATCCTTTTACATTCACAAACTTCCTCTTGCATTATGGAAGAAGGGGAGATGCTTTCACTTTCATGCTCATCATTGAGGGAGTCATCCAACCTATCAAGTTGTTCCGTCTCCACATCGAACATTGGTGTATCGAAACAAGGAGCCCTCATTGATTCATCCTTGTCTTGTATCTCCATGGCTTGAGTCAAGAGTTCAAGGCTAAGTTGAGGATCTTTAACTTCTTCTACAGATTTCAAAATATCTTGCACGGATGGCTCTTCCAAATTCATCATAAGTTCATCTTTTTTTTCAAGAGAGTTTATGTATTATGGCTCAGAGGGGTGGAAAAAAATATGATCCATACCTTTCCATGATTTATTTAAGGTAACTCTATTTTCTTCTTCTATGCTCTGTATTCCCCAAGGATCTCCTTCATACAAGCATGGACAATTATGACTTATGAATCCTTAGAACAAGGAGAAGAGGTCCACGCTTTGCAGAAATGGCACATCTTTGAGTTCAAAATCCATATAGTCCTCATGATAACTATCCCTCTCCTTTGTTTCAAGAATGAAATTATCCTCTTCCATATGTTCATCCATGATTGAATCATGAAAAGAATTTGATTCTTAAATCATCTCTTCTTCTTCACATATCTCCATCCCATCATTAATTGAAAAATAAAAGTCTGAAAAGAGATTACTCATGAACACCCTGGAATCATCATTTTGTATTCCTTCATCATCAGTGGAGTCTTTAGAGAGCATCAAATCATCCATTATGTAACTATGATCTTCCTCTATCGAATATGCCATTCCTCCGATGAGTGTAAATCTTGCATCTCATCTTCCATAAGACACATTTCTTCTTCTTCTATGGTGAGGAAAGGTAGATTTTCATCTCTCATTGATGTGAGAAAATTGTTGGGAAATATATTTGTTAGTGCTCCATTAATTATATGAGTTGGTAGAAAATAATATTGTTACGATTTGTTTCAACAACTCACATAGAGAGAAATATTTGTTAGGAGATTGTTAGCAATGAGTAATTTGTTCCCTACTTTGTAGGAGGTTGTTGTGCCTACCTCTGTGGCTATATATTAGCCATTGTATTAGCGAAATAATATAGTGTGAAGAATATTATTGTCTTGTGAATGTGTTCGGCTCTTTGATCCTTTATAAAAATAGTTTCCTATCCTGCCACCTTGAAACAAAATGTTCACCCTTGGATCATCTGCTTTTTGTATTGTGTATTTCATCTTATGCACCAAAACAACTTATTCATCTCCCCTTTTATAGGTATGGTTGCAGAGGATCAATCCATTTTTATTTCACCACCTAAATATTTGTAGAAGCTCCTTCTTAAAAGCATGTCGAATGATGCCAGAATGTCAGCTACCAAGATATTGAGTAGTACTTTATTCTCTGGAAGTCAACCAAAGCAACTTGAGCATCCTTTATCCTACCCACCAATGACACTTCTTTGGATTCCATGGAATAACAAGAGTTATTTGCACGTCCCAAGGTGAGTCCTAATGCATTTGTGACTTTTATGGGTAGTACATTATTGAAGGCTCCAAAATCTATAATACAGTTATTGAGTTGGTAGCCTTTGATCAAGAGGGATAGGTAGAGGGGTTATACCTTATCAGTTATGGAGGTACTAAGGGCTAGAATTTTCTGTGAAAGTGGCCTAGATGATGTTGGGAGTAGGCCTTTAGAATTTAAACTTGACACTTTAGCACTACCACCACAGACTACATTGACAAACCTATCAAATTGAGCAGGGTGTGTTTGCAAATATTCAAGCTCTGTGATTTGGAATTTGGTCTTGCTCGTGTGTTCCACGTAGTCAAATGGGGTCACGACAGGATGAATTTGAGGTCTCGGGGTGATGAAATCTTTACATGGCAAAGGTTTGGTTACCTTGGGAATTGGATTTTCTTTAGTAGGAGTGGTAACTGGCTTAGAAGGAGATGGGGAAGTAGATATTGGTGCTACTTTAGATCATTTTTAGGAGTAGAAGAAGGATTATTCTTAGAAGTAGATTTTAAATTGGAGGGAGTACTAGAGGACTTACTTAGCATGGTAAATGGATTCTTTCTTGTCAGTGGGTCTGGTTTTTCCTTAGTTGATTCCATTAACGACGGTAGCGGTGACCCTTTGTTGATGATCTTATTTTTCGAATTTTAACAAAAGGATCTTATTTCTTCTTCTTTGTTGAAGTTGTCAAAGATGAATATGATTTATTTGATTGAGACCACATGAACACTACACATGAGAAGCTTAGAGATTATTCATCATCATCGTCTTCATCTCCTTCAACATACTCAATAAGGCCATTTTGAGTCTCACCATTAACTTCTTCGACCTCAAGGTATTCCCCATCATCATCACCTCCTCCTCCTTCTAGTTCATCAGTGTCACATGTAGCATTGATTGATGGTGCTTCAAGAGAAAGCCTACGAGGAGGCATGGTGATTCTTGGTCGGTTTGAGGATTCGGCTCCCTTGGGGAATTCCACGTGGAGATTTGAGATAGTTGTTTCTTCATGGAAACCAAGTCATTTTCCATTTTCTAAAACATTGGGTCTATGGTAACTGAACTCAAACTTTGAATTTTTTTCTTTCCATTAGGGCCTTTCACTTTTCTAGACAAGTATCAAATCATCTTCAGTCTCGATTGCAAATTCTTGTGCTTCCTTTAAATCCTTGGGTTGGGATCTCTTGAGGAAAAATCCAACTTCCGGTGGTAGAGCACTGATGAAGAACCTTTTTAGATTGTTTTCGGAGGTACAACATCTTTTGGGATCCTCCTAATTATTTGGTTATATTTGGCAATAAAATCTCTCATCGACTTAAAAGAATCTTTCTTCATTTATACTAGCTGGACCAAGAGATCTTGGAAATATTTTGTGGTCTTGAACTTGTGCTCAAATCTTCCTCTTATATCTTCCCAACATGTGATAGATCTTAGAGGCAACATGTAAAACCATTCGAGAGCTTTCTCCTGAAGAGATTCTACAAAGAGTCAAATAGACACATCCTCATGTTCTACTCCCAATACACCACAAGCGGTGATGAATGTTGCTACGTGTTCTTCGGGGAGTTGTGAACCATCTCCTTTGAACTTTGGGAAGTTCTTCCTTGATCCTTTTGGTAATTCATGGAGAGGTTGTTGAAGTGCAAGTGGGCCAGTGTTTCTGCCCCATGGTACATTTGGTGCATCTTATTCCCAATTATAATCTGCCATTCTGTTTAGAATTCTAGCTTCCACCCTCTCTAAGGTTGTGGCTTCAGCTACTACTCTTGCATCTGCTTCAGCTTGGGCTCTTTCAATCTCTTCAATTTGAGCTCTTATTTCTACTTCCACTCTTTCTTCTATTTCTCTAGCTTCTTCTTCGGTCTCTACGTTAGTGAAGTCTTCAAGATTCTCGTTGATGTATGGAAACTCAACATATAATGGATTGACTACACTTGGAATCCCAATGTAACTAGTTACTTGACGAAGGGGAGACCTCTAATTTATGAGCAGCTCTTGTCTTCTTTGAAGTTATTCAAAAATAGGATTGGTTTGACCTCCTTGTCTTTGTTTTCGGTGTACCTTCTATCCACCAGCTTGGAAGTTTATACTCTTCTTCACGGTGCTTGAATTTGTCTTCGCCTTTTCAATTCGGTAGAGGGCGTTATTATAGGTCGAGCACTCTTGTGGTAATGAAGTGTTGACTGGAACTTTGCTTGTTATGCCAAATAGCCTCTAAAAATATGAAGCAATGTCCTATTGAATGTGGAAGAGTATTTCATGTCTTTTAACAGGAGGATTTCCTGAAATAGCCATGGTTTTAAGACATAAGGCTTGGGTGACTATTCAAATTTTAGAATTTTTTTTTTTAGAATTTTTAAATTTTCGATTGTTTATTGTATTTTCTTGACCTTTTCGTTGTATTTGGGTGCAGACGCTACTAAATTTTCCCCACGATGGGCACCAAAAACTATTGGCAATAAAATTTTTCAAGGAAAAATTGGTAGATTTCTTACCAACGCTGTGGGAATCTAAGTCCCTCTACTTAACCAACGTAGTTGTCATGTATGCATGCGTGAGTAAAAAGTCATATTTCGTGATGGCTTTTCGACCGAGGATCCAATAGGGGCACTCCACTGACCTTATGGAAAAGCTAGAAATTTATTATTAGAGAGGAATTTGTCTGTAGAGTAGGAAAGGGGAGTGAGAAATTAGATAGAAGAAATAATGTTGCAGGTAGACAATCATATTCCTACACAAACTAGTTAGAAGTTTCATCACATGCATTAAAATTAAGAGGAAACAACTTTGCAAGTAGAAACAAGACCAAATAGAATTTATGATCACAAAGTATCAAGAAATCCCTTAGTCAAAGAAAGCTAGAAACTCCTTATATTGATTTCTCAAAAAAAGTTGTACATAGTGGAGAAATGAAGAAATTTGAAAGGAAAAATGGCTAACTCTTTTCACTCATAAGTAAGCAAAATCTCTCTCATGAACTTACAAGAATACAACTAACTAGAAGAATCTCATAATTAGAACCCCTATGAGTGAGGAGCTCATTACAATTTATAGCAGAGGAACGACTCTTCATCTTCACGATGACCCTCCATATGCCTTATTTCTAACTTTAGACTATTCACATTTCTGCCAAATATTAAGTCCCCTTTATAAAATCAAGGTGACTTAATTTACATCATGTGTTAAAAGTCACCTTTATACGACTTAAAGACATATTAAAAGTAAAAACCCAACAAATAACTAGAAAAATTTAAGAGAGAGAAAGTTGGGGAAAGAAAGAGAAGGGAGAGGAGAGAGGATATCACTCTTGATGAAGTCAAATGATCCTTGTTGATGGAAAACTCTAATGTGGTGAAATTATGAATCTTCAAACTCTTGTGCACACTGAGAAACTTACTTTGGATGACGTGTGGACACTATGTGAACTAAGTGTTTAAGAACACTGTCGAATGACTCATTTGGTGACCATGATCATCACTTGTGAAGATCCCCTTTGAAGGGACTGAAGCCTTGGAACAAATATTTCCTTGACTCCCTACAACGCTGCCACACTGCTCGTTGATTTAGACATGATCCTGATAAAGCATCTTATGAACGGTTTGACTATGTTAACTACAAATTCGACCTCACATATACTGATTGAGGCATGAAATGAGTGTCGAAGGACACTATTGAGATCCATATAAGTAACCTCACTATCATTTACTCTGCATAGTTCGATGATAGAGACCGCATTATTTTTGCCCATGTGAATCAACTTGATTGACACCTACTATCTCCGGAATAGATAACTTACTATTTTTAGTTAGTGAGAATTTTTTTCTTCGAACTCCAATCGCAGCTACCAATTTGAATGTTCAACTCTAAGAATGCTCCTTTTGTGAAATTCACTCTCTGGAATGACTTACTATTTTTAGTAAGTTCCTACGAGACAACTTACTATTTTTAGTAAGTGTGAAAATTCAACTTTCTCCATCCTTGAATGCATGCGACAACTTGGATTCCTTCTTCTCCTAGTATTCCCCTCACCTTCTAGACCCGTTTGCTATTTTTAGAAGGTTCTTGTAAGACCACTTACTATTTTTAGTAAGAGTCAATTTGGGACTGAGATGACCATTTCAATGATCTTTGATTGTGAGAACTCTTTTGTGTTCATCGTCTCCTTCGCAGGTTCTTCAGTTGATGAATTTCCCAAAATAACATTCCCCTTTGCAGAAGACCTGCTATTTTTAGAAAGTGAGCTTGTTCTAGTGGTCGGATAATTATGGAATGAAGTTTTCTGATATGGGTTTTTTCTCAATATCACCCCTCTGAAATCTTGGACTTACTTGATCAGTGGTTTGAGAGATTTTAAAATTTCAATTTTTGACTTGGCGACACCTCTGAACATGATAGCCATTAATGGACCTCAAAATTTGCAGGTTTATTTTTCTTCTCCGTTCACTAAAAAAACATATTTTTTTGTGGGTTTTTGCTTCTAGTTTCATTGGTGAAATTTCTCTTCAAACCGATTGTCAGTTTGACGGAAATCAAATTTTTGTCTTCGTAGAGACGAAGGGAGATTTATTCACTGCAAGTGATTCATGCTGCAACTAGGGGATTTTAAGGTGAGGTTTTAATGGCATTTGAGAGTGAAGAACACAACAACAAATGGTTCTCCGTTTCGTGCACCGGTTTGCAAGATATGTTCGGATCTTCGACTCACGACAATGGAGGTTTCTGGGTAAACTTCTCTATTTCTCTCTTTTGTTATTTGATCCTTGAACTCTTCTTATCACCATTTCTTATGAGACCTATGTGGAAGCATGGATTTTAGGTTTTGGTTGCCATGGAAGAGCTGGTTTGGAGCAGCAATAGTGGACTATGTGCGAAGCATGGGAAAGTTGCGGAGAGCAACGACATAGTATGAAGAAAGTAAGAATTAGGAAAAGTTAGCTCTAAAATAATTCAAAAATATCATCAAGTGTGGGGATTTTTTTATGTTGGGCACATTTTCTTGTCCCTCATGTCAATTATCTTGGGGACAAAGGGACACAAATTTGTGTCGGTCTCCTAACTCCCGAACTCGTTCCTTGAGGGCAACTTCAAACAACAATATCTTGAGCTCCCAATGGAACTGTTTAGAAAAATAGTATATGAAATTGATTGAAAATGGCCTTCTGAATCCAATGGTTAAGGTATTAGATGTTGATTCCTCCATTTAATCCCTGAAAAATAGGAGTTTTTATTTGGCTCCCTAGTTGTCCATGGAAAAAACTATTTATAAAACTATTGCACCAAAGTGTTGTGAAAAAATATTATTTCACCATCTTGTAGATCTTAGAATTACCTTTCCAATGATGTCTCGTTTGGCTCTTAACTCCATACAAAGCTCCCAAAATCACCTCTTGAAGCTCAGTAGCTCTTTTGATCATGTGCATTGCCTAGGCTTGTGAACCCTATTTTTGGTGAAACTATCCCAACTCCTCAAAATATTTCCTGAATCTTAAAAATTCACTTCCATGATGTTTATAGACATTTAATCTACCTCTTCATTGGATTTGGTTGCTCTGTTCTGCTCCACGGGGGTAAATTGGTCTTGGGAAGGCTAGTGGTAGCCCTTCTCACAACTGCTTGAAATTTGCATTTTCCAAGAACTCCTAAAATCACCTAGGGTGGTTAAATTGGCTTTCCTAAATCACCTAGGGTACCAAGTTAACATCAACTGGGAGGCCACTAGATTAACTGGGTAGACCCGAGGTGCCTTGGAAGTGTAAAACTTGAAATTTGACACATGGGTATAGTTGTCATGTTTGAAAATTGTCAATTTTCTTGTTGCACATTTGCATGAGAACACAACCCTTCCATCATATTATTCGTAAAGAAATAGAATTCAATTGGGATGATAACTACTAAAAATATTTTTATGATCTTAATTAGTATCTCTTATCCCCTTCAGTGCTTACATCTCCATGCGAGGGGGAGCCCTTTTATCTATATGTATCTTCCACTGATCATGCTCTAGGGCTATGTTAGCACATCGTGATGACCAAGGTTGTGAGCAGGTTGATTATTACATCAGTCGCACACTTCAAAACTGTGAAAATCAGTACACTGAAGCTAAAAATTTATGTTGCACCCTCTTCTTTGTTACTTCTAAGCTTCGACACTATCTTCTCAATCATAAGACTTATGTCGTCACTAGCTTCCATCTTCTCAAAATGATGCATTCTAAGCCATATCACAATGATTACATCAATTGATGGCTCATGCTCATGACCGAGTTTTACCTAGAGTTTATCTCTCAAAATTCTATCAAGGGATAAGCTATCGTAGACTAATTAGTTGAATCCCCTCTTTCTAGTGCACATATTCCTCATGAGAAATTTCCAAATGAATTCATCAAACAATTTCACCATGAGTATTCTACCCTTAGGATGACCCTATTTTTTGACGACTCTAAGTGTTATCAAGGGGGAAGTACTAATGTCGTTATCATTCCTCCTTGGGATACTCATATTCCCCTCGCTGAAAAGCTTGATTTTGAGTGCACAAACAATATGGTGGAGTATGAAGCCCTTATCTTAGGTCTTGAAACTGATTCCTTTTTGGGTGTTCAAATTATTAAAATATATGGGGATTATAATCTTATAATCAAGCAAGTTACAAGTGGATATCAATGTAAAAATGACACCCTTCAGAAATATAGAGACATTGTCATCCTCCTTCTTGAGTCCTTCGATTTTTACACTATCCAGGTCGTCCCTTGATCATCCAATCATTTCGTTGATACGATGGCTTCTCTTGTATCCCTCATCTCATGGAAAATAGACAAATCCAAAATTTGTGTTGTTGTTCATCATCGTGATCGACCATCTCACGAGTTACCTCATGTCAATCTTGTTGAATCCAACACGCTGATATTTGGTAATCTAAAATATTCGATTATCTATCCAAGTCCATAATTCCCCCTGATCTATCTAGGAATGGTTGGAGGAATTTTCTTCAACATTCTAACCACTATGTCATCCTTGATGACATCCTTTATAAGTGTGGATTTGATGGTATTCTCCTTCGATTCCTTAAATCCCATGAGTTTTCTCATGTTATCCAAGAAGTCCATGATGGAATTTTTGGTGGAAAATTTAGTGGTTTGGAAGTCGCGAAATGCATCCTTTATGTTGGTTATTATTGGCCTTCTCTTAATCATGACTATTGTGAATATGTTAAGAAGTGTGTCAAATGGTAGCAACATTCGAATCTTGTCCTCCTTCCTAGCCGGACCTTCTGAATCACCTCGGGATCTTTGGCCCTTCTTGCAATGGGGTCTTGATCTCATTGGTACCATCAATCATCTCTCTTCATAAAATCATCATTCTATCATCACTGCTACTGAATATTTCACTAAGTGGGTGAAAGAGATTCCACTAACCTCAACAAAAGCTAATCCAAGTATTAACTCAATCTATCAAGATATCTTTGCCGTTTCATGCGTTCTCAAAAAATCATCACATCAACGGAAATTTCTTTAAAAAATCTCAATAAGCTTTGTGAATCCTTCAATATCAAGCTTAGCTACTCATCTCCTTACTATCCTCAAGCTAACAACCAAGCCAAAGTGACTAACAAAAATCTTCATAACATTCTTGCCAAGACTATCAAAGATCAAGTCGTAATTGGCATCCCACATCCCTTTTTCTCTTTGGGATTATCAGACAAGCATTCATACTTCCACTGGTGTTACGCCATTCTCATTTGTTTATAGTTCCAAATCCATTCTCCCTCTTGAAGTTAAAATTCCATCCTTGCGTGTGTCTCTTTGCAACTTCATCTCTGATGAAGATTATTTCCAGGAGTGTCTAGCACAACTCGAAGTGTTAAACGAATGTTGCCTCTTTTCTCATGAGAATTATCATGTTTATCAATAGCGCATCAATCGTGCTTACAAAAAACACCTCAAAGAATGTGACTTCAATTTCAGTAACCTCGTCCTTAAATAAAATCATAATGTTACTAATCTAGAAAGGAGCCGACATGGAAAGTCTTCTCCCAACTATATTGGACCTTAAATTATCACACATAAGTATGGGTCGAGAGCATATTGTTTGGCCTCCCTTAATGGTAAAATAGAAGTAGAATCACTTAACGCATTGCACTTGTGACCATTCTATTGTTAACATACCTATCAATGAGAACTTAGTCATATCCTTAGATCATTCCTCCATCATTAGCCTCTTCCATCTATCATTGTAATGATTTGGAACTATGTGGTCTCAGTCACTTTCCTAGACATGACCTTAAATATGGGCACCACATATTTGCTCATATCCTTTTCTTTCTGGATAGATTCTCCCTTTTTGGTGAGAACTCCACGATCATTACATCCATCACCCTCTTGTTTACCTATTGAAACCACACTAATGGTCCAAATGTGTCATTTGTACATTCATTGTCCCCTCCTATGTGGTCTTGCCTAGTTATTCCCAACTCTTCCCCATGTAAAATTCAAAATTCATGGATGCTCATATCAAAAAGTCAAAGTTATCAAAAATAGATTACTCCCTCGAAGGAAAACTATTCATGTAAAAAAAATCAAAAATCAATTAAATAGACCGATCCCTCGAAGGACGAATATCATGTATATCATTCTTGCCATAAAAATATTACATGTATAAAGTAGACCATACCCTCAAAGGATGACTACTCTCTTATATCATGGCAATGAAGGCTACCCGCATTGATCATACTTCTATCCTATCAACATCCTAAGAAATCTTCCCGCATTGATCAAATTTCTCATAGCAAAATTCCCACATTGATCAGTTTGCTCTTTCCCCTACCCAAAGATGGGGCATATAATTAGAGAAATCCACCTATGAAGAGCCCTCTTTCAAAGTACAGGTTGCATCTAAAAATCCCTTTTCATGTTGACATTAGGTTTATGAGCTCACTTCATCCATACTTCTCTCATGGTTTTTGGTATAACTAACTATCGTTGGTTATGTGTTAACACCTGTTTTGGTCACATGTACATTACATCACTTGGATACCATTCTCATTTACCTCCAATGTAGTTGGAGGCATTGTTTCCTTTCTTGTTCCTTGATATGACGTAGCATTATTCGCACCCATAGGTCACCAATCATCAAGTGGCATTCTATTCTAGTTTTCTACATCTATCTTTTATTATCTTAATTACCATGATGTCTATTTCATCTAAATCATCTATGTGTCATCTATCCATAATTTCACGTGTTTTTACCCATCATCCATTTTCAAATAACATTTCCTTAACATTCTATATCATATATTAAAAACATTTAATCACATATATATAAACCATCATCATCAAATATAAAACAAACATATGATCATCATTACACATCCACATCAACATAATCACCAAATCAAATCAAAACATCAAAATCATGCAATTGACACATGTTAGAACATGAAAAAATCATATATATCATATATCAAATAAAGTAACTCATTCATCATTGGCCTTTAAGGGCCCTATCTCAAAGAATATATATCATCAAAATTAGTAAAGGCAACATTAGATAGCCTCAAGTCTTGCCCCTAGGTTAGGTTCTCTATTTTTCTTTGGGTCTTGTCTCCTCCTCCCTATCCCTCCTCTCTCTGCAAACCGAGCCACACTCATTGCACTCCTGAGATGGCTTTCTCTAGCCGCTCCTCACTGCTTCTGATTACTCCCAATATATCAAGGTCCATGGTAGCTTATGTACCACTATCTTCTCATAATTGTAGTAACCAAATCATGCACTTTGGGGTATTATTTAGTCCTAGTCTCATGCTACTATTTATATGGTTTTTGAGTGAAGAAAGCACTAATTAACCCATGTCCTTTGGCAATTTTACTTTCCTTTTTGTTGTCACTTCCAACCTTCCACATATAGTTTCCCAGTCAGTTTTTTGATTCTGCATTGTTATTATCCCTGACTGGGGTGCCCCATGCACCCTAGTCCCATCTGGGTGCCCTGATCCTCTTTGTACTTTGCTTCCATATTTTGGGCACTTTCTATCCATTTGATATTTCCATATTTTTATTGGTCGACCTTTTCGGGGTTAATTATAAAATTAGAACAAGAGAACCATATAAATATAAAGTTATGAGACCATAATGAGGGACCAAGAATTAAGCACTAGTATCTCTACCTAAGGTTGCATCCATCCAGGCATCTAGAGATCCATTTTCATCCATCTAGATCCATCAAAAGGGACAAGGTGGTCCATCTACATTAAAATTCATAGGCATGAATTTTATTCTATTCCATGAACCATATATTTACATTCTACATCTAGTTATTGCTCACTACTTTGACAAAGAGAAATTGACATAAGAGCACCTAGGGCACGATTTCCACACACACACCTAGAACTAAATTTTGGTCTAAAATGTAGTGATATGCTCAATTAATAAATCTACCATTGTGGCCACTGAGGTCAGTCAAAACCATTCATATGCATGTTTATTTTTTAGGTTTTTGATGCTTGGATTGGGGTTTTGCGGGTGTTCTCTCCATCTCTAATTTCATATTGCTCTGATCAACACTCGACTACTTCTTGCATTGCTCCTTGATTGGTTTTAAGGTACCATGTGAGTCTTTAGCTTCTTGACCGGTTTCAAGACACCTAAATGCACTCATAGGCATTGGTTTGTTCTCTTTATGTCCTCTTCACTTGCATATTTCTTGCTTATGCTCTCAATTAGAGTATTTTCCTGCATACCTGCAATTCACACTTGAAACATTGATTAGTTTTAAAATTAAGAGTTTTCTTTCCTTCCTCAAATGCCCATAGCATCCTTTGACCTTCCTCAAAACTTTTATTCTCCTTATCAACCACTTCTTCACTCTTTAGACCACCTTCTTGGCCATGTGGTATTGATTCATGCTTATTTTCTTTTTGATCCTGTCTCTCTTGACCTTCCATGAGGTCCTCTAGGATCCCATTCCATATTTTCTCATCATCACTCTTCTGTAACTTGCTGCCATCACCTTCCTTTTTGTGACTTAATTGACCTTCTTGACCATCACTCTCTTTCTTCAAGAACATCATGTTCTTCCACAACCTCATTTGGGCTTGTTCATTAACCTTAAATTATGCTTCTTGGTCCATTGCATTGGACTCTAACTGCTACACTCTTTCATCAACCTTATCTTCATCTTTCATGAAGGCTAAGACTTGATTCTTGGTCTTATTAAAAAACTCTTTGAAGCCAAATACCATGCTTCTTCTCTCAATACCTGTATGCTCATCCATCAAAGGCACTAAAACATGCTCTATTCCATTCTTTGTTAGAAAACATTTATTCAACCTTCCATTATAAACTACCTTCCTGTCATATTGTCATGGCCTACCTAGGAGTAAATGACATACATCCATAGGAATTACATCACATAACACCTCATCATGCAAACTTCCAATCTTAAAAGGTACTCTACATTGCTCATTTACAAGAATTTGATGGTTCTTTTGAACCCATGCCACTTTATAAGGTGTAGGGTGAACTAATATCTTTAAACCCAATTTACTCACCATTTCCTCTGAGACAATGTTGTATATGCTACCATTATCTATAATAACATTACAACACTTACCTCTTGTCTTGCATCTTATCCTAAACAAGCTTCTCCTGCAGACTGGCTCCTGTGACTTAGCTTGTTGATGTAGAAGAATTCTTCTTAGCAACAATGACTCTCCTGTTTCTTGTCATCACCTCTATCAACTATCCTTTCCATATCTAAATACACTACTTCTAGCCTTGTCATCCTTGTGCCTAGATCACTGATTTCATTCATCATACTATCCATATTTCCCATGACTCCTTCCTAGATCAATGTCATTATACCCTGCAATGATGGCTACTTTGAATTTTTCATATTGTCTACAATAACCTTCACACTTTCAAGCTATCAATCAATTCAAAACACTATAAATACCTATAATATACCTAATTATATAGAGAAAATAGCTCGATACCAAAATGGTGAAGGGATTATATCTAATTTCATTATATTCCTCTAGCTTAAACACTAACCTCTTGCTTTCCCTAATCTCTCCAATAAGCTCTAAGTTTGTTCCCAATGGTTTACATCTCCCCTGCACTGAGGATCTCTAGAAAACCCTCCATTGCACCATTCATATCTTTAGACATATCTTATTCCTTGATTTCATTAGTGTTAGTATTCATATGGAAGCAAACAATAAAACATATATACCTTGATTATGGGTTATGGATCCATTGTTCTAATATCCTCCATTTCTCTCTCGAAATCATATTTGCCTCCTCGAATCGACTTCATATCTTTTGGTTTTTTCCATCTATCACAACCATGCATAACCCTCAATACCCAAGCCTAGACCTAGTGTTTTCTTGGGTCAACATGTTCAAATCTTCATACTAACTCTTTGAATACCACCAATACTTTTGGAACACTTCATCTTACCTATCCCAAGGTGTTTAGACCCCTCATTTAGTCACAAATTTGTATTGAGCCATAGTTCTCTCTATTAGGTCTATTGGTCTAATAGCCCTCTAGGCACATAGACTGGGTTCAAACTCAAATTCTACTGAAATAACTATACCACCTCTCTAGGGATTTGAAGACCCTTTATCCCTTTACAACTATGCACAAATTCTCAAGGTACCTTTCTTTGTACCATTTTAGACCTCCTTTGTAAATCACACCCACAACTAGGCCTATTTTTCTCCTAAAACATGACAGAAAAACATTTATAGCTATGACCATACTTGGAGCTTGATGGATCCACCTCTGGAATAATACTATGATGGTGCATACAATTTTTTATGACTCAAATCTTTGGCTAAGACCTCTATGCCTCAATCCCATGTCTTCTACATGCTTAGACAACCTACACTGCTAATTTACATGTAACATTTTCCCACATGTGAGTTAAGAGGAGAAATTTCTCACACTTATACCATTAAACCAAATAGTCCCCTCCTTGAAATTTTACCTAATTTGGATGGCTAGAAACTTTGTTGTGTGATGCCCTAGTTAGGGATTGAGAGGGAAAAATTAGATCTACAAGTCTTTATACGGTGTTTCAAGGGCTATGAAAAATTAGTGATACTCCATTCATCCTCATATATCTTCATGAGATTTCAAAGAGGTCTTAGAAATATCCTATGGTGACTATCTAAACTCTAGTACTCAACCAGGACATGGTATTTGCTAATCAGTCCATTAAAAGTAACAATTTATACAAAATTGTACACAAGAATACCTGCAATCTTGTTCCATTAGTTCATAAATCTCCATTACATCATGATACTTCCTTAATTCTCCTTTTACACGTGAAAAATACCTTCCTATATGAAGAATGATACTAGACTTTATCATCAACAACTTCCTAGATGCATGGAACAAAGTCCTAACTTAGACTTGATAAAAACAAACACTCATAAACAAGTCTAGAGAAGTTCCTAACCTCCCATAATTTTCTCCTCACTCAATCAAACATATTTTAATCATTTAGATTCCATATTTTTCATGCAACATCAAATTTACTTACTTTTCTCCTATGCACACCTAGTTATTACTTTTTTTTACAACACATTCAATTTGATCTTCCCTAACTTAAGTAGAGTCACTCAAATACACCTAACCAAACATGCCTAGATGGTCTAATATGACCTTATTGCATTTATCCCTTGATGCTCCTGCATCACATGTGCTCATATCAATGAGCCTCAAGCCATACCATTACGGTCCTCTCATATTTGACCATAATACTACATAACTTGACCTTCTTACTGAGCTCCTTAGTCATCAATTGAACACTTTACCGCCTACTCATTACTATCCTCCTTATCGATAATAAACTATCAAGGTCATCCATATTGCAATTATCATCAAATCAATGGAAATAATGAAAACGATTTCCATGCTTTACAACGAAGAATCAAACATCTTGAGTTTTAGGGATTTATCTCATTCACTACACAACATTCTATTGTATGCCCATCTACAAATGCTACATCCACATGGGCTCCTAAAGTTGTTTCTTCTGTGTCAAATGAGCATCATGCAACCATTTCTAGTGTTCCTTCTTCTGTCACTCAAGTTCCACCTATGTAATTTACCCAAGTCAAGAAACCACCTCTCAAAATTAGTTCAACGTTACCTCCTACTAAGTCATCTACAATATTTCCGAGCCAAACTAAGCAACCTCCTCTTAAGGATGAACTCACTCCCCCTCCATTAAAGGTATCTGTGACATTACGAAGTCATACTTAGCAATAAACACATATAGTTAAACTTGTAATTCCACCATATGCTATAGAAAATACCTATGTCGTTGATTGGGACCCAAATGAAGCTTACAATGACGATGAACCATTCTATAGTCACACACCATTACCACCTCAACATCCTATCACTTTTGTTAAGGAAATTACTCCCTACATTGATCCACTATATGTCTTTTGACTAGACCTTCATTGCTTACACACTTGGGGGCATGACATCGCTCGACATCTTATTCTCTCATCAGATTTTCCAGATAATTACACATACATCCTAGCACACATATCTTAACATCGACCATTACCTAATGAAACACTCTCATGCTTTAGTTAACACTTAACTGTTGAGGGCATACTGCACATGAACCCCACACACTTTGCACAATAGGCACTACACATTGCATCTCTTCACATATCCTATAGTACATCTTGAATTTTGCATACCACATCTTCAAGTTCATATACATCATTATTATTTTGATATTTTCACATCTATACATCATGTATACTCTTCACACCATACTAGTATTCATCATACATGTATCACACTCCTATTGTCTATAAGTCTAGAATTACATCATCCATCATCCTACATACTACATAACATAAACACCACACTATTAGGATATCTACACATCTTTCATTACATTATAAACATCACATATTTACTCATCACATGGTTGTCTTTAATCATTGCACATACTACATCTTCTTCTATGTGCTACACTCACTACTCAATGACACACTCTAGTTCCTCGGTCCATACTCGATTTGTTGAGGGTTTACAAAATGAAATAGAACTTATCATACTCACACGGTCATCATTAATCCTTATATCATGTGACATTCCTAGGTTAGTGATATACGCTATAGGCTAAATGGTCACTTGCTCCATCATCTTATAGTGGTATATTCTTGAGCTACATTACCACTTCCCATATTCATCTTGTAGTGGTATACGCTTTAGGCTACATCACCAATCCCTCTATTCATGTTGTAGTGATATATGCTTTAGGATAAATCATCACTCCTCTGCTCATCTTGTCATAAGATACGCTTTGACTATAGGGTTATGCGCACACATAATATTTAGCTTGCATATCATCACCACTACGCATACACACTCATCGTAGCATGCTACTCACGATACACACTTCAACCATTTCCCGATGGCGCAGTCTCGTTTTAGTTCATTCTTGATTGTTGAGGGATAAAAAAATGAACCTCACCGCATACTGACTCCATTCACTCGGGGCACATGGGTCTTATCATTCATCTTACATTCCATTCCATCCATCCACATCATGTTGCATATCTTGGTCACATTTACTCTTGCTTACATTTTCTTGTACATGTTTTCTTTATTACACATGATAGATAGATCTCTTGTATGTCATTACCTTTACCATACACACCGTCCATTCACATCCTTCTCTAGTTGTGATCACAAATTTATATCTTCTACACACAACATGGATGTTTGACTATAGTTCCACAACAGTTACTAGAGGCATCCACATGTGTCTACTACAAGTGCTATTGTTCATTTTGTACTTAAAAATTTACATTACTTGGTTATACACACTTTTGACATACTAATTATCTTTCTAACATGCTAACGAGTGCTTCATGTGTAACATTTTTTTGCAGGATTAATTGCTACCATGGCTATCTCTGTCTGCTTTTTTATACTTGATTTTATTTGTTTGCTATTATATGTGGGATTTTCCCTTTATTTGGTGTGCACACTTGTTTGTTTGTATGCGGCCACTATGGCCTTGAGTGTCTTGTAACATCATGAGTAGTGTCCCATGTTTGCAACCCACTTTGTGTGGCCTACATTGTCTTCTTGGGTGTTTACATTATCATTTTCTTACTAGCTTCTACATTGTCTGCGTATCTTACACTTGTTTTATACATGCATGCTTGTTCGTACTACACTTGTTTGTGTGTGCCTTGGTTTCTACCAAGCACATTCCCTTCCCCATGTAGGGCACATTTTATGCGGTCGGTCCTCTTTTGGGGCCACATCCTCCTATCCACAACGTCACATGCACCCCCAAAGAAGGGGGGCATAATTTTGGGTTTACACACTACACAATGCTCTACACCGATACAATTCAGTTTTTTTTCCTTGACATAGTGGGTTATACAACAAATGGGTTCGAATAGTCTACAAAAATTTGATACATAACATTTTTACAGGACATGTTGTCCTTAGAATTTGAGGAACGATTCTGAGGTTAGAGGATATGGTAGAATTTCCTCCCTACATTACTTCGGCCAATGAGATTGGATCACCCAAAAAACCAGGTAGTACAAAGATCTCTTCATACATTCTTAGGGAACTAGTTACAGGTTGGAGAATGTTATCCCCTAAAAATTCCCCTCTTTTGAAAGTCAAAAATTTGAAAATTTTGAGTCGGAACCCTTCAAAAGTGTTTTAGTGAAGTATGAAGTTCGAGGAGATGGTGAAAATTCCGTTTCTTGGGGTCATTTTAGTAACTTGTGGGTCTATCAGATGTTTTTATTCCTCATGTCCCAAGTACTAACGATCCTCTTGTTCACCGATTGGCTGATTTCCCCACAAGTCCTTGTGCGTCGGATTTTTTGGACTTTTCCGCCCATCATCCCCAAAGTGCACCCGGACCTTGTTCACCGATTCCCCGCATCGACCAAATCGGATCTTCGCATCCTTCATGTCCCAATGTTCCTTAGACCGTCCAGGCTAGTTTTTCCACTTTTCCCACATTTCACCTTTTTGAGTCGGTGTAAGGTATATTTAATGTGCATTTATGATTTTCTCTCTCCTAAACGACTATTTAAAGAGGCAACCGTCTATGCACTTATCACATTGCTTGCTCATTATCTCTTGCCCTCATTTTTGCAAATCGAGTTGTTTGTCCACCTCCTGTATCCCCTTGCAAAATTACCATGAGTTTGTTCTTTGAAATCTATTCCTCTATTCACTGTCAAAATGAAGATCAAATTTCAAGGGCATGAGCATCTGTCCCCTTTGGAGACTCTTGTGCCCAATATTGGAGATAGCGAAGTTCGGCATTTGGATTTTGATGATTTCTGGGGTAGATTATCATGCAACAACCCTGCTCCCATTGTAGATCAAGAATTTCCATGCTTGTTACCTGTCCAAGTTAATGTACCAAACTAAACACAAAAACCTGAAAAACTCAAATGAAATCAATACTTGATAGATAAGACAAGATCCGAAGATGTAGGTGGAAAAGAAAGCCGATGTAGACAAAATGGGCGCACACGAGCAATCTTGCAAAGTAGATCTGAGAAACCTGCGAGACACAGATACTTGACAGAAAAAGACAACGTTAAAAGATATTTGGGTGGACTGCCCAAAAGCGGGTCCGAGAAGCGATAAGCTCCCTCGGTGGATGTCAGTCCACATTTTCAATTAAAGAAAGAAGCATACATGATAAAAGATGTAAGTAAATGTCTAGATTTTCTAATTAAAAATGACAGACAGAATGTAAATAGCGGATAAAAAGCAATAGAAAATAGGAAACTGTGAAAACAATGTTGGATTTGTGTTACCTGAGTTCTTTTACCTATCTGCAGGCTGATCGGCGTCGATTGGGTGAATCGGCATCGATTAGGATCAATCGGCATCGACTGGGATCGGTCGGCGTCGACTAGGGGAAAATTACAGGAAGGTTGAGAAATGGACAATGAAGGCTAGATCGTCAATGTCCGCTAGATCTACAGGAGTTGTAGGGATACTGAAAAAGCTCCACCTTTGCTAGATGCAGGAACAGAGTCACCAAGAGATTGATGGAGGCTCACGATGTCGATGTTGTAGGAGCAGAGTAACGGTATTCCTCTCAGGGATTGATCTAGATAGAATTCACTTTCACTTGATAGATGATGCTCAGGCTTGATGCTCAAAACTCTCTGTCGTTCTCTTTTATCTAACCAGAACTAAATTTGGCCCTATATTTATAATCGGTGCCGACCGAGGTACAATCGATGATGTCATTCCAAAAATGGCGTTGACCAAGTACGGTCGGTGCCGATCGAGGAATAGACTCCCGAAATGGCCAAAAATGACATTTTGGAAAGATGAAAGTGTACCCTTCCACCTCAAATACGGGAAATATCCCGCTGCACGGTTTGGGGGGAGGAAAAATAGGGGATAGATGGATAGAATTGATATGGGAGGTTAGGAATTGATATGGGGTAGATAAGCGGTTAAGATACATGTAAAAAGTGTAATTAAATAGTTAATATTTAATTATCCATGGGTAAAACACAATGGGGTATAATAAACTTAGGATAGATGTTTAATTTAATTAATACTCCAAAGTGATGATATAAAGGTGCCCCAGGTTACCCGAGAAGGTAGACGAATGCGGGGACACTAAATTGAGTAACCAATTTTAGGTGTCTACATTCTGCCCCTTTTTGTTGAGTAACTTGCGA
This sequence comes from Taxus wallichiana var. yunnanensis, assembly GCA_018340775.1. NCBI lineage: Eukaryota > Viridiplantae > Streptophyta > Pinopsida > Cupressales > Taxaceae > Taxus > Taxus wallichiana. The sequence continues at coordinate 1,046,592,336 of CM031240.1, forward strand.
TAAGCAAAGTTGCAAGACAAAAACAAGGAGTTGGAAGAAAGGAAGAAAAAAGGTGATGATGTGATCCCCCTCAAACTAGGGATGGGATGAATCCCAAAAGACCAACCGATCCCAAGTTTGAAAAAGGTAGATGAGAATGCAAGATGCCCCAGCTAGATATCTAGAGTGAATCTGATTATTGATGACGCATGAAAACAATAAAAAAAGTAGCAACCTAAGGACCTCACATTGGTAGGGCAGGCTAGACAGTCTTCATATGAGATGACGTTAGTACCTACAGACCTGTGAGTGGAAGGAGGGCTACAAAATAGTAGCAACTAAAGAGTGACACATTGGTAGGTACAACTAGACGGTCTGCGAACTAGACGACGTTAGTGCCTATAGACCCGCTATCTTTAGGCTGCCACCAATGCGAGTGACCCATGTATAGGGAACAGACTCGAAATGGGTGATAATATCAAAATATGTGCCAAAAGGCAACACTCAGGTCATAATAATGATTAGATAAATAAGCCAAGCATCAACACTTTGGCAAAAAAAAGATGAGGAGATGGAAGAAAGTGATGTGGAAAGGAAAAATTACAACCAATCGGCAATGATTGGCCTCAATCGGCATCGATCAAGCCAAAATCAACGTTGACTAAACCAATCGGTGCCGACTATACCAAACCCATATAAATATGAGAAAGGGAAACGTGAACGATTTATTTACACACGATGATTGATTTAGAAAGAGTCAAAAATTGACTTTGAGCAACATGGAAGCCTCTGGAGCAGTCAGAAGTGGAAGAGGACACGACCTAGGGTAAGTGGATCTACCTTAGTCTCGTGTATATGTATATGTTTACTATTAAATAACATACTAGGATGCTAGTTTTTAGGGAAAAAGGGAATAAGTGGGAGGCCAGAGTGTTTTGGACACTCTGCCTCCCAATCGGCGCCGATTGGAAAAATTGATCGATTAGTCAATCTAAATAAGATTCGAATCGATTGGAAATAAGATCGACATCAATTGAACTCAATCGCTGGATTGATTGATTAGACTGAGAAAGTGGTAGAATGTGTTTTTGATGTTTCGATTTGAATAAATGAGAAGCTAACACTACCTCTTGATGTCGTGGATGTAGGCACGAGAGGCGTTACATATGCGGGATGCTATTCCCAGAGATTTTGGAGACCATTCTCTCGATGTGTGCCAATAGACCTGATTGGCATCACCTAGAGCTAGCCAGCTCGGGGCTTTCTTCACTTACTACCGACGGGTGCCTCGAGACGTAGAGTTGATGCGAGCACTGATACGATGATGGGACAACGGACATGCACATTCTGGTTCAGGACGGGTGAGATGACCATCACCCATGAGGACATATATAGGATCCTGAGGTTACCGATCACCAGGGACCCGATAGAGACCACTCCACGAGAGAAGCGGCGAAGCGAGAGGGCCCTTGAAGCGGACGATTATATGGAGATAGGGCGAGATGATTCGAGAGATAGTGTAGGGTTTCGTCGAGAAGGCTCCTGATGTCAAGGGACTCCTCAATTCTGACTCAGGGTGGTGAGGATAGCCTCACATTATAGATAGGATGATGCCAGGGAGTAGACGGATAGCCTGCTGATTCGATGGCGATCTCTTATTTTTCTACTCAGATTAGGAGGTGGAGATTTCCTTTCTTTTACTAGACTATGTTTGTGATGACATCCTGGAGTTCAGGTAGGTGTTCATGTTTGCCATGCCCTAGTAGCACAGATATATCATGAGTTGTGGATGTACACCACAGGCAGGAGCAGATAGGTATTGATGTTAGCTTTGTGCTCCATTGTTGGGCATATGAGCATATAGCAGTGATCAGGCCATCAGGGCTTCCATGGATGCCAGTAGTAGAGGGGGCCCTTGATTATGGATTCTAGTGATGGCGGGAAGACATGGCCCCGGAGATACAGGGAGATCTGCAGAGTGGTATATTGAGTGATTCAGGACGCTGACACCAGAGTAGGTTATTTGGAGACCATATCGGGTCTACTCGACATGGGCAGTCAGGATGCTCACTGGTGGGAGCCCGAGACGGAGAGCGGGTGGTGGTTAGGGGCCACAAGCCAGATATGTGGGAGCGTGTCCCATTTATACGGGTGTTGAGGTAGTTTGGTTTAGTACAGATGGTCCTGACCACATATATGCCATACATGTGGGACAACAGAGAGACCGATTTACCAATTTTGATCCCGCAGATCCACTGAGGGAGGCCCCACCTCCCACAGATAGTGATGACCATGCCTCTAGGAGTGGGTGATGGCTACGTGGCATGGTACTCTACAGAGCTACCATGACACCTCTCAGCATCCATAGATGTGGATGAGGAGGACATAGCTGTAGTGCTAGAGAGACTGGAGGGAGAGCATGCTTGCCCTGACGCATGCACACCAGGCTACCTCGAGGAGATTAGAGCTCTAACGGAGGAGAGGGATGCACATATATTGGAGAGAGATACCACACATCAGGAGTGGGATACAATGATACAGTAGAGATATTTCTACCATAGGCACAAAGAGGCCCTCAGGGCCAAATACGGTGATACATGCACCACTTCCGAGTCGAGTCATAGGGTGCGCATTAGGAGGGCCACCACCACCGTAGTTTGTTTAAGCCACGCCATTACGAGCACCTGGTATGGTGAGTCTGAGCACCTATCAGGCTCTCCTCACCGAGGTGAGATACTATGAGGATGCCTTGGCACAACATGCCCCTGATGTGCCTCATTACGGTGCGAGGAGGAGATCAGCGATAGCCACGCATCTAGTGGTGCATCGGAGGGTGTGAGTACCGGGAGAGATCGAGGTGGCGGTAGGGCCCCAGCAGCAGGTGCTTCTAGCTCGATAGGAGGTGGCCAGGAGAGATAGCCTGGGCCAGAGGAGGGTGGAGGAGATAGTGTCTTCCACCTATCCGACTTTACTATATAGATATGTTATTTTTGTGTCGATATACTGATGTAGCCTCGGTTTTGAAGGCATTTTTGATGTATGATATAGATGGCTTGATTGAAAGCCATCCATTCTTTTTTGTACAGACACTCATGTATATATATTCATCATTTTTGTGTTATGTGATTGTACTTATGCATTTAATTTTGATAGATATAGATAGATGTAGTGTAATTTTGATGGACATAGACATATGTTGATAGAGGATAGATGGATAGATGTGATGTGATTTGATGTGATTGATAGATTGATAAACTAAACATGTTTAAGATGTTAATTTAATTTTAATGAAATAGATAGATGGATTCACATGTGTTTTTAATACATGCTTTGATGTGTTTTAGACAAAGTAGATAAGATGAGTATAGATAGATGATAGATTTGACTAAATTAACATGTTAAATGTCAATTTAATTGGATGAACAACAAATAATAATGGGAAATGTTCCTTGTGACAACAAAGGATGTAATGATATTATCTTTGTTTAGAAATAAAAAGCAATACACCTAGATAGGAAAAAGAATGATAAGTTAGGCCCTAACCAACCATAAATAGAGACTTTGATAGGAAACCGAAAGACGATGCACATAAGGCCATAGACACAGATAAAATGAACCTGACACTAGTTAGTCACAAACCAGATCTAAGAGATAGATGGAATGAGAAGTAAGTATGTATCTCGTCAAAATATATGAAGGAAAAATACGTGCTCATATTGGGAAAATAGGGTCTCCATATGATCGAAAAAGGTCTTATATCTCAGCTTCATGATTTTTTTTTGATAGAAGAGCAAACTGATCAATGCGGGAAGTTTGCTAGATATAGAAAGACTGATCGATACGGAAGTCTTTCAGTGATGCTAAAAAGTGAACAAACTGGCCGAAGGGGAAGTTTGTTACTGCAAAGGCTGATCCATGCGAGAAGCCTGAAAATTCCATGAGATAAACAACCATCCTTCAAGGGAGCGGTCTGTATTTTGAATTTGATGGTAGCCATCCTTCAAGGGAATGGTCTATACTTTTTAATTTATTTGATAAGGCATGGATAGTTGTCCTTCGAGGGATCAGTCTATCTTTTGGAATTAGGATAACATCTGCATTTTTGGAGCTTTGGAAGAAGTTGAGTTTAGACCAAATAGATCAGAGAGAGGGGAAGAAAATGTATACAAACACGTACTTATGCCCCGAGTAGATTCGATTAAGATAAACACTCAGGACAAATGAAGTAGTGATTAAGGTGTTCCTACCATGAGGAGGAACATATCCATAAGAAAAATTCCATGAGTAGAGCCGTGGTACTCATATTTAAGGTATAGAAAGAAATAACGCGGAGAACCACATAGTTCCAAATCACTACAAAATATATGACCGGTTGTAGATGGATGAAAGATCTGTTTTGTGACCAAGATCATGTAAGATAGATATTAACAATAGAAGGGCCTCAGATGCAAGGCATTAAGAGGTTCCATTTTAGGTACACCATCCATGGAAGATAGATGATAAGCCCCGGACCCATATTTATGAGTGACAACATACGGACCCATCCAGTTAGGAGCAAACTTACCACGCTGACTTTGTTCTAGTGTAGTGACATTTTGGTTTTCTTTAAGAACAAGATCACCAACTTTGAAGTCACGGTGCTGCAAGTGCTTGTTATAAGCATGTTTGACACGCTCAAGATAGACTTGATGATGTTCAAGAGCATTGAGACGCTACTCATCTAGCAACTCAAGCTACGCTAGATGATTTTGACGATAGTCCTCATCAGAGACAAATTCTCTGAGAGAGACACGAAGAGATGGGATCTGGACTTCCAAAGGAAGGATAGCCTCATACCCATAGATGAGAGAGAAGGGAGTAGCACCAGTAGGAGTATGAATGCTAGTCCGATAAGCCCAAAGAGAAAAATGGATATGTAAATGCCAATCCCTACCAGCTCGACTAGTTACCTTTGCGGATATTACACAAAGTTTTATTGGAAGCCTCAGCTTAGCCATTAGCTTGGGGATAATATGGAGAAGAAAAGTTGAGTTTGATATTGAAAGCATCACAGAGGTTCTACAAATTGATGTTTTTGAAAGATTTACCATTGTCTGTGATGAGTTTGTGTGGGACACCAAAGCGACAAATGATGTGTTGATAGACAAAATCAACAATGGGTTTAGCTTTGGTTGATGAAAGAGGAATAGCTTCCACCCACTTAGTGAAGTATTATGTGGTAGTAATGATAGAGTGATGACGTTGTGAAGAGCGAGGATTGATGAGACCAATGAGATCAAGACCCCATTGTGAAAAAGGCCACAAATCTGCTGCAGGTTGCAAAGCCTGACTAGGGATATGTGTAAGATTGGAATGTTGTTGACACTTGACACATTTCTTAGTGTATTCACAATAGTCTCGATTAAGAGAAGGCCAATAATAACCTAAACATAAGATGTGTTTAGCTATGGCCAAGCCACTAAAATGTCCACCACAGATACCGTCATGGACTTCTGGATGGCTTTAGATGATTGAGAGGTTTTGAGGCGCGAAGAAAATACCATCAAAACCACGTTTATAGAGGATTCCACCTGCATAATAGTATAGCAATTAGCGCGTAGGATAAAATATCTTCTGCCATTGGAAGTTAGATCTGGAGGAAGCGCTAAACAAGATAGATAATAAAAATGTGCTGATACCACTCATCTTGAGTGTTGGTTGTGACAACGTTAATTGAAGTCAACTGCTTGAGATGAGATGGTTGGTCTAAACGCTGAACAACCACATAAAGTCGCGAGTCTTCAATAAAAGGAGGAATAAGTGAGGCTAAAGAAGCCATTGTATCTGTGAATTGATTCATAGTGCGAGGAATAGCTTGGATAGTAAATTTATCAAAAGATTGAAGTTGAAAGAGAATGATATCGCGATATTTTTGAAGGATATCATTTTTACATTGATAGACACTAGTGACTTGATTAACGATGAGCTCAGAATCACCAAAGATGTCGATATGGCAAGCACCAAGATTAATGGCATTTTGAAGACCTAAAACAAGAGCTTCATATTTAGCCATATTATTGGTACACTCAAAGTTAAGCTTGTGTGCGACCGAGATAGGTGCACCCCAAGGAGGAATCATGACGAAACCTGCACCTCCCCCTTGCTGACATTTGGACCCATCAAAGAAGAGTTTTATTTTAAATGGAGACAGACCAAAATCGATTTGTTGGATGTACTCATCTAGGAATTGAGCAAGGGAATTTGAGTGTCCGGAAGAGGAGTATCAGCTAATTGATCCGTAATGACCTGACCCTTGATAGATTTTTGTGAGATGAACTCGAGATCAAACTCTGTCATGAGCATGAGCCAACGAGTGATACGATCATTGTGATAAGGTTTCACATGCATTGTCTTGAGTGGATTGACACTTGTAACAATATAAGTTTTGTGATTAAGGAGGTAGTGATGAAGTTTAGAAGTGGCGAAGAAGAGAGCACAACACAGTTTTTCAGCTTTAGAATAGCATGTCTCATACTCATGAAGAGTGTGACTGATATAATAGACGGCTTGTTCTTTACCGCTAGCGTCCCGATGCGAGATCATGGCTCCAAAAGCATGATCAGTCACAAAAATATAAAGATAGAATGGCTCCCCCTCGCATGGAGGTGTAAGCATAGGTGGAGAAAGAAGATAAGCTTTGAGATCATCAAAGGCCTTTTGGCAATGCTCATCCCATTCAAAATGAACATTCTTACGGAGGAGATGATGAAAAGGTTGACAATGGTCCGATAGTTGCGAGATAAAATGAGCACTAATTGAAGGCGTCCTTAAAGACCGTGGACTGTTTTAAGTTAGAAGGGGGAGGCATCTCGAGGATAGCCTTTATTTTTGTGGGATCAACTTTAATGCCCCTAATAGAAATGATAAAGCCTAAGAGTTTACCAGTGAGAATGCCAAACACGCATTTAGATGGATTTAGGCGAAGACAAAAATGAATGAGCCTCTCAAAGAGAGGTGCAAGAAAGAAAATATGATCTGATAACGGTGTTTGGATTTACTAGAGGAGGTCATCGACGTAATCTTCCATAGATTTTTGTAAGAGATCATGGAAGATGTAGGTCATTGCACATTGATAAGTTGCTCCTGCGTTCTTAAGACCGAAAGGCATGACACGATAACAAAAAGTCCCCCAAGGAGTTATGAAGGAAGTCTTATGTTGGTCCTCACGGTACGATGAGAATGTGATTATATCCGAGAGAAACCATCCATAAGAGAAAGCATCTCATGACTGCGATTAAATCCATGAGTTGATCGATATTAGGTAGAGGAAAATCATCTTTCGGACAAGCGAGATTAAGATCCCGGAAGTCGGTACAAATTCAAATTTTCCTAGTAGCTTTGGTTACTGGTACTACATTTGAAACCCATTGTGGATAGTCAATGGGTTGGATGAAGTTAGTGGAAAGCAAGCGCTGCAACTCTTCTTTAACAAGAAGGGCTACACGAGGATGCATTTTACGTAATTTTTGCTTAACCGGTTTGATGTCTGGAAGAGTAACGATATTGTGGACCACGATATTAGGATCGAGTCCTGGCATATCTTCATATGACCAAGCAAAAGCTTGGCGATGGTTGGAAAGAAAGGTGGTGAAGTCTCCTAACTCCTGTGGATTAAGAGATTGGCCAACCTTAATGATGCGAGGGTCTTTAGAAGTCCCTATATTAAGGTCGAACAAAGGGCTTCGTTGAGAAGCGTAGACGTATCAGAAGGAATGGTTTTAGGAAGATAGAATCCTCTACCCCTAGCCTAGGTGATGACAATCATCATCCGCATAGTGGATAGTGTTGATAGTGGGAGAGTCATCTCCAACTATTTTAGGGAAGACTAATGGTATGGAAGTGGATTCACCATTAGTTTTATAGGTCAATGGACCTATGGAAATGGTATTGACTAAAAAAAGTTAGGCGGGATGGAAATGGCGTCATCCACATCAAGTGATGCTTCTGACTGGGGGAGAAGATGGTTCCTCAATGGAAAGAGGCTCATCGAGAATGGTGATGGTGGCTTTTGAGAGAGGTTTAAATCCTAAACCAAATTTTTGATGTGGTTTAAGAGTTGGAATGGATGCAAGGTCATGCACACCCTATTCATACTTTCCCAAGCCAAATCCCTTCCACACATCGATATAAATAATTTTTTGCGAATGCGGGATTCTCAGAAACAATCAAACCCTCTTTGAATAGGGTTTGGCCCTAGGGGAGAATCGAGTGATAGTGAGGTGTATCAAGACCACCATAAATGAAGTTAGTCTATTGATTGGGTAGACCAATGGTGACAATGCGACTAAGACCTGGCTGATATTCAATGTTGTTTTTCTAGTCTACCATACTCATTAGGTTTGAGATGGGCGTCAAAAGAGAGAAGAGGAAGCTCTCTAGTGAAAAAGCTGCGAACGTCTCTTCTAGATTTTGTAAATCACTGGTAGTTTTGTTGCGGTATGGAAGAGGATGAAGCCTCGTCGGAGAAAAATCATTCTCCTTTAGAGGCGGACCACTTCGTGGTCATGTCACATTGTGTGGAAGGAAAAGGATCTCTGGATGAGTATAGATTTTTCCCTCATACTAATATTTTAAGCATCGATGGAGGGTTGATGGGGCCTGATGCATTGTATCGAATCCGGGCGTCCGAGGATCATATTGTAGTAGAATTTCCCTTCAACAATATAAAAATCTCGTGAAGCGCTTTCTTACCTACCCGAATGGCAGACCACGATTCTAAAGTAACCGCCAACCGATTGTTAAATGATCGAAGGGTGAAAGGTGGTGGTGACACTACGTTACTTGGTAACTTAAGTTGCTCAAATGTGTGGGAGGAAATGATGTTGAGTGCAACACCACTGTCGATCATAGTGTGTTTTAAAGTAGTGTTGTTGATTTGAACTGTGATAAAGAGGGGAGCCTCTAAATCCTTGGAAGAAAGGGGGAATTTCAGATCCTCGAAGGAAATGGTGGTTGATGATCTATTCAATCCAACAACCATCTTGAAAGGTTAGGGCTCTTCTCGAATTCACTTTGATGTGACGTAGATTATTAATCAAAGCTTTGCGATCTTTGTGGAGATGATTGAATGAGGTCAAAAAGAGACATTTTGACCGGAGCATGGGTGAGTTGTTTCATAACACTCTCCTCAACTAACACGAGAACCTGAGCCCGAGGTGAAGCATGAATAGAGACCCGAGGTCTCGGGGCTGATGAGGAAGGAGGAACTCCTTCGGGGGCCGCGAAATGACAAACCCGTGGTCGAGATGTTGTAGATGATGATAAATTACCATCTTGTTGTGCTTTAGTGGCGATATGAATTGTGTTGATTTGAGAAGGTGGAAGATCATCCAGTGTAATTAATAGAATTAGAGGCAGGTAGATTGTTCGAGACTCATATGTAGTTGAGATGACAGGAGACACTTGTTCCTCCTCCCCTTCCAGCAGAAGATCACTTTCTTCCAGGAGGTTGTTAACGACAGATTAAAGGGCTTTACATCCCTCGGTGTCATGACCTGGAGTGCGGTGGTAAGAACAAATCAAATCGAGTTGAACTAGGAAGGTTTTACTCATTTAGGATTAGAGGGTTTGAATGGAGGAAGAGATATAGATGAAGATTGGATAAGTGGTGAAGAATTTCGAGATAGAATCCAGTAGAGACAAAGATGAGGTCATAGATGACGAAGGTGCCTCTTTTTCCTTAACAGATTGAGGTAAAAGAATCTACATATCTAGTTTGTGATTGTTTTAGGGATTGTTTTGCTTTTCACGTTTATTGGGAAAAGCAACCTTGGGCGCTTGAGACGGAAGCGAGTGAGGTAGGATTGATTTTGGTGGCGGAGGAGCTCCTAAGATAGATTTTAAAGATGATGAAGATGTGACAAGTGTTTTGGTCTTCGGAGTTGAAGAAGGTTGCTTGGCCAAAACAAATGACGATTTAGATACGACTAATTTAGATGGGGGAGGAGTTCCCAAAATAGGTCTGATAGGAGGGACAAAGGGTGCCTTGTCTTTTGGTGACAAAGATGATGGTTCTGATAAAAGAGGCGACACCTTTCTAGAAGGTAAATCCACTTTACAAGGCACGATGAAGATGGTGTTGTAGAAGAAGACACCTTCTCAGTGGATAAATCCAATATTTTATGAGGCGTGAAGAGGATTTTTGAGGGAAAGCACCAAGAGTCTTGATAGTCTGAAATATTGGTTTTCCTTTTTCAGGGATAGTGACAACTTCAACCGCATAAGGTGATTGTAACCTTTTCGGGGAAGCGAGATGGTGAGGTACTGATGATGTAACGTTAGACTTCAGTTGTCTCGGTTTAAGTTCAGGAACCAAAAGTGTAGGTGTCGGTGCTATTTCTTTAGATTTTTCCTTAATAGGCAAGGCAACATCGGTGATGGAAGAAGTGGATGATGAAGAAGTGGTTCCCTGTGAGGAAGATACTTCTGGTACAATAATTGTGGGTGTAACTACTGTAGGAAAGGAAACGGGAAGAGTCAAAATCGAAGACGCTTCCATTGGTAGAGAAGTTGGTACGACTATAGGTATGTTCACCAATGGCATAGTCATGGCGAAAATAGGAGAAACAGTAGATGTATTCGTTGTGGAAACTTGAAGAGATGTAAATGCCTCAAGCATTGAAAGAATGTCTGACGATGAGACAGATGAGGATGACACTGTCTCTGGCATGGATGGAAGATTAGATAAAGAGGCAGAGAGAGATGAATCCATCTCTAACAATGGAGGAATATTTAAAGATGAATTTTCTGAAGATGGTGGAATCTCAGAGATTAATGGAGCGGGAGGAAGTTCTGATTGGTCGACGTGTTCATAGATGGCTTAGGTTTAGAAGAATATTCTTCAGTAGAGATGAAGCTGATAGTATGAGTGTTTGGTTTTTGAGACCCTGAAGCATCATTGTTCGGGAATGATTGGGAAAAGGTTGTTTAAAGACATCAAGTGCCTGATTTGGGGGAGCATTTGGGTTATCCAGAATGAGCTCACCTTTATCAATGAATTTTTGGACAAGATTTTTGAAGGTCTGACATCATTTAATGTCATGGCCTTTGCTTCTATGATAACGATAAAAGTCATTTTCCCTATACCAGAATGGTCGTTCTTGGCTTTCATCAAAATTTATAATAGGGGGAAGTTCAATCATGTGAACTTCCAACATTTTTTCTAAGATAGAAGCATATGATTCCCCCAACAAAGTAAAATATCGAGATGACGAGGGTCCTTTTCAAGAAGATGAAAAGTCTCTCCGTGGTGTTTGATTAGAAGTGTTATCGGCTCGTGATGTTTTTAATACGATAGCGTTGGTGGACCCCTGATTCTTGTCTTTGTTAGAAGTGGAAGGGTTTGATTTTGTAAACCGAGAAAAATTTGGTTTAGATTTAGAGCGAAGTTTTAACTTCCCTTGTTCAATGGCACGGGACTCAAGTTTGTGTGCCATCGTAAAGGCTTCTTCAAATGTATGAAAAGTGTGAATCCTTAAAGTGGAAGAAATATGATTAGCACAAGACCGAGTAAACAACTCGATCTATTGACATTGAGGGAGGGAGAAAGACAATTGATTTATTATTCCTCTCCAACGAGCGACAAAGTCTACAATAGACTCATCATCGAATTGATGAATGTTATAAAGATCTATAATCGAGATTTTATGTGCAATATTTATTGAGAAGTTTTCAACAAACATCTGAGCTAATTGAGAGAAAGAAAACAGGGAATGCACTAGTTTAAAGTAGGCCCTACTAGAGACATAGGAAAGTACGGAGCATAAGCTCCTGATCATGGACTATAAGGTAGCAAGCGTGTTTGAATGCTCATAGGTGTTGTTGAGGATCCTCCCGACTATGAAATTTTGAGAACTTAGGAAGTTCCCATTGGGGAGGATAAGGCTTAAAATCCACTGATGGATGAATCGGTTCATTACACACTTCTTCAAAAGAGTATGAAGGAGCCCCTTTGGTGGAGGCTTCTAGGTGTGTGATTTTCTTGAAAAGAATTTGGACGACGTCAGATTGAGGAGGAGGCATGTTGGTATGTCCTGCATAAGAAGCGAATGGTAGATTTTGTTAAGGCGTTAATGGGGGATTCATCTGCTGATTAATAGGATGATAAGAGGAATAACCAGGTGTTCTGGGTGACGCCTGGTGAGGTATTTGTTGTGAAGGATCCTGCGTATAAATATGCTATGAGATGACAATTGGTTGAGAGAAATGTAGTTGAATGAAAGATAGAGCCTATGATTGGTGGGCTCCTACACTTTTCGGCCCGAATTGGAATGGATTGAGGAACAAGTGTGTTGATTTGATTGGACTTGGTGGGGAAAAAAATTCTGAATGAGGCTTTTGACTATTGGATTGGTTATTAAGGGCACCGATGCCAGAGGATGGGTAAAGGTCACTGTCGTTGGAGCATTGGAAGAAAGACTAGCTGGAGGACGAGAAGAAGGAACCGATTGACTCATAGAAGGGGGTTGATTCATAGAGAGGTACTGACCCTGAGACGCAATAGATAGCATAGAAGAATTAACAGCAATCTATGAGAGCGCGGATGCACCCATCATAGCTAAAGAAGAGGGCCTCTCAAAAGTAGGTTGTGGAGTAGCCGAGGTAGCCGCGACACTAGGGATAGGCAAGATCATTTGAGAACCAGTCGACATGGTCGGTGGAAGAGAAAAAGGAGGCATAGATGCGCCACCCTCTTCCATGGTTCGAGGTGAGAAAAAGTATGCTAATTGTTCTATAAAATCCTGGGATGGTTCATGAGAATAATCGTAAACTTGCTAGATTGGTGGTCCCTGATTAGATATTGAATAGACTTATGCACTAGATAGTCCATAAGGGCTATCGGATTGCGATCAAGCGAGCACCTAAAATTCGGGATCTCTGCAAGGAACATACTCTATATCGAAGCGAATGATACCTCTCGAAGGACCTTGGGGAAGCTTGGACATGATGGGATTGCTTTAGGATGATAGAAAGGATTATATGACCAAGATGGGGAACCAACTAACAACGAACCCAAGGAAGACCCAAGGGTGCCGAAACATCCACATTAGTGGTGATCTCGGATGAAGAAGGGGCTAGTTGAGCCATTTTTCTAGATTGTGACCGGGTGATGACCGTCATAAACAAGCAAAAATATAGAAAAATAAGATTGACCTAACTAATGCATAGAAAATTCAAGTAGCGTGGGTGATTATCTCTTTTAATTTTTCATGCTTTTAAGAAATAAAATATTAGGGAAGGCTTTTTAGAACAGGAACTACTCAGATAGCCAAACTAAGGATGGTTTGGGGAATGTTTTGGTGAGGAGTCCCGAAGGTACTTCATAAAAAAGACCGATACGTGGCTTGATATATGGGCCTACCCCGCACTTCACACACCGCTACGATAAGGGATTCGGTGCTTTTCCAATATATACTAGAACTTCCATGAATTTATAGTGCGACCCAAGTACCGCGTAGGCTTTTCCTCTTGGATGTCACTTCCAGTAGGCGAGGCCGGGAAGGAATTTTGTTTAAATGCTTAATACCTAGTGATTTTGGCTTTGTGTGCAAGGGTGATAAATAAAAATCAAATAGCGTCACTACCGATTTTGATCAATTCTTCAACCTATTTAGAAAACTAGATGAAGAACATACAACAAAAAATGACAAAAAGTTCTTTTTAAGCACTAAAAATGAAGTGTTTGATTTTTTATGAAGACAAGTCAAACAAGTTCTTTCCCAAATACGATTAAATTCTTTTTAAGCACCAAAATCAAAATGTTCGAGTGTGCTAAAGAAAAAACAAACAAGTTCTTAAAAAAAAGGAGAAAACACCGTAAAGAGAAATACCTGTAGATTTAGCTCTCCAAGGTGTGTGGACTTCAAAAAGTGCATTGTTGAGATCTTCCCCTCGAACAATCCCACGAACAAGCAAAGTGCTCCACAAGAAAAGGTTAAGAAAACACACAAACAAATCCAAAAAGATATATCCAGATAATAGTAGAATGAAAATTTCTATTTAAGGAACTAGAAAACTTTCAAGGAAATAACAATTTTGCATAAAGAGATGAATCAAAAATGCAATCTTGAAATCAAATGAAAGATTTACTAATCTTTGAAATAGAAATTGGGATTTAGATTTGCAAGAAAGAAAAAACTTTGACTTTGCAAATTACAAATGAAAGAAGCAAGACCAAAATGAAGGAAGGAAATGCTTAAGGAAAACTGATGAAAATCAGTGAAGAAAAAGAACAAAAGCTCAAAACTGGAAAAGAAATGAACTTACCAATAGGGGACTTTGGTTCAAGTCCCACCAGGGCGTGCCAGAATGTAGATCAAGAATTTCCATGCTTGTTACCTGTCCAAGTTAATGTACCAAACTAAACACAAAAACCCTGAAAAACTCAAATGAAATCAATACCTGATAGATAAGACAAGATCGAAGATGTAGGTGGAAAAGAAAGCCAATGTAGACAAAATGGGTGCACATGAGCAATCTTGCAAAGTAGATTTGAGAAACCTGCGAGACACAGATACTTGACAGAAAAAGACAACGTTAAAAGATATTTGGGTGGACTGCCCAAAAGTGGGTCCGAGAAGCGATAAGCTCCCTCGGTGGATGTCAGTCCATGTTTTCAATTAAAGAAAGAAGCATACATGATAAAAGATGTAAGTAAATGTCTAGGTTTTCTTATTAAAAATGACAGACAGAATGTAAACAGTGGATAGAAAGCAACAGAAAATAGGAAACTATGAAACAATGTTGGATTTGTGTTACCCAAGTTCTTTTACTGCTCGCGGTGATCGACGTCGATTGGGTGAATCGGCGTCGATTAGGATCAATCGGCGATCGGCAATGATTGGTTGGCATCGACTAGGGGAAAATTTCGGAAGGTTAAGAAATGGACAATGAAGGCTAGATCGTCAATGTCTGCTAGATCTGTAGGAGCTGTAGGGATACTGACAAAGCTCCACCTTCGCTAGATGCAGGAACAAAGTCACCAAGAGATCGATGGAGGCTCACGATGTCGATGTTGTAGGAGCAGAGTAATGGTATTCCTCTCAGGGATTGATCTAGACAAAATTCACTTTTGCTTGATAGATGATGCTCGGGCTTGATGCTCAAAACTCTCTATCATTCTCTTTTGTCTAACCAGAACTAAATTTTGGCCCTGTATTTATAATCGGCACCAAGCCAAAGTACTGAATCGGCGTCATTCTAAAAATTGGCTTTGGCCAAGTACCGATTAGCGCCGATCGAGAAACATTCCCAAAATGGCGAAAAGGACATTTTTAGAAAGATGAATGTGTACCCTTCCGTCTCAAATATGGGAAATATCCCACTTGCACGGTTTGGGGGGAGGAAAAATAGGGGGGATAGATGGATAGAATTGATATGGGAGGTTAGGAATTTATATGGGGTAGATAAGCGGTTAAGATACATGTAAAAAGTGTAATTAAATAGTTAATATTTAATTATCCATGGGTAAAATACAATGGGGTATAATAAACTTAGAATATATGTTTAATTTAATTAATACTCCAAAGTGATGATATAAAGGTGCCCCAGTTGCTACTCGAGAAGGTAGGCGAACGTGGGGACACTAAATTGAGTAACTAATTTTAGGTGTCTACACCCATGGCTCAAATGATAAATGATAGTGGAATCGTGTACGCCACTGGTTTTCCTCTCTTTATGTAATGTGCCGACACTGTGCTCGCCTGCGAGCTAATTTCAATCTAGAAATCAAGGAGGTTGTCAATGTACACGGCGAGTTGATTACAAAATTGGACGATGCCACCATCATTGTTTCCCTACCCATTCCCGAAATAGAAGACTCCATTGTTCTCACTCTCGCTCAAGCTCAAGCTTTGTTTGATCAAGATAGTGAGAAATATAAGGCTCAGGTAGCAAAATCATGGCTAAAGTGCCCTAAGAAGGGAGCATCCCGACTCTAAAGCATTGTTCAGGGTCAAATTCAATGAAGAACTATCAAATTTCATCACTTTTCTCACCCGGATTATGGGAATGCCCTCTACCAACGACTTCCATTTTTGGATGTGCCCTTTCATAAATATCATTTGCGAGGGTAAGCAAAACCTAAATTGGGCCGAGATTATACTGGAAACCTAAATGAAAGATTGTCAAATGTTCAAGAACCAAAAATTATACATGACTTCCTATCTCATGTACACCTTGGCAGCATCTCGTGAGTAATTTGGCTTCACTTTCATTGAAGGCAAGAAGAATAAGCCCATCTATTCATATTGCCCTCAGTTTACCCTCAAGGACAGTATTCATAATTTTAGAAGGGTAAATGATGCATTTACACTGTTACATTGTGAGTCTCTTGGAGGGTAACACCGCCAGGAAGGTTCTCTGATGAGGCTAAGGATTTGATAACCAAGTATGGGGCTTTCTTCACTCAGTTTTGAAAGTTCTCATACATTAGGCAGCTTGTTTTGAAAGCACACCTCTCAAGCTTCCCATGTTCCGAAATTACAAAAAGTCTTTGGTTGAGGTGTGCAAGCAAACTGATAAAATACATAGAACCTACTTGAGATAAGAAGATTATCTTGGTCTTCATTTCCCTATCACCTTGGGAAATTATACATGCAAAACAGCTCTAGATGCCCAAAATATAGAAAGGGATATTGCTCCTCTTATAGTTCATTTCTTCAAGCCCAGACTTGCTTCAACCTTAAGAAATACATTGATCAAAATTTCAGAATAAATTATCATCATCGTCGACACTTTGAGGATTCTTTGGACTAATTGTCTTTGATGATTTTGAATCCATGAGGAGGAATTTTGGCAGATTTTCTTTACAATAGATTATAAAATTCAACCTCTGCCAGTGCACAGAAGTGTTTGAGGATGATGATGAAGATTTTCAATCCTTTGAGTACGAAAGATCAATCAAGCACACTCCTCTGGAAACCCTGGATTGGTATGTGAAGGAAAGAGATGACTTGAATGAGGTGATCAACCCTGTCATCATCAGAACTAAGATTTGGTTTGATAGGAAAGTACGTGAACTCAGGATGAGCAGAGGTATATCCTCTTCAAGAGAGACTTCCACATCCAGGAAGGAAGTACATACACCAAGCACTGAGGCACATGAGAAAACTCCTCCTTATTCTTCAATGAAAGAACCTGAGTTGTCTACTCCTTCCTCTTCCACTAAAGTGTATCAGAAAAAGGTCAAAGAAGTCAAGCAAGAACCGATCAAGGAAGAGACTCT